>CM069524.1:109204388-110404388 GCA_035773235.1 Eospalax fontanierii
CAATTTAAGTGATAGAGGCACTTATTTTAGCTTACAATTCAGGTATACATTATAGGACATATCATTATAGAATAAGAACTTCAAGTAACTAGTCACATCATATACACAGTTAAGAGCAGAGAGAAAGGAATGCATACATAGTCCCTTGTTTATTCATGGTGAGTTCCATTTCTATACTCATATAGTTTGGAACTCTCTGCCTAGGGAATGATGCTGCCCTCAGTGGGCTAGGTTTTCCCACATCAGTTAAGTTGATTAAGGTAATCTCCCCTATACTTGCATACAGGTCAACCCAAAATAGATAATCTCTCATTGAGACTCTCCCCTGGTGATTCTAGTTTGTACCAAGTTAGTAATCAAAGATAACCCCTGAAAAATTTGTTGTTGTTTTTTTAATCACCTCATTCCTACACCTACTCCAACTTTTTACTATTTACCTTAAGATTTTATTTTCAGATATGATCATCCATATACTTGTGGGCTTAATCCTTGTCACAGGTTATTGCCTCAGCACAGGACTGGAAAACAGATTTTCTCTCAAAGTTAAACTAACAAAATCCTCATATAATGACAATTCAAATGGCCATAACAAAAAATCAGGTAAAAGAAAAGACTTTTAAAATGGTCTCAGGAAAATGTGTTATACTACCATGTCTGAAGATGGACCATAAGTAAGCTGCTGACTGACTCACACTTAACCTTTTAAAAGAAGTACTCTGGAACTGTAGCCTTACAAGTACGTGCTGTCTTGTGCCCAAGTATTACAACAGCTTGAAAATGATCAAAGTGGAAATTTCAAAGGGGAACAAGAAAAAGTAGTGAACAAAGGTCATTCGTATTGACATCAGTCACTTCCTTGGTATTCCAATTCACACAAGACAAATACCATTACTAATTCTCTTTTATGTCTATGGTTTGTGCTCTCCAGATGTTCATACATTGGAATCTTGTCCCCATGTGATGATGTTAAAAGGACATATGGACTTTAAAAATGGAGGACATAAGACATAAGGAGTATGTCCTTATAAAACACTGAAGCAGTTCTAGTGGAGGCCCAATTGCTCTCTGGCTTCCTGGCTTTCTGTCAAGCAATTTGAGCTCATGTTTTCATGACTCCCATGACTGTGATACCATCTACCAGAGGTCTTTGACAGGGTCAAAATATTGTTGAGGTCATGCTCTTGATCTTCTAGAACTATGACCTAAATAATGTTTTTAATAAAGTATCTAGCCTCAAGTATTTTGTTATAACAACAGAAAAAACTAATATATTTATATATTTATAAATTCTAGATAAATATGTAAATCCTACTGATTCTATTTCCATAGATAACTCTGGAAAATATACCCTTCAACTGTTTCATTCTCATTCTAGATCAGGAAATCAACATTCAGTTACTTATCTGGGCTTCCCAGCCAGTGAAAGCACTTAGCCAAAAGATATAAAGGAACATCTAAAGTAAAAAACAATACATTGACATTCTGATTGATGCCCCAGTCTCTTACAAGTTTGTTGGGATCAGGGTCTTTACCCTGGTGGCAGAGTACCTCTGGAGTCTCAGTATTCAGAACTGAACACAGCATGGTCATGCAGGTGACCTCAAGAAGACATTTTCCCAGAAAATCCCTGCTGGCGTGGCTACCTGGATGGTCTAAATTCCCCTCAATATCCTGATGGTAAATGGTCCCACTCCACAGGCAAGTTCCTGAGATGAACCTGGTTCTTAAAACTCCATTCACCTATGGAGGCAGGACCATTCTAGGGCCTATGTGTGCAGTTATTAATTGCTTAATTTAAGATACACAGGTAGAATGCTACTCCCCAGACTGAAATGTGATTCAAGATCCAGAGTATTCAAGATCCAGAATAAGGTAGGAATTTGTAGCTGCCATACTCATCCATAGTCCACATCCGTAGTCCACATCTATTCATTCCTTCACACTCTCATTCATGCAGCAGCCAGCATGTGGCAGATGACAGTCACTAGGAATTCAAAGACAAAGGATATGAAATCTGCCTCTCATTAGGGTTCTCTAGAACAGCAGAACTTGTGTGAGTGTGGATATGTGTACAGTGTGTAGATAGAGAAATTTGTTCTAATCATTTTAAAAAACTGGGTCACACAACCACAGAAAATTCAAAATCTTCAGAACAACACAGCAAGGTAGAGACCCAGCGAAGAGTTAGTTTCACTACTGATCCCAAAGTCAGTCTGGAAGGAGAATGTCTGATTCCGTAAGGAACCTCGTCTTTTCTCATAGTCTTTCAGCTGACTGGATGAGGCCTTCTTATGAAGAGTCATCTGTTCCACTAAAAGCTTGCTCTAAGTATTAATCAAATCTTTTCATTTATTACTTTTATTTTATGTGTATGAGTGTGTTGCCTGCATGTGTGTAAGTGTACCCATGTTGTGCAATACCCAGGGATGTCAGAAGAGGGTGTCAGATCCTCCTGGAACTGAGTTACAGACTGTTGTTGGCCACCATGTGGGTGCTAGGAACTGAACCCAGGTCCTCTGCAGCCAGTGCTCTTAACAACCCAGCCATCTCTCCTGCCCCATTAATCACATTTCAAAACATGGTTCCCTTTAGAGCCACATTTGGAATAGAGTTTGACCAAACAACTGGCTACCATGGCTTAGCCAAACTGATGCACATAAGTAATAATCCCAGGTCTACTGTACACATAGCATAGACCAGAGAGGGTTATCTTAGCCTCCCTGCCATGCTGGCCACCCCATCACATATGCACATTTGTGTATATGTGCATGTGTGTACACACACATACACAGACATAGATTTATTTTAATTGTTGAAAAACCATATGATTTTTTAAAGAAATCTCTATGAGCAAAGCACAATGACATAAATGCATGAAAATGTCATAATAAAACCCATTATTTTGCTTCTCAACCAAAAAAATTAAAAATCTATTTACTAAGCCTTAGCACTTCATTACCAGAATTCAAAACATGAGGTTTCCAGAAGAGGAAGACATGCTTGCAAATGTAAATTTGTGGAGCCTTTGAATGCCTTTAAGAAACTCCTGCTGGAAAGCAGACAGGGCATTCAGTGTTCTCCAGGGAGGACGGGAGGCAGGGAAGAACTGGAAGGAAGGGAAGTTGTCTCCGCCTCAGATTCCCTTCCCCTTACTCCTTAAAACCTTTGCCAGAAGAAAGTCCGCACTCCCACCCAGAACACTAGGGCACAAGAGCGGCCCCCACCACTCATCCCCAGCATTTCATGGAAACAGATACTGAGCTGGCTTCTCAGTCCTCTGAGCCAGACTTCTCCCTTCAACTCCTTCCTGCCTGATAGGGATCAATGGATTCAGCACAAGGCTAGCCTGTTCTGTGGTGCTTCCCGAGCCCTGCGCCCCCACGACCCTGAGTGTTCACGCCACCCTGGGAGGACTGTGTCTCTGATTATCTGAACCACTCATTTGGTACTCACTGCTTTGGAGGCTAGTGAGAAGGTGGCTTACTTAGCCATGTTGAAAATAAGGAAAAATTCCTCTCCACTTCTTTTTCTTTGTGCATCCATTTTAGAAGTTCTGAATTCTCTCTGTCTCTCTCTCTCTCTCTCCCCCTCTCCCAGTTTCTGTGGGAGAATAGGAATCTAATTTGTATGAATGCCACCAAGTTGCAAAACTGCCTCCTGTCATAAAAATATAAGAAGTTTCTGAATCTCTCTGGACAAAGTCAGTTACCCAAAACATTCCTAACCTCGATTTCCAGGTGAAGTTAGGATGAACATGTGCTAAATGGTGCATGAAGTGTTCTTGCTTGAGGACTAGTTCTTGTTTATCCTGACAACATTCATGCAATGGGAATTCCTCACCTGGTGACATACAAAGGCGAGATTTCTTTCTGTTTTTGCTTGCCCACTGGATTGTCTGTGGTGCCCATAACACTCCAGGCTCATGCTTTCTCTTTGTTTTATATAGAGGATTTCTCCATCAGGAGACTTTGATTTTAACTAGATTTCCCCAGTATCTTATTCTTTTACATCCAGAGTCCTTTACACAATGTTTTCTCACATGAAGAATGTTCTCAGTTGATTTTGTTCATTCCTATTTTTACACATAGAAAAGCAAGACAAATATTTATAGTTCATGAAAACAAAAGTGATAATACTTTATTCAAGGAGTAAAACCACTGTCCTAAAACTTGAGATCCTTGCAAACTAGTTTTATTATTAATTAATGTTACACTGAAGAACAAAGAGTAATAATCTTGCTTCTTATTGCAATGGATGGTGGTTGGTGCAAAGATTTATAACTGGCCAAAGTGCCACAAACAGTGAGATACTTGACCCTAAATGAGTCACTCATACCCCCACTCCATGACTCAGGGAGCAATGAAAGAGCAGAAGAGCCAGAGGATGAGGAAGTGTGTTGTAAAAAGACATCTTTTGGATGTGACATTGCCATTGTACTCATGAACTCGCTACAGCTGTGGTTACCTGCACAAGACTTGCACAAGACTGGGCTCATCAACATTTCATCATGGAAGGAGGAAGGACTCATGGGGCCCCAGCCCTCCCTAATGGACTATTGACAGTTAATGGTGTAGTCACCATTTCAGTAATGCAGCCACTAAGGCTGCCCACTCATTCTCCAGTAAATAACCTCCCACCATCTCATGCAAGCATCCCTAACTAAATTCCATGGGTCACACACACGAGATGACATGAAAGTAAGAGGCGATCTGCTGGGAAGATGAGTTTCAGCAGGAGAGGGAGGGAATGTGAAAGAAGGTGACTGGGAGGGAAATGACTGAAATGCAATGCACATATGATATACAACTGTCAGAGAATTTAAAAATGTTTTCAAGTCTTAAAAAGGAAAAGAATATTCTTTGTGAGCACCAAGGAATACAGAAAGAGGAAGGAGAGTGGGGCTAAGCGGGGATTCTACAAATAAGACTCAGAAAATCATATGGAAAGTATCAAGTCACAAAATCCATTAATTCTGCTTTTCTAAATTCTGAGGAAATGCCAAAATAGCATTGAACAATGTGCAGCCTATTTACATACTGTGAGTGAGCAATAGCAAGCATTTCAGCTCACAGAAACTTCTGTCATTGGAACATGACAGTGGTGAGTTTCCCGTATCTTCATGTTGCAAGAATAAAGTCCCAATAACAAATCCAAGTTTGATTCCACCAAAGTTCTCTCTAGGGAACCACTGAGGTTTTCAGGTTTACTTACAGACCATGGCTGAGGGAGTTCCAACAGGAGCATGGGTGACCCCAAAGCAGCCACACCGGAAAACCCTCGCCCATCAGGAATGATGGCTTCCCCGTGGTAGATAGACTGAGCCTCCTTCCCCTAGTCTTGCCCAGCCTATATACATACACTAACCCTTCCCTAAGACTCCAAGGCCGCAGACAGCTAAGACAGAATTACATACAGCTGGTTGGGAAGAGTGACAATACTCAGGTGAGGGTCCCGTGACCTTCCTTACTCTTTCTTTCTGTGAGGAAATATCAGTCAACAAGCCCAACTAGGATGATTTTTTACAACCAGACACAGCTGAACACTTGAAGATGGTCCAGGCTGTTTGACTCAGACATATTCCTATACAGTGCTGTCATCCCTATGCCATTCACAGACTGTACTTGACTGCGTGATGAATTTGACAGTACAGATCTCACCTACTGTGGTGGTTTGCATGAGAAATGTACCCCATAGGCTCAAGTATTCGAACACTTGATATATGGTCCCCAGTTGGTGGCCCTGTTTCAGGTAGTCATGGAATCCCTATGTGTGGTCTTGCCTGTCATTGGGGGCAGGCTTTAAAAGCTCATAGCCTTGGTCCACTTGCCAGTTTCTCCATCTCCCTCTCCCTCCCCCTTTCCTTCTTTGGTTCTTCCATGTGACTGAAGATGTGGTCACTCAACCTCCTGTTCTGGCAGCCTCTGGCACCCATGCCCCCTCCCATGATGGACTGTTACCCCTCTGAAACCGTAAGCTAAATAAACTCTTCCTTCTATAAGTTGCTATGGTCATGGTGTTTTATCACAGCAACAGAAATGTAACTTACTCATTGTCAAAATGAGGTTGACATGTTTGAGGTATAAAATGTAAAGTTTAAGAATATCTGATTACTTTGTGCTATAAGTTAGCAGAATGTTTTCTTAAAAACTAAAAATTTAGTAAGATAAAGGTAATTTGTAGACATGGATGGCAACTTAAAAAAAAGTTAGCAAAATTAAGGTAATGGGATATCAGCAAATAAACCTGAATCTTTCCAGAAGTTCTGTGACCTGGAAACATTTTAAAATATTTTATTTATTATTTTTATTTTATTTTGTGTGTATGAGTGTATTGCCTGCATGTATGTACGTGCACTCATGACATGCAATGTCTGCAGAGGTTAGAAGAGGGTACCAGATCCCCTGCCATGTAGGTGCTGGGAATCAAACCTTGGTCCTCTGCAAGAGAAACCAGTGCTCTTAACCTCTGAACCATCTCTCCAGCTCCAATCTAGAGACTTTTTAAATGCTCACCGGAAATGCAATATATAATTGTCGGGTAAATCTACAGAGTTTCTCTCTCTGCCTTGAAGGACATGCTCCAAATGTGATTGACAGTCAACTAACCAATGACTTAAGAGGGGAGGTCTGGTGAAAAAACAGGGAAAGCTGGGAAGGAGACTCGGTGTGGTGTCAGGGTCTCCATCTTGGGTGTGTGTGTCAGAGGTTCCGGGAACTTCTGATCAAAATGCTGGCTCCACCATACGAAATCTCTCTCTCACCCTGGGGGTGAATCCTTTGTAAGTAACCCAGAATAAATTAATTTCTCTAAGACAACATTCTCTGTCCACTCAATCGGTTCAAACCTAGGAGTAGGGGTGGGACTGAGCACTGGGCCTCACTGCAGGAGAATTCGTAGGACAGTAATGCATAAGTGTAATGTGAAAGTGTCACTAGCCACATCAGCCTCTATTTTTGTACCCTGACAGGTGCTTTTCACTTTAGCTGACTCTGAGAATTTCCTTATACTTTGACCAAGAAGACCTCATTAAGCTTTAATAAGTTGTCAGGATCAAAATGAAGTCACTTTGTAGAATCCTAATGTAAACAGATAACTAATGGCCAGAAGAGATGCTCATGCACTCAGGCCTGACAAGTATTCACAGAAGACAACCAGAACCACAACCTTTGCAAAGGCCACTACAACCTTACACATAAAATATGTCTGCAAAGATGTCTACCCAGCAACTGTCTGTTTAATCTTGGACACTCCTACTATTGGTCTTCGTAGACAAGGATTATTGTCTGAAAATATCATAGGTACAATATTTCATTTCACCTTGAAAAACGTGTATCCCAACCTGCTTGAATATGCAGTTTACTATGACAGATATACTCCTATCACAATGTTCTGCCATTTCCAAATAAATGTTATTCTTTAGAGAATCTGGTTGTTATTTAGGGTGACAATCTCTAAGACTAGGGAGCAGTCATTGCAGTATGGGGGACTAAGGAAACAGAGGTGTGTCTACCACAACCAATATCTTACAGTCCAGGGCCCCATCCCAATACCAAGGAGCAATGCACCGTAAGATACAGCTTATGAAAGCACAGCACAGAATGACTTGACATTAGTCAAACCCACAGCATGGGAGAGAGTTTATTAAGATGAAGCATTGGGACTGATCCTAGGAGAAACTCTAACTTTTTCAGTAATTTTCTCAAAGATATTAAGAAGTTAGTCATAACAGTAGTCATAAAAATAAGAAAAGACTCAAAATGTTAATAAAAGGAAAAGGATAAGATCTTATAAAATAAAGCTGTGACTCCCTGCTGTAGTTTGGATCTTGAGCATCCAAAGGCCCATGTGATAAAAGTTTCATTCCTAGGGTGACATTGAAGGAAGGTGGAGGAGTTTTTAAGCAGGGAGGCCATGTGGGAGGTGGGGAGAGTGTGTCCTTGATCCGAGCTGTGGAACCCCAGCCCCTCCTCCTCTTCTTTGTTCACTCACTGGCTCAGAAGCAGTTTAGCTTTAGTTTAGTGTGAAAGTGGTTTTATTCCCTGACACACTCCCTGCATGATGTGGTTTCCTAGCCACAGCCTCAAAGAAATAGGGCCAACCATTTATACAGACTAGACGCTCCAAACCGTAACTAAAAACAAACCTTTTCTGTTTGTAAGTAAAGGAACTCATATATTTTGATAGAGTGATGGAAACATGAGTGACACATTGTCAAAAAACAAAATTCATTTAAGGAGCTAAACAGCAGGATGAACACAACTGGAGAACGAATTTGAGACTAGAACACCAAGCCATCCCATCCTATCAGAACACTTAACAGAAATGTAGAGGGTGGAGACATGGCGGGGGGAGAGGATGTGGTTGCAAAGCCATACTACCTTCCCAACAAACATGACAGATATAGACAAGGACCCGAACAGCAAAATAGTAATGTGACAAAGAAAAAAAGACTTTTCAGCAGTCTCTGGTGTGACCTGGGAACGTCAAAAAGATGGATGCAGACCTTCCCCGTGGAGATGCCTACCTGCACTCCTCTTGAAATACCCTATATTTGTTTTAGCTCAAAAGAACTTGAAGTGCCTTGATTCTATTCCACTTGCAAAATGTGCATAAACCATTTCTGCATAGACTATTTAAAGTCTGCCAAAGTTATCCAAATAAGGCAAAAATTCATTCATTCTGCTTTTAGCAAACATCTAGTAGGCAACGCAACCTGTGGCTAATCATTCAACGACTGCTAGTTAACCAGGAAACACTACCACACTACCTTAAGCTTATGAGAAAGTTTCAGACATACCTTCCTTTAAGACAAAATGACTCAGAAGATAAATCACAATCAGTCTGAACAACCACAAATGGGAAAATTCCTTCCTAACAAATGTGTTTTTACAGCCATACCTCATCCAATGGTTCCGATCCCTTAATTCAGAGCCTGGGAACTCAGTTTTTTTCTGCACACTTGTAAAATTCCATCCAAATTTTAATAAGTTGGTAAAGAAAACAGAAGAAGGGGCAGATATACATGCAAAATAAACTAATGTGGTTTTTTAAATAATTGATGCAAAATTAAATGCAAAGTAAATTTACTTTTTCTTAAATTTCTTTTTATCTGGTACATAAAATTGTACATATTAATGGAGTAAAAATAATATAGCTCAAATGTTCCCATTACGGCGCTCTTTCCTTACGCTTTCATCTTCTCTGTTCAATTTTGGTTCTCTTTACTTGCCTAGGGGCTGGGGAAAATGGAGCAAAGACCAGCTGCAGGTGAGGGCAGGCTGAGGTGCAGATTGTGACTATTGTTGTTTATTGGCTACCATGGGTGCCAGGTGTTGGCTAGCACAGCCAGGTCCCTCATGGGCGCGGGTAAGGAGGCACAGAGTCAACGTCACAGACCCTGGGAGACAGTGGAGCCACAATCTCCTTTAATCTTAGAAAGGAACAGGATTTATACTTTTGTCAGGCTTAGGGGAGGTCTTTAGTCATTTGACGTGCTTCATTCTGGTAGGTCCTGAACACCTGACGATCTGGCATTCATTGCTCTCATTGGTCCTGGATGGCTGCTTGCCTGGGAGCTGCCCAGGTTTGATCCCATGCGTTCACTGCGCACGCATGCTCAATATCAGTTTTAGCTTGTTCTAGGCGAGCAGGCCGGGAGCCTGCCTGACTTTGCCAGAATCATCCTACAGTTGTTTTAGAGAAACTAAATATGATTTGCCCAAGTTTCACTTTTTACCCCCCAAAAAATGTTTTCATGGTGTGATTATGCACCAAGTGAACAACAGATAAATATCCTAGGAGATGGAGGGGTGCGGCTGCCCTGGTTTCTCATAGAATGCCAGCTTTCAATAAAGTGAAACAGTATATTACCACCGAGATTAGTGCATTAGATTTTGCCCAGTAGTAGCACAGGAAGGCAGGGCAGGGCAGGGAAAAGGAAACTGAAATGCAAACCGCCTGAATCAGCTGTTCTGGTCAGCTACAAACTTAAACAAGTTCATTATTTTATTTTTAGAAAGAATCCACATCCTTACTTTCCCGGAATGTTCCAGATAGTCTTGATTTGCTTCACTAGTTTGCACTCGCCCCTAAGCAATTCCTTACCAAAGAAAACTGCCATTGTCATTGTACAAGAAGATTTGATCACCGTATTCTACTTGCTGTTTTATTCTAGAACAAACAAAAGCCACAGCCACTGAGAAGCTTATTTTCTTGGGCCTGGGGATATAGCTCACTTGGTAAATACTTATTTGCTACAAGCATAAGGTCCGAAGTTTGATCCCCAGCACCCAAGTAAAAAGCAGAGCATGGCAGTGCATGCCTGTAATCCCAGCACTGGGAGGTAAAGAAGGGAGGATTTCTGGGGCTCACTGGCCGGCTAGTCTAGCCAAACCAGTGGGCTCCAGGTTCAGTTTTAAATCCTGTCTGAAAAAATAAGGTAGAAAAAGACTGAGGAATATATCCAATATCGCCTCTGGCCTCCCATGTAACGCACATATATGCATATTCATAGCCCCACACATGAACATGTGGACACACATACACACACATGCACACATACCCATTTCTGTTGGGTGTATATATGCATACATGTGTCCACATGAATGTGGTAACCAGAGCTTGGCATTGGGTGTCTTTCCTCAATCTCCACATTTTTTTTTTTTGAGGCAAGACCTCTTTTGTACCTAGAGCTCTCTGATTGGCTAGACTAACCAGCCAGCAAGCCCCAGGGATCTGTTCCCATCTCTCTAGCACAGGAGTTACAGACTTACACTGCCATGCCCTGCTTTGTACGTGGGTGCTAAGGATTTGAACTCAGGTCCTCATAGCAAGCACTTTACTGACTCAGCTATTTCCTATAAAGTTTATCATTTCTTCAGGGTAAAATACTTTAACAATCCTTTCTTCTAGATTTTTGAAATATACAGTATATTGTTATCTATGCAGTTTTCCTGAAAATGAATTCCTTCACTACATCCAAAACAGGCTCAGATTTCAAATAACTTATTTTTCGTACTGAAAACTAGTGCAAACCTTCTGACCAGGACTAGGCAGCCCAAGAGAAATGACAGTTGCCCAGATAAGCAGAGTTGAGTCCTGGCAAGCCAAGCTGCTTTGAATGATTATGGGCAAGTAGGCCTGGGACAGCTGTGCTGAAGCTGATTCTGCCAACACCACGAAGGAGGAAGCAGGTAGTGTATCCTAAAGGCAAGTCAGAGGACCGGGAACCAAAGGTTTGAAACACTGAAAAAAGGAGAACATGCACATAGGGGCTAAATTTGGTTTGTGTGGTGGATGCTTCTCCCGTCAGAGGCTCTTCTCTTGCTCCCCGTCCAAGAATGGAGAAGGCAGTCGGTGAATAGAAAACAAGGGGAACTTTATTTACCATACTGGAATAACAATCCAAGAGGAAGTAAAACTTCGTATATGAAAATAGAAACTCTGAGCCCCTTAGGGTAGGCAGGATGCCAATCAAGAGAGGTTGTAGTTGTAACAGCTCTGTGAAATCAGCAGCCTTCAGGGTACAACTGAGAGTGGTTGTAAATGTGACAGCTCTGCCTTAGGCAGGCTAAGGTGCCTACCTGAGAGGGAGCCAGCGTTACAGCACTGTGTTCTCAACAGGCTTTGGTGCACCAGCCAGAAGACCGTCAGCAAGTGTTACAGCCTGAAAGCTCTCAGAGGACTTCAGGGCGCCAGCTGAGAGCAGCCCTTGGCACAGAAACTCAACAGAGAATGCTCATTGATGAGGACAGCAGAACTAACAGCTTTCCCATCTCTGTCAGGTCTTGAAAACTGGAGAAGAAGGTCTCAAAGCCTGGATCGGCAGGCTTCTGAAGTAGTGGGTCTTGGAGGTTGGAAACAGCTGTAGGAATGAAATCCCACCTGTAGCTGCGGGTTGGGGAGGGGAGCGCAAGTCCCCTGCCTGAAGCAGTAACCTTAGATGCTTTGAAATTCCGAGAACTCCACCGCCAGTGAGTCTTGAAGGCAGTCTTCCTTTCCCCAAAAGCGTCTGGGAGTCAGGGCAGGGAGTGAGCTGAGAGGCAGACTCCATCTTCAGGCTTCCTGGCCCCAAAGTCTTCCTTCCCTCCTCTGAGGAGCAATATGGGGAGAATGATTTTCCCAGAGCTCTTTGCTGTTACATCAAGTCAGGAGGGGATTCTAATTGGCTGAATGCATGTATCTGCAAATAAGATGTAAAGTGGAACTAGTTAGGGAAGAAATGCCAAACTTGGAGGGGGAAGGGAAGAACACTGAGCCCAAGGATCTGCTTCCTGCCACTGAAATGGTAGAGAAATGGGTACTTGTCTGTTAAAATGCGCTTCTGTTGGCTTCTGGTTGTTTCAGTGACATTCCCATCACCTCTGTACCCAGAGTACTCTGGGATCTCTGGCAGTTGTTACTAAGGCAGCAGTACGGCCTTTAATTCTCAGGGGCTGCAGCTTGTTTCCCTGCTCTGAGTGTGCTCGGGAAAATTCCTGTCGGTTTTTGTGCAGCTGGGGTTTTTTACTTCATTCCCAGCTACCACTTCACTGACAGCAGGGACTGCGGTGGTGAGCTGTCAAATGACGGTCAGCTGCTCGTGGCTCCTTGTCCTTGGGATTCCAGGGCCCTTCCTAACTCTCTCATTTCCCCATCTGCCATTAGGACAGGGCAATAATAGCTCTGGCTACTTACTGCTGAAAGGAGGCGCAGTCAAGGCTCCTCCAGAGACCTATCAAAGGTCCCCAGTGAATGGAGCTTCCCCTATGAGGTTCCATACGCATAACCATTTGGAGCTTGAACAATTCTACACAAAAAGATAGACTGTTAGTAAGCTCAATAAACTGGACCAAATAATAGGGCCAAGAAGAGCATTAGGAAAGGCCAAGACATCCTGTACATCTCAGACCATGAACCCCATGACTCTGCTAGTTTTTGATGGATCTGGAAAACATACTCTGCCCATTCTCATACTGCATCCCTGACCATTCCTGATTGATTTACATAAGCAACATTTCTCTTCTAGGAAGAGACACAGTTCTCTTCCTTCTCAGTCCGAAGGTCTAGTGTCCTTCCATTTGGGAGACTTATGGCTGCCAAGAATCTATCTGGATTCAAAATGTGACCACACTCTTTAAATCTCAATCAGATTATCAGGGAGAGCTCAAGACAAGCTCCGATATGGGAAAAGGAGTACTCACCCCTGTGTGTCTACTCCCCATGCTATATGAAGAGAGAGAAACTCTCTGGTCTGCTTCTCCCTGGTATCTGCTGTTAATGAGCAGTCAAACATGGGGTATTGAGAGCTATGCTGATTTTAGGGGATAAAAAGAATATCCTCAACATATAGAAGTTGAGATAGATAGAAGTCTTCAGATAGAAGTCTTCCTGAATAATAAACAAGTAGATAAATTATTACTCTTATTATCTTAAGCCAGTGTGGCTTCAAGGACCAGGACCATCACCACAGCTACATCTCATTCACAGGTGTCTGTTCTTTGGTCACTGGGTTCTTTATTTGCCCTAGGGGCTGTTGGACAGACCCCATGGCCTGAGTATACTTCCAGAGCTATCCAAAACACCAGTGACTACACAGACAGACCTCAGGCTAGACTCAAAGAACTAAGCTCAAGCTTGTTCCCACCCCTTCACTGAGCACAAACACGAGAGACTCCACAGTCTGCCTAAGCCCTTCCAGCCTCCCAGGCTCCAACACTCACAAGTCCATTCCACACAGACCCATCTGTCCACATCACAGAGCAGTACAAATCTCAACAGTAACACTTCTGAATAGAGACTATTAGGCTCATTCTTCTCCACAAAGCCTATGTTTGATGGGATAATCCAGGTGCATCCTACAGTCTGGTAAGCTTAAACCACTGAGCAAGGAAGATCTGGGTTGTGCACCTACAGCTGTGAGAACTGCAACAAATGTAAGAGTGTGCCTACAAAGGTCCCTGCAATCAGAGTGGATCTGTGACAAGCAAATCTGGTTGACTCTGAGACGTGTGTGCGCTGTGTGAAATGTCTCTTCTGCCATTGCTCTAATAATGATGAGGACAGCTGTGTTGACAACCTGCAGTCAGTCTCACTGTTCTAATCAGTAATTGGCCATGAATGTTATGTGCCTTCTTTTTTCTTGTTTATGGTGTTACCCTCCTGCTAAGTGTTGCCTTGCTTTGTGTCACGGGTGTTATGAGTACATTAATGGACCTAGGTTCTGTTGTAGGGACTCAAACAAAATTTTGTGCAGAATTTTGCCCCCATTCAGGTATTCTGAAAAGCCAACATAGCATTTAATTAAGAATACCACAATAATAAAGATTGTTCTTTTAAGATCCTTATCTTATTGTCCCTTATCTGAGTCAAGAAGCAGAGACGTGTGTTTAATTGGAACCCTCCTTAATTAACCCACTCCCTGGTCTATCACAAAGTTTCTCTTGTTGTCTGTAACAAGCTGTTCAGTTAAGACTTCATAAGCAGATAGCAGTACACAGTCTGTGGTTTCATGGTTAAAACAGCCCTTCTAGAAAACTTGCTCACATGGGTCAAAGGCCGAAATTCCCATGCAGTCATTTCATTCTTTGGCTATGCTTCCCATGTTGAGTGTTCAAGATCATATAGGTGGCCAAAACTTAACCTTTCTGCTATTAGAAAATCCATCCAGACTCTTTAGAGGTAACTTTTGGGGACCAGGGAAAAACCTCATTGCTCTATCTGTTGGGGTGGGTCAGGGTCTTGCTGATCATGTGGCTTCCTTTGGAAGACTAGGTAACAGTTCCCTCTGCATTGTTTTCCTCTCTGCAGGATACACACTGGATAGAGTCCTACCTCTGGGGTCTTGATGGTCTTTCTGATCAACAGCACAGGTTACTTATCTGAACTATAGAGTTCTTTCAAAGGGGTCCTATTGGTCCCTGGTTCCTAATTGACTTTGAAGGGCAAGGGCCACAGTACTGGCTGCTATTTTAGCCCTTTCGTCTTCTTACAACTCTAAGTTTTGGTAGTTAAACACTCTAAAGGATAGCTGCACCACTCTTCTACTTTTAATTTTCATATAACATTTAAAGCCTGAGAAAAAAACAATGACTGATTTTCTTAAGGCTCAGTTTCCCAAGTCGTTAAAAGCCTGACAACCTTAAGTTTACCAATTTGCTAAAAGAGATGAATCCAAACTGAGTAGTGATTGAGATTACTTGTCCACATATTGGCTAACTACATATAAGATTCTTGTTTGTTGCAAGTCCTAGGCAAACCTTGATGTCACTTGAATTTCTTTAAAGGCTCTTTTATATGTTTTCTTTTCTTTTTCCTTTTTATTACTTTTTTGTTTTATGTGTATAAGTGTATTGCCTGTATGTTTGTGAGTATACTCATGTCCTGCAATGCCCACAGAGGTCAGAAGAGGACATTGGATTCCCCTGGAACTGGAGTTACAGATGGTTGTTAGCCACCATGTGGGTGCAGGAATCAAACCCAGGTCCTCTGGAAGAGCAACCAGTGCTCTTAAGCACTGAACCGTATCTCCAGTCCTGCATTTTCTTTTTCTAGAAATGTTACATCCCAGCAAGAACTGGCTGAAGTCAATGAGTTTTCCAATAACTTTGAACAGTGACTACCTCAGAAGTAAGAAAAGGTGGAAGAGAAAATTCTCAGTCAGAAATCTTTATATGTTAACACTACAATTGCAGTGTGGGATATTAAAGGAATCTGCTCCCATAAAGAACTGGGGGAGATAGTAAATGGTGATATTTTCCCTGCACAACCAACAGAAAAGAGAGAAACTGGACATTGATGGAGGCTGGTTAGACTTGCTACTGAGCGCTTTGATAGTAGTCCAGACAATAGTGTTTGCCTCTTTGTGACATGCATAGATTTGCCCAAATCAGCTCCCATTTCCTGATGTGCTGTGTGTTAGGAATGCAGATTGGCAAGAGATAGCGAACAGTATTCTCTCCTATCAGAGTGATCATCTAGAAAGAAAAGTTAACAAAGGATCATTCCGTATGAAAAGGCTACCTGCTGACATTTTTAAATTTCAAATTGCCTAATGAGCTGTGTTTTGATAGGCCCAAGTTGTACATAATTTTATCCCCCCACAGAATTTTGACATATAAGTACTGAGGTCAACTTACCTATAGGAATAAATCATCTTCCCAGCTTTTCGGAGGTTAGAGTTGTCTCTTAAGATAGGAAAATCTAGACATAAGGTCGTCCTCTACAGAACAAAACTAGTGGAAGATTGTGTCATAGGTTAGATTGCCATCCAGGAAATGGGTTTCTATATCCCCACTTTATACTGGGCCATCCCATGTTGTGTAAATGAAACAGAAGTGAGTGAACGCTTTTTTACAATGTCCAGGTCAAATTATCCCTAACTGTAGAATGTAGCCCAAAGTGGTATCTAATGAAATTGATGCCTGTTTTCCCATCTCAGATCAGCTTCCTCATTTTCCAGTTTTCAGTCAGGCTAAGCTGTAGTACAGGAGCTATAGGAAAATACTAGGTGCTTTTCCCAGAGATTTGAGACTCAAGGAAGCCCCGTTGATCTAGAATGCAACCAACAGTGTACATAACTGAAGAGCGTTTGTTACCCAGTTGAAAAGGGAAGGAAAGGGCTTCTCCTCTGGTCCTTTCTGTTTTTCCTTCTTAGTTCAGGATATCCCCCAAATTCCTATGGCCATGAGTGCAGGGCAGCTGACACACGTGATCAAGAACAAGCAGGCTGATAAGAATAGCTACGCTTACCTGTACCCAACTTGGTATCCTCCTTGCCCCAGGTAACCTTGTCTTTCTTCAGACCTGCCAAGAACAAAATCTGTGCTAAGACTGCTCTTCTCTAAGGTCTGGCCCTGATACTGTGCACGCTAGGAACTTCTCTCCTGAGATCTGCCGATGCTCTGCATCCTATCATTCCCTTTATTCAAAGTTTTCTTCATCACACTGACATCCCATTCTCAAAAGGTCTTCTTTTAGCTGCAGTGCTTCCTGTCTCTTTCTCTTACCATCCACCCTAATCCCATATCTAAGTTTCACCCTCTTCAAATCTTATAAAACTTTAGCTGGGCATGGTGATGTAAGCCTTTAATCCTAGCACTCAGGAGGCAGAGGCGAGTGGATCACTGTGAGATCAAAGCCAGCCTGGTCTTCATAGCCAGTTCCAGGCCAGCTGGGGCTACATGGAGACAATGTCTCAAAAAAGTTCCTCCCCCAACAAACAAACTTTGTAAAACTTACCTTATCATCTGCAACATGTCTAGGCCATTGTAGCTTTGTCCTGATTCTTTCTATTCTAGAAAAAAAATTTTTTTTCCTATGTGAAGACAAAGTCTTAGCATACAGAAACCCTTTACCAAAATGATCCTGTAGCCTTCTTAACATTTCCTTCCTCCTATTTGCTGGTTCTCTCATTTTATTCCTTCACATTTCTGCCATCTTACCATCTATTGCTCTTTTTCATCAAAATCTACAGCCCCTAAGCTCCACAATCAACCTAGTACTCTCTACTCTTCATAATTTCCCTCTTTAAATAACTTCTGTTCTATAAGGACTCCTTTAGAGAGATGTCTCACCTCCATTTCTGTCACCACAGACTCTGTCTATCCTCACTACACACCTCTCCAGTTTCTTCAGTCCTTGCTGGTCCCACCTATATCACAGTACTTCAGATCCTTGCCTTAAAAGGAAGCCACTTTCCCAAGTCCCTTTTCTTTACTTCTCTTCTCCCCAGCTGTGATATACACTACATTAGGAAAGGGTCATATGCTGTCCAAGCTCACCAGGCACTGGCTCTGAAGGGGCCCCTGCCCCAGGCTGTGGGAAAGAAAAGGGGGAACAGCAAAATAGCCGAAGGGTTAAAATAACATGTCCTGGAGAACAGGAGAGGAAATCATTTGAGTAAAACCAGTGTCTTTGGACACCACTGGAAGGTAAATCATTCCCAAGCACCTTATCAAAGTTAAACCCTTAGCAACAGTTTATCTCATAAAAACATGTCTGTGGTCAGAATGGCCAACTAGAAGTCTTACTCAGGGAGGACATTTTGCCTGGGACCCTCTCCTTTGTTTACCTGACGTTCTGGTATTTATCTACCATTTACTAAGGTAACTCATTCAGAACCAAATGCACATCTATCATGGATCATCCCCTGTATAAAACACCAACTGTTAAGATGCATACCCCTGAGTAAAGTTATTCCATATCCCTGTGTCTCATTGCCTTTTGCATCAGGTGACCACCGTACATTTGTTGGGTGTTGGGCACAACCTAAAAGCACATAGCGTCCCTAGACATGCTCACTGCTTATAGCATGGACAGTCAACTTCCAAGAGTTCTGTAACATAAAGCCTTTGGTTAAGTGCCATTTGAAAGAAAGATGGAAGATAGGCAAGAAAATAGAGTGCAGAAGTCTGCCCGACACTCTTGCAGGCAGTAGAAGCCAGGTTTGGTCAAGAAGCCTTCCCATAACACTGACTAGTCACCCCTGCCAGGAACCATCAGGTGCCTCAGAATCTCATATCAGCACTTCATGATGGTCATATTCACATAAAATGAAACAGGACCAACATTCTTAGCATAAAGAGCAGATGGGGATTGATCAAGCTCACAGCAAACCAGACCTCTGAGACTTAACACTGGGAGTTGTGCTAATCACTTTTAACTAGCTGACAGAGTCCTAGATGCTCCAAACAACAGCCTTCCCTAGAGGCTGTCAATTTCCAAGATTCCTGTTGACTTCCCATTGATTCCCTATTAAATCCTTATGAACTCACAGTCAGGGCACCAGCTGAGATGGTCAATTCTCCAGTCTCAGGTTCTTGACCCAACACCCTCCAAGAATGGAGTGGATAGACAGCAAAGAGAAGACAAAGGATACTCTATTTGCCACATGGGAATATCAATTTAAATGGAAAAGTAGACCTATAAGAACCTTGGTGGCAGCAGAGTGCCAAGTGAGATTGGTTTGGGGTGCTGCAATTCTGTGCTCTTGGCAGGCTTCAAGGTACCAACTGTGAGAATTTGTGAGTGTTACATTTCTAAGTGCTCAGCAGGCTTCAAGGTGCCAGCTGAAAGATTATTGGCAGAGCACTTCTGCAGAGAATGGTCATCAGAGGGAGTGGCAGGAATGACAGATCTCCCATCTCTGGCAGGTCTTGAAGGCTGGAATTGAGGATCTCTGGACCGCAGGTCTTAAAGTCTAAAGAGCAGAACTCTCAAGCAGTAGGTCCTGGAGGCTGGAAGTAGCTTCAGGAATGAGTTCTCTTCTGCAGCCAAACAAGGAGCCTTGGAGACTGAAGTAGGAATGAATGTCCCAACCTGTAGCAGCAGGTATAGTCCTGGAGGCTGCATGGAGTGAGTTCCCAGCCTGAGGCAGAAGCCTCAAGCATGGTGAGCCTCCAACAAGTCTCTTCTCCTGTAAGTCTTGAAAGAGCTTGCTTCCAGACCAAAGAGTATCTAGAAGCCAAGTTCCTGGCTATGCCAAGAGACAGCTGAGAACTGGGCTCCATCTTCAGATTTTTTTCTTCAAAAGTGAGAAGAAGTATCTCAGGGCTAGAGTCAGGAGCCAGATGAGTGCCAGACTCCTGCCAGGAACCTGAACCTGAAGCCTTCCTTTCCAGCCTCCGCAATCCAACCAGACTCTGCAACACAGAGCCGGGTGGCCAACGATTGACTCGATGTATGTGCATGCAAATGATGTGTAAAACGAAGCTAATGGCGAAGAGTTATGGAGCCTGGAGGGAAAGGAGAAGAACGCTGAGCCCACCAAAAGTAGCCAAGCAGTTCGGAGGATCCTGCTTCCTACCACTGCTCTGGCTGTCAGTTTGCATGCAGTCAGGGCTTTGGGCTGCATTCCCAGCTGTTGCTTCACTCACTGCTGGGATGGCGATGGTGCTTCACTCACTGCTGGGATGGCGATGGTGAGCCGTCAGAGGGAGTCCACTGTCGGGGGCTTCTTACCCTCTGGATTTCCAGCCCTTCCTACTCCTGTCACATTCATGCGTATTTCCTTATGATAAACCTTCAAAAGTGGAATACCTAGGTAGATAGCGTATGCGTGCTCTTCTAACCCATGGCCTCTAGGTAATGGAGACAATCTTAGTTTTACCATAAATGTCTATTTTTCTGGTGTCTGCAAGGGATCCCAAGGTCACTTTACTGCACATCCTTGCCTCAGTTCTTCATCTGCTAGTGAGTTCAGTATGTCAGCACAAAGGAAGTTAAAGTGAGGTGTTGAAATGATGGTGATTCCAAGGTTAAAACAAAAGTGAAAGGGAATGAGTTTGAGGGAAGTGAAGGGTATAAAGGCAGTCACCCAGCCAGCAGCAAACGGTCCTCCAGTTCCATCCTGAACCAGACTACCTTTCCAGAACAACATGATGCTTAAGGTATTGTAACACTTTATGTGACTTGCCTAAATTGCTTTTCTACCTTATTTTTTCCTTTCTCAGTCTCCTCAGTTGGTCTCCTTTACAGGCATACCTGCTCTGCTGCAAAAATGGCATTCTAACTTTTCTCATAGCCTCTGGGCTTCCTTGTTAACTGCATGTTAGTTCTCATCAGTGTTTTACAAATAAGAGACATGATATTACTGCTTACTATTAGGAAGAAGGTGAGTCGTAAGTCACTGAATCTTATCCTCTTCATTTTACATGTGTCCTTTGTGTTACAACAGTTTGCATTTCTAGTGATCTGTTTGCTGCTATGTCTGCTGTAGCCTCCTGGTAAGCTTTTTGAGTCAGAAAAAAATCACTGATTGGTTTGGCATTCTAGAGAGCTTTACACAGTGAGTTCACAAGGGCTCCTGAAATTTATTATTAAATGACACCATAATGTGCTTTAATTTATACATTAGTCACAGTATTTTACTAAAAAGAGATGCAAATGCCGTGATAAAGTCAAGCGTGCCAGCGAGATATTTGAAATGTAGATGAATGTGTGACTCACAGAGAGCTGAGCACTGGTGATTTCCCTCATGGTCCTCGCAGGACCACGGAGGGATGATTTGTTCTTTGGCTTATAGATCACATTCAGCACTGTCAGAGGATCCCTTGAACCCTGCTGTCGTAAGTCACCAGCTGCACAGCCTCCTCATGCTACACCCACATCTTGGTTCCATGTTGCCACCTCTCACCTGCTACCAATTCATACAATGTGCCAACTAGAACTCTAAACTTAATCTGACAGATTGCTCAGCTTTTTCCCGTCCCTCTTTTTATCCTTCTCTTCTCTTAGGATACCTGACAGCATGAAAATCAGTGTTACTGTTTTTCTCTGCACTAATCAGAAACACCCATGACAGCATGCATTCTCTCTCCCCAGCTTTCCTCTCTCTCTCCTGTTTTCTCCCACTCCATGTGCCCCTTATTTTCTGTCAAAGCTTCAGAAACATAAACAATGCTCTATTCTTTCAAAAATGGCAGTTAACACCTGACTTTATAAATTTGGAGATTCCAAGGATAGAGTTAGGGCTGAGGCAGGATGACTGGCATAAGTTCAAGGCCAGAATAAACTAGATAGTAAGTTCCAAGCCAGTCAGGGTCACATAGAGAGACTATGTCTCAAAAAAAAAAAAAAGGAAAGAGAGAGAGAGAGAGGGAGGGAGGGAGGGAAGGAGAGAGAGAAAGGAAGGAAAGAGAGAGAGATAAGAAAGAATGAGAGAGGGAGAGAAATTAGTTAGCAACAGTGAAACACTTCTACCTGGACACTGGCTCCATCTTGGGGACGGCTTTGGCACTGAGCCAAGTATAAGAGCTTCCCCAGACACTTCACATCACCTCATTCAGTAATCCCACACATATCCTTCACATATTATTTGTAAATGAGGGATCTGACAATGAGAGACAGAAAAGAAGCTCATGAGAGCAGAAAGAGAAGCTACTTAATATTTCACTAAGAGATACTAAGTGCTAGACAAGTGATGAAATGCTCTTAAGGTTGGACATTTTTGAGCTACATCTCTTGTGAAGGCAGGTAAAAACAAAATTACTACCTGTGCATTGATGTGCTTGGAATGTAAAGGAATCCCATAGTCCTCTGTTACTGCTTATGAACAGCAAATCATCCTGTCCTGGAGTTTTCCTCATCTGACTCATAAGTAGATGCAGAACGGCCTTCTCCATGGCAATGATCACAATGCATGTCATTTCCAGCAAGTGCACAGTGATTACATCCCATTGCCCAGGAGCCCTCTCCTTCTCTGCAATTTGCCCATCCAGAAGCTCAGCTCCTGCTGCAGGCTCTTACCTGGCCTTGAGTGCTCTACTCCAGTCCACGCTGTACACAGTTGCTACAGAGATCTTTCCAAACACAGTTCCAATCATATCTCTACCTTTGCTATAAACAGCACTGTAACTCCCCATTTACCCATTAATCTTTAGTGTGACGTAATGTTCATTCCGTTCTCGGCTGCAAAGTCACTCTTCCTGTGGGTCTGGCAGCTCTGCTGCTGAAATATATCAAATTCATGCCCCCATCCCACCTCCAAGCCACGCCTCTGCTGCGGCCTCTGCTGCGGCCTCCATCTTCATCCCTGTACTTTCCCCTGCTGAGTGCTGCACTTTCATAGCCAGATCACCAGTGTCTCAGGGCTGTGCCCTCAACAAGAGCAGACAGTGGACCTTCTATCAGTGGTGCCATTTTAAATTTATCATAACCATGTTTTAAAAAGGAAGAAACAACTGAGAAAATTAATATTTTATTTGACTACTTATCCTAAATATTATAATTTTGAAATATTTATACCAATCTATTAGTACCAATTTTATACCAAAATATATATACCAATGCTTATACCAATATATTGATTCAACATGTAATCCGTATTTCAAAAATTTTAGATGCTTTCTGTTCTTCCTCCTCAGCTCTTCAAAGTCCATTGCTTATCTCATTCACACGTCTCGGTTTGGACCAGCCACACTTCAAGTGCCCAGAAGCCACATTAGGGAGGGGCTCCATATTGGACATAGCATATCATGAGTATTCAAGAATCGCTTAGAGGCTTAGGTGGGCAGCTCCATGGTAGAACACCTGCCTCAAATGCACAGGCCCTCAATGAGAGAGAGAAAGAGAGAGAGAGAGAGAGAGAGAGAGAGAGAGAGAGAGAGAGAGAGAGACCTGAGGGAAAAGAGAAGGCTCTGTTGGGCTTCTCAAGGTTCTAGTTCTAAACAGAGTTTAATTCTGGTGGTCTAAAGTATGAACCAAAAACGTTCATTTTTGACAGGAATCCCAGGTGTCTCCGAAGCATGTTCCTCAGGCCATACCTCTCTCTGCAAATGAACCTGAGCCTTAAAAGTTCAATGCCCTGATTTGGGAGTTAACTCCAAGGAAGTTAGTATCCAAAATCCTCCATTTAAGAGCAGTGAAAATCAACAACTTCAACCTTCCCGGCCTCAGTCACCACTTCCAAGTGAGACCCATCCACAGACATAGGTGCTAAATGTATGGTGTATTTGGAATATTCATCACATGCCTGACACATATCAAATAAGGAAATGCTATCAGACGCCCCCCATTTCATGGAGAGATGTCCCTCCATCCCCTCTGTTTGTGCTCATCTTTAGTAACTATCCTCCATCTTGCTCTGTTATCACTATCTCCTGACCAGCCTGTACTGTCAGTTCAACTGAGGAAAGCATCTGGTTATTGTACATTTCCTTATCCTTGTGCCTAGCATAGTAGGTGTTTAACACACAACAGAAATGAAACTAAATTTTATCAGTCAATTTCTTTCTGCAACACAAAAGTCTTTACCTCAAGGTCTCCTGGAAAAAGGACGTATATGGGTACAAAGTGGGTTGTGCTCTGTTCTAACCCTTTTCTCTTTGAAGTCTGTCACAGAGAGCTTTGCCACCATGATTCACGGCTTGAAAGTAGACCACCTAACAGATCGCGTCCTTCAGAGGAGCAAGAGGATGATTCTAGATGCTTTGGGTGTTGGTTTTCTGGGAACCAGAACAGAAGTTTTTCACAAAGTCAGCCAATATACCAAAGTAAGAAGCTCAAAGTTTACTTCAAAGATACAAACAAGGGTGTGCACACCCACTCCAGAAGCGTGTGTCTCTGCTGCAATCACTCTATACTTAGTTTGACAGCATTTGATATGTTGCATCTATCTGCAGAATTCTATTTTGTTGTGGTTTGGGGTTTTTTTTGAGACAGTGTTTCCCTGTAGCCCCAGATGGCCTGGAACGTTCTAAGTAGACCAAACTGACCTCAATCTCATAGAGATCTGCCTGCTTCTGCCTCCTGAGTGCTGGGATAAAAGGTGTGCACCACCACAGCCAGCCTGGAGAGTTTTATGAGTTCCTTGATGTCCTTGTTTGCTTCTCCATTGCTGTGACAAAACGTTCTGATGGATACCAACTTGGGGAGGAAAGGGTTTATTCGGCTTAGATCTCCCAGGTCACACAGTTCATCACTGAGGGATCCCAAGGTAGGAACTCAGGGCAGGAACCTGGAGGCAGGAGCTGGAGCACAGGCCATGGAAGAATGCTGCTTACTGACCTCCTCTCCTAGCCCGTGCTCAGCCTGCTTTCTTATACAATACAAAGCAACCTGTCCAGGGATGGCACTGCCCACAGTGAGCTGGGTCCTCCCACATCACTCAACAATCAAGAAAATGCCCCATAGACATACCACAGGCCAATTCAATGGAGGCAGTTCCCCAGTTGAGGCTCCCTCAACCCAGGTGTGTCAAGCTAACATCAAAGCTATCCAGCACACTTGGTTTAGTTATCTGATTTCTATAGTTCATTCCTAAAATTCACTAAATCAGTCTTTTTAAAATATTTTACTTATTATTTTTATCTTATGTGTATGGGTGTACTGGCTGCATGGGGTAAGTGCACCCCTGTTATGCAGTGCCCATGGAGGTCAGAAGAGGGTGTCAGATCCCCTAGAACTGGAGTTATGGATGATCATTAGCCACCATGTGGGCACTGGGAACTGAACCTAAGTCCTCTGCAAAAGCAGCCAGTTTTCTTAACCACTGAGTCATCAATCCAGTCCTGTAAATCAGTCTTAAGACTATTCACAGGTGATTTTCTCATAGCTGTTTATTATGACTGAAAGTACTTTTCAACCTGAAAAGTCTTAGAAGCAAAAACATGCACCACAGACAATTTCTTCATGCAAATATTTACTGGAAACAAGGCTGGTCAAGTCTCTGAGCAGGGAGTGGGATTGTACATGGAGAAACAGCAGCTACTCTCTATAGGATATACCTGGTGTAATCAGCTAGTCCACGGGAGTGGTGTTTGCCCCAAGGTCAAATAAGATTAGATTCAGACTCTTTTTCCTAAAGAACTTCAGGTTTACAACTAAGGACTGAACAGATCCATCTCCCTTCCCTTACAAAATTAAGGTTGTGTGTTAAGAGAATTCCCTTGACCCAGGCTGCTATCACAAGGAGTCAGTGAGGACTGATATTCCAGAATGAAGAATCATTCTTGAGATGTCAACTCAGTATATTGTCACACTAACTTGTTTTCTTTCATTCCAGATCTACAGTTCCAATACCTCCAGCACTGTTTGGGGTCGACCGGACTTCAGGCTCCCACCCACATATGCTGCTTTTGTTAACGGTGTGGCTGTAAGAAAGTTTAAATGCCTTTCCTATGATTAAATTGTTATTATAGCTTCAGAGCAAGGCAATATCTTAGAAATTACCTAACACTGTTGCTTCACTTATGAGATCAGCAAAATTCCAAGAGCTAAAGAAAGTGGCCTGTCCTTTCTCTTATGTGCAGATGTCAGTTTTCATATTTCCACGATAAACTGATGCAGTTTATATATATATATATATACCCACCACAGCAGATGAACTTCTGATTATTAATAACTGCTTCATGTATGGGAAAAATGACTGAGATGAAAGGGAACAAAAACTTAGAGCAGAAAATAATAATTTTTAAAATGTAGTTTAATAGTTAATGTGAGTTTGAGAGTTCTTTGCTGTTCTTGAAACTTTTCTAAAAGTTTTAAATTACTTCATAAAAGAGACACAAAATATATGGCCTGATACATAACAAATGATATTAAACTTTTAGCATGACTTGGTTGGAGTGAAGGGAGGAAGGGAAGACAGAGAATATAGATCTTTCCAGGGACTAATCCCAAGGCAGGAAGGACTAAGGATACTTGGAGAAAAGTGCTAGCTACTCTCCAAGGTCCTGCCTTCCTCTGGCCAAAAGAGCAGACACTTGTAGCATGTGCTTAATAATCATAGCCAGTTTTCAGGAAATAATTTCAGAGCATCAGGGCTAAAAAAATCTCAAGCTAACAAGGTTATTGTTTAATTAAATCCCAGATCAAAAGCCAGTGCATTTGAGGAGGTTTCTGAGGGTTTTTTGTTTTTATCTCTTCATATAGATTCACTCAATGGATTATGATGACACATGGCACCCTGCCACCCACCCTTCTGGGGCGGTGTTGCCTGTCCTCACAGCTTTATCAGAAGCCCTGCCTCAGACTCCAAAGGTTTCTGGCCTTGATCTGCTGTTGGCATTCAATGTTGGGATTGAAGTACAAGGACGGTTAATGCATTTCTCCATCGAAGCCAAGGACATACCAAAGAGGTACAGAGAGACGTTGCCCATCCAGGAGCAACCGTACTGCCCTCCATCTGTCAGTGGCTATCTGTGTAGAGTTTCATGGCTTAGAGGCTGACTCTGCTGAAAACATTAACATTAGTGCTGCCAGATACATCATTTCCAGTTACATATCAAACCCTACATTCACATACAAATATATGAATCAGAAACGATGAGACTTTCCCTTGGGTTTAGAAAACTAATCAAACAACTAAGACCAGGACATGATAACTTAAGATCTGTCATTCCAAGGTGATTCATGTACTCTGGCATCCAGGGGTACTCTGGTTATCCCTCATCCCATCCCCCAAGCACAATCTACTGTGACACTGGCAGGGGTCCTTCAGGATAAAGAGAATGTTCCAAACACACTAACCCTGACTGCTCACCCCAGAGGACGGAAGTAGGCAAATGCTGGCTGTATTGTGTAATCTAATCAAATGTTTATATTGTCCGTTTGTCCAGCCTGCTAGGAAAGAAACACCTTGGAATAACGAGTGGTGAAGTTTTAAATTTTCTACAAGGTCCTTAATCGTAATTATGTCGAGCATCAATGCTTCTGCCCTTCTGGCAATAACTATAATAGTACTATTTATAAAGAACTTGCAGTGTGTTAGGCACTGTTGAAAATTTATGAATTTGTTCAAAGTTCTAAAACTGTATGATATACATGTTGTTATTACCACCAACTATGTAATTGGGGATGGAGGGTACAGAATAGTTAAGTAACTTTCCTAAGATCACACAGCCAATAGATTTGGATGGACTATCCCATTGATAGTCTTGATTTCTATGCAATTCTGCCTTCTGTTGGTTGAGATTGGTAACTCTCCAATTTTTTAAATGATTTTTTTTCTTTGACAGTAAGTCGCATACACTTATTTACATAATGTGTATTGATTGTATTCATCCACCACTACCTCCCTTCAACTTCTAGTGTCCTCATTTATTCTTTCCCATCTTCACGACCTCTTTTTGTTGTTGTTGTTGTTGTTGTTGTTGTTGTTGTTGTTAGTAATACTGAGTCAAATTAGCACTGCCTATGTGGATGTGGGTGTGTGGCCGTCTACTAGGGCAGAAGCAACCTACCAGTGGCTGCCAACCCAAAGAAGAGTGACTTTCTCTCCCTCAATAACCATCAACTACCAATAGCTGAGGACCCTCCCTCACCCATTCTGAAATTTTAACTGGCTTGATCTTGTGCAGAACTCATGCAGGTAAACACAGCTGCTTTGAATCGATGCATTCAACAGCCATGCCATGTCCAGAAGTCAGCATTTCACACCTCTCTTCCCATCCATCAGCTTTTATCATCTTTCTGCCTCCATCCCAAGATGAGCATTCATCATTATTTATACTTGGCACTTTGAGCAGTTATGAGTTTCTGCATTAACCACAGTCCCTTGGAAAAAAAAAAAAGCTTCTGTGACCAAATTTGAGAGCAGCCCAAATTTTCTGAGTATAAACATAATATTTAGAATTATTTAGAATGCAGTTTGGCTGAATAACCATTTAGCAAAATGACAACAGTAGGTTCTTGTTCCTGTAGGGTCTATGATCTCCCCAGCCACAGAATTTTGACCAGGTTTCCAGCAGTAAGCATGAGATTTCTCCTGTGAAGGAGACCTCACAACCAATAAGAAAGCAGTTGATTATCCCCATAACCAATATGCCATTATTGTACCAGTAGACACTTCTTGTCAACAGGTCAGTGTTGAAGCATGCAGGGTCCAGGGCTGGGTAAGACCTTCTCCCCAGCAGCCTGCATAGCTCCTTGTGGCACTATGGAAGCTAGCCAGCAGGGAAAGTGTTTCCGAATCAGTTAGAGGCTGATTTCTCCATGTCCTGCATTCAAAGTGAATGGTGTCTTCAGACGCAGGGTTTTACCATCCAGTTACGGTGGGCAGCCAAGAGCAGCGGCAGTTAGCTTACGCATTACTGGGTTCCATGTGTTCTTCACATACCCTTAGTTTTGACTGTCACCTTCTACCTTCTCCCCCCCAACCCTTATTTCCACTTAAACCTCTAACCCTGGGCATTCCTCCCACCTTTTATGTTACCTGTGTTCTGTTGTCCCCTCTAATTGAATTTTTCTTGGGTCGGGGTAGCGCGGCTTCCACAGAGCTTTTTCATATGCTCTTCATCGTGGCTAAGCTTTCCATTAGCACTTCATTTCCCCATTCCCTACACACTTCATGCTTGAACCTTTCCACCGCCAGTATTTTCCCTCTCTATTTTCATTTTACCTGTGTTTTACTATGCCCCCTCCCTAAAAGTAAGCCCCCACCCCCTAGTGGCTCATTTCTAATGTCCTGGCTTCCACATGTGCTCCAAGTTAAACATACAACACAAAAGACTGTAAGATGGAATCGACATAGGAGAGTGAACATGGGTGTTTGTCTTTCTTGATGTGGATGATTTCACTCAGTATAAGTTTTTTCCAGTTCTATCCATTTACTTGTAAATTTCAGTTCTTTTTCCTTTACAGTTGAGTAATAGTCTATTGGATATCTGTACCACATGCTCCGTATACATTCCTCGGCTGAATCTTGTTTCGGTTTTGCTTTATAGATTCCATCCTCCCTCCGTGGTGGGAACGTTGGGCAGTGCTGCTGCTGCATCCAAGTTTTTAGGGCTCAGCTTGACAAAGTGCCAACAGGCCCTGGCTGTTGCTGTTTCTCATGCAGGGGCACCCATAGCAAATGCTGCCACTCAGACCAAGCCCCTTCACATTGGCAATGCTGCCAGGCATGGGATGGAAGCCACATTTCTGGCAATGCTGGGTCTCCAAGGAAGCAAGAAGATCTTGGACCTGGGGTCAGGGTTTGGGGCCTTCTATGCCAACTATTCCCCTAAAGTCCTTCCAAGTCTGGATTCTCATGTTTGGCTGCTGGACCAGCAGGATGTAGCCTTCAAGAGCTTCCCGGCACATCTGGCTACCCACTGGGTGGCAGATGCAGCTGCAGCTGTGAGGAAGCACCTCGTGCCTTCAGACAGAGGCCTGCTTCCATCTGACCATATTGAGAGAATCGTGCTCAGGATCCCAGATGTCCAGTATGTCAACAGACCCTTCCCAGATTCAGAGCACGAAGCCCGTCATTCCTTCCAGTATGTGGCCTGTGCTATGCTGCTGGATGGCAGCATCACTGTCCCATCCTTCTACAGCCACCAGATCTATAGGCCACAGGTGCGAGAGCTGCTCAAGAAGGTGGAGCTGGAGCACCCTTCTGACAACCTGCCAAGCTTCAACACGCTCTACTGTGAGATCAGCGTCACCCTCAAGGATGGAACCACCTTCACCGAGCGCTCCAATACCTTCTATGGTCACTGGAGTAAACCACTGAGCCAGGAGGACCTCCAGAAAAAGTTCAGAGCCAATGCCTCTGGGACGCTGTCCAGCAACACAGTGGAAAGCCTCATAGAGGTAATAGAAAAGCTGGAAGACCTGGAAGACTGCTCTGTGCTAACCACACTTCTGAAAGGCCCCTCACTTCCAGAGGAGGCTTCAAAACTTTCCAGCATGTTATCATTCCATCACACAATCTCTCCTGGGCTTACCAATATCTAAACAGCTTTGCACTAGGGGAGACTCAATGATTTCATCTACAAAACAACAGTCTGTTGCTCTGTCTGCAGGCAATGAACTGAGCAAGGCGGAGAGTCCAGCCAGACCAAGTTATCTGAAATACAAGTGCCATGTAAGCCTTGAAAAGGCAACAATGGAGACTGTGTTCTGAATTCCTGATGTTTACAAGTAGCTCCAGATGTTGACCATTTGAGAACTGCAATAGAATGCATCACTTCCAGGTTCATAGGTGAAGAAAAACAGAATTAGAAAAAAGAAAATCGAAGAGAAGAAAGAAGGGGAAAAAGAAATGTAAAAAAAAAACAGGATGTTTAGAAAACACCATAAAATGATAGAATTTTGAGTATACCTATCATTTTACAAAAGAATAAATGGAGTAAATGATCCAATTAAATAGAATCAAGATTGTTAGAGCATACCAGAACCCAAGTGGATCTCTGTGAGTTCAAAGAGCCTGTCTACACAGAGAGTTCCAGGTCAGCAAAGAACCCTGTCTCAAAAAAAACAAAATGAAGAAATAGAGAAATAAATATATGTTAATGGCCTTATTGATATTTAATTTTAATATTATTAGTTACCCATTTTACGTGAATGGTTCAAGAATTTCTAGTAAATGTGGGAAACATTATCACAATCAAATTTTGGATGTTTCCATTACCACTCATAAATTCCCTCATGCCTATAAATCAATCCCAATTCCCAACTCCAGTCCTTAGAAAAAATGGTCTTTAAGTATACTTTTATATCTTAAACAAATTCCATATAGATAATATCATATAATAGGTAGTCAATCACATGTGCCTGGCTTCCTTAATGTGGTCTGGAGATGCTTTCACATGGGTGTCAGTACTTTAGTCCATTCAATGCTGAGTAGCATTCTATTGAATGAATGTACCACATTTTGTTTACTCATTTATCACAGCAGCTGTTGAACTGTTTCCAGTTTAGGTTGTTATGAAGAGAGCCTCTATGAAATTCTCACACAGCCTTTGTGTGGGCGTGTTTCAATTTCTCTGAGACAATACCTAAGAATGAGAACGCTGGGTCCTCTGATAAATGCAAGTTTAACTATAAAAATCTGCTTTCCAAATTATCTCTATTGTGTTCTATATCCATCAACAATGGATTAGATCTGAATGTCTCCTCATATTCACCAACCATTGCAGTCACCAGTCTTTCTTGTTTTAGCCCTTCTAGTGCGTATGAAACAATATCTCCTTGCAGTTTTAATTTTCATTTCCTTAGTGACTAGTTCTCGCCTATTTTTTTGCACATTCTTTTACTTGTGTTGTCTTATTGTTAAGCTGTAAAACTTTGTTATGTATTCTGGGTATAAAAGATAGTATGTTTTGTAAATTCCCATGATATGCTTCTTATCCTTTAAATGGTAGATCTTGAAAACCAAAAGTTTCAAATTTTTATCAAATCCATTTTATTAATAAATTTGTTCCTGTTCAGATCCATTTTGTTAATAAAATGTTCCTGCTTTGGATATCAGAGAGAGCAGGCATGATGACACATGCCTAGAATCCCAGCACCTAGCTGAGCTCAAGGCCACCTTAGGCTACACAGTAGAACACTGTATCTGTTACTTTCTGTTGCCATGATAAAATATCATAATCAAAAGCAACTTAAGGAAGAGTTTCTTTTTGCTTGGGGTTCTAGTGGACTGGAGTCCATTACAGTGGGGCTAGGCATGGCAGCACGTGGCAGGAGCGGGAAGCTCACTGATCACATGTTCTCTGCACACAGAAAGCAGAGAAAAGGCAATTAAAGCCTATCCCCATGGTGTACTTCTTCCCATAGCAAATGAATATGGATGTGCTAAATTAGCATATCAAAGCACCGAAAGTGGTGTATTCTATTTTCATTGGAAGCAGTGAGAACTGAGAAGTAAGCTTGACATTGTATGTATGAGATACTTTAGGTCTAGGGCACAAAGAGCAAACTTCTCTGGTTAGATAAGGATGGATCTAAGCTTGTGGTTTTCTAATTCATGCTGGAGAGACTGAATAAACAGATGGGTAAGGCTTGGCTCAGGAGCACAGTTCCATGAGAGATAAGAAGGAACAAGTGATTCTCTGAGTTCAGGTCCACTCTTGGCCTTAGGACTGAGCCAGGCTGATTTTTTATTGAGGCTTAACTGTAATGTCTTAGTAACTCCGAAAAAAAGCAGGGAGAATTTATGTGAGCTGATGATGTAAACTTCTGTACTTACAAGTTTAGAAGACTAAAATCATTTCAGTTATCTTATGTCATTTATGATTGACACAAAGCTATGGCATTTTTTAAAGTTGTGTATCATAAATTGTTTCTTTGTGCTATATAGCTATAAACTGCTGGCATGCAGAATATAGCGGGCATGGCAGTGGTTGCTTGTAAAACACTCATCTGCTTTGGAAATCTGTTATTAGTTTCCGTAACCTATTCTTGTGCTTCTTTCTTTTCATCTGCCTATCTATCTATCTATCTATCTATCTATCTATCATATGTCTATCCATCTATCTATCATCAATCAATCAATCTATCTATCTATTCATCCATCTGCCCATTTGTCCATCTGCCCACCAGTGAGTTTATTGGGCTTACTTACCAAAGCACAAGTGACTCTGACAGCAGCATCACTCAACATGGAGGAGAGCTCATGGAACCTGCACTCCTGGAGTTCACTGTACAACTTACAGGTGGCTCTTCCAGAGGTTCTCCTCTCTGCCTGCAATTGTTTAGTGCTGATACAAACTGGGGTAGGGAGCTCTGGCAGGGACTTGGGGAATCTTGTAAGTTTTTTGAGCTTCCTGAGTGACTAGTTTTTTGAACTTCCTGAGTCCCTCCACTCTACAGGAGGGAATGTTTCAATTAGGAGGAAATACCTACACAACAGAATAGCCACTGGTAGGTGTGGTCTTGGGGATTTTTAATACATGCGCATCAGCCTGCATTAAGGCTCTGGGAGCTGACAAGCTGTGTATGATTCCTGATGCAGTTTGACTGGATAAGTGCCTTGGGTGCAGTATTGCAGGGAGGGATCCTGGGAGAATGTCTGTCTGTGAGCTGAAGCCTCTGTCCCAGTCCCAGGACTAGTTTCTTCCTAGAAGTCAGTGTGGCCTGATCCTTGTGGAGGGTTCATACGCTTGCACACGAAGACTCTAACAGTTAAGGGGTCTGAGCAGCAACTTTGGTTGCTTTGTGTGTGGTTAGGTGTAGGTGTATGGTACGTGGCCCATTGGTAAAGAAGTGCCTTAAGTTCTCTTTACTGATCTACATCCTCCATCCTCCCTTCCCCACATTTTATTGCCTTTAGTTAATTCTGAGAAGAGTAGCCAACATTAAGGTCACCCTGACTTTGGCTAACCCACCCTCTGCTTTTGGTCTGAGGCACCACCAGGACTGTCTAAGATCCTAATGATAAATGTGGCTTCTAGGATTTTCTGATATGTACTTGATCAGAAAAGTGAACTCAATCTAAATGCAGTGCCTTTGGAAGCCAGAAGAGGGATCCCCTGGAACTGAAGCTATGGCTGGTTGTTAACCTCCATGTGGGTACTGGGACCTGAACAGGTCCTCTGTAAGAGCAGCCAGAGCTCTTAACATCTCTAGTCCCCATCCCAATTTTCTTTGGTTAATTTTCATTTTTTTAAAATTAGTTTTTAAAACTTTATTTGTGTGTGTGTGTGTGTGTGTGTGTGTGTGTGTGTGTGTGTGTGTGTGACTCAGTATTCTCCTTCCACTGTGGGCTCCAGGGATTGAACTCAGGTCTTCAGGCTTGTGTAATATTTGCTGTGCCATCTCTTTTGTTAATTTCCTGTCTATATTACTTTCATTAAAAATTCCATTACTTTATTTTCAACTTTCCTGTATTCTTATGTGACATGTATAAAATACAATGATTTTTTTTTTTTTGGTGTTTTGGAATAGTGTCTGTGGTGGTTTAAAAGAGAAGTGTTCCCTATAGGCTCAGGTACTTGAACACTTGGTCCCCAGATAATGGCACTGTTTGGTGAGATTATGGCACCTTTAGGCAGATCAAAATCAGAAGCCTGGCTCAGTGAGCTTGTTTCTTCTTGGTACAAGGAAAACAGTAAACAGTAGCTTCTTGGTACAAGGGTAAAATGAAAGTTCTTAGTCCCGATTCTCTCCATATTGTAAGTCATTCCTATACTTTCCATTGTAGTTGTTATCAAAAGCAAGTGGATTAGCCAGTTACCACTAGTGCTCAGGAAGGGGCCAACCTGGAGGTTTCGGGGAATGTCTAGAAGAGCTGAAAATTCTTCTGCTTGAAACATGGCATGGCAGTGTTGCTTCTGATCTAAAAAGTGAAGTCTTGAAGTGAAACATGCTCATGTAGAAACCACATGGCCCAAATAATTTAATCACTATTACTGAGTTATGATCAAGGTCACATCTGAAGTCCCTGTCAACAATAGAGCATGCAGTTCTTTGCTTGGAGCTCAACTATTTTTACTTGAACAGATTCCTCTATTTCCTCTAGAACACTACTTTTTAAATGCAGTAAAACACCCCCTTTGTCTCCTCCCACCGAGAACATTGTGCTGAAGGTCTGTGTCATGAATGCACGTGTGGGTGCCGTTCTGTTGGTAGCATCCTCTTGGGGCTCACATCTGTGATTATACCCAGGATCTTGGACCGACCGCATTGCCTGCCATTACCAGGAAACCTACAGAAGAGGACAAACTGAGTGAGGGAGAAGGCTTCTAGATATTTAACAGTATGATTTGTCTCCTCCCACCAAGAACATTGTCCTGAAAGTCTGTGTCATGAATGCACGTGTGGGTGCGGTTCTGTTGGTAGCATCCCCTTGGGGCTCACATCTGTGATTATACCCAGGATCTTGGACCGCAGTGCCTGCCATTAGCAGCAAACCTACAGAAGAGGACAAACTGAGTGAGGGAGACGGCTTCTTAGATATTTAACAGTATGATGGTAAAAGGGTTAAAATTAGCAGCTCTCATTGGCTTCCCAACACTGCAGTGTTCAGAACAAAAGCTCACAGACCCTGCACACTGATTCCAACCAAAGCTTCATTTAAACACCCGGTTAGTGAGAAAAATGAAGGCTAAATTTACTAGGATCACCAATTTGATCCATACATCTAAATGACCTAATGCAAGATGCTTGCTATATTGAAATTTTTATTCTTACAGGGTAAGCCAATGTATGTTAAGAGAATATATCTTCCACGTGACGCAAAGCCCTGGGGTCTTATCACCTTAAAACGAAGTTCACTGCCATTCCCACCTCCACTCAAAGACCAATCACCAAACACTCCAAGCTCCATAGTAAAAGTCACTGGGTCACGCAATTAGAATAGCAGTTATATTTATATTCATGGGACGAAGGAAGAAAGGAAAGCACTTCAAAGCTTGATCACCTGGAAGGAAGCCTTCAATCCTCTGACTCCTCTTCCTCCATATCACTGTCCTGACCAGGCAACTTCAAGAACAGGAGGGGTAGAGCTGCCAGGTCAGGGGAAGCACAACGAGGGAAGAGCCCTCACAGGACTGTCAGCAGTGCAGCCCTCACCATCTGCTGGCCTTCTAGGCCACTCCAACCCTACCTGCAAAAACAAAGGAGCCAGGGGTAGTGAAGGCAGCGGATGAGAAGAACTTAGGCTGACTTTTAGGCAAACATTGAGAGGCTGTGATTTGATCATTATACATTGGATACATATGTTGAATCATCACACTGTATCACATACATATGTTGAATTAAATAATAATTAGAATCATCAGAGCATGTAAGAGCAGTAACATGATTAGAACACAAGACATCATTTCTTTAATGTCTTCTAGAGTAGAAGACATTAAATTAATTCATTCTTTTGTTTTTGAAAAGTCAGTACAACAATCTATATTGTGCAAGTTGGCCAGAGATCCTTTGATAAAAAAAAATTGATGACATATGATAAAAGATAAGTCAATCATTAGGGATTGTCGCATGGCTTCACCATAGCTCCTGTAGCAAGAGGACTTCATAGACAGAAAGGGCTTTTGTAACCTAATAATAAAAATAATAACTAGGGGTTTGGAGAGATTGCTCAATGGTTGAGAGCATCGGTTACTCTTCCAGAAGACCTAGGTTCCATTTCCAGGCCCCACATGGTGGCTAACAACCACGTTTTTTGCGGGGGGGCTTTTTGAGACAGGGTCTCCCTGTAACCCCAGCTGGACTAAAACTCACTGTGTAGACCAAGCTGGCCCCAGTCTCACAGAGATCTGCCTGCCTCTGCCTCCAGAGTGCTGGGACTAGAGGTGTGCACCACCACGCCCTGCTCTCACGGCCACTTTTAACTCCAGCTCTGTAGGCAACTGCACACATAGAGTGCACATACATACACTCAGGCACACACACATAAAATAAATAATAAATAAATAAATAATAACCAGTCTTCAAACTGGTTATTGCATCAATAACACGAAATCCTGAAAACATGAGTTTTGATATTCACCACAGCAAGATGAACTTTGATATAAGGTGAAACTATATTCTTTAAAAGGTGTTTGACATACTTCAGATCTTCTAAAAACAAAAATCTTATGCACTAAATTAGAAGAATTTTTAAATAACAGCTATTTTCGAGTTTCACAAGAAATGCTATCTTAGATACGAAAGCATTGATTTTAGCCTCAGATCTAAGGAACAGAAACAAAGTTTTCTCAGAGCAATCTTATTTTCAGGGAAGAAAAGAGCAAGTCCTGAGGCTGGAGAGATGGCTCAGCAGTTAAGAGCACCTGCTGCTCTTGCAGAGAACCCAGGTTCAGTTCCCAGCACCCACATGGCAGCTAACAATGGTCTCTAACTCCAGTTCCAAGGGATCTGATCTTCATGGGCATTGCATGACACAGGTGCACTTACATATATGCAGACAGTACACTTGTAAACATAAAATTAAAATAATAAATAAAATGTTTTTTGAAAATAGAGAAAGAAAAGAGCAAGTTCTCAAAATACCAGTAACTTAAATGCTAGGAATCCTCTTCTACCTGCTCGTCTCTCTCTGGGGCTTTCTGAGATTTAAGATTATGTTTTATTTACTATGTATAGAAGACTCCAATGATAGTGCCCTACTAGGTTGAGCCTCCCAGCTTCCCTGCCCTGTGGAGCTTCTCAGGAAGCAGAGAAGGGACCAGGAGCACTCTACGTTTTCCTCAGACCTTGAGCCATCCATTAAAATGTGCTGCCCCTTCTGAGGGTAGGTCTTCCCTCAAAAATGGCCTCACAGACACACCAAGGTGTATCTTCCAGGTGATTCTAAATCCCAATAAGATGACAGGACCAACCACCACATTACAAGTTCCAATTCTCACTAGGGGACATCTCCTAAGTGTCTTAATATTTTTTAAAATGAGATCATGAGTAATTTAAAAACAGTCTTTGTTTAGTCTGGGGAAAGATAAATATATAACCACAGTTCCATATGAAAAATATTAAATAAGTCAAAACTATCTGAAACACTTAGCAGTCAACCTGTTACTTGGGGAAGTGACATCACTGATCAAAAAGTGATTCTTGTACTCAAAGGACCCAAAACACACAAACTCTCCATTGTGATTTCCAAAGCCTTGAGGCCTCAAAGTATGGTCTGCATGCCACATCTTGTCATCATCTGTGGGAGACAAAATCTGCAGGTGACACATGCGTCCTTCAAAGCTAGAAAAACATTACAGCAGAAGAGTGGGTCTCAAACTTGTCTATATATGTGAATCTTGAAATCTTGTAAAAATTCCAAAATCCAGGCAACAACACAGACCAGAGAACGCACAGTCTCAGAAGTGGGGCACTGATATTGACAGTCTTTGAAGCCACTGAGTGACTCCAACGTGCAACCAAGAGAAATCAAGAGTCACACCGTGGAGCACTGGGGATCTCTAGGAGTACACTGAAAAGCATTATTATTGGCTTCCACCCAAGCAAGTTTGATGTAACTGGGCTCATGTATGGTGTCAGGAGTTTTTAAAATATCCCCAAGTGATTCTGAGGTGCAACATAGCTTGAGAAACATAGACCTAAAGCCTGACACAGAAAGATTCAAAATGGCAGTTGAGCATGCAGCACTTTCCAGAAGATTTTAAAGTTAGTGGGCATTAATTAAAATAAATATTTGGCCACAGCTTTTAGCCAACTCATGGGGCATAATGACATCATCAAGCACAGCGAAGTTCAAAGTCTGCCAAATCTTGTGTGCATTCCCATAGGCTCTCCTGGCACTTTCCTCTCTCTTCTGGGCTCTCCTTCAAGTGATTAATGATGTGTATCTGCTTGGCTTTGGGAGTAAATACCTTCACCTTGGAAAGAAAAAATGAAAGTGAATGATGTCACTGCCTTATAAAAACACTAAAGCAAATCAAGCTCAAAGTCTGAAGCAGAAAGGAAAGTCAGGAAAACACTAAATAATTCTGTGTGTCTTCAGGACTGCATCAGCTGCAGTCACAGCTCAGCACAAGGCAGAAAGTACAGGTGCCTCCGGAAGAAGAAAACCAGAGATATAAATTACCTTCTAGAAAGAAAGGAGACCAGAAGATCACCAAAAAGTTCATTTTCTGAAGGATAGGAAGGAAGGAGGGAGGGAGGGAGAGAGGGAGGGAGGGAGGGAGGGAGGGAGGGAGGGAGGGAGGGAGGGAGGGAAGGAGGAATACGGACTTCTATTATAAGAACACATAGGGCTCAGAGATAGGAAAATTGATGAAACTGGACCTTCCTCAGAATCCTTCTAAAATGATGATTCTCAGGCTGGAGAAATGACTCCGTATTCAGATCCCCAGAAGCCCATGTAAATGCCAAGTGGGTGTGGCAGCCCACATGTAATTCTAGCCTTAGAAGGCATCTGAGCCATCCTCAGATAAAGCAGCTAGCAAGACTAGCCATTTGGACCAGCTCTGGACTTGACTGAGAGACCCTGGAAGTGTAACAATGTAGGATGATTGATGACATCAACCGCAGGCTTCCACATGCACATCCACATATGTACATGTATGTCGATACACATGCAAAAAATATACATACACACATGTACTGCACCAAAACAATGGAAAAAATAAATAAATAAAGCCATGATTCTCAACCTGGCTGCTTAGTAGGGCAACAGGAAAGTTCAGGGACCAAATAGACCAGTTAAATGGAAATCTCTGGGAGGGAAGAGCCAGCCTGGGTGCTGCTTCAAATGTTTCCAAGCAATTCTGTCACTTGTTGGAGTGGGCTACCACTAATCTAGAGGAAATAGCAGGCTGAAGTCAGGGGTCTGAGAAGGCCTAGAGGTTTTTACTGCCGATGTCCCGGAGCTGAGATTCAGCAGCTTTCACTCAACCCACCTGCATGCATTCAGCACCACCAGCCTCTAGGTCAGTGCCCCATCCACCCTCATAAACATCGTGGAGGGACAGCAGATCACTCCAGCTTCCCTGCCTCCATCTCTGAGCGCCAGGGGTACGAATTTAGGAAAACACAAAGACATGGTGACAGCAAAGGCAGCTCAAAGAATGTACCTGTATATTGGTGAATGTCTTGGCCCACTTTTTGTTGTTGTAACAAAGTATCTAAGGCTGGATAATTTATAAAGTATAGACATTGTGCTGGTTAGTTTTTGACCCCTTGGCCCAAACCAGAGACACATGGAAGAAGGGACTCTCAATTGAAGCTCCTGCATCAGATTGACTTGTGGGATTGTCTGTGAGGGATTTTCTTGATCGCTGAGAGCACACTGTGGGTGATGTTACCTCTGGGCGGGTAGTCCTAGATGTACAAGAACGTAAGCTGAACCCAGGCCAGAGGAAGCAAGCCAGTAAGCTGCGTTCCTTCCTGTCTCTGCTTCAGTTCCTGCCTCCAGGTTCCTGCGCTGAGTTCCTGCCCTGCCTTCCCTGCATGATGAACTTGTGAGCTGCACAAGTTCATTCCTCAAGTTGGTTTTGGCCAGTGTTTTATCATAGCAGCAGAGAAGCAAACTACAACAGAAGTTTATTTCAGTTTATAGTTGTGGAGACCCCAAAGCATGATAGCTGCCCCTTGTGGGCTTTCTGGTAAATGCTATGTGCTGTTCCATGCATGTGAGTAGAGACTTAAGGGAGAGAGAAACATCACACAGCCAGAGATCAAGCTGAGGAAGTTGAACTCTCTTTGAAATAACCTATTCTTGAAGCAAACCTGCCCACTCCCATGAGAACCCCTTCATGGGGTGGGAGCTGAGACATTAACCTAACCCCTCTCAACGGTATCCCCCTTCTCAACATTATTTTGGGAACCACATCTCTAAAACATGAATTTTGGTGGATAAAACACATTCAAATCTCTACACATGATCTTTGAATTATACGTTGTTCATTGGATTCTACTCAACTCCAAATGTGCAGATGGCAGAAGGAAGTGTTTGACTGTTTAAGAGGTGGTCACCGGGCCTAAGAAGCATAAAATCATGAGTCTCGCCTTCCTGTTATGAAACTTTGTTTATATTATCTTAAATATATATTGATATATTTTATATTATTTATAATATGTAACATTATTTATATAATATATTAAATTATTTTCTATATTAGTATTTTAAACAATTTCTCCTTACCATATTTTCAGTTTATGAAATCAAATAACTGCTCTTAATATTGTGTATGTGTGTACACGTATATATGTGAAATTCCAAGCACATATACATCCTGTTGTTAGTGAGATGACAAAATGGTAAGAAACACAGATGCAAAGAAACCATGAATTTCATTTTAAACCAGTAATTCCTCAAACAAATTGTCCTTCAGTTGTTTGTGGAACTAATCAAATTCACCCAGCCAAGGAACAAAATATATTTTCAATTAATATAGTCCCCTTAGAACCCTTAGTAAGCACCAAGGCTGCACTGTAAGCAGGGGCAAACAAACCCTCTGCTTCCTCCAGACACCTCCTCAGGAACCAAGGCTTAACAGGGCAGGACACTGCCCTTCAGCAACTGGGACACCAATAACTACTTGTCGAACGGATGCATGACGAACTCACATTTATTTCAATACTCCTCAAAAGATATTCAACTTCGTCAGTGAAAGAAGCTGGCCACAAAAGAGAATGTCTGCTTGATTCTGTTAATGAATTACCGAGAAGAGGCAAATTCGTGAGGACAAACGATAGGATAGATGCTGCCACAGGCTGACAGGAGAGGGGAGAACAAAGTTATTGTTTATCGAATACAGTTTCATTTGAGGGTGATGAAAAAGTTCCGGAGACGCATAATGGTGACGGTGGTGCAGCATTATGAATGCACGTAATGCCACTGAATCTTCCACTTAAAAATAGTTAAAAAGGTAAAGTTTATATGTTATGTATATTTTCACCACAAAAAAAGAAAGAAGGACGGAAGGACGGAAGGGGAGAGAGAGAGAGAGAGAGAGAGGAAAGAAAGAGGAGAGAGAGAGAGAGAGAGAGAAAGCATATTGACAGAAAGGAGACGGCATGCAGTCTGTCTTGTAGGCTGTTGCAGGGGAAGATGGGTTGGACTGGTTTCTTTCCTGTTTGAGGTTTTGATCCCCTTCTGGCCGCTTTTTGTTTAAGGCTCAGTTCTCAAGCGGAATGGGCAGAGAAAGGAGTATTGGCTGCAGATTACAAGAGAAAGTCCTAAGGAGGAAGAAGAAGGGGCCTGGGAGGGGCTCCGCAGGCAGGCCTCGATCCCCACCCGTAGACCGCAGCCCTGTCGTGGTCCATCCTGGCTAGATGCACCAGCTTGGCTGGGCCGCTCCTTGTTCGCTGCCACACAAGCATCTGAAGCTGCAGGGAAGGCTGGGGCGCCGCTGCCGCACCGCTACGCGCTGGGGAAACCCGCTCCCGCAGCTGAGGAGGCGGCGCGCCCTCCGGCTGCCGGGAGCTGGCGCCTGGGATCTAGCCAGAGCCTCCGTCATCAGGAGACACGCCTAGTGAGCCACGGAGCCTGCAGAGCCTGTGCTGTTCACCTCTGCACGGGAGGGCGCCGGAGTCCTAAACTACTATTTCCCATCGTGGGAAAATAAATAATCTTTAAATGAAAAAGCAAGAAAAAAGTGGATTCTATTCCCAGTGGGACTACTAGACAGAACCTTCCATGAAATCTGTTTCAAAAGATAACGCCAATATTGATACATGATCGTTTTTTTAATCGCACCATAAAAATCTAAGCTGTTACAAACCTGGATGTTGATGTGACATTTTAAAGCAAGAATCCTGAGTGAGGAACGCTACATCAGCTGCCCAGAGCTGGAAGGCAAAAAATGCCTTAGGACTCTTAAAACAGAGTTTGATGTCCTGGTAGAGCCTGAGCTGTAACTAAGGGAGGTGAACCACAGCAGTCTTAGCCAGATGCAATTCCTCTTCATATTTTAGGTTTCATGAATGTAACAAGTTCTGAGAAAGCCCAAAGCTCCTTAACCATGGCCTTGTTTACTCCTTTGATCACAGGAAAGAAATGACAAAGAATGTGGATATGAACTGGAGAGACGGCTCATTGGTTAAAAGCCCTGGCTGCTCCTCCAGAGGACCCATTTGGTTCCACCACCCAGTTCCAGGGGATCCCACATCCTCTTCTGACCTCCTCAGGCACTGCAAGACACGGATACACTTACACACATGCAGGCAATACACTCATACACATAAAATAATAATTTTTAAAATAATATGGTTACTTCAAGGTTTCTGTCTTATTTTGTTTTTTGGCTAGGTTGTGCTGAGTTTCTTCTGTATGCCAGATATTTCAAAGAAATTTGTTCTTTTATCCTTAAAGAAAGAAATCTGTCATCTCCCAAAATTCTACTTCTCCTTCGGACCATTAAATTATTAGGCTGTGTCTTTCAGCAGAAAAGCTCTATGGCCTTATGTGTCAGGTGCTTGATAACATCCTGCATATACTTTCAAGGAGACAGCCACTTTCACCGGCTCATAATCATTAGTGGAAGACTGCACAGCTGGGAGGCTGCTTCTAGCCTTTGACCTGGTGTGAGATTTGCATGGCCTGACGCTGTCAGTGTCAGATGCCCAGATGGGGAAAGGGAAGTACATAAGGCATATATACCAGCAGGGAAAGCTGCTCTGGGGGCTGGACAGGAGACGTCGTTGTTTTGTTTGCTCTTCCACAGGACCTGGGTTCAATTCCCAGCACCCACATGGCAACTAACAACTGTCCATAACTCCAGTTCCAGGGGGTCCAGTGCCCTGTTCTGACCTCAGTATGTATTGCATGACACAGTCACACTTATATACATGCAGGCAATATACATACACAGAAAATAAAAATAATAAAGTATTTTTTTAAGTAACTGCTTTGAAAACCCAAGGGTACCCATGGCATCATTTAGAAAAAGGAGGATAAAAATAGTGAACCGGAAACAGAATAATCTAGTCTGGTTCTGAGTGTTGGGAGTCAAATCTGACTCCATTGCTGCCTTGTTTGATACTGAGGAATGGGCTCAGTGTCTCTGAGTCTATACTCCTTTTGTCTTAAACCAGAAAGTGACACCCTCATCAACAAATATCACGTGTGTCAAAACCTTGATGCTAACATGTTTCTGCTCACTGAATGGCTTGTGCCCTTGTTTTCTTTGAGATGAGTGGTTAAAAATGAAGTGATAAAGCTTTAACTTAACATTTGTAGAGCCTTGAGTTTGACTTTCAGAACCAATATGTATATTGAAATTAAATTTAATCTAAATGTATTAGTATATACCAACAAATTTATGTGTATATAAACAGGTATCAACACATTAAAATGTAATTGGTTGGTGGTGGTGATTCATAACGTGAGCAGCACCCCATCCAAAACAGAGAGAGCTCTCTTGGGCATGGCACAGACGTTAATTTTTATAAGGTGATTTGGCCAGGAACAAGGAAACAGAAATACAGAAGGTAGATTGGTTAAATGGGGTTGCTTTGTAAGAGTTCAATTAGAGAGGATGCATTAGTTACCTTCCTTGCTGTAATAAAACACCTAACAAAATCAACTGAAGGGGGCTGAAGAGGCGGTTCAGTGGTTAAGAGCACTGGCTGCTCTTACAGAGGACCCATGTTCAATTCCCAGCACCCACATGGCAGTTAACAACCTTCCCTAAGTCCAGTTCCAGGGGATCCAATGCCCTCTTCTGACTTCCCTGGGCATGGCACAACACCAGTGCACTTAAATCCATGCAGGCAATATACTTATACACATAAAATAATAAGAAATAAAAAATCAACTAAAGGAAGGAGAAGTTTATTTTGCCTGTTTTGAGAGTGCAGCCCTTCATGGCTGGAGGGAGAACACGAGGCAGGCACCTGGTGACTTCGCATCTGTAGAAATAGAGAGAGATAAATAAACACTGGTGCTCAACTGGATTTCTCCTTTTTTTGGCCTGGAACTCACTATGTAGACCAGGTTGGCCTTGAACTCACAGAGATCAGCCTGCCTCTGCCTTCAGAGTGCTGGGATTAAAGGCATGCTTCACCACATCCCACTTGCTTTGTCCTTTCTATTCCATTTAAGACCAACTCCATTCAAGTGGGTCTTCCCTCTTCAGTCAGCCCTTCTGGATACATGATCATAGACACCAACAGGTGCATTTTCTGTGGCAATTCTACGTCCAGACAAGTTGACAATGAAGGTCACAAAGGACTTCTTTATTACAATGGTTCATCTTGACTGTGCTCTTTTTGATTGGTTGCTATGAATCTTTTGTTTGGAAGGGTTTCCCTGTTCCTTTAAATTTTCACTTTGGGGCACTGGAGAGATGGTTCAGTGGTTAAGTACTGGCTGTTCTTGCAAAGGATACGGGTTCAGTTCCCAGCACCCACATGGTGGCTGTTGCATGAATTCTCTCACGGTGAGGGCCGGCATTCAGCCTCACCCCACCCCCAGGTTTGAGTCGACTGAACAGACAGCGAATGTTCTTTAGAGAGATTAGTTTATTCCATATTACTTATACGGAGTCCATCCCCAGAAAGAGATTTCCTGTGGCCGAGCCTGCATTTTGATCACAGGTCCCCCCTGGAACTCCAGAGTGTGCGCCCAAGATGGAGACCCGGCACCATGCCAGCCTCTCTCCTTCCCAGTCTTCCCTACATTTCCATTAACCTTCCCCCCTCAAATTATTGGGTATTTGGTTGTCAGTCACACTTGAAGTCCATCCCTCTTAGCAGACAGAGAGAAAACTGCTTTCCTATGCAACAGTGGCTAACAACCATCCATAACTCCACTTCCAGGAGAGCTGATGCCCTCTTCTGGCCTCCATGGGTACTGCACATATGTGGTGCACTGATATACATACAGGCAAACACTTGTACACATAAGTAAATAAATAAATTAAAATTTTATTGAATTTTTGAGATTTTCATAAGAATATAATTGGATGGTATTTAGATCCACTTCCCTACCTCACCTCTCTTTATTGCCCTCTGACAAATTTAATGTGCTCTATTACATATATAGTAATTCCTATAGAGTCTAATTTGTGTCTCCAAATGTTTTCCAATGTGGGTTCATTCATTGCAGCTTGGTTAACATACCAAGAGTCCCACACTTGAGACTGTCTCCACCCCTCCCAGCTGCCATCTGATGCCTCAGCTTCCTTAGGTTGGGTTGGAGCTTCTTACCCACTTCCTCATGTCTATGCTGGGATTTTTCTCTGGTTTGAGCTTGCATGGGACTTGTGCACACTGTCATTGTTGCTGTGAGTTCACATGAGTAACTAACCAGCTGTCTGGAAAATCCTGTTTCTTTATGGCCATCCACTCCTTCTGGCTCTTAAAATCTTTCTGCCCCTTCTTCTCAAAGATTTCAGAGCCTTGGGGGGGGAGCGTTGGGCATAATTTAAGGTGGGCTTAGCCAGACCACCCACTAGGAGGAATAGAGGAATAGTTCCTGTGGGTGTGGCATTCTGCTCTGGCTAGTTGTGAGACCAGCACCTGGAAAGAACCTGCCTACCTGAGGACGAACTTACTATTGGCTGTATTTGGGACCCCACCCTATAAGGTCATTGGCTATCCAGACCTATAAGAGCTTGTGCACATATTCAATAAACGAGTTGTATGCAGTGCCACGCGCTTGGCCTGCTTCCCGTCCAACTCCCAGAGTCTGCGGCTTGACTCTACATCTACTCACCCCCAACCCCTCAGGCTGGCCCCACAGTGTCCACTCAGGCTGGCCCCGAGTGGTGAGACATGACAGTAACAGAAACAATGATGGGGGGGGCGAAGAAGTTTGATATAGGTGTCCTATTCAGAGATAAATGCTCTGCAACCTCTTATTCTCTGCATATTGGTCAGTTGTGGGTTTCTGTGTTAATCACTATTTGTTGCATAAGGAAATTTCTCTGGTGAAAGAAGAGAGATGCATTAGTCTATGGATATAATAAATCAGTAAGAATCAGTTTAATATAACTACTTAGTAGAAATATTAGTATTAGTTTCTCCCTTATGTTCTGTGACCTGTTTACCCTCAATTTACTAAGCCTGGTATGGGCTCTATCCTGAAAAGTGGACCTTAAATCCAACTAAAGAGTAGTTGGTGCTCCCATAATATTTATGCCACTATTGCACTGGTGGGCATATCTTGCCAGGCCAGTTGTTATGTAGTTCACAGAATGCACATCTGGGTAAGGATAATGATTACTTTTTCCTTCTAGTAGCTTGCATAACACCTTTCAACACTGTGAATGCTAGCCATTAGAGACAAGGCTCTGAAATCAGCCCCAGCTTGATTTCTACTTGTTTATTCTATAGCTCATGTATCTACTGTCTTCAGCAACAGAGTATTATCATCCAATTCTGGTGGCTAACCAAGAACAATGGCAATGGCCAGTATTTTTTGAGGGTCTATGGAACTCCTGATCAACAACTTCTAGAGAGGGAGTCCATTCCCAGCATTGAAATTTTTGTGTTGTTGTTTTTTATTAGTCCATTATGTCTAAAAAGGTCAACACCCCTATGTTACAGGATAACTCCTTTTAATCTCTTTTTATAATGTATGTTTTTTAATTAAAACATTTCATTTTGGTTCCATGTGTTGGCTTATACTTTTACTCTCAGCACTTGGGAGGCACAGGCAGGTAGATCTCTGAGTTCAAGGCCAGGCTGGTGTATATAGTAGGTTCCAGGCCAAGCAAGGCTACACAGTAAGACTCTGTCTTAAAAAAAATAAATAAAATAATTTTAAATAATAAATAAAATAAAATTTCACTTTGTTTACATAACACATAAGACAAGGAGTTTCATTTTGGTTTGGTCTATTGCATCTTAGGGAAGGAACACAGGCTTAAATAGTGTCCTTCTCCCCATGCATTTCATTTTATTCATTTGCTTTGTTATATGGTTTTTGTATTTTGGTTGTTTTGAGACAAGATATTGCTATATAGCCCAGGCTGTCCTCAAACTGGAGATCCTTCTGTCTCAGCCTCTTGAGTACTCATATTATAGATGTAAAGAAAAGAGAAATTTTTGTTATGAAGCTAGTTTTCTTGAGAATATTAATAAACTGTTCATAACAAAAGTAGTATATGTTCAATAAATCAGTACAAAAGGAAGGGATTTTCTAAAAGACTCAATGTAAGTAGTCAAAGATGGCAAGTCCCAAATTACTTTATTAAAACTAAGTTTTAAATACCACATATTAAATAGATGTGCCCTTCTAATCTTCATGTGTAACTGTTATAATTTCTAACTTTATCAAACTTAACTTATTTTTTTAAACTCATCTTTGACATACACATCAATGAAGTCCAAAGAAGTCTGTTAACTCTTAGTGAGCCAAGGACAGGAGCCTACTGAGGATTAGTGAGCTATAGTTCATAAAGGATGGGGGATGCGGGGGTTACTACAAAGTATCATAGTGGCATCCTGCTCTCTTATTCACCAAGAAACTGTGTCTCCTAAAGTTAGATTTTCCTGTTAGAAAATGTATTAGCAAGAATGAAAGATGCCACCTTTGCCTGGAGAATCTGAGAATCAGCCCCACACTATAGCCCAGAGAGACACAAAGCTTTGATAAAGCGTTTCTAGGCATGAAATTCCATCTGTATTTTAACTTTTGAGTTTGCAAGCAAAAAGAATCCTGGGTCCACTGTGTAGTGCAGGCCTCATCATGCTCACACACATGCTCACACACGGAGCCTGACACAGCTCCCATGCACACATGTCACCATTTTACTCTGAGTCTGCCAAAACATGGCTCACTTCATTTTAATCTCCACACTGTCCTTCCCCCAGAATTCATACAGGTCCCCTGGCTGCCATCCCACATTGCGGTGGCCTGATAAACCTGATTTTGTTAGACTATGACATTGAGTCCCGTAATGTTATGCAAATTAGGCAAGGAGAACCTGAGGGAAGCCAATTTTTTCAAAATTTAGGTCTACCTGTGGGTTCTCAAGCTCGAAAAGTCATGCTCTAGAGAACTGGAGCAATGGCTCAGGGGTTAAAAGCACTGGCTGCTCTTGCAGAGGACCTGGTTCAATTCCCAGCACCCACATGGCAACTAACAACTGTCTGTAACTTTAGTTCTAGGGGAATTAGACACCCTCCTCTGACCTCCATAGTCATTGCATTATACAGTGCACTAAAAAACATGCAGGTAATACACTCATGCACATAAAATCAAAAAAAAATTTAAATGTTTAAGTCACAGACAAGAGGGAAATGACCAGTGTGAAGAGAATCAGACAATAGTCTATAAGCAAGATTAGCTTGGGAGATAGACTCATAGTCAAAAAGGACAGGGCTTCATTCAAGGTACTTCAGAGGGCAGAACCAGATCATAGCAAAAAGGAGGTGCCGGGAAGCTGTTTGGGGTCCACTTGAGGAAACCTTTTACCCCATGAGAACTCTGTGAACAGAGTGTAGTCTAGGACACAAGATTCCTTGACATTGCCCAATGACAACTTTTAGCTCTGGAAACTCCCACTACTCAGGGTTCAGGGACCACTGAGGAAGAGGGGGCTGTGGCCCTAAGTCTAACACTCAGAGATATCAGCACAGTTAGAGCCGACCACTGCACAGACCATAGCCCTGGCCAGGTCAGGTGAGGACAAGTCATTTCCTGTTATGTCCTCAGTTTGTCTTCATTGAGCCCACTGCCCCCAAGTAAATGATTACCATCCACCGAAATGATTGTTCGCACCTAGCCTGTGCCATGTGGGCCAGGGTAAGAGTTGAGTGCTGGAGAAGACCAGAAGTGCTTTTGTTTCGTTATGGTCTCCGTGGTGGTGGCGGGAGGTCAGATCCGCGCCACAGAGGCTATCCTTAGCTCGGTGACACACTAGAGGGGCTCAGGCCAGGATGGGACAGCAATCTCTGCAAGGCCGCCCCAAGCTTCTTCTGGGTGTGCAGTCTGGGCGCAACCAGCGCAGGCCAAGAGGAAAGGGACAGGCCATCCAGACAGCGGAGAGGCATCACGCGCCCTGAACTCACGTGCTCCGAGCTTACGCGCCCGCGCCGGCGCTCGCGCTCGTCTCCCCAGCCGCGGCGCCGCGCACGCTCGGCCGACCTGGACCAACGCTGGGCGGGGAGAAGGTGGAAGCCCGGGAGTCGCGGATGGCGCGTACCGCGAGCGCGAGGTCGGAGGCCGGGGGCCAGCGGGGCGCGTCCTGGCGCTGGGCGCTGCTGCTGCTGCTGCTTGGACTGGCAGCGGCGCTGGGCGCGTCCCCGGCCTCGGGGCGCCCCTGGCCAGTACCCTACAAGTGAGTGCGGTGGGGCGGGACCACTTGGTCAGGGCGCCGGGGACCGCGGGGACGAGGCCAGGGGGGCGGCGGGGGGGGCTCCAGGAGGCCGGGCGGCCGCTCGGGTCCGGGACTCTGCAACTGCGGTTAGGAACAAAGTTGGCAGCGGGAGTCGAACTGCACCTCGTGGGTGGCGCTGGGTCCTTTCCCCTTCTCAGGACTTTTGGCAGACTCTGGGCATTCAGGAGTCCTGGGAGAACCGGCAATGACTTTTAGTTAACTGATTCTGAGAACAGATTAAAACACTGCGTTTATTATTTCATGCCTATCATCACTTGTTGCATAACATTTGGCAAAATTTACAGGCAGGCCAACCTGCCGTGCCCCAGATTTCCTAACCTTAGTGTTCTAATCTCTTAGCCCGGGACAAACCTTGAGCCAACTATACCGTTGGTCCACTTTCTTCAACTTGAAGGCAGATAGGGCGCTGACCTAACTTTATGAAGCTGATTGGAGACTTTGACCTAGCAGGGTTTTGACAGCTTGATGGAGATGGCTAAACACCGAAAGGAAGCCTGGTCTGGACATCATGCTGGGGTTAGATTTCCCCAGCTTTTGAAAACACAATTCTTTTGCCTGACAGAGCGACTTGAAAAGTGGTGCTGAGCTCTGACAGTCTCAAGATAAAATCTGGTTTGACCAGCTAGTGTGCTGTGTGGTAACTAGGCGCTCAGCCCTGAGTCACAAAATAGGAATGGTAGTAGCACTTAGCAGTGTGTTGAGCAGGATCATCTCTGGTAATTTCCAGCTGTTGTCAGACTGAAATATCCACGTGTTCTGTGCATGGAATGATTTTGCTTAATGTATGTGGGAAGAAAGGTTTAGGATCATAGCTAGTTTTCTTGAATACATTAATTAAAAGTTCATGAGAAATAAAAACCAGATGTCCAATAAGACAAAGAGATTGTAAATAAGAAAGTATTTTATTTAATACTAGAACAAGGGCAGTGACTCTGATTTCTGTTTCCTTAAAAGTTTCAGCAAATAAGTACATGCCCCTACTTGACTATATTTACCTTTATGAAGTTTTCATTTAATTACACTTTGAAATTCACCTTTGATCTAAAGTAGATTTTACTGCTTGTAAATGAAACCTTACATATTTGTTTAAACCAGCTGGGAAAAATCTAAATTAAAGTAGTTTTTTGTTTATGTGTTAGGATCATAATAAAATACCCTGGCTAGACCCTTTGGGATTCTTAGTCTTCCTTCTCACCCAGTGACTTGTGAGTGTGTGTAAGCTGTGGTCCCAATCTGATCCAATTGCTGTGGCCTTCTTAGATCTTTATCTGTGCGCATTTTTGCAGTCTCCTGACTGGTCTCACCTTGTTTGGCCTCTCCCACTCTTCTGATTCATTGAGGGTTTCTAACTGGGATATTCAGCCCCATCACATCTGCTTCCTAAACTCCAAACTCAGAGGCTTGAAGTCCCCTAGTGAGGAATCCTAAGAACTTTATTTCACACTGCAACAGAATGTTGGCCTCTTTCTACTCTTGCCCTGAGGCCTGAATTCTGGTTTTCTGCAGCTCCTGGAGACCCTTCAGATACATCCTTTCTCTCCTTTTCCATCAGCCTAGCTTTCTTCTCAAATGCTTTAAAATATCTTCTTTTTTTTTTTATTTTATATGTCTGAGTATATTGCCTACATGTATGTAAGTGCACTGCATCATGCCTTGTAAAGAAGAGGGTTTGTGGGGTCCCCTGGAACTGGAGTTAGGGATGGTTGTTAGCCACCATATAGGTGCTAAGAATTGAACCCAGGTCCTCTGCAAGGGCTGCCAGTGCTCCTAACAGCTGAGCCATCTCTCCAACCCCTCAACTGCTTTAAAAGCAAAGCCAGATCTTATCTGCCTTTGCCTGCCAGCTCTACCCATCCTAAGTGTTTTCTCTCCTTTGGGCCTTTGTCTCCTTGTTTAGTGTTTACCACAGTGTGCCATTTTACTAGCTTTCCAGCCCCACCCAGAGCTTGGTGGAGAGGGACAGGGCTAGCATTTTCTTCCTCTCCTTCACAGTGTAGTCCTGTAAATATTGGTTGAATGTTTATTTTTAAATATAAAATCTACTTTATAATTTACTATTAAGACATTACTGGAAGTATGTATAAGAAAACAAGTAAAATGTATGCTTATATTTATTCACCATGATCTAAGGAAGCTTTAAATGTTTTCCTGAAAAAATACTCCCGAGGGCTGGGGAGACGGTTCAGTGCCTGCAGCACATGTTCCAGGACCTAGTGTGGATCCCCTGAACTCATGCCAAAACTGTGCATGGTGGTATTTCCCCACTAGCCTTGTAGGGGGAAAGGCAGAGGAAAGCAGATCCTTGAAGCTCATTGGCCAGCCAGCTCAACGAGTGATCCTGTTGCCCCCAAAATGCTGGAGGGCAAGGAAAGGCACCTGCGCATGTGTACATACCACCCCCGTATGCGGACATACTGTGTGTGTGTGTGTACACACACAGGCATTGCTGAGCCTGAAATAAAAACAGATTCTAAATGTGTGAAAAGAACCTGTTCCTGTTAGGATCTGGCTTGATCGTTGGTTCTCTTTCTTCTAGGCGCTTTTCCTTCCGTCCAGAGCCTGATCCCTACTGTCAAGCTAAGTACACCTTCTGTCCCATTGGTTCACCCATCCCAGTTATGAAAGATAATGACATCATTGAAGTCTTAAGATTACAAGCCCCTGTTTGGGAATTTAAATATGGAGACCTCCTTGGACACTTGGTAAGGGTGCATCTTGATATTGTACTTTTCCCCAATAATGTAGGTATTACTTTGATTAAGTAATCGAATGACCACTTTTAAATCATGTTTATTGATACACTCTGTGTATGAACCAGTGCATGTGCATGCAGACGTATCTCTATACGTTACCCTCAACTATATTCCCTTGAGACAAGGCCTCTCACTGAACCTAAAGCTCATTTTTGGGCTAAACTGGCCAGCTAGTTAGCCCGTTGTCTCCCCCCAATGCTGGGGTAATAGGGTAACAGACACATGTGGAATGCCAGGGATTTTAGGTGGGTGCTAAGGATTTGAACTTAGCTCCCAATGCTTGTACAGTCGGTGCTCCTACATCTCCCCAGCCCATGATGTACTTCTCGGAACATTTAAAATAGGTAGTGAAAGAGTTACCATTGAGCTCTCATGGTGGTACACACTTGTAATCCTACCATTTGGGAGGCTGAGTTAGAAGAATTACCAGTTCAGAGTCTGTCTAGGTGACATAATAAGACCCTGTCTCAAAAGCAAAACAAAAACTATGATAAGTAACATATGCACTTACTTTAATCCCTTTTGCTAAGATGGATCTAAACTCAATTCCTCTACCCAACTCCAGGGAATAAGAAAGGAAGCTCAGAAGGGAAAGGCAGGCAGGAGTCACTTCTTGATCTCCAAGATCCATTGTAAGCCCTTTTCTAGCTCAGTGAATCACTCTGGGAGGTAGGCAAGCTCCTTCCTGGGATATGCATGGAAGCTTTTCATACTTACTGTAAGCTGTAAGAAAGTTTCAAGTGTCTTCCTGTAATCAAATCCCTGCTAAGATGAGCCTCAGTGGCCAAGCCTAGAGTGATGGGTATCTGGAGTTTGATGGGTACAGTGTGGCCACAAGGACGGTGACACAGAAGAGCAGCCTCTGAGCTGCTGTGCTTGGTGTGCATTTGCGGTGTACCACACTCTCGAAGCAGGTGACGGGGACCCATGCTCACTCCACAGATAGCTTCACAACTCTGTTATCTCTACACAGAAAATCATGCATGACGCTATCGGATTCAGGAGTACACTGACTGGCAAGAACTACACCATGGAATGGTATGAGCTTTTCCAGCTTGGCAACTGTACATTTCCCCACCTTCGACCTGAAATGGATGCTCCTTTCTGGTGTAACCAAGGAGCAGCCTGCTTTTTTGAAGGAATTGATAACAAACACTGGAAGGAAAATGGGACATTAGCTCCGGTAGCGACCATATCTGGTAAGTTCCAAAATTAAGGCAGTCCTTGATGATTGCATCAGCATGCAAATGAATGAAATCCCTTCCACAGAGAAGTCACATTCAGTCATATTCTGCCTCATGGAGGTCGTTTCTATCAAGGATGCACTTCTAGAGTTTGACCCAAGCTGGTTTTCACGCAAAGCATCAGAAAGGGGATGAATCGCTTATCTCCTGCTCTGTCCATGGTAAATATGAATGTAACAAGGCTTTGTACAGTTAAAGTGAAATCCAAACAAACAAGAAAAAAAAAATGCCTGATTAAAAGACATATTAGCTATATCTGAAAAAAAGATTATCAAATTACTTTTATGTTGAGAAAGAATAGTTTGCTTACTCTGGGTCTGGCCCTGTTCAGAATGTTGTACATATATTTCAGCACCACAGACTCCTGAGAAAAATCATTATTATTGCCCCTGTTGTGGAGAAACAGACACTGGTTAAAACTCTACAGTTAGTAGGTGGAACTTCAGCCCTGTCAGAAAGCCCCACAGGCCATTCTCTTAAAGGCTTTGGTATACCACCTCCCCAAATGTGTACGAACCAGTATATTACAACTTGGATGTTCATCTCAGACATTTTCTATTCTTGTGGTGACACACTTGAAATTTGCATACCCTCATCATTGGTTAGTAATAGCTGAGCAGAACTTTTGTCAGTATCTCATTATCTGACCTTCAATCACATTTAACTTTACTGGCCCACTGCCTCATGTGGTGAATATTCCTATTGCATTTCTGAATTAAAAGGGCCTGTCATACCATGTCTGGAACACTGCATTGTAAATGGTCATCCACAAAAGCAGAAACTGCTGAAATAAAAGCACTGCTTGTGATAATTAGTGCCGGAATCCCAACACTTGAAGAAATGATCAGGGTTTGTCACTATTTGTCACAGTTTTTACAAGTCAGTTTAAGGTATGTGAACTCATAATTCAGTAGAGGAGGATAAAATTCCTTCTTCTTCCAATAAGGAACTGATTTGAGGCTCAGTCAACTGGCATGACTGACCTGTCCTTCAAGGTCACAGAGCCGGGTGGAACTGGCCAAGTCTACAATTAAGGTCTTTTAAGTATAACTGGGAGGTCTTTTAGCAGAAGACACTGTATTATTTTCTGATCTTTCCTTTTTTCTAATTCATATGTCCCAAACATCCCAGCAGTAGGGAGGTCATTCTTTTTTAACAATGCTTTGTAAAATAAATAGCTTGTCTTAAATTTCAAGCCAGTTCACAACAATCTTTTTTCTGTCTCTCATAAATAAGCTAGTATTTCAAGCTTTCAAGTTCTTGATCTTGCCGTTGTGATTAATCCCATTCCATAACCTTTTTTGTGTGCTTTGGCATACTGGTTTGAAGTCTAGTAGTGGCTTTTCAAAGTTACTAAGAACTGTGCCTTCAATTCTAAAATGGACTTTATAACACCACACATTTTTATTTCACTAAAATTAGTAAAGGCATCCACTGTATTCATCTGACAGAACATGAACTATTTATTTTGTGAACTCAAGTTGGAGTAACCCAAGAAAGTTTGTTTATAATGAGAAAGTAAGATTTGGGGGCATAGATCTATCGTGTATACAAACACCCTGGCAAGGATTGTAAGATGTAGAGCAGCAGCATCTTTAAAATATTTGAAAAGATTCTTCTGCTCTGATACAAGGTGAGGCAAAGTCTTACTCACCCGGGTGTCTGTGTAGTCAATGAAGGCCCAGACAGTTGGAGGTTTGGCAGATTCACTGGAAGAATTTGCATGGTGGGTAGTCAGCAGTATCCCCCACACAATACAGGTAAAGAGGGGAGAGCAGATGCTCAAGGAAGTAAGAGGCTGCCTGCAGCTTACACAGTTCTTGCGGCTCCCCATAAGCATCAAAGCAAACGGTTGCCTGCCTCACTCGTTCTCAGTTCCCCTTCCCCTCTTCCTCAGTTCCTCCCTTGCTTCTAGTTTCTCTTTTGCTTCTGAATGGAAACATGTTGGAGTCGGGTAAAGAACGCAGGCTACTGTGTATATTCTCACTTTTGACAACCACTTTGACCACAGCTTAAATGATTATGGAATTAATAAAGCTTCTCTTTATATATCCATTGTATCTAATACTTATAATCCAGCAAGGCCTTGAAAAATGGAAGAAAAAATAGCTGAGCTCGGGTTCCTGTTTTAAAATACAGGTTTGGAAAATTTAAACTCATTTGTAAATCATGGTCTTCATCAGGTCAGAACATTTTGTTTAAAACTAAACTGACATGGTCAGTTTTGATGGTCACATAAGTAGTTTATTGTTGCCCCCCCCCTTTTTTTTTTAAACTAGGAAACATATTTAACAAAATGGCAAAGTGGGTGAAACAGGACAATGAAACAGGGATTTATTACGAGACGTGGACTGTCCAGGCCAGCCCAGGAAAAGGAGTGCAGACATGGTTTGAATCCTACGACTGTTCGAAATTTGTATTGAGGACATATGAAAAGTTGGCTGAATTTGGAGCCAAATTCATGAAGACAGAAACAAACTATACAAGAATATTTCTTTACAGTGGAGAACCTACTTACTTGGGAAATGAAACATCTATTTTTGGGCCAAAAGGAAACAAGACTCTTGCTTCAGCTATAAAAAAATTTTATTATCCTTTCAAACCGCATTTGTCAACTAAAGAATTTCTGCTGAGTTTCTTGCAAATTTTTGATTCAGTGATTATGCACAGACATTTCTACTTGTTTTATAATTTTGAGTATTGGTTTCTACCTATGAAATTCCCTTTTATTAAAATAACGTATGAAGAAATCCCTTTACCTACGAGATACCAAACACCTCATGGCTTATAACAACTTTCATTCTATTGCTCTTTCTTCAGCCACCAGCACCAGTTTTCCAGGGGATGTTTTTACATTTATGTATCTATTCATTTTTCCTCTGGGGCAGAAAGGTAAAGCATACATTGTTGGGTTTGCTGCATATGAATATTTCAGGACTTCTCTTGGAAAAAAAACGAAACCCCATATTGGCCAAAATTGTGGTCTCAGTTTTGATCTTAAAGAGAATGTTAATCTCAGGTTAGATTCTTTGGTCCCAACAGGATATTTTCAGGGAGTTATTTTTTCCTTGTATAATAATACTGCTGTTTCAGTTGAGGGCATTTTGGTCTTCTGGCCTGACCTTACAGCTGTTGTAACTGGGGTCGAGGTCTGGCTGCTTTCTGTTCACATAACCTTAAGCACCTGACTGGACACCATTGCTGGAGCCAAGTTTACAGATGTGGGAAATACAGAGCAGAATTTCTGACCAGCATTTTAGAATTACCTAGCAACTATCTTTTGTGATGCAAGCAACTTAGCATCTCTAGACGTGTGCCCTTATCTCTAAAATGATTCATCTTCCAGGAACGTGAAAATTGAAGTCAGGTTTGTTTGGCATGGCACAGGCAGGCTGAACACATATGTACTCGGGACTGCCAGGATTCATCAAAGCACAAGCTGTTACCCTTGATTTTGCCTAATGTAGGTTACAGGTCAACTTTTCCTCGGTTTTGAAATTATGTAGACTTTGCTACACACTGGACAATGCTTCAACAGCTCTTCAGACATACAAGACATAGAAGTGTCCAGCTGCACTCTGGCTGGGAGAACTGTACTCGAGGCTCCCTCTCCATGACATGCAGTTCTGTGCCCTGCGCTTCTCCCACCGACACGGCTAGCACAACAGAAGAGGTACGATTCCCAGGGAAAGGACAGGTTTTTGTCAAAGGCTTCAAAGTCTGTGTGCTTGCACTGTGGCCATCAAACAAGCTCTCAAGATCTGTATTTTGTGATTAAATGAACCCAGTTTTGTTTTGTTCTGTTTACTCCTATTCATGAAATCACACCAGCACAATGATAGCGTGGAAAAAAATGTTTAATACAAAGATCTGTCAGTTATTCAGTTTCACCTAACACTTGAGTGCTTCCCCCAAGAGGCTGTTAGAACATTACCATTGAGCTCTCATAAAAAGCCTCAGCATAGGTATTTACTGGTCCAAATGAGTAAGCTGGGGCTTAGCAGGGTTAAGTGACCTCTCCAAGGCCACCCAGCTAGTAGTAATGGAATTGTATTTGGACTCAGGTTATGCTGAATAAACTGGATGTACTGTGAGTTTGTCAGCAGTATTCAAATTGTGTTCTTCAGACCAATATCTCCACCAAATATTCCCAGTCTGTATTTTGTTTATGTTCAGTCTAATTAAAAGAAAAAAAAAATGGGCTTGGACTTTGTAGTTCTGCTTTTATTTCATGTATCAACGAATTCATTTTTATTGTTCAGAAGTACAGACCCCACAACAGTCAAAGACCTAGTGACTAAAGATCACCGGAGAAACTTTCATTACACTGTTCTGGCCACCCCACAGAGGTGGAGCTGTTCTCAGTCAAGAGGCAGCTTCTCCACCGCTTCCTTCAGCTTGGCCGCTCACAGTAGCAGTGTCCCATCATTAACTAATGTGGCCTCTTTGATCTAATGAGCTTCAGGACATAAAACAAGACTCCTTACCACCATCTGGTGGCTAAACTAAGGCAACACTAACTTCTACCACAGTCTTTAAGTTATTTTGGATTTCCACAACTACTAAGGTGACAAGCAAAGTGGATTTTTTGTTGTTGTTTTTATGAGTGTTTTGCTTTCATGTAAGTGCACCTATACGTGTAATGCCCATGGCCAGGAGAGGGTGCCAGATCCCCTAAAAGTGGAGTTTTGGACCACTGTTAGCTGTGTCCCCAAGTCTGACTTCCTTTTAAAACAAGGTTCTAACAGTTATATTAAAAAGCATTCTAGGTATTTCATTATTGAGAGTATTAGTGAAAGTACTGTATAGATGGTGATAAGAGATGAGAATGTGAATTCTATAATTCACATTCTTTCCCAAGAATTTATCAAACCTGAGAAGTGAACCTGTAAGATTAAGTATTACTTTGAAGTAGAAAAGTCTTTCAAATGGGAGTTTGGAGAGCAAGATGATACAGGAAAAGTGGAGTCTTTTGCGTGTTAAAGTAGCTTTTAACTCAGATGTCTGATGCTCATAGTCACATAAAACTTCCAGAGTCTATGGCCTCTGGTTTGCGGAGGGGCCCTACAAAATGCTAGCTTCTGCACATAACATGGCCTTTGCACTCATGAATCCACCCACAGCAGCTGTTTACTAGCACAGAATGGGGCTGGCATCATTCCATGAATGGAAATGGAGTGAGGCCGCACCCCTGATGTTTGCTGGGGGATAAGTCAATTTTTTCAGTGGTGTATCTGCAGGTAAATTCCTCATGCAAATAACTTCAATTAAACTCAGTGGGTCAGCAGGAAAAGATATGTTCTTTTTCTCCTAGCTTCAAATCCTTGTGAATATATATCCTGATGTAACTGTAGGAGCCAGGAAAATCGAAAGGAACTATGGGGTGAAGGGGAAGGAGCCGTAGGGGTCGGGGTGGGACTGTAGTTTGAGACTGGTATTACTATGGGGAACATAGGTGGGAAAGTTATACAGGAAACCATGGCGGGTAAAAGAAGCTCAAGAGAGGGAGTGAATAGAAGACAGGTATTAAGGGAGAAATGGAGGACTTTAACTGGGGAGGGAGAGAAGGAAGGTTATACAGGGGGAGAGACAGGAGAGATAAGTAATGCTTAGTGTGAAAAGCCAGAGGGAAATGTATTAGTTCAAAAGCCTACCCCAAAATAACACATTTATGTGTATGAGTGCATGTGTATACCTGAAGGCTATGTAACAACAACAACAAAAATCACAGTGCCAGGCAAGGGACACCTTTCTTTGAGTCAGGGGAGCCCAGGAGGCTCCCCAAATAACACAGGCTATTGCCACGGCCCTTGATTGCTTCCCAGAACTTGGAAGACCCTACTGCTAAAAACAGTCTACACTTCAGACACAGGACTTGGAGCAGTTGAGCTGGAATTGACTTGGAAATGCACAAAAAGTCAAACTGTGGACCACTAAGTTGTAGAGGAAAAAAAAAAAAGACATGAGACTTGTTGAGAAGAGTGGGAAGAGAGGGTAATGGGGAATGAAAATTATCAAAATACACTGTATACATTTTGTCAAAACTAAAAGTCTTGGGTTTTTGTCTCTTTTTTTTTTTTTTTTTTTTTTTTGGTCTTTCTGAGACAGTGTCTGCCTGTAGCCCCAGCTGGTTTGGAACTCACTATGTAGACCAGGCTGGCCTTGAACTCACAGAGATCTGGTGGCCTCCCCTCCCCACACCCCTGTCAGTACTGGGATTAAAGGTGTGTGCCACCATGCCCAGGCTCTAGTTTAAGGTTAAAAAAAAATCTATGTATTTTGTGGTACTGAAATTTGAACTGAGGATCCCACACATGCTAGTATTCCACTGTTGAACTATCAGCCTCAACCATCCCCATTTTACTTTTAGAAACAGGGAACAAGGTCTCACTCATTTGCCCACGCTGGCCTTCACTTGCTTTGCAGCCCAGGTAGGCCTTTTATTTGTAATCCTCCTGCCTCAGCCTCCTAAATAGCTTGGATAAAAGTGTGTACCACCACACCCAGCTGACTCTTTAAACACATTCACAATTTTTACTTACCCTTCATTGTCCAAGGTTCTTCATGCTCTTCAAACTGCCTTTCTAGATTTTCTTAAAATAATTTAGGTCAGTTACATTTGGGGGAGGGAGGCACCTGACTATTCATTTTAAAAATAAGCTTTTAGTTCACTCTCCAAAAAAAATAACTTTTTTTTAAAGTCAAGTTTGGTGTCAAGAAGTGATGCTTTCCTTTCTGTTAACATTAAAACTGACCTCAAATTTAAAGACGTTTCCCACAAATAGACGGCAGAAATTTACTCTTCAATAATGCCCTTTTAAAAGTATATATAGTCCAGATTACCACAGTAAAATGAATATGTTTTTTGAAACCCATTTAAGATGAAATAAGATTAAAATATTTTCCATGGTTTAGGAACTATTCTAATTTATATATACATTTATTTCTAAAATGGCTGGTTGGGTAAAGGAATCTTTAAGACTTTTAAAACTCTATGACAGTTCTAGTTTTTGAAAAGATTTATTTTTGAAACCCATTTAAGATGAAATAAGATTAAAATATTTTCCATGGTTTAGGAACTATTCTAATTTATATATACATTTATTTCTAAAATGGCTGGTTGGGTAAAGGAATTTTTAAGACTTTTAAAACTCTATGACAGTTCTAGTTTTTGAAAAGATTTATTATGCACAAGACCCATGCTGACTCAATCGGACAAAAATCCAGCATAGAATGGAGAAATGGTCAGCAAGCCCCAACCCTAGCCAAGGAACTGTTGGCAAATGATTATTGTGAGGTGAAAGAGTAGATTTTTTTTAAGGGAATGACTCTAGCTAGATATGCCAGCTAGATTCCAGTGCATGAACTTGCACTGAGGCACATCCAAGTACAAATGCTTGACTGAACAGGACTTAACATAAATGACAGAGTACCTGGAATGGGGTGGGGATTAAATTTGATTAAGATTATATGAAATGCACAAAAACAAAAACATTAGGGAGAAAGACATTCTTATTTTTTATATTATTGTCATGTATGTGTTTGTGCAGTGGTATGTGCACTAAGTACAAGTACCCACTGAGACCAGAGGCTTTGGATCCCCTGGAGCTGTGGTTATGGTGGTTGTGAGCTACCTAACATGGGTACTGGGAACCTGAGAACCAAACTCCTGTCTTCTCAAGAGCAGTACGTGCTCTTAACTGCGGAGCCATCTCTCCAACCCCAAGTGTCCTATTTTAATGTTTGATAAATTCTTATGCTGAATGCAGAAAAAACCTACTCCTTACTTCAACAATTGTTCCATAAAGTTTTAAAAGATAAATTTACATTTCATGGTAAATTTCACAGGCATTGGAGCTAAAGAATGGATTCCATACATCTAACTTTATCAAAAAAAGTCTACCATAGTGTTTAAAAATCTATCAAATACAGATCTGAAATTAAGACCATAACTTTGTTAGGTGTCAACTAGTTCTAAAGTCAAGTAAATACATGCTTCAATAGTTTTTAAAAGTTATAAAATTACAACAGCATTAGTAACTATCTTTATTCTCAAATTGATAAAACCATTTAACATATACTTTACAGTATAAACAAATTAAGTGCTATGCATTTTGTTTATAAAGTGACTGAAAAGTATTCAAGCGTTATATAATTCAATTTGTACAAAAGGTAAGTTTTCAAATAAAGCTCTGGTTAGTAGAAATGAATATATAATGTCAAATCCATTTTCCAAAGTTGTTGAAAAGAAAAAAAAAAAAATCAACTAGCACAAGTATTTCTTGTACAAAGCTTCTTACTATTTATTAAGTGAAAATATTCTAGTAATTGCTTTTAATTTTGCAGTCTGGATCAGCCTTTTTCTTCTCATGGCATGTGGCAGAAAGGCAGAATGTGGCCACTTTAGGAAAGTATAAATTATGCAGATCGCCACATTTGACTTTATTCTCAGGAAGGTCAATTTTTAAGACTGTTGGCTTCCATAACTACCAAGGTGCTTTCTAAAGGTCACACTAGTAAAGAGAGCCACTCAAAGCATTTTTGTGTTCCACCAGGCAAACCACTTTTCTTTTAGGAGAGTAATTATCTATTAGCATTAGTGCCCAGACTCAAAGCTCATTATCTAAAAGAACTAAATACAGCCCATAACTTAGTATTTTGTACAAGCTCTGCAAAGTCATGGGTTTACCTTTAGTCATATGAAAGTAATATAAAATGCTACAAACTTAAATAATACACCAGTTTTAGCCAAATTAACAATCAGAAATTTGCAGATTCTTTTAAAATGTTCCAGTTCACTGAGCAATACTTGCTCAAAGATATGATTATGAACTTACATATATTTAATGTTTCAGAACTGTACACTAAAGCTCCTTTTGATTTTTAAAATTGTATTTATGTAGCTATGTCATTCCAAACTGAAAAACTGAGCCATCACTAGAATTCACTGTTGATTAATCTTCCATGGAAATAGTTCATAAACAACTTATAAAGTTCTACTTTATCTCAATTTGGCTTTTTTAAGTAGGTAAGATTTTCACTTAAATTATTGTGTAATAGTTAAAAACTACTTTAAACAAAGCAACAAAACCAAGAACTATTAAAGCATTCCTTACTTTACAGACAATGCCTCAAGTGCCACATACATTAGTAACATATCACAGAAAAGAAATTATATGGTTTAGCAGATTACACAGAAAACCTAAAAGTATACAAAGTTAAATACTATCTTTCTATTCCATGTTTTCTTTAAATTTGATCTTGGCTCTGTGTATTATCCTTCTACAACAACCTCTGTGTGACATTTATCAGTGTTCTAAGTGCTCTAATATTTATATGTCTTTTATTTTTAAAAACAGCTTCATAACATTTGAAAATGTTCAACCAATCTTTTTCATTAGATATGATAAATCATACGTGTTTCTCACTAAACGCTCACATTCCTGAGCTATATTAAACACCTTATAACAGGTGTATTTATAACTAAAGACCCTAAAATGTCAAGTTTACATTTTAAAAAAAATGCATAGAGAACATAACATTTCAGAAACCTATCAGTACCCTTCATACATGTTAGAATGTATAGGTTGTTTCCTTCAGACTATGAACTGTTTAATCTGTAGAATTACTTTAAAATATGAAACCACATTTTAATTTTTAAAGATTTGTTATTAGGCTAAAAAAACAAATGGAGTTTTTGACCAAAACTGGTTCATAGGTCTTCCAATAAACAATCTTTAAAAACTCACTAAAGATACCAAATTTTTGTGCCACAAAATAGAATTACATCACAACTACAGTAAATAGACTTTCATTATAATACATTTGCTTGAGATTAAGGTGCTATTTATTCATCATGCCCTAGATCATGCAGTCTTACCAAGTGGGCATCATGTCTGGAAACCATACCCTACCAAGATGCTTGGACACTTCCCAATGAATTTGCTCCAAATTATATTTTTGGTCAGGAACTAATACTTCTTCCATAATGGATAACTGAGACAGGCGGCCACCACACATCTTCACAAACTCAACAAAGGCACTACATGAGACTTCACATTCCCCCAGTCCAATGGCTGACAAATTTTTGCAACGTTCTGCAATGCGAATTAACTCTTCATCAAGGGGCCGTAATCCATTAGCACATACTACTAGTTCAACTAGTCTAGGGCAAGTCATCCCCACACGGCCAAGCACATCTTTGCTTACTGATCTCCCAAAGTAAAGATGAGTGGCAGGTATTTCATAACGAAAGAATGGGTCAAATTCCTCTTCATATAAAAAAAAATACATCACTAGGTTCACTTTGGGTGAATGTTTGATGAAAGCATCCCAGCTGCTCTTCTGAATAGTATGGAAGTGTGTCTGTCCAGGATTCTCACTGACTACATCAATACGCAAATGTTCTAATCGAACATGCTTTTCAGAAGACAGAGCAAGTAATAACTCGTCACTTAGTAAATGGTAGTTCAAGGCCAGTTCTCGTAAGCCATGACACTGATCAGCCACACAAAGGATACCTTGGAAGGAAACAAAAACACCCTGATTATTTACACGGTTTTGTACAAATTTATTTGTTCAAAATTTACTTAAGTGCACATCCCATGAAACAGCAATAGTTCCCTTTTCATTAATCTATATAATTTAAAAAAATTTAGCTGTGATACTTAATTTGTAGAAGGCAAGTTACACTTAAAAATCAATTACTCATTTTGTTTCAAATATGAAACCAATTTTTTGCTTTTTTGATATAGGTCTTGTAGTCCTAGCTGACCTGGAACTTGCTATGCAGACTATCCCAAGCTGGACTTGACCTCACAGAGACCCTCTGCCTCCGTAGTGCTGGGATCAAAGGCATATACCATCATACTGGGCTTCCGATTCCATATTCTTGAAGAAGTGCATTTATCCACTCAGAAAGAAAATCCTGTCATTTTAAAAATGTGCCATAATTTATTCTAGAAATGTATATTCAGTGTCATTTTTTGTTTGCTGTTCTTAGTCTGGAATTCATTATGTAGCCCAGAGCTGGCTTCGAACTCACAATCTTCCTGCTTTAAACCTCTGGAGTGCCAGTTGCCACATTAAAATAAAAAGTATTACTAACACTAAACTTACAGGTTTAAGAAAAATTACATACTTGTCAACTGCACCAGAGACAAGAGGATTTTTTTTTTTTTTTTAATTCAAAATGTAATCCTAGGGCCGGTTAGATGGCTCAGCAGTTAAGAGCACTCACTGCTCTTACAGAAGACCCAGGTTCAGTTCCCAGCATCCACATGGTAGCTAACTAACTCCAGTTCCAGGGGGATCAGATGCCCTCTTCTGGCTTCTGTGTGTACCACACATAATGGTACATTCACATACATGTAGGCAAGACACTCAGAAAAATAAAAATAATTTAAAAAAATTTTAAATTTAATCCTAAATATAGAGAAATGGGATGATATAATCCTATAAAACTCTGATTATGAAACAAAATAAAACATTTATAAAGTAAAATAATTACATTAAACAACTACAGAGTTTAACTGCAGGTAGTAATAAGGTTGTCAAATTTCTAAGAAAAATTATGAAGCTATGACTATCATAAATGAGTCAAGGATAACCACCACTCCCTATTAATGAAAATATTGTTATGAGTCTGGAAGCGCTAATGAAAGCAGTTCCTTAAATAGTTTCCATACTCAGGACACCATGGTTTGCCACAAACTATTATCCTAACAACAGATGACTTCTCCAAAGATCAAAATTTGATCTCCAAAGTGACTCCATATGAGAATTCTGCCCCAGGGCAGCACTCTACACTAACTGATGAACAGCCCACACAATCCATTTATGTTTAGAACAGGGATAGGAAAAAGAAAGCATATACATTTTCATTATTACTTATTTCACAAAGTATTCTGCAAGTAATAAATACATTTTCCTACAAATGCTCAAAATCTAGAAAACTAAATAGTCTCTATTTTGAAGGAGAGACGAGCTAAAGATGACAGGAAATTCAGAAAACAAAACAAGCCAAGTGATTCTAAATTCATGTACTTAACTGTTGCTTAAGAAGTCTAGATAGGTCCATCAATATGCCAAAGCTTTATAGCAGTGGAAGAAAACACAAAATAATCAGAGAAGAAATAACTAAACTATCCAGTAAGATTGCTTGAGAGGGAGCAGTGGATTGTGTGCTTCACTAGTTAGCCACCGCAAACTTCCATTCTTCCTAAGAGAGACACACATACTTAGAAATATACTCTGACTACCCAAAATAACCTAAGCACATCTCTGTTCTCTGCAATATCAGAAAGTGTGATATAAAGAGAAAATGTACCTAAAACTGCAAAGATGCCAATAAGAGAAACTACTAAAGCAGCTATGGCAGGAATAACTTTCAAAATGCATTACTCTAACCTAAGAGTCCACATTAGTGCCTGACCTCCATGGATTTGGTAAGTGGAAGCATCCTCTATCATTATGCTATGCTATGATACAGTTGTCTGTGAAGATAAATTATCTAGACAGTCCTAATCACATGAGCTCTTTTAAAAGCAGAGTTTGCTCTGGTTAGTTACAGAGAAGGAAGTTAGAATCACAGAAGAAATCATGAGATTCAAATTGTAACTGCTGACTTTAAGATACAAAAACAGACTCTTGTAAACAGCCAGCATGAAAATGAGATGTCACAGGGCGTGGTGACAGATGCCTTTAATCCCAGCACTCGGGAGGCAGAGGCAGGCAGATCTCTGTGAGTCTGAGACTAGCCTGGTCTACATAGCGAGTTCCAGGACAGCTGGAGCTATAGGGAGACAAAAGAAAAGAAAAAAAAAAAAAAGAAAGAAAATGAGATGTCAGTGCGACAACCATAAAGAAAGGAACCCACTCAACATTATGAATGAGAGTGGAGGTGATTTCCCCTAGAGTTTCCAGACAGGAATCCAGCTGAGCTGACAGTGATTTAAGCCTAAGACTCCAAGCACGGAGCCAACGACACCTGCCTACAACTCTGTCCTGGAACTGATAAACAGGTGTTAGTGAAAGTTGTTAGATTTGAGGCTAATTATGTAGTCAGAAAAACTAATATGCTAGTTATAGATATTTAAATACATAACACAGCATAGTAACAACTCAAAAATAAAAAGACAATCTCATTTTAAAAATAAGTGAAGGGGGGAAAAATAGGCAAAGGATTCAAATGGACATTTCTCCAAAGAAGACACACAAATGATCTAGAAGCGCATGAAAAGATACTCAACATCAAAAGTCATCAAGAGGACAAGCATGGTGGCACATGCGTGGTAAGCAGATCTATATGAACTGGAGGCCAGCCTGATCTGCACAGTGAGTTCCCGGCCAGACATTCCAGAGATCAGGGTCATCAAAAAAATAAATAAAAAGAAAATATAGCCAGGTGTGATGGTTAACACACATAATCCCAGGACCTAGGAAGCTGAGGAAGGAGGATGATCATTGAATTCCAAGACTAATCTGGGTCACACAGTGAGTTCCAAGAATTAGACCGAGTCAAAACAAAAATCAAAAAGGAAACAAAAAAGGGGGGAAAAGGAAAAGAAAATGCAAGTGATTTATTTGATTTTATGTGTACAAATGTTCTGTCTGCATGTATGTTAAGTGCACCCGTGCATGCAATGCCCACAGAGGCCAAAAGAGGGCAACAGATACCCTGGAACTGGAGTTCCAGACTACTGCTATCTTCCATGTAGATACTAGTGCTCTTAACCACTAAGCCATCTCTTCAGCCCCAAGAAAATGCAAACCCCAAGGATATTAGTTCACACCAACCAACCAGGAAAGGTGTACAGTAAAAGCTTAACAGAATTACTGAAGACATACAAAGGAAAGTAAAATGGCAGTTCTCTACCTTCATCCCAATTTTTTAAGTTTCACTGTTTTTGTTCTAGAAAATCTTCCCTGACGCCCTTTGTTTGGAGCTCCCAGAGGACATCCTTGTTTAGTTATTTGCTGTTTCCTGTTAGAAGGAGGACTTGATCCTGTGGAAACTTTACTATCCTAACACTAGTGTTGAGACTTCAGACAGTTCCAGAGACTACACAGTTACTAAATGATTTGGCAATGCCATTACTAGGCATACAAGAGAAATTAATATGCCCACATAAATACTGTATATGAATGTTCATATAAGCATTATTCATGATACTTAAAAAGTAGAAAACGGGCTGAAGAAATGGCTCAGGGGTGCAGAACACTGGCTGTTCTTGCAGAGAAATGGGTTCAGTTTCCCGGACCCACATGGTGGCTAACCATTATCTATAACCAGGAGGATCCAATGCCGTCTTCTGGCTTCTGTGGGCACTGCATGCACATGGTGCACATACATACATGCAGGCAAAACACTCATCTACATAAAATAAAAACAAGTAAAATTTTTAAAAAGTAGAACGTTTAAATATCAAACATACCTGCATGCATATATACCACACTAATAAGCATATCTCATGTAACACACACACCCCTCTGGCCTCCACATCCATACGCACACATGCAAATGCACCTGCATGCATGTATATATATGCACACTAACAAGTATCTCTCTCTCTCTCTCTCTCTCTCACACACACACACACACACACACACACACACAAGATTACACTTGCACAAAATCACATTACAGAAGAGCTATGCTGCCAAATAGGAAACCAGTTAACAGGGTACACAGACTGTGGTGATCTGGACTACAGCATGTTAGTGTAGAGATGGAGAAAGGCAGAGGTGTCAAGGCATATTTTGGTTTGATGACAGACCTGCCAGATCTCAGTGACTAGATGGAGTGTATCCATCACTAAAAGCAAAAAATAAGAAAACCCCAAACAACTACTACCAGCACCAAACAAATAAAGGGGGGGGGAGATGGAAGAAGTGAGGTGGGGTGGAGCAGAGCAAAGAAACAGATCTGGGAAATGGGTGAAAGGAAGTTCTTTATTTTGAAGCACAGTAGAACATTTTAGAGCACTGGGCCACTAGCAGTTTAACACATAATTCTGTAGCTTCAGAGACATTATATTACTAAACAGCCTAAGACAATGACACTGCCCAGAGTTTAGAGTTCAACAAAGAAAGTAGATAGCATAGGTGAAACAAAAGAGAAAGTTTCAGGCCTATGAGATGGTTTAGTCTGTAAAGGCACCTGTCACCAAGCCTGACTGACTTGAGTTTGATCTACAGGACCCACATAGTATAATAAAGAGAAATTACTGCCCTCCAGTTGATGTTTGCCCTCCACTCCATACACATGCCATGGCACCCGCTCACCTACACACACACAGACACACACACACACACACACATACACACACACCTTAAAAATAATAAAAATTAAAAGTTTTAAAGGAAACAATAGAACAATCAGAGAGCAATCCAGAGTACAACAAAGAAGCAAGTTGTGTCATACAGTGTCTAGAGGTCTAGTTATAGACAATTATAGCAGCCATATGCAAATGGAAAAGTTTGACAGTGTTCAGTGATATGAAGAAAAAATCGTTCAGAGTTTCAACTCCAAGAAGCTATTCAAATATGCAAAATACAAATAAAGTATGTGCAAATAAGATTTTAAGTTAAAATTATGTAGTTATACTTTGCAATCAAAATTTAAAGTATAAGAAATATACTTATAAGTAAAGAAAGTATGGTCTTTCTTTTTCCTTCCTTACTGAACTACTCCAAGTCACTGGATGGGACCAAGCAAACTTATACTACTATAAAACTCACATAAATAGTCAATAAAAAAGTCAGTTTCTCAGAGAAAACTTAAAAGGTTCTAGTTTTCAGTGAGGTAAATGCTATTATGCTCAGAGTGCTATGGAAACACAGATGGGAGACCTAAACCTGAGAAGGAAAGGAATCAAAATAAATAACACCTAAACTGAATTTTGAAGGCTATACCTAGAGTCAGCTGGATAAGTTAAAAAAAATATATGTAATTATATATTTTTTAATATTCTATTTTATATACAGAGTGCAGTGCTGGAGAGATATCTCAGCAGTTAAGAGGGCTGTTGCTCTTGCAGAGGACCCAGGTTCGATTGCCAACACCCACACGGCAGCTACCCACTGTCTATAACTCCAGTTCCAGGGGATCTGATGCCCTCTTCTAACCTATGCAGGCCCTGTACGACAAGAGTGCAAATACAACATGCAGGTAATACACTTACACACATAAAATAAAAATAATAAAACGTTAATATATATACACATTACACAAGATACAGTGTACTGACAATCCTGCAAGGTTAAATAAAACAAAATAACAAAACAGGCCTGTAGTTCCATAGGGCTCCAGTAAAAGCTGCATGTGAGTAAACAGCAAACAAGATAGGTGGAGGTCAAGATACAAAGGACCTTGTACAGTATGAAGCTATTTAATATGGACCTTACTCTCATAGCAGGCCTATATAGCAGATAATAAAATGTGATTAAGGTCACAAAGAAAATATCTGCCAAATCCTAGTCTTAGCTTCTATTTTGTAATACTCAATAATAATCTAAGGTAGCAGAGACAACTAGGTAAAAATACAACAACAGACCTAGCTCTTCCATCACCAAAACCTTCCTTGTGGGTGATGTGGAAGAAGAAGCAAGAGATTTCTATTCAACAAGGAGTCATTTCCCTGAGGGAATGTCAACCCTTAGTTATGGCAACAGCATAAAAAGTCTTTGCTGAACAGCACAGCTAAAGACAGGGAGGAATAAAGTGGAAGATATCAGGGGGCTGAAGAGATGGCTCAGCGGTTTAGAGCACTGGCTGCTCTTCCAGAGACCAGAGTTCAGTTCCCAGTACCCACATGGCAGCTACCAACCATAACTCCTGTTCCAGGGGAATCTGGTACTCTCTTCTTACCTCCATAGGCACTGCACAACACAGGTGACTTACATTCCTATACATAAATAAGTTTTTTTTTTAAAGAGTGGAGCCTTGCTGGAGGCAAGGGAGTCACTGGGAGAGGGCCTCTGGGTTTTTTAACCAGGCTTCATCTCTGCTTCTTGACTTAGGTAATGCATTTGACCAGCTAACTACATTCCTGCCATGATGCCTTCCCCAGCATGATGGCCTGTATCCTCAAACTGTGAACAAAAGTAGACCCTTCCTTAAGTCACTTTTGTCAGGTATTTTGTCCCAGCATTAAGGAGCTAATAAACCTCTCCTCTTTCCTCATTTTATTTATTCATTTTCAAACACATGCTATACCCAATTTGCCAAATAAACTAACTAGAAAATAGGGTCAAAGTCAGTCTAGGCTAGAATACTACTATGCTAAACTGCATTACAACAAAAAAGATGTTTATGCAGGAGAAAAACAATCTTATTAATCTACCCAAAAGTGCATTAACAGTACTAAGAATATTAAAAAGGTTTTTTGATAAACAATGTATTTTACTAAAATATGTCTAGCAAAAAAACACACAACATACCTGCTGGAGAGACATGAGGACAGCTGCTCATTTTTAGCAGTTTGAGTGTATCACTGTTGTTGGCCACTAGCACTTTGAGGGATGGATCATCTACTGGGGTATCATCTATCTTCAATGAGGACAGGGATTTGGAGTTTACAAACACAACTGTCAATGCAGAGATAAAATGAGACTGAAAGGCAAAAACATTAAAACTGTTTCAGTTTTTTAGAAATGACAACTTCTTAAAGGTTCACCTACAATGTCAGATATGGCCCATCTGAACTCTAAGGATGAATTTCAAATATGCTGAAAAGGTAGCACCCCCTGCACTCTGAAGTATGGTCAAAAGAGAGGACTTATTTCCACCTCTGAGAAAAGCCTTTTTTTTTTAATCCTGTGGAAGAAAATGTAATTTCAAGCCTCAGAATGTCTCTAAATCACTGCAACCCTGCTAAGATAAAAGAGGAATCCTGGAACCCAGAGTAAGAATTGCCCTCAAACACTTCATCATATTTGGAAGCTAATCTAATGACTATCTAAACAGTAACCACCTGCACAATCACTAAAATTTAAGTCAATGAACTCTAAAGTTGTGACTCATAGAACATGGAAATGCATGTCAAAATTAATTTTAAAACAACAAAAATCATAAAAATTCAAAATGTAAAACTCTCCCAAAACATATCTAAAATAAATATTTAAGACTTCTACCTGGTATTTTGTTCATCAATATATTCAAGAGTATCCTTCAACTTTTTATAAACATGTTATCTGTTGAACACAGATCTGATCAAAAGAAACCACCATACAGAAACAAGTATTAAAGCATGTTCAATGTATGTGACTTTGAATCAAAGTTGAAATAAGCTACAAATGGGACATAAATGTAAGACCAAGGCAGGCTCCATCATAATGTCTACATCACCAACTTCATCCTGCCACCTACCTTTATAAATTCTCCGTGGTACTGTGAGAGGATGAACCCAGGCTAACAGACAAGGAAGTACAAGAAAATACCTTCTTGGTCACATTCCTTAATTTACTTTATCTTCATTGTCACTAAACAATTAACTACTACAATTTTGAGTAACTTAGATGCTAATATTTTCATGTCAAACTCAACTATAAGTGCCACCACATTTACTCTTGGTAGGCCTATGACTGCATGCTAATTTCTTTTTCCATGGCCCTGATCAATTATGATCAAATACATTTCTTCTACTTTCTCTTCTGTTCAGAACATCCAAAACACAGCAACCCCTTATTTCAATCTTTTCTACAAAGAACAAAAGGATAACAGCATAAGCTTGTAAAGCTCATTTAACAAGAAAAGCAGTTTCAGCTATATCAATTAATTCTCCAATGAGTACTACATATATACAAACTGATAACCTCAAACAATAAAATGATGTTTAACATGTCTTTTAGTATAGTTTCTTATATATATTCCACATATATGAGTATGTTTTTAAACAATGGTAGGTACACAATCAATTCAAAGCACTTCATCTCCCATAGGAAGCTTAAAGAAAATGATACCACACTCAGTTTCTTACAGCAAGCCCTGAACAACCTGCTGAACACAATGCTCGGTCAGAAGCATGTGAACTGTTTGCAGAAGGCTTGGAATCAACCAGATTCAGGAATAAGAGTCCAATATCTGTACCTAACTAAATCTCAGAATCACAGTGATTTAACTCATGCACTTAGAATCTTAAAATGCTGACCAGATTCTCTTGCCCATTTTTTTTTTTTGTTCTTTAACCTATATCTCAAATGTACAGACTTAATGAAAATTTAAAAATCAATTAGAGTCTTTAAAATCACAATGTTGCATCTGCCATTGCTCTTCAACTGGAACAATCACTTAGGTTATGATATACAATTTAGTAATATTCCTTCCTCAGTCACTATAGTAAACTAAACTGTGCTTTAAAAATATCTATACAACTTAGCTTATGGTATCATTAAGAAAGAAAAACAAACTTTTTAAAATTGTTGGTGGTTGGTCTGGGGTATAGCTCGGTGATACAGCACTTGTGAGACAGTAAGTGTATCCTCAACAACACACATACAAATCACTATTGGATACTAACATAGTAAACATCAGCTCGCACATGAGGGAGCTTTATCAGGAAGGGACCAATCTTACTATTTTTTTTTGTTTCAAAGATAATAGCTGTGGACTGGCAAGATGGTTCAACTGGTAAAAACACTTGCCATCAAGCCTAACAACCTGACTTCAATCCCTGGAATCCACACAGAAGACAGAAGAGCAGACTTCTATGTTGTCCCTGACGTCCAGCATGTGTGCAATGCCTCGACACAAAAAATAAATGTCAGAAAAGAGTAACAACTATTTTTAAAAAAAGAGTTGAAGGGAGAGATGATCTTTAATTAAGTATAGGACTATGTCAGAACATATATGCTAACATAAATAGTTAAATCTGCACAGAAACAGTTTCTTGAAACAAAATCTGTAAGCTAATTTAAGCTATGCTGACATTCTTTGTTCAAAAATAAATCTTTTCAGTACATTCACCAGAAGGGCTTGAAAGTAGGCTCTACTGGCTCCCAGTACTGGCATTCTCTAGTTTTGACTCTAATTTCAACAATCTGTACTGAAAGCTCAGAAAAAATCATCTAAGCCTCTTTTTATCAGTTAGGCTTTTTCTCAGTTTTACTTACTTTCTTTTAGCACTTACTGGATAATCTGTAAATTTATTTACACTTTAACTTCACCAATGAAGAACAAAGTAATTTTAAAGGGCACTTTAAATATTATTTCTTAACATTCTAAACAGGATTCCATTACACATACAATCTCTGCTATCCTCTCTCACAGTCAACCTAACCACACTGAGGCCTTTCACTGGATTCTCTGTGACAGCTAATGAAGCAAAACTAACAGATACCTTTGGTAAATCCATAAAGCTTGGCCGAGCAGTTGAAATAAGTCCAAGTGTTTTTAAAGAGCAATTCACAAGTTGTGATAATATATCACATGCTGCTTCAGCTGACTCTTTGCTGCTGTCCACCTTAGAGAAGAAAACATATCTTACTCATGCACATATTTACATTTCTCTTTACATATCTTAATTTTATAGTTATTAGTTCACCCATTATCATTTAAAGAACATCTTTTCAAACATTCACTCTCCCATACAATCTCAGTCTCACTGTCTCAATCCTGAGTATATATACATATACATACATATATGTATAGTCAATGTGTACATTAAAATGTACTAAATATGCTTTGCTTTTTAACAGAAGGATTTAAAGATTACCTTGAAGCTGACATACTGTAGATGGTTTGAATGTCTTTTAATAATCTGTTTGATCAGCTCTGGATGTGTAGCTTTAAGGTAAGATGTAGCTGGCTGATTCAGTTCAAATTCGAAACATCTCCACAAGTCAGGCATATGAAATACCTGATTCCAGTTGCGGCAAACTTGTGAAGCATGAGCCCGGTCAAGAAGAGGCAAATACTTAAATACTTGGAGAATAATGTCCTGCAAGAGATTACCCCAGTCACAAGGTTGAGACTGTTCATGCGTAGTCCTCTGTTTCTTTGGTTTCTCTGCAGGGCCTTCTTCAGGTGAATCATGGTCACTATCTCTTCCTCCTCCTCGTTTCATCCTATTTAGAAAAATATCATTTTTTTTTTTTGCAGCCTACTTCTAATCACAAATAAGCCCAAAATTCATTTTTATCATTGAGATGCATGTTTGTACACTTAAACAGAAATACGCACAAAGAGGTAAACCAACAATTCAAGGAGAATATAAAAATATAATGAAAAACACTAATGGTCTTGAAACCAACTATGGTTTTATAACTTCTATACATTCTTGGCAAGTGATTTTAAATATCTACATTCATATAACATTACTTATGATTTAAAGTGAACCTAAACTTAATTCAAAAGTTGCTGTCAGGACTGGAGAGATGGCTCAGTAGTTAAGAGCACTGGATGCTCTTAGAGAAGACCCAGGTTTGATTCCTAGCACCCACAAGGCAGCTAACAACCATCGATAACTCCAGTTCCAGGGGAATTCGACACCTTCTTCTGACCTCCATGGACAATGCACGACACAGATACACTTACACACGAAATACATTTGTACACATAAAATAATATATATATATACATATATATATATATATATATAAAGTTGCAGCCAACTATGTAAATTGAATATAAAAGGAAGCCTACAGAGATCCCTTCTCATTTCTTTTTTTTTTCAGACAAAAATAAATACATTTAAAAAAAATCTTTACAAAAAAGATGCAGGAGCCTTACACAGACACATTTCATTCATTTAGGTACTCAGTTCTGATTCCCTGGGATGCAAATAACCCTGATAACAATGTGTACATGGCCCTCTCTTTGCTTCTTCTAATTTTAAAGCAAATAATACATTTGACTGTATTCAAGTCTGTGCAATACTCCTCCAAAAGAACTATCCAAGATTCTCTTTGCAGAGGTCACTCTGTCTCACCAAGATGATAAAGTGAATAGTTTTGTCTCCAGACAAATTGCTCCAATCCAGCAGAATTCAGAAGGCCTTCAAGGGTTCAAGAAGTTTCTAGTTCATATACAACTAGTTATATAATTCCAGCTTATGGTGAACACTGCACATGAGAGAGAGTATCTTTTCCTTGCTGAGGTCTGCTTGTCTCATTCTGTCCCAAGTCAGACAGCAGTTCTGCCCACTGAGAGACACTATGCACTCCAGCTCTGCTACCTGCCCCTTCTTGGAATGGTGTCCATGAAAGCTATAGTGCAAATAATACAGAGCATCTGCTGCCACTGACCGTTGACCCTACAAGTCTCACTTCGGAGCACCCATTCACAAAGCCTACATGAGCAACACTGAAATCAGCAGACCAGCCAGCGATAGCTACTGTGATCACAGAAGCCCGGAACCACACTCTTCGGAGGAAGTCAGCTCCAGCACCTTGCTGACGAGGTTTCTGCTACCATCATGCAGATGTCTGTTTCCTTGTCCTGAGGCTTCGCTTGGGAGGAGAGGGCCCATCATGAAGCCCTCAATAATTTCATGTCTTCATGACAGCATTCCAGCATGGGTATGGTGAGGCCAGAATGACTTGGGACCTGTTTGGTATGGCAGATGTCTGCTGTGGCTACAAGAGTCCAGGCAGCCATAGGTGAGCAGGGAATTGGTGTTCTTGGAGAACACCAATTGGAGAAGCAGACACTGAGCTCATACTTACACAAGTAACTGACTGCTACAAAGTGAGCAGTGTCACAGTAGCCCTTTCTCCATTGGTAAGCAGCATTGCCATGGCTTAGAGCCCCAGCTGCAGCCAGAAAAGATGTAGCAGAGTGGTGATTCATGGATTATGTTCCTCACAACTGCACTATGAATCCCAGGGCCGCCTGACAGCCGAGGAAACTTTCCGGGTCTGTCCTGCTCAGGAGCCACTGCAGCCTCACACTCTGCTCACCAGCCATCCCACCCCTAGTCTGCCAGGCAGAGCCCCACTCCAGGCCCTGCCCCTGAGCATACCTTTTTCTTTTTTTTTTTTTTGGTCTTTTTTGAGACGGGGTCTCCCTGCAACCCTGCTGGCCTGGAACTCACCGTGTGGACCAGGGTGGTCTTGAACTCAGAGATCCTCCTGCCTCTACCTCCCAAGTGCAGGAATTAAAGGCGTGCACCACCATGCCCAGCTCCTTTCTCATGTCTTAAAAAGTCATCTAAGGATAACTAGAATGTGGTTTCTTTGCCCACTGTATTACTTACTGTCATTACGCTTTCCCTGTGTTGTTTCTAATGGATACCTTCATGTTTCTTCTGCACAGTCTTTCCACAGTCCCTCCATTTGCTTCAGGACTATGGGTCATGAAAGCAAGCTTCCTGGATTTGAATATTAGCTCTACTTCTCACGGGCTACATGGCTTTGAGTAAATTACAAGACCGTTCTGTACTTCAGTTTGTAAAATGGGGATACTAAGATACAGTGTTCTTGTGAAGAGTAAACTATGAGGGCTTTTGAAGAGTTAACTGATGGCGGGGGCAGGCTTGGTGTTGAAGGCCATTAATCCCAGCACTAGGGAGGCAGTGGCAGATGGATCTCACAAGGTCAGCCAGATCTACACATCCAGGAGGAGAGGGAGAACCAGTCTCAAAAAAACCTCAAAACAGAATAAATGGGGGGGGAGGGGGGCTGAAGAGATGACCCAGCAGCACTGAATGCTCTTGCAGAGGACCCAGGTTCAATCCCCAGTAGCCACATGGTGGCTAACAACTGTCCCTAACTCCAGTTCCAGAGGATGTGTGACACCTTCTTCTGGCTACATGCATGATGTAAGATGTACTTACATGCAGGCAGCACACATACATAAAATAAAGATAATTTTTAAAAAAAGTTCCACCAGAGGTTGAGATAACACAGTCACCTATGACCCATTTTTCTATTTTTAATTTATCCAGAAGGCTTATTTTAATTTTAGCATTTACAAATTTGGGTCAAAGAACTAAGAATTTGCTACCAAGGACTTGTAATTTCTCCTTACAAAATCTCCTCAGAATTCTGAGATACAGAACAGAATGAAGCAGTTCTTCTCATTTGTAGACCATATTGTGGGATGCTGATCAGCTGTTTCCAGAAAAAAGAAATCTTCTAAAACCAGAAATATTCAACTTAAGGACAGATTTGGAAGGATGGAAAGAATTGTTGGTTTTTTTTGTTTGATTTCTCCAAATGGTTCGTTTTACTTTAAAGTAAATGAACTCAGGAACTAAAATAAAATAGCAGACTTATTCACACAGTAATTTTGAATAAGATTTTCTTAGTCCTAAAAACAGAAAATTCTCCTATTTTAAATGAAGTATCAATATCATTCCAAGTTGGAGGGTACAGCTCATAGACGACAATATTGAAATATCCAATGCTAAGAAACAGTATGCTTTGATCTAAATACAACAGAATGCATAAGCACCAAAGTATAATTTAAGTACTTACTAGTTTATAAATAGTAAACAACTGAAAAAGTCTACACACTGTCATAGGCATTATGAAGTTAATGTCATAATTTTATGAAACCACAGAAAAACAAGACCAAGAGCTAAGATGTCATAAGTACTATCCTCATTAGGAATGAAAATAACATCAGTGAAGGAACACACGGTAAAATTTTAAATATCTTTTCAAAGTTGATTTGTTTTGGGGAGTGGAGGGGGCGGAGGTTTGGATTTTTTGAGACAGTCTCCCTAAAGCCCCAGCTGGTCTGGAATTCACTATGTAGACCAGACTGGCCTCTGCCTTCAGAGTGTTGGGGATTAAAGGCATGAACCACCAGACCTGGCCCAAGCTGAGTTTTCATTCAAAGCTTCCAATGCTTATTTTGTGACCTATTTACACATGAAGCTTTGCTGAATGGAGTTAAACAATTCACAGCATTCACTAGCATTACAAATAATTTACATCAGTGGACTTAATACAGCCTTTTGGTCAAAGTGAAAACACTTATTAGAAGTGGAGGAGTGTGGATTACCAAAACAGGACAACTAACATCAATGAGATTTTCCTGCGGTGTTTCAGAAATCCGAAGCATCTAACTATGATGGTGACAACTTACTATTGAGCGTACCAACTCGTTAGCCAACACCAACGAGCTGTGCTAATTCAACAACTCCATAAACCAAAGGAAGAATCAACTTGACCAGTTACAAAACAACTATTTAGCTGGGTGTGCCTGGCTTAGACATCTGCATACATTTCAGCGTGCTGTAGTTCTAAAATACCATTCACTCTTTGCTCTAAACATCTGCTCCGGCATTATATTTCCATTATGACCTGTTTATCTCTTGCTTTGACTAATAGGCATTCTTTGGCTGAAATACAAGAATATTCAAGAGGAGAAAATTTAGTTCAGTGGTCATCCATATGGATAACCCGGAGTGGATAGTATTTTTATAAACAGTTCAGGAACCAGAATAAAAAAAAATTTTTTTTAAACTACCATTCTTCATGTAAGAGGGAAAAAAAAACCCATAATTTAAATCTGGCCCAGTCACGTAGACACCATTAGCAACCAAAAGCCTGACGGCTCACCCCTCGGCTTGGGGCTGCAGGCCTACCACGGACTGGGCTGCTTCCCGGTCGCGGTCCCAGCTCCACCTCAGCGGCGCACGCAGGAAGCGGGCGCGAGCTACTCATCCGAAGTTGACTAAGTTTTCCACTTGGCTGTGGCGGGGGTGTCCCCGCCTCCCCTTCAACGGCACTTTCCTGCGCCCTACCTGAGCTCCAAGCTCCAGCCGCCGGCTCCCGCGCAACCCAGGACCAGCGGGCGGCGCGAGTCACCCAGCCCACAGCGGCCGCCGCGCACGCACCACGCCTTGTTGACAGTTCCGCAGCCGACCCCACGGGCAACGCCCCCGCCCGGAGCCAAGGTTGCGGCCGCGCCCCGCGCGCTCCCGAGCCCCGCGCGCCTCCGCCCCCGGCCGCCGCCGCCCCTCTCGCCCGCCCTCCGCCGTACCTGCTGCCGGGGGCGGCTTCCCCCACGCAGCACCCCGGGCGGCGCGGGCGGCGGCTCCCGCGGCTCTCACATGAGGCCTCCCGGAGCCCCCGCTCCGCGCTCCCGCCGCCGCGGCCCCCCGCGCTCCGCCCGCATCCGAGACGCTGGTCCCGCGCCGGACGCCGACGCGGCTCCACCTTGGCGGCTGCGGCTGGCTGCCCGCGGGGAGCTTTCCTTTTCTGTCCCGCGCGGTCTGCGTCCTCCGTCTCGGGACCTCCTCGTCTCCGGCAAAGTCTCCCTCAGCGGCCCCTACGCCTCGGCCCAGATACCGAATCCAAAATGGCGCTCGGGGCTCGCGGCCGCGCGCTTGCCCTGGCGCGTCACCGCCTGAGGGGGCGGGCGCGCGCTCGGGGGCGGGGCTGGCCTTCGGACCCCAGGAGAACTCCGCCTAGCAGCCAACCACGTGACTCCCGCGGCGGGGCGATGTTTTGGTGGCGGTGGAATGTGGGGTGCAGGAACTAACTGGATGTTGCTGGGATTATCTGCGGTGGAAACTGGGAAGTTAGGGAGGCGGAGCCGGTGGAGGGACGGAGGGCGTGTCTCTGAAGCTGGCTTGCTCTGCAACTCGATCCACCTCGGACGACAGTGACACACCTCCGCGGGGAAAGTGGGGTTTAGAATGGCCACGCCCCACCCCCTAGAAGGGCTCCAAAACTGCTGTCTTCACATTTTATAATAAACCAGCACGGTTAACGCTATGATTGCAAATGGCTTCTTTAAAAAGTCTCCAATTTTTTCTAAAGCAATATTTTATTAGTATTTTTCAAAACTGCATTTGCGATAGAAGTCCGAGAATGACTTTCTAAACTTCATAGGGAAAGGGTAAAGGAGTAGAAGGCTAAATAAAAGAAAACCTTTGGAGGAGTTTTGGGGTAAATAAGGCTCTTGGTAACTGCTACCTAGTTGACTTAAAAAAAAAAAAACTTTCATTTTTATTTTATGTATGTGTATTGCTATCGTGTGTGTAAGTGTACCCATGTCACGCAATGCCCGCGGAGGTCAAAAGAAGGCTTCCGATCCCCTGGAACTGGAGTTACAAACCGTTGTTAGCCACCATATGGGTGCTGGGAATCCATTAGCCACCATTTGGATGCTGAGAATTGAACCTGAGTCCTCTGCAAGAGCAGGAAGTGCTCTTAATCGCTGAGCCATGTCTCCAGCACCAAATCAAAACTTTTAAAACAAGTCAATATGGGGGCTGGAGAGATGGCTCGGTGGCCATATCTTTGGGTCCTTAAATCTGTAATACAACTCTAAGAGTTGTAGGTGGTCATTTTCTACCAAGTCTCCTTCAAAGCAGGAAAAAGGATTTCTGCAGTGAGATATAAGAGCAAAACATATGCACAGAAAGGCCTGAGAGGGATGGAGCCTGAACACTAGCCCTGGCAAACCTGGTGCTACTCTGTTAAAAAATTATCTCAAGGCCCAGACATAATTCATTTTCTTTGCTTGCTAAAATTATTTTGAGTTTTTTGTTGGTTTGTTTTGCTTAGATCCATTCAAATCTGACCTGGAGAGGATTCTTCTTGAGTCTTAAACCGGTTTCTTTGTAACTAATAGATGGCTATGGAATCTGGCCATGCTGTGTCCATGTTTGGAACAGGGGTCTCCATGGCCTTGTCCTCATAGCTGACATTAACCAAGACTGAAAGCCCAGTACTGTAGGGATGATGGAAACTGCAAAGAGGAAATCGGCTGGGTATTACTTCCCACTTTGGGAATATTTCCTGCCTTCCAAGTTGACACTACAAGTCATAAAGTGCCCCTGATTCACTTCTGGAGGACAGGTAGAGCGCTAAAGAGCAATTGAATAGGAGAGCAGAGCTCTTAAATCTGCCTTAGTCATTCTTTTGAAGCATATAAGGGAAGGGCCTTTGAGATCCAGGTTTTGTAAGCACTTGTTCCACAAGCAATCTCCTATGCTCCGATTTCTTTGTTTCCCGATAGTTTTTCTTTATTTATAGGCTTATTCTTTCAGGTTCCTCTGTCTGGTTCTCCTTTTTTCTCATAGGAGGATGAACTCATGTCTCCTCATCACCTTCTCAAGTATTAAACACTTTCCTTCAAGTCAAGACTACTCTGTGAAAGCTGAGGCAGAGCGGGATGGAGAGCAGGATCTTGACATGGCTCAGGTCTTGAATCTGTTGGGTGTGTGAATGTGGACAAGCTACTTGTGTTTCAGTTTCCTCATCTGTAAAATGAGAGTAGTACTACCCATTTGTGATGAAAGTTAAATGTTAGCCTACTAGAGCAAATAAATCATTATTTTTCCTACTGTTGGTTCTCACACCCTGAGTGATGACAAAGAGGCCTATTCCCCAGAACTTCTCAGCAGCAGGTTTTTTCTCAGCTATGGTGTTTTATCTCTTACAGGCCTAAGCAACAGGACACATTTCACTAATGAGTCACTAACATCATAAGTGGAGAGTGTTCTCCACTTTGGCTTGAAAAGCAACACCCAGGCAGTTGCTGGCGTGCATTATTAGGGCTTGGCAAGCATTATAAGACACATCCTGTCTGTAAATAGCTCTTGCAGATAGACAAATTCTGTTAGATTCTAGGTTGCCCCCATCCTCTCCACTTCTACTAGAGGATAGTTTCCCATTTATTCACTATTATCCTATTGCATCCCTGACAGATGTCCATTCACACAGCCCTTATCTGAATAGTGACGTGCTTATTTTCTGCTAAGGATACTTGTTCCATTGTCAAACAGAAGGACTTACTAAAATATTTATATACAAAATATATTTCTTATTATTTTCACTCATGACTTTTACTCTACATCTAGAGTAAATATTAAGTTATCCTCTCAGTAAGCTTTCCATGTGATAAGCAGTTTTAAGAGGACTTCAGCTCCTGTCATGCCAATTTATTTAAACCATATTGACCAGAACTGAATCCAGAAGAGTGAAACACTCTGTTTATTATCTATTTCTTATGTGCTTCCCAGCTCACTCCACAATGCTGGATATGTGGCTGTTTTCAGCAGGCCCAAGTTGTACCCAAATTTGAACATTCATTTGCACATAGTTCACTCCTGTAAGGCAAGGACATGTCGGAGCTGTTCTTTCCAGTGGACACTTCCAGAGAGCTCATTGATTGATCCCCTTGACACCTTTTCTCAACAGTTGCATCACATATACTGGTTTCTGCTTGCTACTTCCTTGAAAATATTAAACAACATATACATTTGCAACACTTTGGTCCAACCTAAACCCTTCAGCCTCCCTGATAGGTCTGAATCTTTGAGGCAAAATATACTTTGTTATTAGTTTAGTTCTTACTTCTTTCCCATTTTACTGATGGTGACTGTGAGGTTTTCCCTCTCCGTCTTGTAGCATCCAGATCACATTTCTACTCATGCACCATGCAGTGGCTCCCCAGTATGTTTCATAAGCAGACCCAGGAGTTCTTGGATTCATTTTCTCCTGGACCTCTACATGAAGTCTCTATTTCAATGTAGAGTTAGTAAGCCTCCTAGCAAACATTCCTTCCAGCCACAAAGAATATACTATCCTTCTCTTTCAAGGAACACAGTAGTCTGGTATTACATCTTATTTTTTGACTTGACACCAAACACCCAATATTGGTTCCAATTTCAATAACTAAGAGAATGTAGTGACTGATGTAGCTGAGGGGCCTAGGGAGGCTGGTTGGAGATTTTTGCTCTTCTTCAAGAAGTACTGATACCAATTTGTCCTAAAGCTTTCAGTCTCTCCCTCTTTCAAGGTCAAAGGCAAGTTCTTAGGCCTGGTGTTTAAGCTTATATACAACCATGGCTTCTTTCTGAGTCATCCTCTTTGTTGATTTTTTTAAAACTGGTTTGTGATTTATAAGTAGTGAAGAGCACAAATGTTAAGTGTACAGGGTGATAAGTTTATGCACTATGTGCTCCTGAGTGGCCACTGTCCTGGTAAAGACATAAATTATGCTAGCCTCACTGCTTGCCCTCAAGGCTCTGAAAGGTCACCTCTGTTCTGACCTCTACCACCTTCAGCTTGAACATCTTCAAATACAAGACATTATACAGATTCTGTTCTTTTGTGTTTAGCTTTTTGTCTGTTCAGCATACTCACAGTAATCTATTGTTGTCTTTTGACAGCACTCCTACCAGAGCCCCACAGGTACATTCAGCTGTTCAGAACTCAACTTTGCATTTTAAGAGTTTTCCTGAGAAATACTACCAAAAAAGAGAAGATAAAAATGATGACTGTGTGAGGGAAGTGTTGAACTCACCAGATTCGTACAGAGAGTTTCTTGATTTGTTTTCATGACTCTCTTCGGGGTAGATTGGAGATGTAGATTGGGGTGGCTTGCCTCAGGTATTCCACCCCTCCAGTTACTGAAGTTATTAGGGACAGCACCTGGTCCTTGGCAGCCCAAACAAGCCAGGCTGGCCATCTACCCTCAGGGTTTAGGTGTTAACAAAGCCAGAACACAAGAGGCGTGCATAGGTAAGCAATCACAGTCAGTGTGGGCCCGCCCATGATCTCTGTTTCTCCCACAAATGTGGGCTGACAAGTTGTCAGAACTGGGTGAGAACTTTTTCTTGGAGACATGCTCTTCCTTTAGCTGGCACCAGGCTTCAGTCTTTTCCTTCTTCTAGCATGAGATTTCTGAGTATTTGGGGCAGGAAAAGTTCACCATCTTATTAACCCACTAGGTATTATGCCTGTCTCTTTTTCATGACTTAAGGTGAACCTACCTTCTTAGGGGTGGCCCTGTGGGGGACTGAGCTGGAATAACTGCAAAGTTTAAAGTTCTACCCAGCCAGAGATTCCTATTTTCTTTTTAAATTTTTGTTGTTGTTGTTCTTTGTGGATGAATGTATTACCTGCATGAATGTAACTGCATCCGTGTTGTGCATAGCCCACAGAGGTTAGAAGAGGGCATCAGATTCCCTCAGATTGGAATTATGGATGGTAGTTAGCTATCATGTGGGTGCTGGGAACTGAATCCAGGTCCTCTGCAAGAGTAACCAGTGCTCTTAACTGCTGAGCCATCTATCCAGCCTGGAGATTCTTTTTTTTTGGCTACTGTAACACTGATACGATGCTGTATGCTAATCCAATGAGGATTAAGCAAATTATCTGAATAGACATTTCTCAAAATATATATAAATGCCTAGTATATTAAAAAATGCCCAACACCGCTAATCATCAGGAAAATAAAAAATCAAAACCATATAACAGGGTGTTATTTTACCACAGTTAACATAAGGAAATGGTGTCTAAGGAGATGGAAAACCTCACTACCACAATTTGATCATTATACATTGTATGCATGTATGAATCATATGCTCTATCCCATGAATATGTACAATTATTGGTTGTCAATTAAAATGCAAAATTATACAGGTGTGGTGGCAAACACCTGGAATTCCAGCACTCAGGAGGTGGAGCTAGGAGGATTGTGAGTTTGAGGCCAACCTGGGCTATACAGAGATCTAACCTAGCTTGGGCTACATAGCAAGATTTTGCCTCAAATAAAAATAACATAAAGATAAAGCATTAAAAAACGGCTTCCTTCCTAAAACCATAGTCATAACTCCCAAATGATCTCTGGGATAATGTGATTCAAGCCACTTTTCACCCTACTTCCCATGTTACTTTTCCAAAGCATGTATTTGTTATTGAAAAAGTTACAATAATAAAAACTCTGAAGTTCTGGAATATAATTGCACAGTAGAGTCACCATAAATAACAATAATGTGCTATACATTTTAAAAGGCTAGAAGAAGGGATTTTTAATGTTTTCACCAGAAAGAAATGATGTTTGAGGAGTTAGAATGAATAACCTAACTTCACATTAAATGATGTATATATGAATTGAAATACCATGTTTCTCCATTAGCATGTAAATAATTATATTTTATGCATCAGATAAAAATGAAATTTAACTGAACGTGGTGGCACATGCCTTTAATCCCAGCACCTGGGATTCTGTGAGATTGAGGACAACTTGATCTGCATTGTAGCTTGGAGCTACAAAAAGCAGGGAGATGCTGGCTCAAAAAAAAAGCAAAATAAAAACTTTTAAAAAAAGAAAGAAATTTAATTTTAAAAATTAGATGAAGACTGACAAAGTCAAACCACTGAGAATGAGATTCTAGGCCGGCAGTATCCCCTAGGAATATACGGAAGGTATATAAGCAGTTTAGAGCATTTAAAAGTCACATTAAAAAACCAAAGGGAGCTGGTGAGAGGGCTCAGCGGATAAAGGTACTTGCTACGAAGACGGACTATCTGAGTTTGATCCCAGTGAACCCATGGTAGAGAGCAAGAACTGACTCCCCTAACTTGACCTCTGACCTACACACACACACACACACACACACACACACAATTTATTTTTTTAAAGGAACAGGTAAGATAAATTTTATTAATTTATTTTACTTAGCCCAGTATGTCCAAAATATACAAAATCATTGAGGTATTATCTGCTTTTCTCTGTGAGACCCATCTGCTTCATGTGTAAAGGGATAATAATGCACAGGTTTATGAAAAATCAAAACGTGACAATTTAGGTGAAGCCCATGATATTTGTTTCCTATTGCTCCTGTAAAATTACCTCAAGCTTGGTGGCTTAAAGCAGTGAAAATATATATTTGTACAGTTCTGCATGAGAAATCCAAAATAGGTTAAAATTAGTGTCAGCATAGTGATGCTCCTTGGGTGTCTTGAGAGAAGAGACAGTTTCCTTGCCTTCTGTACATCCACTGGGTTCTTTGGTTCCTGGCCCCTTCCTCTGTCTTCAAAGCCAGCAGTGTCTCATCATAGAGTTTCTCTCTCTGGTCTCTGTGTTCTCTGACTGACCCCTTCTTTCTTTTGACTACATTGGTTCCACTGAATTAATCCACCCTACTCTCATCTCAAAGTCTATGTCCTTAACATTTATAAAGTCTATAACATTTATAAAGTCTCTTTTGCCATGTAAGTTATCATTTTCATGCATCCTCAAGATAAAGACCTGTCTGGTGGGATTGGAGGAGGACATTACTCTGCCTGTACACCCATGCTTTAGCACTGTGCTTGGCAGTATAGGCTCTCAATAAATGATTTATCTTATTAAACCACAACTGTAGTTCTTAGTTAACACTGCATTGTATTCTTTACACATTTCTGTGCTTGTGTTCTGTGACTGTCTCATCCCTAGTACTTAGCACAGTGCAATGCACAAATTAACTCCCTTGCTCCACAGTTCATTCAAGCACCTTCTATGGAGTAATCAAGGTTACTAAGCAACTGGGAACACAGTTCTGTCCTCACCAGAGTGTTTGTCAAGTGCTGACCTGGATGGAACAGGTGCTCAAATATTTATTGCATGAACTAATGAGGCCAAACAGCTTTCCTATACTTCTGAGGAACACTCATACCCTAGTGTTCACATACTCATTCACATGCTTTTTCTGGAATGTTCCTTCTCAATTTGCTTGTTAAAACTTACCCATCCTTCAAGATTCTACCTGCAATTGCTTTTTTTTTTTTTGACAAAAATGGAGGACTTGCTATTATTAAATATGTTTTTTACCTGTTTTGTTTAGCTGGCTAAGAAACTGCAATGTTTGTGGCTTTAGTGACTCTTAGGGACTCCATGGCTGCCACTGAACACGGATCTTCAAATCTGGCTCTTATTTTATTTACTTTAAGGTTTTATTTATATTTATTATTGATTTTATGAGGCAGAGTCAAGCTTTCAACTATGTGTGTGTGTGTGTGTGTGTGTGTGTGTGTGTGTGTGTGTACGCAACACTGCACAAGTGTGGAGGTCAGAGGACAACTTGCAAACTTGCAGTTGTTTCTCTCTTTTATAAGGGTCCCAGGACGGAACTCAGGTTGTCAGTCTTGGCAGCAGGCAAGCTATGTCCACTGAATTGTCTCAGTAGGTCTATTTTAATTTTTATCTTTTTAAGATATATGTCTGTGTGTGTTCCTAGGTATATGAGTACCACCTCACTTGTGTAGGTCAGAGGAAAATCTCAGGTGTGGGTCCTCTCCCTCTAATTTGTTTGAGGTAGGGTTTCTGTGGTTAACCACTGTGTACACCTGACAAACTACCTGCAAGCTTCCTAGGAGTCACCAGTGGGATTACAGACTTGCTATCATGTCTGGCTTCTTTGGAGGTTCTAGGTATTTGAACTCAAGTCTTCACATGGCAAGAGCTTTTCTTACAGAGTCATTTTCCGGTCATTGATGTTTATTTTCTTTCACAATTTCTCTTCATTGGGACTCCATGTAGAATGAATTTTTGTACTGTAGCTGGTTTCTAAGACATCTTTAATCATAATGTGCTTGCTTGGGTAGAAATGGTCAGGCCTAGAGTATTGGATATGCTGCTACTGGCTAGGCTTTCCTGGAAGGCTGTGGCTGGGTGGATGCATGGGTGCTGGAGGCTGTTGGTCATCAGGAACCTGGACTGCTAGATCTAGAAGCCCTGGAAAGGAGGTCTGAGCTGTATACCTCCCACTAAACTGACCACACCTAGAGGCAAAGAATATCATTTCAATTTTGTCCATATAACAAGTGTCTACGTATTATCCCATAAATTCTTTTCATTCAAATCCTCTTGAACTGGAGTTATGGATAGTTGTTAGATATCATATGGCTGTTGGGAACCAAACCCTGGGCTTCTGGAAGAACAGTAAGTCCTCTTAACCTCTGAGCCATTTCTATAGCCTTTACTTTAACTATTTTGAACATCTAAATGAGATGAATAATTCTCCTGGAGTTGACTGATTAAATAAAACACTAATTCAAGGTGTTCAGTGAGGGGACACTAAGTCCTCACCTGTGTTTGCTCTTCTGAGTATTTTATAATATGAAAAACCAAAATAATATGTTCCCACCAAACACCACCAGTCCTATCGAAGAGTTCTATAAGGATAACTCCCTAGAGATAACCCAAGATACAGAATTTAAAAGAACCATTATAAACAAGGTCAAAGAATTCAATGAACTTAAAGAACACACAAATAAAGAACTAAAAGAAGATAGGGACATACTTCTGACTGAATTCACAGAAGAGAAATATTGAGGAAAACTCAGGATGAAATGAAACAGAAAGTGATAAACTCAATAAACCATTTTGACATGACAGGAGAAAGCCTCATCAATAGAATGAATGAAACAGAAAACAGAATATCTTTGAAGAATTGGACCACTCAAGCAAAGAATATGAAAAAAAATTTTAAAAACAGGAAAGAAATATGTAGGAAATGTGGGACACCATGAAAAGACTAAATTTATGCATCATAGATGTAGAGGAAGGAGAATAATCTCAGATAAGTGGTATTGATCAAACCTTCAACAGGATTATAGAAGAAATTAAGGAAAGACATATCCCTACAAGTACAAGCACATAGGACACCAAATAGCAGGACCAGAAAAGAAATTCCCCATGGCATATCATAGTAAAGACACTAAATAAACAGAACAAAGAAAGAATAGTTAAGGCTGCAGGAGAACAAGAAGTCACATATGAAGGAAAATCCATCAGCATTACAGCTGACTTTTCAATGCAAACTATGAAAAACAGAAGAGCCTGGACTAATGCACTCTCAGGTCTAAATGTAGGAATAAGGCGCTTTTGTAAATACTTTCTCATTTGGTTTGGACTTGGTATTCTTACTAGGAAAAAGACAAAATAAATGAAAATGTAAAACTTAGCGTGAGGCTCAGAGGAACACCACATAGTGAGGGTCAAATTAAAAATCCTTTAATAGCCAACAGTCAAGTGCGCTAATGCCAAAAGAACTCTTAACCCCAAAGAGAAGCAGGGTAGGGTTCATAAATCTTATAAATCACAATTACATCATGCCAGGGGCAAAGCCAATAACCATAGTTACATCAGATCACTCACACCAAACCAAGGGCAGGTCAGTTAATAAAGAGGTTTTCAGTTAACAAATAGTTTCTAAGTTTCAGTTAAGAAAAACAAGTATTTCAGAATTGCAGAAACAATGGACTTCATGGAGATGCAGGTATAGCTGAATATCAGAGTGTTCTGCCTGGCTGGTTGTAAGAAATACAACCTGAAACTGCACAAATGCAGCCTCCATGTAGGTTGTTTTTGCCAGCTGGCTTAAGTTAGCATGGGGGCAGAAACAGGGTAAACAAAAGTCAGCTAGAATAAAATGGAGTCAGTGTCAGCATTTCAAAAGTGACTGACTCAAGGTCATACAGGAAGAAAGGAGGCAGAGTCAGGACTTGCACCAGGTCTTGTTTCCAGCCTTCTTCTGCTATTGGTCATTTATAGGAAATCAAATTGTTGTCTTGTGTTGTAATGCCACACCGCCAGGAACAATATGACTGCGTGGGCAGGAAAAGAGGCAGAGGCAGGATTAGATTTGAAGTAAGCATACTGTCACAGTGAACTTCAGTACTGTGCATGTTTCATCAAGTAGCATTACTGATACAGTAGGGATATCTTGGGCCTTGACAATCTGTCCAGAAGGTTAAGAAAAATGATTTTTCCTAAAATTGAAAATGACAAGTGTTTCTTCCAGAGAGATTTACCAAACTCAACTATTGTGCCTTTGCTGTTTGTTGCCTTGTATATTAAATGGAGCATTTGAAGGATAGTTTGTACATGGGATTCTTGGGCCAAATGTTGGCCATCACCATCCCCTTCCTGTGCCATCATAATTTATCCTTAAAACTTAGGGATCATAGCATTATGAATAGTTTCCTCATAAATGCTGGTAAGTTACAGTCACTGTGAGTACATACTGTAGAACTTGCTGATTTTCGTGTTCATTACTAGAATAATCTGAGATTCTGGCTAGGCCTCTCATTCCCATTTCCTTTCTGTCTTAGTTTCCTTTTGCCCAGGCAAAAGCAATTTAAGAGAGAAAAGATTTATTTAGCTTACAGTTCCAGAGTAGAGTCCATCACAGTAGGGAAGTCACAGAAGCAGGAGCTGGAGGGAGCTGGTCATATCACAACCACAGTCAGAAAAAAAAGTGCTCAGCTGGCTTTCTCAACTCTTAACACAGATCAGGATCTCCTTCTTAGGGAATGATGCCACCCACAGTGGGTGGATCTTCCCATATCAGTCAAGATGATCTCCCAGAGACATGCCCACAGACAAACAATCTAGACACTCCCTCCTCATTCAAACTCCTTTCCCAGGTTTCTATATTGTGTTAAGTTGGCAATTAAAACTAAACATCTCACTTTCTTTCCCATTGCCATTTAGAAAATGGAGCTGAACCATTAGTCAGTATGATAGTTTTTCAAACTCTTCTCATGTGCGCAGGAAGCCTCTTATTTGTGTGGCTTTCTTCAATCCTAGGGACTGTGAGTTTAAGTCAAATATATTTATAATGGTCTCACCACATTCTCATTTTCCTGGTGGGGGGTGTGCACCTATGGACACACTTCATCTTTGTATCTACTTTGTGTCTCCTGGGAACATGTTACATCAACCCTGAGACTTTGGGTCTCCTGAGATTGTCTTCTCTTCACATTCTGGTTTCTAGTTGCATATTTCCCCCCATACCATTCTCTACATCTTTGGTCTTTGAAATCTCTCTCTTCAAAATGCAGCTAAATGGATTCTTACACTCTCACAACCACAAAAAACAAACCAGTTGTGATTTTACATAAATTTTGAAGCTTTTGACTTGGAAATTTTTAGCAACCCTATTAGTACATTGTATGAAATAGCTATGTTACCTACACTAAGATATGTTTTTTTTTTTTTTAATTGAAACATTTTTTGGGGGGGAGACAGGGTCTCCTATCTCCTAGGCTCATCTCAAAATTGCTATATAGCCACAAATAGCCTTGAATTTACAGTCCTCTTTCCTCTACCTCCAGAACACTGTATTAAAGGTGTGCACCACTAATCTCTGTTTATGTAGTGTTATAGATTGACTACAGATTTGTGCATGGTGGGTGGGCAAGCACTCTACCAACTGAACTAAATCTCCAGCCTCCATTTCCTTCTTTATTTTGGTGCATTTGTGGGTCAACCTCTGTCATTAGGTGTGGGTGGGTCTCCCTCTCCAGCAGTTACGTTGTGCTCCAGCCGTCCCAGAGAACAGAGGGTGGTCAAACAAGTCCTCAGGCTGCGGGAAAAAATTCCTGGAGACTGTCAGTGAACAGACAGCTCTTATTGAAACCAAGGCAGGGGTTTATATAGGGAAGCCTTACTGAAGGCGAGAAAGTTAAAGGTGGGGGTCTTTTACGGGTGGGGAGGTTCTAGGGCTGATGTGGAATTAAGGAATGAGGAAACAAAACCCATAAACCTGGCTTTGGTATGGGGTAATTTTTGGGGCGGGGGAGAAGGTAATCTTTGGGCGGGGGAGAAGATTAAGCAACCACTGAGGAATCCTGCAGTGGCTTCCTGGGACCTAAGTTATTGCTTCAGGCAGAGCAGGTCAGGACACCTGCCATCCCTTCAGGGTCTCCAGGGTCACAGTGCCGGCTCAATGCCTTTATGCATTAGGCCCAGGTCCCACACTTAGGAACCATCTACCTTGTTTTGTGTTTAAGACAGGGTGTCTCATTGGCTTGGAGCTTGTTGAATAGGCTAGGCTGGTGGGATGGCAGGCCCCAGGGATCCACCTGTCTCATGTTCCCAGAGCTGAGATTACAGACTAGTGCCACCACATCCAGCTTTTTAAAATATGGGTTCTGGAGACTGATCTTAGGTCTTCATGCTTGCAAAGCAAGCACTTTGATGACTAAGCTATTTCACCAGCTCTCAAAGATTATTTTAAACTTCTCACAATTGCTTAACATAAATGCCATTACATTTTTAAATGATTTATATATTAACAAATTTATTTCTGCATTCTAACAGTGGAAAGTTTTAAAAAATGAGTCAAATTATTTGTTAGCTTCATGAAATACATATAATCAGATTTATGAGGATGAATTATAAATGAACAATTTGGCAATCTCAAAACTCAAAATCAGCCAAATACCAACAAAAGAAATAAATGGAAAGTTGTATCCAAATACACTGGTGTCTTTAGATTAGGGAATTTATTATTTTTATAAATATTCAGAAGGTTTCTGGCTATGGAGACAGAGTTGGTTCATTTTCTAAATGTTTTCTTCTATCTTCTACCTAGTGTTTAATATCCCATCATTGTGATTCATTGCTAGTCTTATTTTCCCAAGCAGTCAGGCAAGCTAAGATTGTGTTATGGATGGGTTTTAGATTTCATAAGCTGCTTAAATTAAAAAAAACAAAAAACAAAAAAACCTTACAAGGTCAAGCATGGTGGTGCATGACTTTAATACCAGCACTTGGGAGGCAGAGTCAGGTGGATCTCTGTGAGCTGGAGGCCAGCCTGGTCTACAAAGGGAGTTCAGGCCAGCTGGGTCTACTGGGAGACCTTATCTCAAAAAGACAATACAAACAAACAACAACAACAAAACCCTTACAAACAAATGTTAGACTTTATCACTGTATAAAAATGTACAGTGGTTTTATTGACATGTACATTCCAATGTTTACAGCTGCAAGATAATGAGGCACACTCAGTATTGCACTTCATTAAAATTTCAGGCTCAAACTTAACCTAGAAGTTTAAATGAAACTGCATATCTGTAATTTAGTAATTCTTATACAGGACAAACATTGATATCTTTATATACAGTGTCATACTTATTACATTTATATGCCCTCCTAACACAATTTTTTTTAAATAACAGTCTAGGAAATAAACCAGAATATTCTTTTTATCCCCACCCGTGATGCAATTGTACAGGATTACAAAAAGGCAGTATACAATAAACAATGATTATTTTTTTTTCTTGAAAGCCAGCATCATTCTTAGTCCATGAGTATGGTGATTCTTTTGTATCAAGTATCTATAAATGTCCAATGTTTTACAGGCCAATGACAGTAATGGCCACATGCAAACAGCTCACAAATTTGATGTCTCGATTCGCAAGAAGATAAACCAAAATAATGGAGAAACTTTCCATAGCAAGAATTGTGTATGTGGTATTTGGCATCATTCTTGCACTCTGGTTCATTTTCACGGATGTAAAAATGGTCCCATCCTTATCCTGAGCAGAGTTTAAACTTCACTGCATCTGCTGAGTGGATGAAGGCAACATTTCTCTCTGGAGACAAAGGATCCGAATGTTTTAAAAAGTGTGAGCATTTCTGCAGACTCCACATCCCAGAGCAAACTCTTCCCCAGTGGGTGGATGAACAACGTGGAGTGGGCATTCAGTTCCTTCTAGCTGTTTGCCTTTGGGACCTGTATATGTTTTGAAGAAGGCAAAGGAATATCATTTTAAAACACACACATAAACGTCACATGAATAGACAGACAGCATGACTACGGATATATAAACTAAAAGTTACTTTTTTTCTGACCAAAAAAGTCTAAATGTTCACCATAGAAACTTCAGCATGACAGCACATATATAATAAAGGAAATGAAATGGCCCCTCCTCTGCAACATCCTGCCCAAAGCACCACTGAGCTACAAAGCTTTTCCTATTAGTAGATGGGCTGAATGAATGATTTTAAAGCAAGGAGTGGTCACAAAAATCCCTCAATTTGATATAGTAGAAAAAATTATTATGAGTGGGAAAACATAGGAGACTTTGAGGGGTATTTTTCTCTAAGGAAAACCAAACTTAAATAAGTCATGTTATACTTCTACTTTCACTGACAAGAAACTGCACATTGGCAACACAATTAATTATTAACATTAATTAATTATTAATGTTATTTAAAAATAATCTGAAGGGAGATTAGTAGGCAAGTTAGCATCAGTTTAAATATGAACATTAAAATAGAAAACTATAGCAATATAGAAGAAACACTGTGGGAAAGATAAAAATTTATACAAAATAAACTGGTTTATAAAAATGTAAAAATATTGTCCTTTTCTACTTTTACAATTAATTTTATATGTAAATATCTGATTAAAGTTAGCTAACATTTCTACTACTGAACATCAGCAGGCTGACCATCAGGAACAGAAGGTCTGCATAAGAAGGCAAGGCATGGGACTGTGGACATGTGAAGACAGTTCATGTCTGAGGGAGATGCCAGCTGCTTGTTTGAGCTATGGCCCGAGCTGACTGTCACAAGAACAGCTGTGCTGCTTCAAATAAATGCAGGCACAGGCCTGGGATGGGTCACCTCGGATACCAGAGGCTGGGGCTAATGACTTGATTCCACTTGCCATAAATTATAAAGTGATCATCTCTCCCATCCCAAACCACATAGCACCCATTTAGTCCAGGTAATAATACCATCTGTGGCAGCTCCTGCAAACTGCAGTGGTTGGTAAAAGGGGAAGTAATGCAAACACACCGAGGTACTATTCTTAGTGTAACAACCATCTGAATTTTCTAATCACAGGAATGCAAGCAAACCCATTACCACCATTTTTGGATAAAGAAATTGAGGCAAGTAAGGTGTGGGTAGCGCATGCCTTTGATCCCAGCACTCAGGAGAAAGTTCTCAGTGAGTTCATAACCAGCCTGGGCTACAGAGTGAGGACCACTCTCACTTAAACAAAACAAAACAAAAACCAAAACTCCCACAAAACCAAAACTGAGACCCAACTAACTTTTCTGATCCATAGGTCTCTTTCATTCTACTAGATAGGAAGAACAGTATTTAACTTACAGGGTGGTACAAAGATTAATTATCTCTGCCAACAAGATAGCAAAAGTTTTAGAAATCAGGCATTTTTTAACAGCTTGAATACTCTTCTGCTCCCAAAATTCATACTATGAAATATAATCACCAATGTGGTGATGTTACGGGGAGAGGCTTTGGGAAGTGACTGAGTCAAGGCAGTGGAGCCCATGAAAAGGACTGGTATTCTTGTACACCAAAAAAGTGGACATGACAGGTTCTTCTCCATATGAGAAAAGAGCAAGAAAGCACAGCTTATGAACCAAAGAGTGGGACCTCCCCAGATTCCAAATCTGCTAGTACTTTGATATTAGAAGTACCAGACTCCAGAACTGTAAGAAATAGACTTGTTATTAATGAACTTTCAAATTCATACCATTTTGCTATAACGCTCTAAAAGGACAATTTATTTCAGTTTTTGTTGTTTGTTTTTTTTGAGATAGGGTCTCCCTGTAGCCCCAGGTGGTCTGGAACTCCCTATATAGACCAGGTTGGCCTCAATCTTACAGAGATCTGCCTGTCTCTGCCTCTGTGATTAAAGGCATGAGCCACCATGCCTGGCTGTCTCAATTTCTTGATTTCTACCCATCTACATACTATATACGACAGTTAATAGAATTGAGGGTGGTTATAGGTATATTATATACCTTCTGATCCTCTAGGTAAATTGTGCATGGCTATCTTCCTACTGATTTGTTTAAATTATTTCTGTTCTCTGGGATGCCTCAAAAGAAGGTGTTAGGCTGGGAGAACAAATCTGAGTCTAAGTGTATCAGGCTAGGTCAGCTTCCCTAGGCCGCAGTTTTAAATTTGTGAACATGGAGATGACATTCTCTACCTGGATGTTGGGCCTCCAGCGCTGCTGCGGCTCCAGCCTGCCCTTTTAGGGCGACTGCACCCGCTGCAGCTGACAGCTTGGGAGATGGCAGCGCAGGAGGCGCCGCCAATGATCGCCTCCTCCCGGCCGCTGCCCCTGGTGATCCACCCCCCTCCTGAGCCCCCGAGGATCGCCCCCTCCTGGGACGCTGACCCGGCAATCGCCCCTCCCTGGGACATTGCCCCCGGCGATCGACCCCGTTCCCCGGACACTGAACAGGGCGATCACCTCCCCCGGCCCCCGACGATCGCCCCCTCCTGGACTGCTGCAGACAAGCCTGTGGTGCGGAGCGGCCCCCGGACAAAATGGCGGCCACTGTCCAGCACCCAGGCCGCAGCATGGCTCGGCAGCTCCAGGCAGGGCAGGACGCCGGCCGGCTCCCACTCTGGGCCTCTTGCAGGCTGCTGGGGGCCGGCTGTGGTGGCGCACACCGGTAGGATAAGCTGATGGAGGCAGAGGCAGGAGGATCTGTGAGTTCGAGGCCAGACTGCGCGACACTGACAGGTGTCCTCACACGACGCACTGGGAGCTGCAGGTCGACGTGGGACGATTGTGACTCAGCCTTAGTGCAGGCCTTGCCTCTCTGCTTGCCACGGCCAGACTTCTAACGGTTTCCAACCGTCACAACCAACCGTCACCAACCGTTTAGAATGCAGCTGTCAGAGCCTCACCCGAGTCTGACAGCCTATCAGAATGGACTTTGCCTGGCTGCAGATTACATGACAAAAATTGATTGGCCCTTCACTCCCTTTTAGCCCCGCCCCTACCCTATATAAGTTATTTTGTAACGGTTAATAAAGGAGATCCTGCCTGGACAGACTCCCGACTCAGCGTGTTTTTTTTTCCTCCAGGGTGGAGAGGGGCCGGGTCACAGCACTCACCATCCCACTCAGCCCCTGGAGGAGGCCGGCTGGACCAGGTTCGCCACCGCCCTACCTGCTGGCGATCCTGGCACTTGGAGATTACAAAGATTAAATGGAGAGGCTGGAGATGGCTCAGGGGTTAAGAGCACTGTCTGTTTTTGCAGAAGACAAGGGTTGAAGTGCCAGTGCCCAACATGGTGGCTAACAACCATCTATAACTTCAGTTCCAGGGATGCAATGCCCTCTTCTGACCTCCACGGGCACTGCACAACATGCAATGCTTGACACTGGTGCACTCATACACAGGCAGGCAATCAATCAAACACATAAAATAAAAATTAAAAAAAATCAAAATGTTAAGGAATTATAATTAAAGTCACCTACTCAACTCCCATTTCTATCATTTTACCACTGATTTTTCTTCAATCGCTAATCAATTCAGTTTTACTTGTTTCATGTCTATGTTGCAATATTTCTTTATGCAAATATAATGCACATATAATTCCCATTTTCTTCTTTCTTCCCAAGGGCAGCACAGTACACATACTGATCTGTAATTTTTTTTCATCTATGCTATGACATAAAGATTATCCACATCAGTACAAAGAAACTCCATTTTTTCTTTTTTAAAAATTGACAGTGTTTAGTACTATTACCCACTGCCTTGCTGGACAGTAGTAGTATTTGCAAACCTTTATTATTTCAATGCTGTAACGGGTGCCCTTGGGTATCTGCCCTTTAAAATTTTCCTGATTTGAGCAGGCATGTCCTAGAGCTGGGACTGCTGAAGGGCAGTGACTCTGAGGGTCACTACAACATCGCTTTCTAGGGGACCTACCACTTGTACTCTTTTGAGTGCTAACAAAACTCTGTACTGTCTTGTGTATACATGTGTTTATGCTAACTACAGACACAGCTTGTAGAAAATTCTCCTCTTGGTCTCATTTGCCTCACCCTATACACTCACTTTTGGTAAGTCTACATTTTTCCATATGACCATCAGTCTCCTGACATCTTCAATTTTTTCCAGACTTTTTTGGGTTTTCTGTTCCTTGTGTCTCAGCCTGATCTCCATGAACGGTCAGTCTCCTATATTCTTGGTGGTTTCTTTAATTTCCTTGGCTTTCTAGTGTTCATTACATTGTCAATTCCCAGGCACTGCACAATGAATCCCTGTCTTACTCTTCTTAAGAAAAAAAGAACTCACAAGTTAGCTGTAATCTCAACTGAGTACTCAGAAGGCTAAGGTAGGAGAATGGGAAGTCCAAGTCCTGCTTGGGTTACAGAGTGAGTTTTGGCCAGCCTAGCCAACTTACTTAGACCTTGTCTCAAAACAAACAACAAACAAACAAACAAACAAACAGGGTCTGTACTGTACGTTCAGTGGTATGGAACTTGCCTACCACATACAAAGCTTTGGGTTCAATCCATAGCCCAAAGAAGGGGGAGAGGAGAGGACAGTAGGCGAGAGGAGAGAGCGGAAAGAGAAGGGGGAGAGGGAGGGATAGAGACAAATGGGGGAGAGAGACAGAGACACAGAAGAGAGAGAGCAGGGAAGGGGAGGAGGGAGGAAGAAGAGAAAGAGGAAAGAAAAAAATTGAAAAAATTAAAAATTTTGATGGTTCTGTCATCAGTTAAAGAAAGTAAAACTTCACATAGCTTTTTTTTTTTTTTCTTGGCAGCAAATTTTTTACTAACTATCAGTAGACTTCAGTCTCATGTCTCAAGAGACATGTTCTATTCGAGGTCCTCACTCCTGATGATGGCCTTAACTTCAGAGGCTGCAAACAGACAATGGTGAAGGTATTTATCCTTGGTTTTAGGCTAGTTTGCTGAGTTCTCAAATAATCTTTAAATTAAAATAGACATTATATAGACCACAATTGTGATCCTAAAATATTGGAAACATACCTGCAGGACAGTGAGGGAGCTCTTCCTTAGGAATGCTAGTCATTCTCTGAAAATCATCATGACAAGCATTACAGAAATGTGTTGTTCCAAAACAGAAAAAGACAGCCACTGAACAGCAGTAGCGGCATTTATATTCCAAAAAGTCTGTTCCATGTTTGGGACACATCTATAGCAAAAGAAGATACAAGCACAAGATTATAGTACTTAAGATAGTCATATGTATAGTTCATTTATCAATACATTGTGAGCACATGTAGCTCTGAAATTTGCTTGAAAAACTAATGGTACATAGATTAAAAATGAAAAGATCTGATCAGAACTCCAAGTTCTCATTTACTCTCTCACATAGCCTACTTGACTTAGTAAACAAACTAATTTCCTTATGAAAGGTTATTGGGCTGATAAGCTGCAAAATTAATAGTTTGCTTATCTTCCAATATTATAATATACTGTGAAGATTTCATTAAAGATTAGAAAACCTAAAAGTCTGAGTACAGGTTTAAGAACATGAAGTAAGGAAATTTGTTCCTTGCTTAATATGGTGATCATGTCATGGAAACAAACTATGTAATGAAAACATCAAAAAAGAAATAATACACATGAACCAATTTGGAAAACTACATACAATTTTGACAAATACCAGAAAACAGGGGGAAATCCTGGATAATGGGTCAGTTAAGAAAGTCAGAATGTTGACTTAAATGTTCTACCTACCTGAGCTCTGGACACATCTGAACATGCACCACAGATGAGCTCTCGGGGGTCATAATCATCTCCTTGTCCAGCTTCAGCATCACAGCGAGCTTCACCACCAAAATATGCCTATGGAGAAACCATGTTTACATGAAACTCTGGCACTGGAGACATAGTGTGGTTGCAGCAAAGTCAAATCAAGACTGTTAGCCTCTCTGTCACAATGCCAAGTGAATGCATGCCCACATTGATGACGATAGGGTCAATCAGGATAAAAAATAAAGCTATTTCAATGCTGGAAAGGATTCATACTTTTCGGAGAGAGTTCAAAAAACTGTGCTGTCAAAGGAAAATGATGAGAGGAGATACAGTGTTCCAAACAAGCGTCAGGAATAAGATACCAAGTAGTAAGTAGAAGCATGCTTTTTCAGGGCAACGCTGGAGTTTTTCTCATTTTGAAATATTAAACAACATATTTCCTTCTATTGCCTAAAATACACTTTTCAATTCCTATGGCATAATTATACCTAAAAGTATGCCAAACATAAATTAGTACAGAATTGTAGTTCTAAGTCTAATGAGAAAGGAAAAATAAACTAATGATCTTATGATCTAAATCTTATGATCACACAATTTCCAAAAAAAAAAGAAATTTAGTAATTCTATCCAGAATACTGCTTATATTTAGAAGTCTATACTATATTCAAAAGCTTAATAATATCTAATGTAGACGTTGGAATAAACAAAATTATCACAGTAATTTACTTTTACTTGTTTTGAACACAAAAAAATGAGGTCAAGAAATTGGGACAATCTGCATGTATATTATGTCCACAGTCAAAAAGCTACATCAAAATTAAGAATAAACAAACCGAGTCAATATAAATCTATTATGTGTACTAGAAAAACAGGTCAAAAGACAGGCTCCATTGATGCAATTTATAAACGGTCTTATGCCAGCTAAATCTGACATTACAGCATTTCAATTTATCCCAGGCCAATTTGTTTATTGCACCTGTTTCAGTTTTCTGTAGCCTATACCTGGCTTGGCTTGTTAAACATGTGATTGTTATCCCAGTGGTAGCACAATATTCATTTGTGAAGTTTAGCACAGTAATCATACATAAATAATATTTTATTATTTGTAACAATATAGGTTTTTACAAATGAATATTCTTGGTCTTTCCTTGGATACATCTGTGTTTGCCTGCTTGTTTGGCTATTTACCTATCTGTTTAGACCTCAATTTATTGCATTTATTTTCTTTATTACATTGCAGGACTAACGTAACATTCATTCACTCATTCATTCATTCATTCTCTAGTTAATAGTATTCTTAGTATGGACTAAATGCCAAGTACTGGAGGTAGAAGTGGGAAAAAAAAAAGAACTTATCAGATGGAGCAGAGAGGCAAATGAACCAATAAAATTAATGTAGTTCAGGTGCTCTAACTGATGTATGCAAGGTGACAAAAACTGTATGATACAAGTGATGGTGTAGGGAAGTGTGAGCACAATACAGAGAATATACAGCTGAATTCTCAAGTAAAGTGAGACTGATTTGACTCCACATTTGAGAGCGGGTGTTTGCAGGAATAAATACAGCAGTGAGAATATAATGTTCACTGGGGTAGAGAAGACTATCCCATGACAAGTCATCTGTGCACTGGCGTGGGGCTATCAGTGGAGGAGCAAACATGGCTGAGGTTACAGCACAGAGAGTAAGGAGTAGTACACCGGGGATGAGACTGAAGTGGCACACAGGCTACAAAATGAGAAGCACAAGAATGACTCAGTACTAATCACAGTGGCAGCGTAAGGGATGGAATGGGAGTTTACGTAGGCCACATCAAACCTCAGTAAAAAGGCTACTAGAATTACAAAAGAAAATAAGAGTTGCTCAAAATACAACAGAAAACAAGGACTCAGAAATTTGTAGACAGAATTAACAGGACTGTGTAAACAACACAGATTATGGACTGAGGGAAATGAAAATTAAGAAATATAAGACATGAACACCAAAGTTATTCCTAAATGTCTGGTAACGGAATTTTTAAAAATTTGCAAGGTCATAATGGTGTAAATAGTGTGCAAAAGGCATAGAAGTAACATAGTTTACTCAAAATAAGGAGGGATAGTATAACAAGAGTTATGTAATAAGAGCCACATGAAAATGGTTAACAGAGTAGCATTAAAAAAGCTTAGTTATGAACCAGCTGCATCAGATATATAAGAGGCTATTACTGATGGAGAAGTAACTTTTGTACAGAAATACTGCAAGCTTTAGAAAAAGTCTATTTAGATAAAAGCATTCCTCCCAATTAAGTAAAGTATTTCAATTTAAAACATCGCACCAAGATTTCTCATTTCTAATTTCAAGCTTAAGATTTAAGAATAACCACAAGTGAGTATAAAATTAAATTCTTAATTATATAGGTAATCTCCAGCTCTTAAAACTCTTTAATTTGTAGCATACCTTTCTGCATTTGTAGCAGACATAATATGCATATCTATTCATCGCATAGCCAGCTGGATCATTATAAAACCGGACACCAGGAGTTGTGATAGCCTCACTTTTATGTAGACCTTCATACTCCAATCTCATTAAGGCTTTTCTTCTGACATCCTCATAGAGTTCTTTTATTGGATCAAGCAGGTCTTTTAATACTATATGATTAATTTTGTTCTGAAATTAAAATAATATTTTTTAACAAAAGTATTTATTAATTAATTCAATAAACATTTAATGTATACTCCTAACCAATGTACCAGGACATAACCAGTCAGAAAACACATTCTCTATAAGAACTAGTTAAAAATAATCCTGTAAAGTCCTCTTCTATTTTTCCAAGAGTGAGGAAGATGGGAGAAATAAAAATTCCATTTTTGGTCTTCATATTTCCTAAGTTTGAAATAGCTTTCCATCAGTCTTAACTGTTCTGGGAATAAAGGTCACCTTGCCATGACAGACAGGACACATGACCTCTGTGGGTGGGTTAAAGGGGTTTTAGTTTCTTGTGGATGGGGTAGAATGTCAGGTGACTGAGATGAGCAGTATTTTCTATGTCATCTTCAGGTACCGTTCAGATTCCTAAACATGACTTTTTCCTGTGATACAATGAGAAAGGAGAACAAAACACCAATGACTGATGACTGGGCTAAGTCTTTTCATATTAAACCCATTACAATAACCTATAAATACAAAGATTAAAGAACTAGGGAGAATGAATCAGGACAAAGATTAATAAAAAACTAATGGGGAAGACACTGTCATATTTCTTAACAAAGATATGTTATTAATCATTATTAGCCTGCCTAAGCAACTCCTTACTTTGCTTACTACTTTTATAGAAATCTGTCAAAATGCTTGAAATTTTATTATTTTAACTAACTGAAAAAACATCTGTTGTAATGGCATCTGTTCTAAAGACTTCGTTCTTTAATAGCAGATCTCCAGACCCACAAGCACCAAAGGGTTCTTTTCCTAAAGGATAGTCACTCATGGTCATGCCATGTGTTATAACTCACAGTGGGTCTAAAATAGTGATGTCTGCATCACCAATACTTAGTGATGCTTAAATGACTTTTTTTTTCTTAATGTTATATGCTTAATTCAACTTAGCCTGCTTTTAGTAGACAATTAGCTCATACTACCTTTTTTTTCTTTTCAAGGTAGCCATACATTCCATCACTGAGCTGTATCTCTAATCCAACAATAACTATTTTTGAAAAGTGCTACAGCAGCTAACTTTATAGCATTTTCTGGTATACTTGGATGAGGATGAGAGAAACTAATGGGGGCTAACGGTAAAAGGGTGAGTAGGGGAAGACACCGAGAGATTCTGGTTGCTATTTATTTGAGATGAAAAGATGAAAAGGCAAAAAAAAGTAGGTAATTTCATATTCTTTACACACCTTGCAAATGGGACATGATATAAATCCAAAGGTTATTCTTGGACCAAGCCATCTGTTTTCCAAAACTCGCCGACAGCACTGTAAGTGGAATACATGACTGCAGTCCAGCTTAAAGAAAGAAACAAGAAGGATGTAAACAAACGCAGCAATGATGAACACTTGAGTAACTGGGAGATTCCAGGGTGGGAGTTATGCAACGGAAGCAAAAGAAATATGAAATTATTCAATTCAATTAGTTATATAGGAAGAAGAAACTACTGATTTGAAGACAAGTATTCTTGAGAACATTCATTATGTTAGAGTCAATTATAACGATTGAAAATACACACAAATAACTGTTAAAAACTAAAAAATTCTATTTAGCAAATATAATGGTAACTTCTATTATATATCGAATATATGCTGCTGCTTAGTCACATAATGCCATAATGTATTCTGCATATCAGAAATTAAGAAGAGATTAGCTACTTGATAACCGAGTAATTTCCCCCTTCGAAACATTTTATGTGTAGTTGGAGCTACAGAATGGAAAGCAGAGCACGAAGTCACAGGAGCTGCCTCTCAATATTAACTAATAAACATGCTAACAAACATCTTTGCTTCGTGACCTAAAGGAAGCTTAAATCATCATTTTATTTGAAGAACTTGTCTACATTTTCCTATTTTAAAACGCAGACACATATAAAAGCTAAGCAACCTGAATGGCTGGTGCTGCAGAGAGGGCTTCGGTGAAGCAGATCATGCACATGTCATCAGCATCTTGCTTTAGTGTTGTGGCATTCTTATCACAGCCGTGCAGACAGGGTAAACAATGTTCTTCGTTTTTAACACCTCCACATGGATGTCCACAAGGATGTGTCTTACTACAGGCTATCCTAGCGTATTCCTATTGAAGATGAGTTACAATAGCATACCATGATTAAAGAAGACATGTAACCCAGAGTACCCCAAAACTACTTTCATATGGGAAATATTACAATAAAGCAACAATAATTATTCTTATGCTCTGAAGATAAATTAGGATTAATAGTTTGTTTTTCTTTTAATGTACTTTTAATGTAATTGAAAGACTTCATTCTATATAAAGAAAGTGCTGATAAAAAATATTTTGTGATTTTAATCTATTTGTCATCAGGATAGGCATGAAGCAAAAATTTTGATGCAGATATTTCCAATCATCAGCCTTCTTTGCCAAAATTGGAGTCAAATAAAAACAAAGTCTCAGGTATCTCTCGCTATCTGAATGTCATCCAAATTGGATAGCATGAAATACGTATACTTATGTTCAGCACTCAAAACCCCTTGGATACTGGAAATTTATTTTAGGCAAATACATGGATAAATGTAAAGGAAATATTTTACCTGCTTTCAGCAAAAAATTAAATACTTATGATAGTGATGTATAAAAAACACAAAAAGTGCATTTGGGCAGTGATACAGCATTTAAGGCTTTATAGGAAAGCTATACTAAATGGAACTCCAGCTCCTGCTTACAGGAAATGAAGATGTTTTGTGGGATATACCTCCTCTTCCTTGGGACACGTGACCTCTAACTATATACCTACCTGGCAGTCTGCATCAGAACAAACACTGCCTACAGCAGACAGCTCCGTTCCACTCCGGGATCCACAGAAGCGGCATGCTTCTGAGCTACTCGTAGTGGGTTTACCTAGGTTCAAGCAGAAGAAAATCTTCCTTGTGGGCAAGCTTTTAGATTATAATAGAGCAACTACTGAGAGTAAATCAGATTTGTATTAGTTACTAAACTGCCCTAATTTTAAAGCAAATAATCACAAAAGGGAGAAGAAATTAAAGATATATTTAAATCCAAAAAAACTGTTGGCTGGTTTATACTTTTTTTTTTAAAAAGTAGAACAGATAGACTAGACATCTAGTCAAGTTAGCAAACTGAGCAGATATAGCAGCAAATCCATCACTTAAAATGTATGACATTAGATAAACGCACTAATTTAAAAAAATACACAGACTAAAAGGGCAGTTTTGAGTATTTTATTATTTTTTAATTATTTTTATGTGTATGAGTGTATTGCTTGCATGCATGTAAGTACACCCATGTCATGCAATGCCCATAGAGTCAGAAGAGGGCATTGGATCCCCTGGAGTTAGAGACGGCTGTTAGCTACCACGTAGGTACCGGGAATCAAACCTGGGTCCTCTGCAAGAGCAGCTGGTGCTCTTAACCACTGAGCCATCTTTCCAGCCACACTTTTGAGTATTTTAATATTAAAAAAAACTGTATGACATAGGACAAAAATCTATGATTTGATTATAAAACCTGAAAAACATGAACATCTATGTGCCCAAGGAACTCAGCAATTTCAAAAGGAATGTAAACATGTTTGAAAAAATTAAAGAAGGAACAGAATTCCTTAAAACAAGGGCAAAACAGGAAAAAGAGAATGCAAAATTTTTTTTAAAAGTTCCTTTTTAGATACAAATACACATATTTTAGTATCAGTATATTAAGCTCATAAATAATTATAGAAAATATTTTTTGAAAAGGATAATCTGTTATTAATATAAGGATGGTTCAACATTAACATAACATATAGTACTGATAGATTATAGGAGAAAACCAAATTAGCTACGAGAGAAAAAAGGCTATATATATATATATATAATATATATAATATAATATAATAAATATATAGATATTATAATATAATATTTATATAATATATAATATACTATAATAAATATATATATATATTTTTTGATACAGTCTCTCTGTAGCCCCAGCTGGCCTAGAACTCGCTATGTAGACCAGCTGGCCTTGAACTCACAGAGATCCATCTGCCTCTGCCTCCTGAGTGCTGGGACTAACGGCTATATTCTTATACCATGAATGTCACTTATATTTCTTTTTAATTTGTTCAAATTTACGTCAAAATACAACATGAGAAGTTTGTCAGTAGAACAAATGGCAGACAGGAGCTGTGCTAATAACTGAGAATGTGTAGGTTTTGTTGTAACATTAAGCTAGTAATACATAAGACTTCATTTTATAAAAAAAAGTAAAATGAGAACTGTTTCAGAAATAAAAGTTTATTAAAAATACATAAATTATTTTTAAAGTAATGCCTATTCATCTTTGTTAATTATTACTATCAGTAGAATAGTACCATTCAGAAAACCATGAGAAGCACTAAATCTATATAAACATCTGAAAGTAGCACAAAATCTTCCAATCTCAGGTTAAAATAGATCTTAGTGATCACACAGTACAGAAATTTTGTCTACAGTGGTATATCCATCTATGCCCCCTCATTAGTGGGATGCTCACTTCCCAGTAAATTGCCTTATTTTAGAGAGGAATGGGGTCCAGAGAGGTTGACTGAATGCCCAAGGTCACAGATGGTTAATGGCAAACTGGGTTTCCTGACATTCAGTCTGATACTCTTTCTGACACAGAGTACTGTCTGTATCTACCAAACATATACAGACAGTGGTCAAATGCTATTATTAAGCATCAGGATATCATTCAGTTATTCACATTAGCTGGACTAGTATATAATTTAGTCATAATCTGTAGATGTGGTTCATTCTCTCTCTTCTTAAGATATGACTCAACTTTTAAGTATCTTTTACCTGTGTGTTCTCGGAATTCCACCATTGCCTTCATTGTTTTAGAATCTGCTAACGCCATCAACCAAAACAATTTGGTTCTACCACAGCCTTCATGAAGGTCAACCTTTATGGCTTCTTCTTCTTCTTTGAAAACCTATTTTTCCATTAAGAAAGGGAAAAAAAAATGTGTATTTCTTCTGAGTAGAAGCAAAAATTTAATTTTATTCAGTAACAATATTCTTTATAAAGCATTATAAAAAGTTCTCAATATTTCTAATCTACAATCTTCACAAAAGCTCCATTTTTATAAATGGGGAAACTAAGTCTCAGGAACTGAAATTTCTTCAGTTTATAGGTAATGAGACAGTTAAGAACTCAGTTAAGGTCATTAATTCCAAAGCCCACTCCCTTGACTCCATTTGTTCCCACATTTATGTCAGAATTCTTCTCATGCTCCAAATCCTGATCTGGTTATGAAGACAGAAATCTTTACCTGTCTTTGATGAGTTTTAGTTCGTCGATGAAGATGAAGGAATCTGTCACAGTCAGTACATAAATTTCCACAGATGTTGCATAAAATGATAGCTGCAGTTTCACCATCATCATGGTTATCACACATAGGCTGGAATAAGATATTGTCATAAGCTACATCAGACATACAAGACAGCCTCAAACACATGAAATGAATGTAACTAACGCATTTATGAGAATGGTCTATTAAGATTTTTAGAACCCGAATGTTAAACAGAAATACAGTGAGTATATTCAACTATACAAATCTCTCAAAACTATTCAGTAAGACTAACGTACTATGCAGAGTCAATAGTTTAAAGACAAGAACATATACAGTTTGTTTAGTGACTTAATATTCTTCCAATTATATATCCAAATATTCTGCATGATGAGAATTTAAAAAATTTTTAAAACTTGAACATTAAGAAGAAAATGGTGAAAGGGCCTGTATTATGCCTTCCTTTCCAAGGACCCTAAAGATGCCCATTCATCCTACTTTGAGTACACATGTGAAGTGGTTATGTCCCACTGCTCCTCTACTGCTTTAGTTCCTTTTTGTCATAATGATAATAATCACATTTTAATATAAAATCTAGACACAGTATCAGTTGGGCTTCAAATTTTGATATGATGTAAACATGAATCAGAGAAGGAGAAAGCTTTTTAATATGATTAAATAAAACTCCCTATAGCTTCTAATAATCCCTAAAAGTTTCTAATAAGTGAACTAAGTTGTAAGGTAAACTTGGCCAATTTGAATATAACAGAGTTTAACTAATTATAAACATTGACTTGCTGCCTTCCTTTCCAACCCAGCACTAACTATAAAGAAAACATAGAAAAGCTGTTACAAAACAATTTTGACCTTACCATTTGTTTCTGTTGTCCATCCTTTCCCATCCATCTCCCTGAGGAGAGGCGATCTACATGGTCCTGATCAAGAACACAGAGTGATGCCAGAGCAAGCCACAGCTGTGGAGAAGAAAGGTTATTACATTACTGAATTTTGGGATATACTTATGAAATGCTCACTCTCTGACATAGATAACAGCTCACTAAATGCTGGCTCAATTTAGAAATACACAGTAGTGCTCAAGTTTTCTTACTGTGGCTTCAGGATACAAAATCACTGCTATTCATGCAATGCAAACACAGTCATTTTTAAACCAATTACTACTTCTATGATGAACCACTCTTATTTTCTACCTGACATAAAATTAGGAACGTAGCATCAATTCATTTATAGAAATAAATTTTCATATTAATATTTACTGTACTCAGTCCCATGAGTAGCTGGGTATGTATTAAATTATTCTATATAGGGGTTGGAGAAAAGGCTCAGTGGTTAAGAGTACTGATTGCTGTTGCAAAGGACCTGGGTTTGATTCCCAGCACCCACATGGTGGCTGAAAATTGTCCCTAACTAGTTCCAGGGGATCTGACACCCTCTTCTAATCTTCTCGGGCATTGCTAACAGGAGTGTACCTACCCACATACAGGCAATGAAGTTATAAACATAAAATAAAAAATAATAAAATATTTTAAAAAGTAAGTTTAAAAAATTTTCTATATGATAATAGTTCTTTAGAAATTTCTGTTGCCTATTTGGTGTACTTTGTCATAAATAAATTTCTAATAAATTTAGAAAATTAGCCTCAAAACCTGGGGTGGGAGCCTGGTGTGGTGGTGTGAGCCTTTAAGCCCAGCACTCAGGAGGCAGAGGTGGGTGGATCTTTGTGAGAGTGAGGCCAGCCTGGTCTCCATAGCGAGTTTCAGGCCAGGTGTGGCTACAAAGAGAGCCTGTCTTAAAAAAAAAAGTTGGGGTGGGGAGATGGCTCAGATGTCAAGTGTGCAAGTGTGAGGACTTATCATTAGAACTCATGTAAAGTTGAGCATCATAGATAGCATATTTCTGTAATCACAGTGTTCCCAGGACAAAATGGGAAATGGAGACAAGGAAAACCCTGGAAGCTTCTGGGCCAGCTAGTCTGGCATTTGCAATGAACAATAACGAGACTCTTGTAAACAGGCAAAGTGCAGTGCCTAAGGTTACTGTTCTCTACACACGTACCCTAGTACACAAGTGCCCACACTCATACATGTGGACATACACACAGACACACAGAAATAACATGCCTTCTCCCTCACACAAATACAAAGTTTAAAAAATACTTTAACATTTCTGAGGGATATAAAGAATAAGCTTCACTTACATGTAGAATGAAAAATTCAATCATTAACAAAAAAATCAGAAAATTATTTAACTAGCCCAACTCTAAGAAGTATGTGTGAATATCACTGGAGATAGAGGACAAGAAACTGTAAAACAGGGACAGATAAAAACAGCAAAAGAGAATGCATAAGAGAAAAAGAAATGCAGAATGAAAAAAAATTCATAAATGATAGAGAAGGGCCACCATTAAGAAGTGCTTGCTATAAGTGTCGCAATCATTAGCAAGATAGCACAAGCTGGCTTTCTCTGCCTTAAGGAAGTATAACTTATCCTCCTTTATAGACTTCTTGAGAATTAACCTAAACAATTTCTACTGGTTTTCACTTCTTCCTGAGGCTGTCATTCTGCCCTACCTCAAAATCTCTTTTGGTGTTACATGTCACATGAAATCTGGCAGGTTTAAAATGACTACAGATGTCTCATCTGAAGAATGGTATCCCAGGGGCTGGAGAGATGGTTCAGCAGCTAAGACTGTTTGCTGCTCTTGCAAAGGACTTGGGTTCAGTTCCTAGCACTCATATAGGAACTTAAAATCATCTGTAACTCCAATTCTAGGGGGCCCAATGTCCTTTTCTGGTCTCTGAGAGGACTGCATGCACTAGGTGCACTCACAAACATGATGTAGGCAAAACACTCATAAATATAAAATATAAACAATTTTTAAAAAAAAGAATGAAATCCCATTTCCTCAAAATCTGACCCTACCTAAAACTGGCAAGTACTCTGCTTTTTAAAAATAAAGCTACAAACCTAGCAGGTAAGCTGAGGTTTTCCATTAGAAACAACTGAGCCATATGAAAAGCAGGAGGGAGTCTTGCATTTGAAGAATGATCAGTCTGTCATAACATAATACTACTCAGTTTACTGAGGTAAGCTACAGTAAATAGGTCAGTAGAAAGATGATATACACACAATGTAGATTAGCTTTCTAACTAGTATAGCCTTAGCTTCTTAAACAACAACAACAAAATAGAGAAAACCTGAAAGTGAACAGGAATAGCTACTGTGTTTAATTTATAATTCATTAAAACTGTATTTTTCAATAAACACATTTAGTTAAAAATGGGGATTAAGTTGACTTACTGATCACACACAGTGATAGAGACCAAACTTAAAATGACAAAAACTCACTCTAGTGGTTGCAATGCACCGCACTGGAGACCTGAATTCTTCTTCCATCTTGGTCAAGGCAATGATGGTCTCTGCAATAGCATTTTTTGTTACTCGGGACCAAGCTTCTGAAAGATGACCCTATTGAATAGATAGAGAATCTTATTAAGAAACCAGAATTGTATCATCATAGCAAATTCTATTCTCTAAAATGAGAACAGAAAAGCAAAGATGTATGTATAGCACAACCATGTTATTTTAGAGTGGCACAAACTTTTGAACTAAAAGTCTTTCAAAATTTTATGAAAAATTCATAAAATGATTGATTTTAATGTAAATACAACCAAGCATTGTGGTGGGAATCTCTAATTCCAACACTTGGAAGGCAAAGGCAGGCAGATTTCTGTGAGACTGAGATCAGCCTGATCTACATAATGAGTTCCAGGTCACCTGGGGCCACATGGAGACCATGTCTCAAAAAACTGAACACAACAACTGCCCTCAACCCTCAAACAACAACAAAACCCCAAACAAAAAGTAAAAAGAAGAAACCCAAGTAAATATAATTTTAAAGTCTCAATGGTTTTTTTTTAATAGTGCTCAGTATGCATTTCCTATAGGTATTTTCTTTCACATTGGGTAAGAATAAAGGTACTCTATATGTATCTATGCTTGAGAAATTTTGTATAAAACCTTATTATTTACCATGAAACATGTACACCTAAATTAATTGTTTTAGACAGTATTACTAGAACCTAAGAACATAAATAGGTTCAATTTTGAGTTATTTTTATTTGCTCTGTTAATTTTTTTTGTGTTAGGAATCAAAGTCAGGGCCTTATGTACAGTTATATAGATTTAAAATAAAACATTTATTTTTATTTACTGTATTTGACTGTTTGCCTGCATGTACATAAGTATACACTATGTGCATTATCTGGTATCCACAGAGGTCAGAAGCAGACATGGAACCCCTTGAAATTGAAGCTGTAGACTGTGTGAGCTGTCTCTTAATATAGTGCAATGTGAGGGAACTAATCTCATGAAGCCAGTCACTCTGTGAAGTAATTCCCTGTCTTTTACACCTCAGATTTTCCCCAAAGCCAACATCTTATAATAATAGTTCAGGACATAGCAAAAACCCCACAAAACATAAATGTTTAAAAGCTGAGAGGGCTGAGGAGGATGAGAAACCTTCATTTTTTTTTTTTTTTTAGTCTTTTTGAGACAGTCTCCTTGTAGCCCCTGCTAACCTGGAACTCACTATATAATAGACCAGGCTGAGTGCTGGGAATTAAGGTGTGCATGACCACATCCAAGAAACTTCTACTTTTTAACTTCTGGGATCCTTTTCTTTCCTTCTTTTGGCTTTTGGACAGACTCTCTCAGGTTGAGAAGAGAACATTTTATTTCAAAGTCTTGGAAAACTTTACATAACAGTTCTCAAGTAATTAATTGGGAGTTTGAAATCAACATACTTCAATGACAAACTGGTCATTGACAAGACCAATTAGAGTAGTTAGTAGTCTAAAAATAGTCTCTAAATAAAGCTATGAAATTCATGTACTTCTAACAATTCAACAGAGTAAGTTGTTTATTGTGCCATCCAGAATCCTGCCTGGCTTTCTGCTGTAGCAGTCACAAGCATGAGAACTTACTGCAGCCATATCCTTAATAAGTTTAATAATGATCTCTGAGATCTGAGTAGGAGTTGAGCCTTTCATCCACCAATGACTTTCACCTCGGCGGAGATAACTGCAAAGAAAAAATAAAAAGGTTATTTCAGCATATAGCATTTTGGTTGTTTAACTGACTGAATCAATTAAAACTTTTAAAATTTATTCATTCAATGGAGTGTGCCATGGAGTTCAGAGGAAAACTTGCAGGAGTTGGTTCTTTCCTTACATCTTGTGGGTTAGTCACAAAGACTGAACTCAGGCTATGAGGCTTGTGGCAGGTGCCTTTACCCTCTGAGCTATCTCACTGGTCCTGATTTTTTATTTTTTGACATAGAGTCTTGCTCTGAAGCCTTCAACCTGCAATCCTCTTCCCTCATTTACCTGACTGCTGGAATTATAGGTGTGCTATCCAATTAAAACATATTTATTTATTATTTGTATGTACTTCTGTGAGTTTATGTGTACCTTGTGCATGAAAGAGCCTGTGAAAGCCAGAAGAGGGCATGAGATCCCTTGGAAGTGGAGTTACATGGGGTTGTGAACTGCCATATGGATGCTAGGAACCAAATCTGGGTTTTTTAACTGCTCTTAACCATTGAGTCATTACTTCAGTCCACAATGAAAATGTTTAAATGAAAGTTAAACATTTAATCTCAAGACAGCAGCTGGCCAGCTCGTTCAGGGGAGTCCTTATCTCCAATCTCCCACAACTGGGATCACTTGGTTTTATACATGGTATGCTGGATAGTGTTAGTGTCAACTTGACACTAGGTTGAGGGAGCCTCAATTGGGGAACTGCCTTCATTAGAAGAGCCTATGGCCATGCCTATAGGTCTTGATTGTTGAGTGATGTGGGAGGGTCCAGTCCACTGTAGGCAGTACTGCCCCAGGCAGGTTGTTCTGTATTGTATAAGAAAGCAGACTGAGCATGGGTCAGAGGAGCAAGCCAGTAAGCAGCGTTCCTTCATGGTCTGTGCTTTAGTTCCTGCCCTGAGTTCCTACCTTGGGCTCTCTTAGTGATGAGCTGTAAGAGATGTAACCAAATAAACCCTTTCTTCCCCAAGTTGGTATTGGTCAGTCTGTTTTGTCACAGCAATGGAGAAGCAAACTGGAAAACATGGGTTTTGGGGATCTGGGGATGAACTCTGGTGGTTCACATTCTTGTGCGGCAAGTGCTTTATTGGTGGAGCCATTGCCTCAGCTGGGTACTGTTAAATCTAAACCCCCCGGTGTTATTTGTTTAATGACACTGTAACTTTCTTCTATGAACTGTTTATTGGCATTTATCAGTTGGTTGCCTTTTTAAAAATGTGTTTTTATTTCATGTGTAGGAGTGTTATTTCTGCATGTGTGTAAGTGCACCCGTGTTGTACAATACCCTTAGAAGTCAGAAGAGGGCATCAGATCCTCTGGAACTGGAGTTACGGAAGGTTGTTAGCCAAAATGTGGGTGCTCAGATTTGAACCTGGGTCTTCTACAAGAATACCCAGTGGTCTTAACTGCTGAGCCATCCTTCCAGTTCCCCTTCCCCCCTTTTCTGAGACAGAATCTCATTATGTATTCCATGCTGGCCTGGAACTTGCTATGCAGAATAGGGTGACCTCAAACTTACAGAGATCTGCCTACCTCTGCATCCTGAGTGCTGGGATGTGCACCACCACATCCAGCCACTTATTTGCCTTTTTATAAACATTATTCTAAGACTTTGGCCTACAATTAATTATTTATTATGCATCTTTACATATTTTTCCAAGTTATTAAAAAAATTTTAATAGCACATTTATCAAATAATTTTCTTTGTTAAGTATCATTTCTCTGAACTTTTTGATACAGCTTTTGGGATCTGTGTTCTATAAATTGAAGATCAGAATAACATTCTTCTATAATTTGTCTTAGCAGGATATAAAAAGGAATATAATACACACACAAAGCATGAACTGATCTGGTTTGTCTACGCCACTTATTGTGGTAAGTATATTAATATAAACCTAAAATTGACTTTCCTATATGATAAGGATCTTCAATTTTTTTCAACACAGATACACATTTAAGATTACATATACAGTTACCTTTTATGTTATTCACTAACTGCAAATGATACTTTTATCACATAGGACATTCCTTTTAATTAAAAAAACCTGTTCATTACTGTTGTGTATATACACATGATATGTGTGGGTATGCATGCTAGTGTGAGCAGGTCAGAGGACACCTTTGTGGAGCCTGCTCTCCTTCTATCTTTATACTAGTTCCAAGGATCAAACTCAGGCCACAAGTGCCTGTACCTGCTGAGCCATCTCTCTGGCCTTTATTCCTTTTATATTTGTAAAGTCAATTGTTTATGGTTGTTATTTGGTAACTGATCCAACAGTTAGAATTTGAAATGTTTTAAGATTTTGGTAGGAAAACAGAGGCACTGACGAACCTGGAGTTGAAAATCATTGGCAGGGTAACTGTTGTAACTCCTTTACCCACAGTGGTACCAGCAGTCCCAGTTAGGGTGGTTCCTTTGGCTTTGAGCTGTACAGTGAGAGCTTTTGCGATGCATCCCAGAAACATGTCTAAGATACCCAATTTATTCCAGTCTCCTTTCTCAGTTGAGTGAATGATATCACTGATATCTGCTGGAGGCAGAGATTTCACTCCTATGATACTGGCCAGACGATTAGGGGTCACTTCAGGCAAAACTCGTCTTAGTAAGGAAGTCACCTGGTAAGAAAAAATGAAAAAAATCCATTTAAACACTGATGTTTTCAATTTTAAATGTCCTTATCTTCTACTCTATAGCTTTAAGATCTATGAGAAGGACAAAAATATTATTTAATATTTTTAATTTTGAGAATGAAAGAATATGATTTAAACATTTTTCAGTTTCCAAAGTGGCAGTTACCAACCTAGGACAGTAAGAAAAAGCAAGTTGTTTGGTTCTGGTCTGGATTAAATGACATTATATATCCCATGGGAAGTAGTAATCAGGAAATGGTATCACTAATGCACTAGTAAACTGGAACAGATTTTGCTTTTTTATACTCAAATTATAAAGAGTCATTACCAAAAATCACGGAGTTAAAAACAGATCCCCAATAAAAACATAAAATAAAGTTCATATTTAAGGCCTTGTGAGTTTTTAAATTGTATTAATTATTTTTACTTTATTTTATGTGTATGAGTATATCACCTGCATGTATGTAAGTGTACCCATTTCAGGCAACTCCCCATGGAGGTCAGAAGAGGAGTTAGACAGGAACGGGATTAGATAGTTGTTAGCTTCCTTGTGGGTACTGGAAACCAAACCTAGGTCCCCTGTAAGAGCAACCAGTGCTCTTTACTGCTGAGACATTTCCCTAACCCCAAGGCCTTGTGATTTTTAAGTTTATAAGTAACAAACACACAGGTAAATAGCATGATAGGTCACCTGTCTCTGGACCCTAGGAGAGGCAGTGTGAAGCAGGGAGAAAAGATCCTGAAGTAGAGTGAGCTGCTGAGCCAGATACTGCCGGCCAACATTAGAACCACTCAGTGCTAAAACCATGGAAAGCAGCTCAAAGCAGTAAGCATCAGAGGAGGCATCTTCATCACTGGGCTGAGAATTGGCGTTTTCCTTGCTGGATATGGCATGCTCCCATTCTTCACGAACTCTTGTGGCTTCCATTCGAATAGCTTGGACGATGTGAGCACACACCTATGTGAAGGCAACATACAAAATGTAAAATTTCATTTAAAAAATTAAAAAAAATTTTTAAGTGCCTTTATTCTTCACATTTGGGAGGCAGACACGGAAGGATCCCTGTGAGATCAAGACAGCCTGGTCTGGCTAGCTGTGGTGCTACAGGGAGACCCTATCTCAAAATGACAAAAAGGAGAAAGAAAGAGATAAAACCAGGGGAAACCATGACAAAAATCTCAATAACTAAATCACCTAATATATAGGAATTAACCTTATATACAACCTAATTGGATTAGTGCTCCTGCCTATGGGTTAGCACAGCAACAAAAAAAAACCAAAATTCCTATTTTCCACTTTTAAGCCTCCCCGCTTATTTTAACATTTCTATTCATAAAGTGCTTTAACACTGATAGTATTCATAATACAATGGGAAAAGATTTTCATTTCTGTAGCACAAACATCTAAATTAATGAAAACAGATAAAATATAAAAAATCCATGTTGTTTATTATAAAGATTTAATTTGATGAAATTAAAAAATGTAAATTATTTATTTTTTAAGAATTTCATACATGAATACCATATTTACATCATTTCCACCCCTCTCTCTTCTAACTCTTATGTTCTTCCCTCTCAATTTCATAACCTCTTTTATATACAAAAATCTACTGAGTCCTTTCAGTGTAGCTCATATGTACATGTGTTTAAGGCTCACCAATGAGATTATATAAGACATCAGGGATTTCCACTCTGGAGAAAACAGATCCTCTCTCTCAGCAGCCACTGACTGCCTGTAGTTGTTCATCTTGGGGTGCGACCTCGAGATGTTGGCAAAAAATTGGGTATTTTTATGTGTATGAGTGTTTGGCCTGCATGTACGTAAGTGTACCCGTGTGTGCAATGCCCATGGAAATCAGAAGAAGGCTTTGAATCTCCTGGAACTGGAGTTACAGACTGTTTTTAGCCACCATGTGGGTGCTGGGAACCGAATCTGGGTGCTCTGCAAGACTTGCTGGTGCTCTTAACCATGAAACTATCTTAGACTTAAAAAAAAAAAATGGAATCTTCCTTTGTTGTGAAGGCTAGTCTTAAGCTCAAGATCACCCAAGTAGTTGGGATCACAGATATGTACCTTTGTGCCTGCTACTTATTTCATCATTGAGGTGCTATTTTTAAGTTACCTAACACTCTTGTATATGAAGAATCTAGCACTACTCTTTTACTTACATATGTTTAAAAATATTAATACTGGTGTAGTTGACACTATCAATTGCTCAGCACTCTCTTTTCTGATCCTCCCATAAAAACAGGGGAAAAGGAATACAGGAAATACATATTTGTTATAGCTGGGTATTTACAACCAAAATAAAATAATGTACCCAGCGAGGTATCACAGCTCCCACCAATAAACCAAGCATTTTCATAGATGAGGCAGGAAGATTCTGAGTTTAAAGACAGCCTCGTTTACCACAGTGTGAAATCCTGTCTCAAAATAATCAATCAATCAATCAATCAATCAGTCAGTCAAACAACCTGTCAACCAACCAACCAACCTGAAACAGAGAGATAACAAAGAGATGCAACAGAAAGAAATGAAGTAAGAAAGTTAACATTCATAACAAACTTTCCCCCTGGTTTTGGCTTTTGAGACAAGGTGTCACTCCATAACGTAGGCTGACCTAAACTCTCTATCCTCATTCTCAGTCTCCCAAGTGCTGGGATCTCAGGCATGTGACATCATGGCTGACTCATAGCAAATGTGTTAAAGTGATACAGGTATGGCAATGTATTCCTTTCTAGAAAAAGGCTGCTATACATTCTATAGGACCAATGAAAAGGCTAGAATCAAAAAGATGTTCTGTATCTATTGCTGTGATAAAACACTGACCAAAAGCAACTTGAGGAGGAAAGGTTTACACTTCCAGGTCACAATCCATCACTGAGGGAAGTCAAGGCAGGAACTGGAGACAGGAGTTTGAAGCAGAAACACTGGAGGAACAATTCTGACTAGCTTGCTTCCCCTAGCTTGTTCAGCAACCTTTCTTAATACAGGCCAGGCTGACCTACCAGGGTGGGCTGGGCCCTCCTATAGCAGTGAGTAGTTAAGAAAATGCCTCACAGACATGCCCACAGGCCAATCTGATTTGGCATATACTTCAGTTGAGGTTCTTTCTTCTTAGGGGACACTAGGTTTGAGTCAAGTGACAGCTGAAGTTCAATATGACAAAAGCCTTCATAAATTCTGGAGGACATTTTACAGACTAAAAATCCCCAAGCAAACCAAAAGAGACAAAGATAACAGAATAGCTATTAACTAACCTGCTTTTGTAAGTTAGTCAGTTTACTTCTGCTGAATATAATTCCAACCATATGTTCTTTCAGGTCAGCATCTGATGTTGCCTTTATATAGAAAAATAAAAATAAAAAGAAGCAAACAATTTAGAGAAAATTTATATATTTTACATTTCAATGTATTTTCAGAAGTAATTATGCAGTTATATTATGGTGAATTTATTTTAAATTGAGGCTTATAACATTGAGACAAAGGATAAAGTTTGAGGGAATCACTTGGCCAAAGTGATTATAAAATGAACAAAGTTTGAGACAAAAAGGCTCTAACTTTTGTCCTTGTACAAAGCAAATAGAAATGAAAAAAGAGATGAAATATGTAAACAAAAGATAGAGGAAATAGTAAAATTGAAAGGTATTTCCTTAAAAACACTGACCTGATTCTATACTACACAAGAAAAATAGGATGAAGACACAAATTGCGAACGTGAAGAATAAAAGAGGCATCGCTATAGCTTTTATACATGTTAAAAGGATAGGAGAATATATTGTCCAGAATTTATGCCAAAACTCAGTAACTTAGACAAAACAGATAAATTAACAGATCAACGCTCACTCATAAATAAATAACTAAAATAGCCCTAGAAAAGAAAGTGAATTTGTATGATATAGTCCTTTAAAATATACTAGTTAATGCCACCATGGCAGCACATACCTTTAATCCCAGTACTGGGGTAGCAGAGGCAAGTGGATCTCTGTGAGTTCAAGGCCAGTCAGGTCTACATAATGAGTTCAAGGCCCGTAGGCGGTAACAGGAGATCCTGTCTCAAAAAGACCAAATAATAATAATAATAATAGTAATAATAGTTAGACTACATACAAATTGCTTTAAAAAGATCTTTTCATCTTAGCTGTGTTTACTTCTTTCCTTTATTTATTTATTTATTTATTTATTTATGATCTTTTTGAGACAGGGTCTCTCTGTACCTCCAGCTGACTTGGAACTCACTATGTATATCAAGCTGTCCTTGAACTGTCATAGATCTTCCTGCCTCTGCTTCCTGAGTGCTGGGATTAAAGGCATGGGCATCACAAATGGCTTCCCCATTTATTTTTAAACAGAACTCTATTGACACAGTTTCTATATGACGTCATTTACTTCTCTGAAGTGTATAATTTCAATTGTATTTAGTACATTCACAGATATGTGCGAGTATCTCCTGAGTCAATTGGGGAACAACTTCATCAACCCCAAAGAAATAGTGTGCTCTACAGCTAGCATCCTCTAATTTATCTTTTTGTTAAAGAAAAACAAAAAAACAAAGAAACAAACTATCTATTAGGTATGATGCATGATTAAAGTGTAAAACATTGGTTATTCTAAAGACTGATAGAAAGACAAGATAAATATGGAAGAGTATTCATTCTTACAGCATTTACAAAAAAACAAAAACCAAAACCAAAAAAAACCCTTTAGATAACGTCACACTTAAAGGGTAAAAGGGTGGAGGCTTTCTTTTAAGATCCAGAACAAGAAAATGTATCTGCTCTGTGGCTCTACTCAACATGGCACTGCAGAGCTTCACCAGATAAAAGGCTGAGGACTTCTTCTTAGGTAGAATGTTTCAGTCCAGAAAAAAATAGTAAAGTAACTGTTTCAGAAGAAAAGTAAAAAGCATTACAAAGAGAAGTTACTTCAATAGACACTTATTGCATGCATGTGTAATTAAACAATGTTAAGTACAAAGACAAATTAGACGTGTATGTGGTATTTAAGAAGCTATGGCCCAGTGGAAGAAATAAAACATGTATGTAACCATAACATGAGAGAAACAAGAGGCACATACATACATTATTATGAATTTTATCAGAGGGAAAGTATTTACTTTATTTGAGGAAATTATATAATTTTTGCTAGGCCATGAAGGACAGACAGAATGGAAGAGGGAGGAGCTAACTGACTGGCCTGGGGCAGTAATTTCCAGAAGGCCACCCCCAGCTAGCACTGGTACAGAGCAACTTTTACAGTGATTTTAAATTCCAACCAGCTTATATGTGGAAAGGTGAATATCTATTTTTTTAGATAGTGCCTACTATCTTCTTGCTAATTAAAGTTAATATAAACTACTACCACATACCCATTAAAAAAAAGTAGACCAGGGATTCCTTGTCTCACCAAGAGTAAAAGAATGAAAAAAGAAATAAAACTTTAGTCTATAAATAAATACATTGTATACTTTTTCCTCTCCTTCAGGTGATGACAAGAGTGCTTTTTCCTCTTGTTCTGGTGTAGGTTCAGCATCTCCAGAGATGAGCTTTCCAAATACCTGACAAGTAACGTGAACATGTAAGTAACAGTTAATGAATGATATGAACTCCACTGGAAAACTGGATAACTAATATCTGATTCTCAAAGGTTCACAAATTTTTTTTTTTTGAGGCTGGGTGGTCTTTAGATCAAGTTGGCCTTAAATTTGTGGTGGCCTTCTTGTCTCAGCTTCTTGGGTAGCAGATGTCAACCACCATATCCAGCCCTAGTTCTGCAGAGCTTACAGTACACTATTCTTTTACACACTACTAGCTCGCTCAACTATAACTGCAAAATTAGATACAGGTGAAGGCCTAAGGGGAGAGAAAACGGGCTAAATTTGAAGCCAGAAGTCTCTAACAAAATGTTTTGCTATACTCTCAAAATATACCATGTCAATTTATCCCATGAGAACACTCACTTGAGATGTAATAAGTCTGAATACTCGGAGAGTCTCAGCCTCACAGTTTCTTTGTTGAGCCACACTGGCTGAGATCTGGCCAGCAATTTTTGTGCTTTCACCATCTTTCCAGCCCAGGACTTTTACTTGTCGAACTCTTAGTGTATTTTCTGGGCCCTTTAATTCAATTTTGATGATGTGATTATCCCCTCCTGGAAGTTCACTTGTTACCCAGCCAATATGCCTGGAATCCAAATCAACCTGGTTGAACAGAAAAAGGACAGGAACTTGATATAGCTGAATCACTTTATCCTGGGCTTAGCATTAATAACAGCAAGCTCAAATAACAAACAAACAGACAGGAAAGATTATTAGGTTATTTCACACTATCATATTTAAGCTTTGTGAAGACAAGTAATACTATTTCTAGGATATAAAATAAAAAAGAAATAGGTTATCGTAGGTAGTCTTAAAAGGTAATGAAATTGAGAATTAAAATCCAGGCTTGACTAGTCCAAGTTATTTGAGTGAAACTGGGTTAGTAAAAACAAAACCAGCAAGGAGACTCTGCTTTTTGCACCCTTACATTAAAGCACTACTAAAGATACTTTCACTGCGTTGTTTGTTACACACACACACACAGACACACACACACACACACACTTTTTTAAAAATACAATGTTTCCAAGTAGTCCCATCTGGGCTAGAATTTACTACATAGACCAGGCTGGCCTTGATCTGCTCTGCCTCCCAAGTGCTGGGATTAGAGGTGTTTGCCACCATGCTTGGCACAATATGTTTTATTTTTAAAGGCAAATTATGTAATATGTAACTTCAGACTTGTGATTCCTTATTTCACTGAAAATGTGCTTTTTTTCAAGGATTAAGTATCAATACACAATGAAATGGATTTTGACATTATTTCTTTAATGAAATTAAAATTACTCTCATTGTAGTTGATAACCAAGAAGTGAGTTGGAGATAACTATTTATAATCTACTTAGACACTTGCTATTTTAGTTGATAATGTCAGATTTTCTCTGAGGGGCATTAAGTGTGAAAAAAATTCTTGACAGGCTGAACTATTTTCCTAGATTCTTTATTATCTGAATAATTTGTTCATCCTAAATCTCCGATCTTGAAAAAAGAAAAAAAAAAAATCCCCAAACCCATCAACTTTTATGTGATAAAGTAACCCTAGAACAGCTTTGGCAAAGTTTCAGTTAGGTAAGTTTGGGAGTTGATGCTCAATCTCAGACCCATGTCCAGATAATGCTTAACTTATCTCTAGAATTGTTTTCTAAACTGACTTGCAATCTGGATATAACTGTTGAGTTCAAAGTCATAGGCTTTTTCTTTTTTTTCCTTTTTAAGAGTGACAACCAATTTTAATCTAAGAGGTAGATAAATGAAACTGTTGGGGGTGAATTAGATCTGTGATAAATTTGAAGGTACTTGAGTCATTTAGAGAAATGAGATGCTGGAGACTGCAGACACAATAAAATATTGTAGGCTCGTGACTGAGAACATTTATAGAAATAACTGAGATTTCTAGCACTGAGATGGCTGTTATTGCTCCCATACACACTAGGTGTCAAACTGCTGTTCTGTAAATAGATGATTTCTTGTGACAGTACGGTAGTATGCCAAAATTGAAACTCCACAGTGAAAGCTGAGGAGAAATATAATGACAAAATTTCAATTACCTGCTTTATTCTGCACAAGTCTTCTACTGCTTTGCCAGTTAAGAAGGTCATTGAGGTAACTTTATTCTGTAACAGACAATTCAGAACAGTCACATTCTGTTCCTGCTTATAGTTTATAATGATTTCTCATAACCTACCAATGCCACATCAACACTTCTGCTTGTGTTTTCAGACATATCAGGACTCCACAGGTATCCAACGAACCCCAGTTTCTATAACTCCAGTCATCTTATTCTTACAAATTCTGTTTTCAGCCTTTCTTTACATGCTTTTTCACAGCATGACATTCCTCTCCTTATCCAAACTCTAAACCTGTGTCTTTATGTAGTTTTCTAACAGTTCTGTTTGCTAGTGTCTTACTGCTTTTGAAGTCAAAAGAAGCTTTTGGAACTAACAGATACTTATGAGTGTCACATGACTGCTTTTAGCCTTGGAGGTTATCTTAGTACAGTGTATTCTATTCCTTCAAAATACTTGCCAAACTAGGGAAGGCATCACTTAAACAGAAAATAAATATTCAACAGTACAAGAGCTGTATCTGAGTACTGGAAGCCAGTCACATTGGTAGCAGAGTCACAGATCTAAAAGTTGAGTAAATTTTATGCAAAGCACATACAAAACAGCTGCTTACTATGAATGCTATAGGCTAGTGTAACTCAAATACAAATGCTATGGATAAGGCACTCTGATAGGTAGTTTGGGAGATATAGAGATATTAGATCAAGGAGGAAGTCTCTTAAAAGGAAAGCATATGTCAGTTTATTTACTAGGGATTTTAAACATGAACACAATTAATGACTAAATCAAGACAAAATGTACTTTGATTGCAATTATCATTAGGGGTGGGGTGTCCTAGTGTAGAATATACTATGAGTCAAAGACAATTTTGTGCTGAGGAATGAATTCTAGTCAGAAGTGTTTTGACCTATCAAATTTGATTTTCTTGTAAGAGAAAGTATTTGACTCACTGGATACTCATGGTTCTAAAGTGGAAATAAACTCATAGTATTTTAGAGTAAGCACCATTTTCTTAGAATTTGTATGTGCCTTGCAGAGGGGACTGATGTGGTGGGCCTTACATCCAGGTTATTTGAGACACTATGTCAACTATTTTCTTTCAGGGAAAAACAAAAACAAAAACAAATCAATGGATCTGATGCAATTTTCTGGCCAAAGTAAATAGGAATCTTCTTTTGCTCAGTTCCTTTTATTTTATTTTATTTTTTAAATGTGTTTTATGGCTCTTATGTGTTCTAATTCAATTGAAGTACTCTTTTAGAGACAGGGTTATGGAGAATATAAATCATAAATCATGATCATTTAAGTTAGTTTAGGAACTCCTTGGAATAAGGAGTTATCTCACTGAGAGTGAGAAGCAGAAGCCTGAAGTTAATTAGAATGTGGGCCAAAGTATATTAATACCATAGAGTTAAAATACAAATATACACACAGTGAAGAAAGAGCAATTATCACAGAGGAGTTACCCAGAGGATTTCTCTATTAAGTCTTAGGTATGTTGGGAACACAGTTTAGAGGAAATATTTTTTAAAAGGGGGGATGGGTGGGCTATTTCCAGATCAGAGAACTGTTTAAGCAAGGGCATACAATAAATGACAGATTTTTGTTTTGTTTAGTTGTAGCCATAGTCTGAAATCAGACTTCTTTATAGAATATATTTCTTTCTATTTTTATGTATATGAGTGTTTTGCTTGCACATAAGTGCACTCACATACATGCAATGACAGTGTTAGATTCCCCTGGGAACTGGAGTTATGGCCAAGTATTAACTGCCAGGTAGGTGTTGGGAACTGAACCCAGGTCCTCTGCAACAGCAGTCAGTATTCTAAACTGCTGAGCCATCTTTCCAGCCCCCAAATTTATATTCTATAGTGCTTTCAACCAAATTAATCTGCTCTTAGATTTAAGGTTTGAGGAATATAAAAATGTTATTTGGTTGGAGAAGTCCCAAAACTTTTTTTTTGGGTCTTTTTGAGAAAGGGTCTCCTAGTAGCCCCAGCTGTCTTGGAACTTGCTATGTAGACCAGGCTGGCCTTGAACTCACAGAGATCCACCTGCCTCTGTGCTGGGATTAAAGGTGTGTGTCACCACACCCGGCCCCAAACTTTTTTTTGAACTCAGTAATGATTATGCAAGATTATAAGCAGTCTGAAAAGACTAAAGAGTCACAAATCAGGTTCCCTTTCTTACCCCAAGATCCCGGGAATTGTCCACGTGAACAGATACATAACGGGCATTAATTCCTTTAACACAGTTGATAGTGATGTTCTTAGTTTTGTTTTTATCTTCATCTCCTGATTCCCAAAAGGTTTCTGTGGAGCCATCTGTCAAACTGCCAATCATGGCAGGTCTACTTGAAGTTTTTATGTCAACAATGCTGGTCAAGTCCTTTAAGCACATAACTATGCATAACTCCTAACAGAAATAAATGCAAACATTTATATTGTAAAAGAAATCTCATGATGAAAAACAAGTATTTGATAGTAAACAATGTAAAACAAAATAAAATGTTTATGAGTAACTTAAAATTTTTCTTTAAATACTTTTGACTGTTAATTATTAGAACAGACATATTATAATAGGTATGTTAAGTGACTGACCTGACTCATTGCTTCAAAGCCAGACTGAATACTGATATTAAAACTCTCTTCACTATCTCCATCATCTGATTTGGACAAAATATTGTTAATATGATGGAAGACATTGCTCTGGTGGAGGAACTGATGATCAGATTGCTTGAATTTGAGGCTCCAGCATCTAGAAAGGCAATATATAAGCAACATGTGAAATAACTTTTTTCTAGGAATATCTATCTAAGAAATTCTCAGGAAGCTATTCTACTTTGTAGTAACTATATCAAGAAAAATACAAAGCTACAATAAAAAACAAACAACAAAAAAAGTGACATTGAAAAAATTCACAGAACAAACTATTGATACTAGTTTTCTGTTTTGAGAAATAAAGGTAACAAGGTAAGTGCTAAGAAAAATCCACCTATTTTATTTAATAAAATTTTTTTATTATTTTATGTGTATGAGTGGTCTGCCTGCATATGTAGGTGCCCTTGAAGGCCAGAAGAGGCTGTTGGATCCCCTAGAAGTAGAATTATGGATGGCTGCTAGCTGCCTTGTGGGTGCTCAATACTGAACCCAGGCCCTCTGCAAAAGAGTAGCCAGTGCTGTTAACCACTGAGACATCTCTCTAGTCCCCCATGTATTTTAAATATAGAAAAAAAACCCTGGAGTTTGGAGGTCAAGGCACACAAGTAAAGAAGTTAATGAATGTGTTGTGAATGTAAATATTACATTAATTTAACAGTTTCTAAACTTTATCTGTGTGATAATCCCATAATGATTCATTTGGAGTGTAAAATATCTTGCACTTAAAAAAAATCTCATGAGGAAGACAAAAATCTCTCTTCTTTTGGCCTTATCATGAGGGATGTGGGAAGCCTAATCTTTCTATCAATTAATTTGTTTTATATATATACCTATTTATAGCTATAGTCCACTGAATCAACCTCACAATAAGGTTCATAATGTTAAAGAATGCTAAAAAGTCAACAGATTCCAATTTAAAATTATGTGATATTCTTTAAGGTAGTTTTAACATTGGTTACATATGTCTGGAACCTGCTTTTCTTTCCTGAAATTCAGTTTTGGTTTCTGAGATTTCATTTTTTGTTCTTCGTCACAGTTAAATGATAGGAGAGAGGGAAAAGTGAGAGAGACTGATATCATTTAGGGCACTAGGAAGTATATTATCTACAATTTACAGAAAGGCAGCAGAAATTAGGTAAAAGGAAAAGCATTCAAAGAAAGGAAGAAGGAGTCACCATTTCCACAACTTAGGGATTCTTTGTAACTTACCATTTCAAGGTTTTTCAAGCATTTAGTACCTGCATATTCCATAAAATCTTTTTCTATCAGAACCTAGAATACTTTGGTACCCAATTACCTTAGGGCCATTTGCTGCAATGAACTGCCACTGGGAAGGGACATCATAAGATCAGAGATGGTCTGAAGTAAACGATGAAATGTATGTGGCAAAGGATGAGCGGCTTCACCTGCAATCACTATATCAGAGAGTGGGTGCTCACATACTCTGCTGTCTTTCTCCTAAAATAGAATTGAAACAAACTAATTAATTTGTATGGTGGAAGGAAACTGCTTTTTAAAAAAAGAATGCTAAATAGATTTAAGCATGCCTCAGATGTATAGTAAGTACAATTTTCTAATTGTATTTATAATATTTCTAGGGAAAAGCTGATACGGTAAATTATAAAAAAATCATTAAACAAAGACGAATGCTACATAGACATATCAATTGCAGTATACTTACATATCATTAGTAGAATGAATCCATATGTGTATGCATGTATGAGAATGTATTTTTCCATGTGTATTTGTTTTGTGTATTTTTTTATTATTTTTTATGTGTATGAGTGCATTGCCTACATGTGTGTAAGTGCACCCATGTCATGCAATGACCAAGGAGGTCAGAAGAGTGCCAGATCTCCTGGAACTGGAGTTAGGATGATTGTTGGCTGGCATATGGGTGCTGGGAATTGAACCCAGGTCCTTCATAAGAACAGCCAGTGCTCTTTAACCTCTGAGCTATTTCTCTAGCCCCAAGTGTATATATTTATAATATTAAAAATATATGTTTAGAAGTTAGTGTACCCCTAGGCCATATGGCATTTTAATAGCCAATAAGCTTCTTGCTTTGGGCTGACATATCCTGTACAACCCAGAAAAAAACCAGAATCGGACTGCATTTCCCATTTATATGCTCAATCAGAAGGCCCTTCTAATAATAGATGTAAATGTAAGGAATAACGTTTACAATGGAAAATCAAGCACTTTAAATTCTCAAAGAAAAGACTTTCTTAAAAAACTGATTAAAGCAGATTGATGAATTATTATTGCCTCACAGAACACTAAGCAGAAATGTTTTAAAGTAGGAGTCTCACAAAGTAGGAACTTAGCAGGCCACAACAGAGTCTAGGGTAGGGCCAGGGCAGGAGGCAAACACTAAGTACAGAGTTGTCCAACTCATACCAGTTGTTCTTGTGAGGGAACTCCTGTCCAAATCCAGATTACTGTAATTAAGTGAGGGTATCTATCAGCTCATAATGTATTTTTCCAAGGCCAAAATTAAAAAGAGAATTTACCAGCGATTTAATGTAGAAGAAAAAAAAAAGTCTCTATTTAAAATGTCAGCTTGGCTGGGCCTGGGGATGCATGCCTTTAATCCCGGCACTTGGGAGGCAGAGCAGGTGGATCTTTGCGAGCATCATGCTGTTTTATTGTCATGTAGCAGTAATATAGATCTCTTTTTGATGTTTTATGACAGTTATTCAATGAAAAAAAAATATATCTTTGCTAGATAGAAAACTTTCACTAAGAATGATTAATACTTTGATCAAGGAATGAAGTATGATTGTTTCTTTAGGTCAAACAACCTGTGGGTGATTTCTTGTAAATGATTACACTGTAATATCTGAATGTATGCTATTTGGTTTCTATAAACATACAGATTGATGGTCACACACTCAAGCACATGTGGGTAGCACTAATTGGTCTCAGGGTTATCAACAGCAACTAGGACATGGAATTGGGAGGAAGATGGAAGGGCACTAGAGGAAGCTGCAGTAATGTGGTGGAGGGACAGGGTCACTACATACTGTGTAAATGTACAGAACCTTCAAAGAATAAAAATATCATAGAAAGAAAAAAAATGAGAAGAGAAAGAACAAAGATCTCCCTTACTTGTTCTGCATTTTCTTTATTTGTTTTATTTTCTTCATCTTCTTCTTCCTCTGGCTCTACTGGAGCAGGAGTTAATGATGCCACAAAATGCCAGAGAATATCATGCAGAGAAGTTGTTTGGATGACATTACATAGAAGCCAGTTAAATGCCTGAATAAATGATGGTCAATGGTCAAGATAAAAAGAAAACATAGCTGAAAAATGTAGTATTTCTTATTTAGAAATAAAATACTTCCTTTGATTATTCAAGGAAAGATTCTAGCAAATCTGGCCTTCATCTCACTGAAAACACTGAATTTGAAATAGTCAATTCTGATCTTAATTTTAAAAAAAGTAATAGAGAAAATAGTATTTATATAATATAATAAAAATTCTTTAAAATATTATTTATTATTTTTATTTTATGTGTAGGAGTGTACTGCCTGCATGTATGTAAGTGTACCTGTGTTGTGCAATTCCTGCAGAGGTCAGAAAAGAGTGTCAGATCTCCAGGAACTGGAGTTAGGATGCTGGGAATCAAACCTGGTCCTCTGCAAGAGCAACCTGTGCTCTTAATTACTGAGCCAACTCTCCAGCCAGAAAATTCTTAATGTAAATTTACTCAAGCACATTGTTTTCTAACCTGCATTTAGAGCTAAAACAGAATTTCCCATGTACTATACTAACTACCACTTCCCTAAATACCTTACATCATTTCCATCATTGAAGTGACAAATTACTTATCATATTCATGATAAAGAATAAAAATTTATTATATATAGGCCAGAGATACACAGCACACCTATTATTCCAGAAAATAAGGGCCTAGATAAGCTGTTATTGACTAAATTTATGACTCAAAAGCCTATTCATTTTCATTGCATGTTTATTACATCATCTTAGTGAAACATTCTGAATAAAAAGATTAACATATAATAAAATATTCTTTAGAAAAGGTTAAAAAGATAATCTCAGGATTTAAACACTAAAGTCATACAATGTTTCTTTTACATACTTAAATATAAACTTCTAAATTAATTTACAAATAAACTTTACAACTTAATTTTGATGTCAGTGGTTTTAAAGATTCAATGTTTGTTAAAAAATGGTATCATTAAATAAAATTACCATGTATTTGTATAAACATATAAGTATTATTAATGTAGTCATACCTCCATAGCAAATACTCGACAAGCAGATTTCCTTAAGGCCTGTTTCATTGCTATTTCAAGACCTTCTAGATCATGATGCTGTATAACAAAAGCTAAAACTGGCCACTGGAAATTTCGTTCTCCTTTGGAAAGAGAGCTGTGGGCTGAGATTAGCCGGGAAAGCTCAGGTGATGGATGTCTCAAGAGGGAAGACCCAACTTCTAAAAAAAAATTAGTAATTTTCATAAGTAGTACAGGATTAATATATTTCACATTGAAACTATCTAACTTATACAGTTTAAAGTTTTTTGTTTTGCACATGTAGTGAAGAAGAAGCCAAGATTCAGAAATATTAAGCATCTTTCTTTCTTAAAGTTACACATACTATGTTGAATAAGTAGGTTTTGAAGAAAGGGCCGAATCCAAAGGTCATACTTTTCAAAACATTTTAAGAGATAAGAGATTTCTATATATCATCTCCGTCATTTTCTAAAGAACTGATTAATAACAAATGTGTCTGTGATGGTTACTTTTAGTCATCAACCTGACATTATCTAAGGTCACTTGGGAAGGGAGTCTCAATGAAGGGCCTTCTAGATTAGGTTGGGTGGTGGGCATGCCTTTGAATGACTTTCTTAATTAACTGAGGTGGGCAGTGGAGTTTTCATGGGCCGGGCTCCTGACTGAATGAAAAGAAGAAAGCAAACTGAGCATTCCTATGTGTGTATTAATTCACTACTTTCTGCAATGGGATTAACTGAACTGTGAATCAAATAAATCTGTTCTCCCTTAAGTTGCTTCTGTCAAGGAATTTTTATCACAGTAACAGGAAATAAAACTAAGAAAGTAGTATCTTAATACAGACTTTAAAATATTTGTCGAATGAACCTAAAAATTGTTGAATGGTGGTCAACAATATTTTTCTTGGTGACAAATTAGTGTAGTGCCTTATTCCTGCAAAACATGTGGAGGAAGGAGATGTAGGAAGTTGAGACAAGAAAGTCAAAGGTTTGAGGCAAGTCTGCACAATATAAGGAGAATATCTCAAAAGAAAAAAAAAGGAAAGAAAAAAGAAACAAACACAGATTACAATTAGATCAGATTATGTAATTTTAAAAATCAAACACACAAACAAAAAAACTAAGCCAGGCGTGGTGATGCATGCCTTAATCCCAGCACTCAGGAGGTACAGGCAGGCATATCTGTGTGAGACAGAAGTCTGGTCTACATAGTGAGTTCCAGGCCAGCTTGGGCTACAGAAAGACACTGTTTCAAAACACAAAATGCAACAAAAAAACAAGTAAAACAAAACAAAAAAAGCCCTGAGTTACTCATATCTCCAAATTTTTACATCTATTTAGAGCAATGGTGGCTATAAAACATAAGCTTGAGAGTTGTGAGAGCTGACTGTGGATTTGTAAGCTGCTGGTTCATGAAGCTTAGTGGAGAAAGAATACTAGCAATATTTAATTAGATACTTAGCAGTAACATTAATAGGTTACTTTATTGACTACTGACTGATCTAAGTCACTCTACCTATTGGGACACAAAAGTTAGGAGCACTTTCATCTGGATTGGATGAGAAACAGGGTTCTTGTGCTTTTTGGCAGTGTCACCTCAATCTCCATTTTATCTTAATACTCACCAGTGTCTCCACTGTTAACTCTTCTTCTAGGGATGGCTTTAACACGAGCAGGTAAAATGGAATGCTGTTTATCATATTCAGAAGCAACAACTGAGTATGACCTTTGGAAGACGGTTCTCTTGGCCAAATCAGTATCAGTTATGGGGCTAGTTTCCAAACTATAGACAGAACAAGAACACAAGTCAAAATGTAGAAGAAAAAGTGAAGGACATGAAACTATACCCATTTTATAATAGTGAATCATTGCTGGAATTTAACTTTCATGTGGGGAAACAAATTCAAAGCTAAATTTTAATAATACATTCAAAATGAATGTGATCTTTTCCAACAAAGTAACCTTTTGATTGATCCATCGAACTGTATCTTAAAACTTTTGAGTTTCTAAAATTCTTTATATTTTAAGTGAAAAAGAAGAAAAGGTGCTAAATGTCCTAATCTCTTTTTGGAATCAAAAGCACTGGTATGAAACTCAAAGTGCAAAGATATTCAGGAAAAACAGAAAGGTGTAATCTTAAATACACCAATATACCAAATAGAAAAAAAAATTGGGTACATTCCTACATAAAGAAAAGAAAATGAAGCATTCTTTTTTCTTTTGGATACTTGAGCATACTATTATGTTTTTCACTCTTGTGAAAGAGTGCTGTCTAAAGCCCACATAACTATAACAAAGTGTAATGAGAGAAAAATGATTTTGCCATTAGTTTTACATATATATATATTATATACAAGAACTTGATTTTCATCATTAAAACACTTAAAAGATTACTGAGATGACTGGATAATTTCCTTTTGAGACACTTATGGAAAAGCAAAATACTTTATATTTCTGATTTCAACCAATTCTCTACCCCCCGCCCCCAAACAATTTTGCTCACTGTGGGTTCTGGAGTAGTTCCATTCCATCATGCAAGCCAGGTGTGAAATCTTATGCCCACCCCACGCCCCATTAAATCTTATGTACTTTCTAAGATGACTAACACTTTGAATAGGGGTCAGTTTTGTTTAGACCCTTTTGAAATGATACACATTCTTATTTAGAATATAACTGCTATACAACAACAGAATGCTGTAAAGATATCTGGATGCAAGTTTGGGCTTTTTGGATCCAGAGCGAGTAGCCATTAACATAATTCATTGTATATATATAGTTACTATTGGTTCTGTCCCCCCCCTTCCCTTTTCTTCCCTTCCTTTTCTGACACAGGGTCTCATGTAGCCCAGGCTGGCCTTGCATGCACTATGCAATGTAGGAGGGCTATGAATATTTGATTCTCCAACTTCTACCTCTCAAGTGCTGGGATTACAAGCACATGCCACCACATCTAGTCATGTTCACTTTTCATGGGTTATTTTATTAAAATTTTAATTTTTCAACTTTAAAAAGACAACTTGTTCTAATAAAAATGATAATGCTCATGAAAAAATTCAAGTAACAAAAGAAAGATAAGTGAAAATGAAGGAAAGATGACCATTTGGGTCATAAAATTTCTTGTAGGGGCTGTCCTCAGCAACCTTGCCTTTTAAACACTAAGATGCCAGCTGAACTAATTCAGTTGTAAAAAAAAAAAAATGACATTTGGTAAAACTTTACTTCTTATGAAATTTCAAAGACTTTTTTTCCATTCAAAGTTATGTTGGGAAGTCTGAATTTTGCCTAACTTCTCTTTGGAAGATGACTTGTTTTCCTTGATATAAAATTTCCTATATTTTGATGATTTTCAGTCTTAGTAATTTAAGATATTAACATTTCTTACTTATAAAAGAATCCTACTCTAATTCAATACTGTTGTACTGGGTATTTGGGATGGGAAACTCTCTCCAATGAGAAGTTCATACTATATTATTTTAAAGATAGAAGGCAGCAATTTCCTACCAAATCACACTTATCAGACTAGCCTGAAAATGGTTCCTAGCTCTTTTTGTTGCTTCAGTCCTTAAAGATACTTAGGGATACCTTTAAAGACATAAAAGATGTATTGTACTGCTTGGAGAAAATGTTAAGAGCAGCTCCACAAGACTCTGACAAGTAATTCACACAGATAACAAGAAAAGCTGCAAGTATTTTTAATGGAAAAATATTTATCTGGATATGTTAGTTCAATTATGCTTATTAAAGTATTATTATAGTTTACTGCTACCACTATATGATATAAAACAGTGGAGTATTAGTGAGAATCTTCTTTCTCTCTTCAGCTTCCCAATGCTAACATATTCAGTTACTTGTGACTGACATCTTGATTCCATCTTGAATTTACCTTTCTTATCATCCAGTCATGTCACGCTGATTTTTTTTTCTTACAAATTATCTCTTTCATCCATATTTTTTCCTAACCATTGCCAAGGTACACAAATTCCACATAATGAGCTGAAATCAAGGACTAAATTTATCAGCTTCTCAACTGATGCTGTATGGCTCTTGCATTTGTCATATTCTTCTTCTCAAAGTTTCAGTGGTACTCAGCTGTCTTGTGAACTGCATATACTGCTTTATTTACTTTTCAAGGAGCTATTTGTTTGACACCTACCATAACTAAATGAGAATGACATTGTCAGCAATGATCTGAGAAGCTTAATTATGATCTATGCTCTGTGCCATTTCTCCCATATGTTTAATTGCTACCTCAAAGTTGTTTTCTTCCTCTAAGTGTGCACTAAATATTACATTATCAGATAATGCACTTTTATTAATTATATCACTAGCTGATCCTTTCTATCCAAGTAGTCTGCCTCTCCCATTAAGAACTCTGTTCAGATGTACATGTTGTTTTCTACCACTGCAATACTTAGCACAGCTGACTCTGTGTCTCTCCTGAGACAGAAAGCTGTATCAAACAACTGCAAGAGCATTCTTTCATAGCTCAACGTCTTTCTTCCACTAAACACTGGTCACTCAACAAACAGAACTAAAATACCTTGGTGGCATAGACTTCATATTGCTCTCTGGCTCTTCAAATACATTGGGACTTGCATCAGGAGTCACTGATATGTACGGGGCAGGGACAGATGTTGAACGTAGGTATCTCATTTCATCCTGGAATAAGTTGTCATCTTGATAGCCCACAAAATTTTCATGGTGGTGCCTGCATTAAATCAAACCCAAGAACTTAAAAGAGTATGATGGTAATATAAAATTTCTCCACTTTTAATTTCTTTTGTAAAAGGGAAAGAGGCACATATAAATCTATAATTAAAGATTCAGTATTAAAATAATCACAGATGTAGACAGGTAGAAATAAAAGTCTGACATTACTTTGCAGGCACTACAAACATTTCAAACCCCAAACTGAACTATCTTCTTTTCTTTTGAGAACATTTCCATCTTCTGGGTTTGGTGAATAATCCCACTATCTAGGTGCCTACGCTAGAATATCTGTACTGGAGCTGGTGCAGCTCTCAGACAACTTACAACATTCTCTTTTCATCCCCTATCATCACTATTATGGTGCAGGTCTGTATCATTTCTTGCATGGACTGCTGAAAAAGTCACTTTTGGGGTGGGATTATATGCACTTCAAATTTGAAAATTATAAATATGAACTGTCCCATAGGTTAGGAAACATTCATTCTCCAGAGAGCTAAAAATATAAGCACATAATTATGCTATTTAGCACTTTTTTCCCATGTTTAATAATTTGATTCATTCTTTTAAAAAATTGTTTTTAGTTTATGTGTATGAGTGTATTGCCAGCATGTACATAAGGGCACCCATGTTGTGTAAGGCCCTCAGAGTCAGAAGAAGGCATTTATTTAGGATCCCAATGGAACTGTAGTTATGGACAGAAGGTTGTTAGCCACCATGTGGGTGCTAGGAATTGAACCTGAGTCCTCTGCAAGAACAGTCAGTACTCCTAACTGCTGAGCCATCTCTCCCAGCTCCTCATTCTTACTGTTTATCACATTTATTGTGTGTGTGTTGGGGGGGGTGCATGTGCATGCCACAGTACATATATGAAGATCAAAAGACAACTACCAAGAGTTGGTTCTCTCCTATTATGTGGAGCCTAGGGATTGAACTTAGGTCATGTCAAGTTTGGTGGCAAGCACCTTTACCCATTAAGCCATTTTACCAGTCCAAACTTGATTTTTTTTCTAAACTGGAACAAAAGTTAACCTAAGTGCACAGAGTAGTATAATTGAAAATAAAGATATGTTTGCATTTGGCATGCCTAATGATTTCTGCCTGGTCTTAAACATTTAACATTTCCATTTTCTTTCTAATCTGTCAAATTTCAGTAATTACAACATTCTTAAAAACCACACAATTGTGCACACAAAGTATTGGACAGCAGATAGTAAATAGGTTATCTTCATTTATCAGCCAATGGAAAAACCTAATTTTGCAATATGAAAGTGTTAGCATATGTGTGAAAGTATATAATCCAAGTCCAAGATAGGAAAAGTATACCATCAACAGGCATCTTGCCATTTGTGGTTAAGTGCTTTTGTCCAATTTCTGTGTTCTGTGTTCACATATTCCACACTGTGACCTTTTCATTGCAAACCAGGTTGTGTATTTCCTTGTTTAAAATTCGTCTATCTTGACTCTTTATACATAAAATCCAGCCAATCCAGCCTTGGCATGAGCTGTAAGAGCCCCGTGTTATCTGGATCACCATTTCAAGCGTTCACTTTTCTCCTAGTAGCTAATGCTTTAACAAAAATTAAGATTCTTCAACTGTATAATGAAAATTCATTTGTATCTACTTTGACAGAAGTTGCTCCCCTCCCCTTAACTGTCTGAGGGATTTCTATTTATCAGTCCTTCAAGAATTGAGTTTGCATGAGACCCTCTGGGAGTGTTTGCTTGGGACAACTCAAGTACTCCTCACCTTACATTTTGTAGTTCTATCAATATGCCACACACATCTCAATTAGAGTTCTCCTAAGATGACACTATAAAGGTGCCAATGACACACCTGTTTCCCCATCGGTGTGAGTATGGGAGCCAGGATTTTATTATATTCATCTCAAGTGTCTTTGGTACCCAGTTGGTGCTGGTTCAAATGCAAACAGAATGAATAACTTAAAAAGACTTTTAAAGAAAACATGTTTCTTTCCACTTCAGCATTGTGTACTATTAATAGACTAAAGTCAATTATTGGAGAATAGGAAAGACTACAGTCTTATTGACAAAGTGCTCACTAGTATAAAATGTGTACCCTACTCTCAGTCATGTAGGCCAAGGCAATGGAGAAAGTAAATTCCTGGAGATTTCTTTACTGTACATAGCAAATTTTGACTACCTTATATTAATCCATCATCAGAAGCTATAAAACAACAAAGTCTTATTACCTAGCTAATGTCTGCAGGTAGAGACAAGGCATTTTTACAGGAAGGTCCTCAGAAATGCCTTCCTTCACAATGGGCAGCTGGGACTGGAATGGTTTTGCAGGATGGTAACATAAGATGCTTGGCTCTGCTGCACTGCTCAGGGACAGCAGGAAGAGGGCATTGGCTTTGATTACTTGGTGTGCTTCCATGGTGGGCAAGGCACGGGGAGTCTTTACTTGCATTGGCTTTCTTCTAGATTGTTTGACCTGGAAAAGAGAGAAATGAAGTAACTGCTTCCTGCTCATATTTTTTTAAAAATTAATTTCTTAAGGTAAGTATGGTAAGTTCCAGTAAAAAAAAAAATCACTGAAAAACCTATAGAACTATTTTAAAATAGCAATATGGTTCTCAAAACAACAAAAAAACTCAGTCAATGGGGAGGATCAACTAAGGGGAGTGACAGCATATTCTTTGATTTGGTTTGTCACTAGTGGGAATGATCTTAAGTTTCCAAAGTCCCATTATATAATTAGGCATAAAGGAAAAAATAGGAAAGAAAGAGTAAGGGAACAAAGAAGCCAAAAAAAGAAATGAAATTTATATATGTGCATAGAGAAAGACAATTAATCACAGAGAATGACACTGCAAACATTGGTCAATAAAGCACGAATACTTAAGGATGTTGCTTATTTTGAAATTAAAAACAGGGGACCAGGAAATATTAAATTTATACTGTATTTTTGTTATACAAGCTGATTTTTAATATCAGTGATATGGAATTACATTTATTATTAAAATAGATTCTTATAAATTATATCTATAACATTAGTAATTTAGTACGAATGGAATAAAAATACCTTCTCCCTGGCAGCTGCCTGCTTTTCACGGAGGTACTTTTCTCTACAGCGATCACATACGAGGTACCAAGTGCTTCCTCCTATTCCACCATCACCACAGTTACCAGCCCATCCTCCACAGAAGTGCCCAATGCTATTGTAACCTTGTCCACCAGCATATCGACCACAACCTTGAAATAAAGATAACATATATTTAACAGTCTTTAATAGCTTGAGTCTTACTCCTTACATGTCACTGAAAGAGCTATCTTTTCAAAGAAAAGCAAAATGTTGAAGCAAGTATCTAATTTTTTTATGGCTAATACCTACATCAGAAAATAGCAGGCTTGTTCAGAAACTTATCAATCAAATGATGCTCAAAATACTTGTGATACTCTATTTCTAGATAAGTATATTAAAACTAGAGAATATGGGTACTTTCAGATTTACTTGAGAATGTTAATAGAAACGGACAAGTCTAAATGTTCCATAAGAATGACATACTTCTAGAAATCAAGCATTTGGAAAGCCATGTGTGGAAAGAGAAAAAAAATCATACTTGAATTAAATTTTAGAATATCAATGTATGGAAATACTTACCCAACATACATTCTTCTAGCAAACATTCCATTTAATTCATAATTGTGAATAGGAATACTAAAATAGAAGATCTACTACTGACATGTGTCCTGTGTTTATTCAGGTAGGCCATTATTTCTGCTGTGAGGACTTACTGTCATCTTTTCAGTAACATATAAAATACTTCAAAGTAAACAGTATTTCAAAATACACTATATTCAAATGAAATAATACTAAATTTCTTGCCCACAGACTATTAGAACTTCTCTGTTTTGTTTTTTAAAAAGTTTATTATTGTGCCAATATTTAACATGATGTAAGAGTCTATAAATTCTGGGAAGTAGTTTCCCTATGCTTTAATATAATTCAGAGGAGAGTTCAAATTAAAGTGATCTAGTTTGTTAAAAAACAGAGAATGTTTGTATCTAACAGTATCACTTACCTGGGTGAGCTTGTCTCATATGATAGGTCACTGGGTATGGATGTGATTCTCCACACAGCTCACAGATGGTGTCCTTCTCGGGTCCTCCTACAGCCAACTGGGCCATTTCACCAAACAAATTGCCCCTTGGCCGGATTTCTGTCTTTTCTTTTTTCTTTTTTTCCTTTTTGGTCTTCTTATTCTCTTTCTCACACTCTTTCTTTTTAAGAACTGCACAGGAACCAGGACTTGGAAAAATCATATTCTGGGAAGCAGCTTTGATTGTAGCCAAAGAGATATCTTCCCAAAAAGCCACTAAATGTTGTAATGTTAAGGGAAGAGGAGACTTGGACTTCATTGTGTGATGCATGGACATTTCAAAAGTGGCTTCAGTTTTTCCATCCTCACATTTTTCATGCAGAGGTGGTTCCTTAAGCATAGACAGCACCTTATTTTTGTTGATGCTACCCATCTTAGATATATCTGGTCCATGCGGTGCAATATTAAACATATTCAGAGCAGATGATATTTCCAATGAGTGTCTATTTTTTAACTTGATTTCCTTTTCCTCTGTGGGCTGTTGAGTATTCAAACTACTTCTTATAGGAGCATGTTCTTTGGACAGTTCAGGATTAAATTTCAGGAAAGAAGAACAAGCCATGGCATCATGCACTATACCTTCATGCCACAGAAATGAGGCAAAAACAGCTCTGGCACACTCAGCCACTGATGGAGACATGGCTTGCTTGGCTGGCTCTAAAGGTTTGGATCCATCTCCTTTGAAAAGAAAATTAGATTTTTCTTTCTTGGGTCTGGTATGTCTATTAGCACATTTTCGACTTATTTTGGGTGATGCTCTCATTTCCTGTTCATCTTTCAGTGGTGCTTTTCCTATGCTGAAGTGAACTTTGTTTGAACTTTCATCCACATTCTTAAATTCACTGCTTTCATCACAGGTGCTATCTGTGACACTATTTGTTTTTAAAGTACTTGAGGTACAGACTTCAACTACCTCACTGTGAAGGTTTTCCTGTACCACATGGGGAGAAGGTGCTCTATTTTCAGATCCAGGGGAGTCTTTAGAATCCTTTGGTACTGGTTTTGGTTTTGGTGATGTGGATCGCCCCCTTAATGGTTCTGTGAGGGGCATTTTTTTCTTACGAAGAGTATCTGGATCAAGTGTATAGGAGTCTGATTTGGAACGTTCCCGAGGAGGATCAAGTTTTGTCTTAGCAGGAGCTGTGCTCTTCTGAGGTAGATTTCGATCTTGTGGTGAGGAAGAACGTGGAGAACTAGCGCCAGATGGGCTAGATCTGTTAGTGGGGAGAGTCTTTGGCTTAGGAGATGATGACCGAGAACCCGGTCCTGGGGATTCTGCTCTGAAGCTAGAAGACATCCTTCCATCAGACTTCAGTGTCTGCAAGGTGTTATGGTTGGGAGAGAGGGACCTACTATGAGAATCTGACCTCAGCTTTGCAGCATCGGATTTTAACATGAGGGATTCACTAGCAGATAAACCTTCTGTTCCCCTCGGCTTCTTCTGGTCAGCAGTAGTCCGGCTCATGCGCCCATCAGGTTTAAGTGATCTGCTGTGCTTAGAAGACAGCTCTGGTTTTCCTGATGTAGACACTGGTCTTGAAGATGTTGAGATATTTCCCCGATCACCTGTATGGTTCATTTTATAGTGAAACTGGTTAATAAACTGTGATTTAATGATAATTTATAGCTACTAAACACTAAAATTAAAAAAAAAAACTACAAAATTCACATTGCTTGCCATATACAAAACTGTTATGAATAAAAAGAAAAAGAAAAATACCTATAACATTTCTACCACATCATTACATAACCATTACTACTATACATGTGTACTGATGCAAAGCAGACTGAATAAAGAATACATATGCACCAGTATGAATTATTAGTGATATATAAAGCTCAGTCTTTGTACAACTAATAGAATTTAAATTCAGCAAGGGACTACAAAGAGAATAACTTCTTTCTTAGATGAAGAAATCATAAAGGCATATATATTTTCCATATGAAATAATCAAGCTAATATCATCAGTAGAGTGAAACCTAGCATAAATAATGAAACTTAACTTATATAATTACTATATTGACCTGTATAAATAAAATACAATTAGGCTAATGAAGAACTCTTTAGGGGACATCTTATTTTAATGTGATAAGAATGACATAATAAAATATAAAAAACCTAGAGGTATTATTATTTTTATGCAATTCAGGCAATTTATTATTTATAGACAGTACTTTAAAATATCAGTAAAAATTAGCTGATTAGAACTCTGAGCTTTAGGCTCAAATAGACAAGAGAAACTACAGGATCTTCAGGATCTTTACAATGAACAGTACAAGTCTGAATTGGGCTCTCAAATTCTGGAGAATGACAGAAAAAAAAAAAAAGAATCTCTTTCTAAGGCAAAGTACTAGATAACTACATGGATACCATTTGGTCCTGGCCATCCCTCAGTCTCTTTCTGGCTATATTATGCTTTCTTTTGAAGTATTATTTCCAGGCTTTGTGTCTAGCAGGTAGTACAACCTTTAACATTACTTTTACTTCTTAGTGCAATTAATACTGTTTTTGGAGGAGGAAACAGTGGAAAAAAATGATTCAAATGCCATTAAACATCCAAAACATTGTTAGTGTAATTATGTGCTTTTGGAAGAGGGTTTCTAGAAAATTCAAATGAATTTTTTACCTAGTATTATATGCAACATGATCTTTATCTACCAGAACAAAAGGATGTATATAAATTTGGGCACTGCAGGAATTTTTTTTGAATGACAGGTGAATGTAGTCACACTGTAGTATCTGTATGTCAGGGCAGTAGTGTCAGAATCTGTCCTCTTCCTGAAAGGCTTTTTTTGTCTGTTACTCTTCAACCACATACTGTCAGAGTCTTGGAATACAGTAGGTGTTCAATAAATATTTGTTGAATGAATAATAAAATCTTATTTTCTTAATTTTTCCTACTATTCCTAAGTGTTCAGACATTCTGACACTCCACAATTATGGCAGAGATGACAGTAGTCTTTACTATATTAAGTTTTAGAATCAAGATGAGTAATCATATATTAAAATAATAAGGTATAACAAACAGCTTCTGCAGAACACAGTGATGAAATGAATATGTGCTTCAACTGTAACACGCCAATGGCTATCAAAGAATCCTAGCTCTTTGGAGAAACAGAAGTAACTTCCAAATACTATCTTCAGTTTTTTATAGTGCTTTACTAGCCCATCTAATATTCCTCTTCCTCAAACATGAAGGCTTTTTTGTGGTTCAACTGTGGTTGTTTTAATTTTTCTGTATTAGAACTGAGCCCTATGTGCTCATTTTATAAAAACATTCTGAGATTAGAATAATTTGAGGGAATACTTGTAAGAGAAAAATTACAAGTATTGAAGCTATCTGGGAGATAAGAGATACTTTTAAGTTGTTCAAAAGTAGTCTAAACAGCTGCTGTTCATTTTATCTCACTGACCTTCTAGACAATATAAAGCAAGTTTTATAAACAAATACAATGTATTTGGTAGAGTTAACATCAGCCTAGTCCTGGACAATAATTGCAAGCAGGCTATGGTTGTATTACTGGTATTTTGCTTTTAATATAAGAGCTGCACATAACCCCTTTATCATCACATTTATTTTAGAAGCTGTATGATATATATTGAGGAAATGAGACAAATAAATAATGCATCTCATACTTAGCACTTCTCTTTCAAACAAATTCACTTTTAACTGAGATTTCTAGTTCATAGGAAAGGACAACTTATTTTAGAATTCCTAACCTAACGAGAAGGAGTTCTGACAAAGATTATCTACTAGCTGCTTCAGCTGTGTCCTAAGAGCTGACCTGCATGAACTCATTAAAACAGTTATCCTAGAATATATGAATTCCTGTATTGGGACTTTCCCACAATGGACATATCATATCCTCTGGGGCTGAACAACAGTTATCTGTTAAACACTGGGAGCATTACTGGTCACGTGTGCACATGTGTTAAAATGGTATTAGTATGTCTTAGTTTTATTCTTCTAATAGAAGTGAATATTTTCTTAAGATGTATTAAGTGACAACAGTTTAAGTGTCTGCTGGAATTGAAGTTAGTGAAGAGTATTTCTTCCTGAGATGCTTCTCTCAAGCTGTAACTAAATCCTTTTGAAAATCATTTTTTTTCCAAAAGAACTTAAATGAGGTAAGCCCATCAGCTTTTTTTTTTTTTTTCCTGAAAAAGTATCTCACTATGTAGCTGGCCTATAACTTGCTATGTAGATCAAGCTGGCCTCTGCGTCCTAAGTGCTAGGATTGGAGGTGTGTACCACCATGCCTGGCTCATAAGCTCATTTTTATCTTTTTCGCATGGTTTTCAAAAGTTCTGCAGGATTTTTCTTACTAAATTATTAATTTTTTTATTAAACTGCAAAAACATATCACATGGATCCTCCCAAATAATAAACAAATATTGTATTAAAAATCTTTAGACCATACAGAATACCTTCCCATACAGAACTTAATTTGTTTTAATTATTATATTTATAAAGAATTCAAAGCTCAAATCCTTAAGAAAGGACATGCTATAAATTTTCTGTAGTCACATTTTAAATGCTATTGAACACATATTAACTATTAAGGATTTATTCATTAAATCACCAATACAATTTTTTTTCTTACCCAAATCATAATCAGGTTATATGATACCATACCAGAATAAACCACAAAGGCTACAATATTATAACATGAAATAAAAAAATATGTAGTATATATCAGGTTATGTGATACATATACTACATAATTATATATCTGGTGATATACTCCTATTTACTGTACTTTATATTTATTAATTATATGTTTACTCTATTTTCTTGAAGTTTATTACACTTATTTATTTGTGTATATGTGTATGTGCATGCATGTAATGGTCAGAGGACAACTTGGGGTGGTTGGTTCTCTCCTCCCAGCATGTGGGTTCTGGGGATCAAATATTGGTGGTCAGATTTGACAGCAAGTACCTCTACCCACTGGGACATTTTGCTGGCCTCATATGTTTACTTTCTAATTGTACAAAGGAAAATAAAAAACTTTTACTTACTTTTAACTAGAAAGAAGATAAATAAGTTCTTGGAAAACAATATTAGCTGTTGCTATAAAACTTAAAAAAAACTTCTCTTAAATACATGCTTTAAAACCTTTAATTAAATATTACTTCAAGGCAAAAACATCTGAGAAGACATTTGCAATATTTTAAAGGACCATATGCACATTTAAAATTTTTCTAAAAATGTGGTAATCATCAGTCATTTAACAGTTCTACACTTAAAATATTAAGAAAATTAAGTCACTAAGAAAATATTATAAGGAAGATTCATGATAGGTGGAAAAAGGGTAGTGTGAGTGTTTGTGCATGTGGGTATGAATACATACATCTGTATTACTATCTGTTAACAAGTTAAAAAAGTTTTAAACTTGATTTTTAAAATATTTCTCATAAAATCTTAAGTGGTAAATGATTTTTCTGTTACATAAAGTAAAACAAGTTTGAGATTAAGATCTTACATAAAATACTGTATTGATAAAGACCACCATGTACTATGCCTTACACATTCACCTTATTCTGATAAGAGTTTTTTTAAAGTCCCAAAATTCAACATTTCTTTCTACTATTTATTTTATTTTTAAGATTTCATAAATCTTTAAAAGTAAACAAAATAATATTTTAACCCACAGATATGATAAGCCTGCACAGAAGTTAGGATAATTAATACTATAATATGAATAAGGCACATCATAAAACACTTCAAACACATAAAATTATAAATAAAATGATAAACTTTAATTTTAAAAAAATGGAATGGGATGAATGACTGAGGTGAAATGAAACTTTCCAAACATTTGCTCCATTCACTAAGAATGGCCCATTCATGGATGCACGTATACCCACCCTTCAGTTTGTGAGACAGAGATGAAAGAGCAGAGGCAGGCCCAGCTACACCAAAAGTTTTGTAAATGCGCTCACGAGAAGCAAGGTTGCGAGATGGAGATTCTACAGTGGAAAACATTGGCAAAGAAGCAGCACAGATTCAATGGAAAAAAGAAAACTTAGCAAAGAACAGAAACAAAAACAACGCATTTCAAATAGTATGCAATTATAAACTGTTTCTTACAATGGTTTATATTCTGCTAAAATTTTTCACAAGGCTTATATAAAATTAAAATTCAAAACAAAAAATGAATTTAGATGGATTATATATACTAGCTAATGTCCAAATAAATGTGTTAACTTTAGACTTAGACTCAAATCTGATAAATCAAAATTGAACATTTCTACTTAGACTAATATTTCTCAAGTTCAGTTTTTGTGCTTATTAACAAAGGCTTATATGTAAGTTATTATCTACATTTAAGTAATGGTGGAAGAGAAAGAAATGTCACTAGTATTTACTGTCTCCTTTCTAAATGGACTCATAATTTTTGAAATATGTATTTCAGGATGGTCCTAAATTGACATTCGCAATTATCTACTTTTCTTATGGCTAATCAGTGTTTGTTTTATAGATCCAATATCTGAGCTACTAAATCCCGTTGGCAGAAAGTCTTACAATAAAAATAAAGCAAAGAAAAAAATTTTTCTTTATGTGTATTAGTGTAGTGCCTGCACATGTGTAAGTGTACTCCCATGCAGTACAGGGCCAACAGGGGACAATAGAGGGTGTCAGATGCCCTGGAACTGGAGTTACAGGCAGTTTTTAGCTGCCATGTAGATGCTGGGATTTGAATCTGGGTTTTCTGCAAAAATAACCAGTGCTCTTAACTGCTGAGACTTCTCTCCAGCCCCAAAGCAAAGAAAATTTTAACAAACAGGAAAATGTTAGAAATGTCAATGAGTTGTCATGCAGAAAATGAAGTACTTACTATTTAAATTAATAGAAACTTTAAAGCACAGTTTTATAAAAGTAGCAAGCAAAAAACTCTGAATTTGCAAATAAACAAACAAACAAACAAATAAAACCACACAAACCCAACATTGTCTTTCAACCAAGGTAACTAAAATTAACCAACAATCCCTCAAAACTTAGGTAATGAGATAATTTTTATTAACATTATTGAAATGAAAACCTACTGAGCTGGGGAGATGGCTCAGTGGGTAAAGTGTTTACTGTGCAAGCATGAGGTCCTGAGCTTGGTTCCCAAGCACCTACATAAAAGCTGGATGTGAGAGTATGTGGTTCCCAGCTCTGGGAAGATGGAGACATAAGGATTCTAGGGCCTCACAGATGAAAGGGCAACCTCCCGGTTCAGAGAAACCCTGTCACAAAAAACAGGGTAGAGAGCAATAGAAGAAAGACATCTGATGATAACCTCTTGACTGCAGACTCAACTGTGGATGTGTACCCATGCACATATGTGCACACACAAACACAAAATAACTTACATATAACATACGCGTCTAGAATATTACGAACACTGTTTTTGACTGCATCATTTTAATGGATAATTTTAAAGATACATGACTTACAATTTGGAAACAATTCAATGTTAACACAGGAACTGAAGATAAAACAACAAAATTCCTCACTCTTATAGCATTTATGTTTGCATGAAAAAAGAGACAGAATGAACACATATGCATATGCAGCTAAATGCCAAGAGATTTGGGAGTTATAATATAACAGATTTTGGGTAATAATACCCCAGGTCTGGATAAAACCATCTAGGGAGTTTGTCTTAAAGACAAAAAGATATACAAAAAAGGCTAGAAACGAGGTCGGTTAATAAGAAAAGAAATAGTCAATAGGCAAAAGAACATGCTTCTGGGGCTGAGAGATGGCTCAGCTGTCCTTGCCAGGTTCAATTCCCAGCACCACATGTGGCTAACAACCGTTTGTAACTCCAGTTCTAGGGGAATCTAATACCCTCTTTTAACTGCCATGGACAACGCACAACACGGGTATACTTACATACATGCAGGCAATACCCTCATACACATAAAATAAAAGTAAAAAAAATTTTTTAAAAGAACATGCTTCTAGGAAGAGAGTTCAAATAGGTAGGTTTGTTTAAACTGCTGATGCACTGGTGAAGTAAAATGACATCTTACAACTGAGAACAGAAATTTGTAAGACAAAGGTCACAGATCAGAGAATTTTCTATGGCTTATAAGGAAAGCTCACAGGGGGTTCAAGAATGAAGAGGAAGAGCTGGCAGAGACGGTGTCAATAAGCCATCATAAACTAAATTAAAAACATTAGCATTTTTCATACTAAGTCTATAAAATTCAAAAGATATCAGGAATGTGTTTAAATCTTATGTAGTGCAGTTTGCAGTCATTGCTGAAATGTTAGGAAGGTGATATATTTCTCTTCTTCAAGAGATAAACTAGAGTCTACAATTCTGGCTCAGCGGTAGAGTCCCTGCCTAGCAGGCTTAAGGCCCTGGGTTCAACACCAGTGCTACAAACAACAGAACGAGAGAAACTAGAAAGCTAGCACTGCTGAATGGAATTCAATCTGTCAGTGTGGGATGTGTCTCCTTCCTGATGCCTGCTAGGGTCTGTAAGAAGCAGGTTTAGCAGAAGGATGGGTCAGGAAATCCAAGAATATCATCTTCATTGGAAGTGCTCATAAAAAAAAAAAATGGGACAAACTATAAAGATACTTTTAAGAAAAAATGTTAAAAGTTTAAGGACAAACTACTAGAAAATGGTCTTCAAATCTTTTCTGCCTCTGACAAATCTTCTGGGTTAGATTCTTAAGATCATTCAAAGTCAATATGAAGTAGAGTCTAAATATTTTTTATTGTTAAATGACTAAAGAAATTAAACTGTGACTAGAATTGTCCTATCTTATTCATTTTCCCTAAAATCTGTTCTTATTTCAACATACTTTATGATAAAGTTACAAAGATTAACATAAGGGTTTCTATTTTTTTCTTAAAGAGTGGAAGGAATTTTATTGTGCACAAAAGAACAAAAACTAATCCTTTAAAAAAATTCCATGGTGATTAAAAAATCATGCTTTTTTTTGAAATTTTTAATTTTATTTGTGAAGCAAACATTTAATTTCTGTAAGTCATATACTTAGCTGGAAACAGTAACAGGAACAATGAAAAAAAAAAAATCAGAATTTTCCTCCAGTGCCCATTAAAGCCAATGTTTTATGTTTAATATAAAAGTTTCCCTTATAAACAATACAGCTCTCTACGTGTGTCATTGGTTCTTCATTTTCTGGGTTCTGGATCCTGAGGATCACAGTCACTTTGTTCAATATAAAATTTACCTTTATAAATAGCATTGTTTTTTGTCAATGTGAAGTTAGTTCTTTTGTTTGCTTTGCGTTGAATCCCAAGTATTAAGTTCCCTGGATAGCTTGATTTATTTATTTTTGTTATTAAAAAAATCTCTGTACTTAAAATTATTATATTGGTACTAAGGATAATTAAATAGTATAACCTTCACATTTTAGTAAAGAAAGCATTCTAAAAAGTTGTGGATTTGTTGTGAACATGCGGATACTGTGGCATTATTGATGAGACCATAGACTTCTTAGAAGAATCAAGGGACCTGTTACCCTCATGTGGCAGTATACATATCTGCAGGATCCAACTTAAGTGGCTTAAACAACTGCTGAAAGCTGAATCAATAATTAATGATCAAAAAATGTTAAATTTCATCACCAGAAATCAGTAACTATCAGAGGACTATAAAAACAGGGTGACTCTTCCTATAAGTGTGTGAAGTAAAAAATCAGGTTCAGTACTTATTTTAGAAAAGGATAAATTTGTCATTAAATTTATTTTAGAATTCAATTTTTAAATTTCCTATTATATGCTATCATCAAGCTGTGACATTATCAATGATCTGATAAGTTACTTGTGGGCATAGTAATGTTGAATTCAGTGAATAGGAGAGGAGACTAAGACATGGGATAATGAAAATTTACTTAAATATTTGAATGCATAACAATGGAAGAAAATATATAAAATGGGTAGCCCCCAAATATAAAGTTTTTCTCAATCACATCTAGATGTAACTGCATTTCATAACATAATATTGATTATAGAGTAAAACTTTGGAAATATGGTTAAAGTAAATAACAAAAGAAAAGCATTTTATGTTTGTGATAGATTAAAAAATTATGAGCACAATTAAATAGGTATGTGTCTTAGATATTAGATATTAGAATCAACTCAAAATGTTCTAAGAGACAGGTATTGCTCTTTAAGCAACAGTCTGAGATATAAAAGGCTGGAGACATTCTCAGAAATAAAAATCTTACTTTCTATGAATTGTTTGTTAAAAGGGGAAAACAGAAATTATACACTGAAGAAAGCAGACAGTTCAATCATAGATGATTAATATTAATCATAACTATGTCCTGTCTTTGGAAATGATATTTGAGGACTCAAAGCTTAATACAGATAAAATCTTAATCATGAGCAAAAATTCTTTTGGGATAAGATACTAAAAGGCAAGTATCAGCATTCTGCTTCAAAGAAAGGATAAAGGTTAACTGTGAATAAAATAGAGTATTTCATTCTTACACACACACACACGCACACACACACATGCACTCACACATCCACTCACTCCTCCAGTAAATTCTGACATATCTACCATAAGAGAGTAAGAAATACATGATTTTAAATTGAAGAAGTGGTAATTTTAATTTCTTAAAGTCAACAAATTCTCTGTAGTGTCTCTGATGTTTAGATGTTCAGAAGCTATGGGGCAAAAACAATGCTTTAAAAAATAAAGACTAAAAATCTGCAATAAACACTCTAAAAGTAATTATTACTTCAGGAACTTAATTTTCTTCAAGTGTTCGTGCATATAGCTTTGTTCACTGGACTCTTATACCCAAGTGCTTAGTAATTCTAAAACCTATATAACTAATGAATAGTAAATTCTAAATTTATCCCTTTTTGTTTCATCCCTGCATAGGTATACACATACATGGTAACACAGGTAACTACAACAATAGTAATTACAGAACCAAATAATAGAATAACAGCTAAAAGAACTTTTATATAAAATAGTTCTGATAATTAAAAAATTATCTAATTGTGGGCTGGGAAGATGACTATTGGTAAAGTGCTTGCCCTGCAAGCATGAGGACCTGAGTTTGGATCCTCAGCATCCATATAAAATCTAAGTGATGTGGTGCATGTCCATAACCCCAGAAATTAGGAAGTAGAGACAAGTAGATCCCTGGAGCTCACTAGCTAGAAAGCCTAGCTAAATTGCTGAACTCCAGGTTCAGTCAGAGAACCTGTCTTAAAAACTAAGGTAGAGAGCATCTGATGCTGAAGACATCTGATGTTAATGACATCCGATGTTGACCTCTCACCTTCATTCACACACATGTACCTGTACATGCACACACATGTGAACAAACACACAAATTATCAAATTAATTTAATGTATAGATTATTTTAAATTCTAAACATAGGGAAAAATGATGCTTCAGGGAAAAACAATACTAATAACAAAAATCCCAGATAGTATTAAAATAATGCTCATAGAAATGCTAAGTTAAAATATCAGCAGTTTATGCATTTCCCTGTGGAATTTGTCTAATTAATTAGGGACATGAATTACAATAGTTAGGAGATCTATTTCTTTCCTTTTCACATTATTGCACTATTTTGAAAATAAAATTATAAAAGAGGAAAAGTAATTAATCTTATCAAAGCTAATACTCTTAATGTTAGAACCACTACAAACAGAAATTTTAAAAATATTCATTAGGGCCAGGTGTGGTAGTACAAGCTTTTTTCTCAGAACTTGGCAGAGGCAGATGATTTTTCTATGAAATCAAGGCCAGACTGGTCCATGTAGCAAGTTCTAGGCAAGCTGGGGCTATGGGGAGATCTTGTCTAAAACAAACAAACAAAAATCAATAAGGAATAGATAAAATATGATTTCAGATAAGGATGTACACTACATAGATGTAATTATAAAGCAATTAATAAATATGGTCATCGACATAATGTTTTACTTTAGTATGAGAAAAGTATAAGACACAATTGATCCTCATCTTGCTAATTAGTATAGAGGGGTTTGGTATGAATGCACCATCCTCTACAGCAAGGTTAAATGTTGGTGGGATGCATGGCAATGAAGTTCTGGTCTTAACATTAAACACCTGTCACAGTGACTTTCCAAACATGATGTGAAAAATTAGCTCTAAATTATTTTCAAAACATTAAGACTATTTTTAAATTTTGTTTCTAATTTCATTTTTTTGATATTGGGGTCCTTGTAGTCCCAGCTAGCCTGGAACTCACTATGTAGACCAGCTGGCCTTGATTTCACAGAGATCTCTCTGCCTCTGCTGGGAATAAGGGCTTGTGTGAACACACCTGGCAAATAAATATTTCTAATAGCAATTTTCAGTCTGAGGATTTTGTCTCCCCCCGACCCCCCCCCCCGACCGCTTAAAACCAACACCCTGCTGGTATATCTAAATGCAACAAATCCACTACTTCATAAACTTAATAAGTCAAGTTTAAGTCTTTATTTTTCTTTCATTCTTTTGTATTACTTGTTTATTGTACAAGGGAAAAAACACCATCTCACACACTAGAATTCTTCTCTGTAAAGATATTCAAGTGGATTTTATAGAAGAATAGGTATCAGTAAGTTAGAAATTGCTAGTGTTTTTATGTCCTAACTAATTGGATCAATCAAACATGCCTGCTGTACAATATAAACCCAGAAAAGTTCATATTTATGTACACTTTCTACCTCACATAGATAATAATACAACAATGAATAATAGCATTTGTTAACTAAAATAAGTAGTATTCTCTTAAATAACCCTAATAAAAGCTACCAAAGTCTTTTTTTGTACAAATCACCTTAGGCCTAAATGTGAATGTACTATAAGCAAAGAGGTCATGCTTTTAAATCCAAATAACTGGTTCATAAATTGAGCCACAAGTAACATTCAGAGCTGAATTCCATGTATCTCTTTAAACAAGCAAAACAACAAAACAAAAAGAGACATAAAGTGAAGTTTTCATAAACCATCTTATACAGTGTGTTTAATGAAAACAATATGAAAGCTGAATGGCAATAAGTTTACTGTTGTCATAATGCAAAGAAGTTGCTTATATATGAGGGCTCAAGAAGCTACTGAGAGAAAAGAACACTCAGTTAAGAATAATTTGTCTTAACTGATCTTCTAAACCAATGTAAATGACTATTATGGGTAAAGGCTAGAGCAATCCTAGAAAGAAGAGCTAGAATCAAGTGGTCAGTACAGTGTATGAAAAACTAACTACAAAGGAAGTGAGAAAATGATAATTTGAGAAAATGTTGTGACCCAAATTGCCACACAGTTCCTGTAGAAGAAACATGCAAGTACATTCCTTTTGCACCCACTGCCACAGTGAGATAGGCTTATTCTTTATGGGCACATATCAAATAGAAATTCAATGTAAAATAATAAAAGTTATCACTAGAACTAATGCTTACCAAAGCCATGCATATTACAAAAAAAAAAATCTTGAAATAAAAAAATGTTTTTCTTAACGTTTTATAGTATGGACCTGTTTTAGTAGAATTAGACTAGAATGCATAATGGTTATATTTAAATAACTACAATTAATTTTTAAATATTTAATTAAAAACAAATGTCTTAGCTGCAGTCATATTAGCTCCAAATAGTTTAAATACTTCAAAAATATGGGAGGGATAACATCCTAATTAAATCAAAACAGTCAGGTGAGTTCACAACTAAAAGACTGATCAGGAACTCAGTAAAGCTTCAGCAATATGTGCTGAGGCAAGTACGGCTGACAGACTTACTCTGAAGCTGAGGCTGCTGGAAGGAAAGGGGCTGTCCGAACACAAATGGGCTGTGGACTAGGGAAGAGGGAGGTTTTGCAGCTTGATCAAAGATGGAAGGAGCTGGGAGATTGGGCCGTGACTGAATGGAATTCAATATGGCACTCAGTTGGTCACCTGCAGTAGGCAAAACAGTCAAAACTATAGCTTGTTATTCATTAACATCCAAAATGGCAAAGAAAATGGTGCTTCATGACATTCAGGTAAGTTAAACAGTAAATAATGCTATGCCAATTCAGAAATGGGAAAGCTGGTGATCGCTATCCTGAAATTAGGGACCAAATTTTGCATGCTGGTTAGTTTTTCAATGGACATGCTCCACCAATCTTATACAGTAAGTAGTCCACCTACAAAAACAAATCCACCTAAAATCCACACATAACATTTCCTTTACATATGACAGAATAGAGGATCTGTGAAGACTGTATGGTAAATTCATTCGATATCATGCATGTGCGTGTGTGTGCACGCACACGCGCCATGTGTGAAGATTCTAGGTTATAGTAAGTGATGTTTTTTCCATACTGAAATTAAATAATTCATTTTCTCAAAATGCTGAAGTGATGGGGACAAAGTGTATATTATCAATTCAGCAACAGAGCTACATTACAGTTATAAGTCAATACTTCCTTTTTAAAATCGTTACTATCAAACTGTGTTTTTGTAAGTGCATGAATTATTGGGAAGATAATATTAAAATCAGTTAAGTCCTATGAGACAAAAATGAGTATGAGTCACCTAATGTGAAGTGCTTCAAATACGAATTCTGATATTTTTTCCTAATAAGTAAATATGAAGGAGAGTAATAAAATCAGCTTAAGGACAAAAGTACACAATTAGATAGATAACTCCCTATGCAAATGTATATATTTCAAATAGTTTAAATGATGCTGAGGAGGGAAAAGCCCTATGTTCAGAGCAGTTGATGCACAGACTGGAGCAGTATAGTTCCAGCTCTGTTTCCTAAATTTTATAGTTTCATAGGTGAAAAATTCATATCAAAACAGCATAGATTTATATGGAAAGAACCATGTATACAAGATACACAAGTAGGTATTTAAAAAAAAAAAAACACATTCCAGGAAGGATTTTATAGTTTATGAAGAACCGTATAAAACAGTTTCCTCTTTTGGGGGTGGTATTGAGACAGGGTCTCCCTGTAACCTAAGCTGGTCTGGAACTCATTATGTATACCAAACTGACCTTGATCTCACAAAGATTCGGCTAACTCTGCCTTCCGAGTACGGGGACTAAAGGTGTATGCCATCACACCAGGCCCATAAAATAGTTTTAAGGCGAAACACTTGTGCATAACAATTCCTTGATGTTGGCAGTAGAGATGATAAAAGAAAATGGGAACTTTTGTTAAGATAAATAGAAGTTAGACACATTTCATCAAATTTAAGTTTCTTAATACTTTTTGATTCAATATAAGTATCAAAAGACTTAGAATACAGGCTATTTTTAAACAATATTTACAAAACTACATTTAACAATTCTTTTTGTTACTTCTATTTAGAAACAAATGTTTCCAATAAATGCCCATTTCTTTTTTTAAAACACATTTTATTTATTATTTTTACGTGTAATTATGTAATGCCTACATGTAGGTATGTGCACCCTTGTCATACAATGCTCAAGGAGGTCAGAAGAGGGTGTTGAATCCCCTACAACTAGAGTTACAGATGTTTTGTTAGCCACCACATGGGTTCTGGGAACTGAACCTGGATCTTCTGTAAGAGCAGTCAGTGCTCTTAATGGTTGAGCCATCTCTCCAGCCCCATGCCTGTGTTTCTTCAGTCAGTTTTGTTTTTATGATGCCTACTGAATTCTAGTTTAAGCGTTGACTTACAGTGATGGCAGTCAGTAAGTACAGTGACTGCAACACTTAGAATAAAAGCATACATTTGAATAAAAAAAGGCCTCAAGACAAATTATTACAAAGGAACAATGGCAGTGAGTAAGCACTGAGGTTTTCACTGAAGAGCTGACAATAGTAGAAAGAAAGGAACCTGAAGAAATCACCACCCAGCACTTTGTAAGTATGAAGCATGAACTTAAGTTAATGGAGTCAAAGCTACCAGAAGTGTGCAAGCAGGTAAAATCTATGTCAGTGAGAGTGACTAAAAGTCAAAATGAAAGAAATGAAGTTATTCTATATAAGTGGCTTTATTTGAAATGGAGTATTTTACGTACACAGATATAATTTTGTATCTTTCAGCATTATTTTTTCAATACTCTGTAATTCAGAGAAGTTCACAATGTTTTTGATCCCTAAAAATAAAAACTATGAAGAAATAAATTTTTTCGATAGAGTCTTGCTATTATCTTGCCTGGCCTCAAACACTATGGAGTACAGGCTGGCCTGAAACTTGTGGTCATTCTGCCTCCCTCTCCTGAGTAAACACCTGGCTTAAATAAACTTCTTAAAGTGAAATTACTTTCATGTGGGCTATGTTCTCTCTTCTGACTATAAATCAATTGTATGTTATCGTCTGACAATACGGCACATTTTCAAGGAATCAAGATTAGGTACGTAAGAACACATCTAAATTTATCCATAAAGGTAATTTTGGATAAATTTTGGGTATAAATTATCTCCAAAGAATTGTATAGGTTTTAATGACCTCTTCATCAGTGCACCCAACACAACTAAATAAATATGAATTTTACATTAAAATGTTTTAGTTGTTTTATAGCTTTCTTATTTCATTATACATACCAAGTTCAAATGCAACATTTAATATATGTTAACTAAGATAACCAGATTAGAGATTTAAAATCACACATACTTAATAAAGTTCATATATAATACTATTTAAGAGGACTATTCTGATTTCAATGGACTGTTTAAGACAATTCTTTGGTGCACATTCACATTACTCTCCCTATAACAAGTTCATGTTAATATCATTTTCTACTAGAGGTAATAACTTAGAATTTTTAGAACATAAAGTCAAATTGAGTGCCTTTAAAACAGAAAAAAATATGAGTAAGAACTCTGATATCTTAAGCTGGTATAAAACAATATTACAAAAAAGAATAACTTTTAAATATTTTAAGTGTTAGTATAAATTTTAATTTAATAAGGATTTGTAAGCAAAGAGAAAAAAATGAACAAAAAGTAACAAAAGCTTACTGTAGTCAGATAAGGAAAAGACTCACTTTCAAATGCCTACCTTTATTATTTCCGAGGCCATAATCAAATCCTTGGGCACCGCAACTTGCCCCTTTATTAAAAGCTTGCACTGAGAAAGGGCTTGGAGGAGGAGTTTGAGAATTTTGATCGAGAAGAACTTGTTCTACAATAAAAGCCACACTTGTAACGTTAATTTCTGTGTCATTCCTTATTAATATAATAGAGTCTGCTATAGTGTGATTTAAAATGACCTCACAGTTAGATCTAACTCTAGATCTCAAATCAGATTAAATAACACTGCAGAGCATATGACAAATTGTTTTCAATCAAATACAGAGTAAAATTTAGAAATTGGATATATGTTCTTATGTGGCCATTTTACTTTCATTACGGTAGAATACATTATTTCCGAACAAATAAATCTTATCATTGTGAATAATTTACACAGGAAATTAAAAAAAATTGGAACCCTATAAACTAGAAATCAAGATAGCTGTGTGTATTCAAATAGAAAAAGTCTTCAAAGACACTAAGAGTCCAATTAAAAAAAAAGTTTTCACTTTAAATTAGAAACTCTTAACTACTGACCTTATCCTATAAATTTAAGATTTGGCAGAAAAGTCTATACTTACTATGATATCCTAACTATGACATTTATAAATAACTTGCATTCACAAAACTTGACTAGTTAGTAAGGATAAGAACTGTTTAAAAGGAATATAAAGACAAAAGTCCCATTTATGCCTGTCCACAAGGGACTCACAATCTCGTAGGAAATGATGGCAATTAGTTTCAATAAAATGTTATCAATTTGTTTTAATGGTGAATGCAATACTACGTGAATTCAGAATTCTTGGCATTGTGAGGATCCATTAAAGCTTTAACTGTGATAAATTTTAAAAATAAGGTTTTGCCACACCAGTATAATAAACATAAAGGGATAATTGAAATCTTAGTGAGATCAAGGCTGAAAACTAAAGCTAAAAGCTAACAACAAACTAGGAAACTCCCCAAAAGATGCTATATATTTATTCAAATGTTTCTTCTTATGATAAAATTCAGTTGAATGAAGTTTCCTTGAATAAATTCTGCTACTATGAACTGAAAACTGAACTGCCTTCCAGTTTCTGGTAGAAAATTCAGGCCCATACTTGCACTGTAGAATGAGGCATATAAATTCGTGTAATTTTCTTCTCTCATGGGCATTATTCATTTGGCATTTATATATTTTACTAACCAATTTTGTTAGTTGTAAGATTTTTAAACCTGTAGATTTTCTTTAACTTAAAAATAAACATACAATAACCTCTTTAACACAAAAAAAGTAATGTACTAGACATAAAACTTATTACTTTGAAAGTTTAATTAAAAAAATCACAAATTTAAGCCAACTTGCCATCTTCATGCCGAAGGTACTGGTTTCCGCCTCTGTCTCTAGCTAAGGACCATGCCTCTCCTTCATCACTCTCACAGAATTCTACCATGCTGTTCTTATCCAGCTGCACCCATGTACCTTCAGAATTGGTTACCTGGTACATAACAAAAAGCATGATTGATTTCGTTTGATTCTTTCAGGAAACTCAGGCTGAAAAACCAGTAAAAGACTTAAGTGTTTTTGAACAATGTAATCATTCCAACACATTTCTACGGTGAAATTCGTTTCTGAAATTAAGACCACAGCCTGAGGTAAGGCAGAATAAAAACTTCTGTAAAATATTACTGATTTAAGCCTTTACTTAAAACAATATTTAAAAAAATAGTACTTTTAGAGAACAAAGATCACCCCTAAATAATTTTAAGTGTTGCCCAAAACTCATGGCTCATATTTTCAGACTTAAAATGGCCTAACGCAGCATATTCATTATTGGGTTGACACTGCCGACAGTGTAATTTAAAAATGACCCTGACCCTGAGAAATAGCATGACACACTACATCTTCAAGCTTATTAGTTGAGGCAAATGCCACAGTGAATAATTTTATTTGCTCAGGACTTCAGTTAAGACCAGTGAATGGGAAGAAAGAAATGAATCTTTTTGTAGATGGTCACATCTCCATAACAACTCATATAAAATATTTTAAGTGATAACTACCCATAACAGTACATTTAAAATAATGCAAAGATATGTGAATCCTGAACATTTATATATACAATAAATATTTATTAATATAAACAATACAAATACTGTTTTCACAGGATAACTATGAAAATATATTTTTTAAAAAAGCACAGAAAAATTGTGTTAGTATTTCCAATACATGTAAAGATCAAGAACATTAGCATTTAAGAACCTGGGGTGGAAATGACAATTTCTGGAAGAAAATGGTGCTTCATTAATTATGTTAAAAACAAGTATCATAGAAGTCATGAAGCTACAAGAATCCATACCTCTCCTACTGCTTTGACTTTGTTTCCCAGAACTAACATTCCAATTGGGATACCTCTAAGGTTAGGGCAGCTTCTGATGTTGTGACCTGAAGGGCCTGTCTTCACTACCTTGTACATGCCTGGCCCTCCTCTCAAGAACGGGATGTCTGGGTCTTGCATTGTCGCTTCCTGTGGGCAGTAGGAGTTCATGTCTTTGAAAAAGTCATCAGTATTAGTTTTAGGTTCCTGAAAAATTAGATGGGAAAAGAAAAATGAAAAAAATCATCTTATAACCAGTTTCATAGTCCTATTAATGGTTTTCCTAGCAAGTCACAATATTGCCAATTAAGAATACATGACTGAAATATTAGCTAATAACACCATTAAAGAATTTTTCCATTTTTATACTAAATGATATTTAGAATAAAATAAAAAAAAAAAGAGCAGGAAAGCAAGCGAATTGTCTTTTAGACCCCAAATTTAAGAAATACAATATTATAGCCAACGAAATAATGCTTATAACATTTTGCCAATCCATAGTTTTAATATATCACAAATGAAAATGTCTTTCTGGATTTGCTATAGCAACATTACTAAATGATATATTAATGCTAGTGACAGGAAAAAGGGATATTTTTTAGTAGAGAGGAGAGATTAGCATTAAAGGTCCATTTTAGAAATATATTTCAATTTATATATTGAAAAGAATCACTTGTAAATGCAAAGAACCTGCTTGAAATTTTCTATTTGAATATCAGTCCTCTGATTAATTCTATGGAGAAATAATAGCATAGATGTAGTTTCTTTGTAAAGCAAAGTTCCACATTGGGATATTATCTGTGTGTGTGTGTGTGTGTGTGTGTGTGTGTGTGTGTGTGTGTGTGTAGTGCTGATGACTGAATTTAGGGCCTAGCACAGGCTAGCAAGTACTATACCACAAATGTACAACTCCAGCCTGCCAATATTATTACTTTTAAAACATTTTTAAAACAGTTCCTTGAAATACTGTAGTAGGAACTTTATGAATTACATTTAAATAGCCATAATGAGACACTCATATAAAATCAGGCTAAAATTAGTATTTTATAATGTTATATAAAGATGACAAACTAACATTATATAAGATAAACTTTTAGAGGATGTTTCTATTCCTACTAGTATTTTCACATTAATAGATGAATAATGTCCAAATACATACCAGAATGTTAAAAATAAGTACTAAGGCTAAAACATATGTATATTCAAGAATTCTGAGATACTTTTAAAATTAAATATACGGTTGGTCAGGGAAAATCTAAAATCACTATTAGCTTTTTATTTGTTATTTTGAGTCTAGGTTTTGCTATGTTGTCCAAACTGGCCAGAAACTAACAATCCTTCTTGTTTGCTTTCAAAGTGCTGAGATTACAGACAGATACCTATAATCTTCCTCCTCACATGATACTTTATAACTCACATGGTGGTAATAAAAAATCATAATTTTCACTTAAGTATATATTATGGACAACAAATTATTCATATTTATTATAATAATCATACTACATTTACCAACATTCTTTAGTTACATATTGACAATTTATTGGAAATGAGAATTTTAATGACTTGGAAAGAATACTAGATTTATAAGTATAACTAAAAATAGGCATTCATATATATATATTTGTAAAAAATTATATATACCTATATAAATGTAAATAGAACATTAAAAATTGCACATAAGATCTAAACTTTAAAGAGTATTAGCATAATCACAAGACTTTTTAGTATTTGTCAATGACCAGTTCTGGCAAACATATCATGTCATTTCACAGTTAGAGAAGGCAAGTCTTAGTCCTATTTACATGTGTTTTAAAAAAAGTTGTGTGTTCACATGAAAAAATAGTGACAAATATGCACAGACTGACCAAAAGAACAATTTCAGTGTCATTTAGTGATATTTTCATATCATTTAATTAGATCTATTAGTAATTTTTAACTTCAGGCCAACACTGTGGGGATAAATATTAGCAAAATGAATAATAATTATAATCTATTCATCAAAGGCAATATATGAGGACCTTTATAAAGACAGCTAATAATTTGCTGAATCATTAATGAAGCTATGTAAAATAAATAGGAAGCAAAGTATCTTTGTAAAAGATTATTCTTCTAAGTACTATAAAAATAACTGATGGACATAAAATCATGACTGTACCTGTCATTCTTAAGCAGTCCTAAAATGCACATTTTATTCAATACAGAACTGTGAGACCTGGGTACCAGCATGTAAAATTAGTGAATTTAAATAAATTTTTTCTCATTCAATTTCCAACCCCTTTCTGAGATGAACATTCAAAAGGGCAGTGCAAAAGAGTGGCAGGGCAAAAAAAAAAAAAGAGTCATAGGGTCACAAGACTACCACCTACATGAGTTCATTCTGCGAAAAATAACTCGGATGCAATTGTTGGAGAGGCTCATGAGAAAAAATACTGCAACTGTGAAGTCATTCAAAACACTTCCTTCATTTAAACTACGGGCACATTTTTAGCAAAAGGAGAGGGGGAAACTCAATTGCAGTACTTTGCAAAGATTTTTTTCTTTTTCCCAGTAAGAAATCTTATTTTACTAATCCTAAGCAAAGCCTCAAAGAAAGATACAATGTAAAATCTTTTGTACATGCTCAAATACCTGAATAATGCATGATTGTTCCTTACAGTTAACTCACCTGGGGGAAAAAAGCTTTGGAAGTCCATGAAAATACGTCCAAATCCCTGACTCCTTGGCTAGCATTAAAGATATTCTGAGCGACAAAGTTTAAGAAAGAAAAATATCAACAAGGAAAGGGAACAGAGTACCATCTGCAGAAGATGCGTTCACAGTAACAACACTTTCTGTACGCGAGCACCAATATGGAAATAATATTTTACTAAAGTGAGACTGAAGCCACCTGAGTAAACCACACACCAACATTCTGAAAAACACTTTTTTTTTTCAAAAGCTCTCCATAGATATAGTGTGTCATGCCATTTACTAACATCAAGAGCCAGACTTTGTTATAAGGCTTAAGGCAGCTAATGCAAGAGGGAAACCTTAAAAATCCTTAAATTACTTGTTTTAGTACAAACCAGATTTATTTTATGATGAAAAGCAGTGTGCTGTTTTATAAAGAAAATGTCAACGAAGATTATGCAGAAAATGCAACTATTACTATAAAGAGTAATGGCATGTACATTAACTCTCACTTTTAAAATAAAAAAAAACTCAAATGAAAAACCCAAGCCATTTAAAAATGTCCTCTCTTCTACATATGAAAAAAAAAGAAATAAAAACACGAAACTCTGGAAGTGTTTCTGAAAACTACTAGCAAAAAATTTAAGGAAAGCATAAAGAAACCCAATCCAATCTTGTTCATAGCAAAATTTACTGAATCACAGGCATTCTGGGTCTTTATGTTGAATTCTAAAAGTATTTTTTAAAACTACAATCAATTCATGGCAACACAATCCTAGAAAAAATATTTTCACAAACACTCTAATGACAATGCTATGTGATACGCATTCTACACAGATCTATCATGCTATCGGTCTATATTTATCTAACTAAAATTAAAATATATGGAATGTGCAGCAATGCACACTTTCACTATGTATGTAAAGACTGTTAAAAGGGTATTTTGCTTGGACCAAAAAAAGAGGAGCACTCAAATATTAATGAAAAGTATTATCATCTAAGACTTTAACCTGAAAGAAACATTAAAATACCTAATCAACTATGTCACTTTAGACAATGAGAATACAATTCCTATTTTCTATTTATTTTCCTAAGTTTTGTGTGTGGAAGGATACAGAAACACATCCATACACATACACAAACACACACACATACAAATTATAAAATATAAGATATAGAAAATGAGTATCTAGTGATATGTCCACAAATAAATGTGAAATAAAACTGAAACCAATGCCATCACCCCCTCAGCTTTAAAATGTGTGGCCAACAGGATCTTCTCTTAGTTAAAGCAGAAACATTACAAAGCACAGTGAAATGCTATTCTGAGGGAATATGATGTCCATGTGGTTGGTCACTGTATGTAAGAATTGTGGAGCACTTGTTCACTTACTGACATAAAGGAACATCAAGATTTTTAAAGCTATTTCCTACATTTTATTATACATTATTCTAGTATTAAAATCAACATGAAAAACAATGCATATTAATTTACCATTAAAGAACTAATTTAGTGATTCTTTAAGCTTATACTGCTTTTTAATTTCACTATGCTAACTTAAGTGTTTGCTGAGTCAGAAACAAGTACAATGATATTCAAACTGAAAAACTAGCGATGGAAACAATTTGCCAATGAAATCAATTTTGTTTATGTTAATCATATATAAATTCAGATTAGAAACCTTTTTCTTTCTATAGTCACAGAAAATTCTTGATTAACAATAGTTTACTGTGTAGTTAAATTGTATTTATCAAGTACCAGAACATTTACTAAGCAGAAACCTGACTTTAAAAATTAATTTTCTTTTCAAAATTTAGGAATGTTTTAATCTAATTTCTCTGAAGTCTCAATTTCTCATTATTACAAGAGAAATTAGGTTTCGTACTTCATAGGTTAATATGGTACCATACAGACGCATATTTATAATAAATTATTTTATTATTAAATCATATTTTAAAGTTAAAAAGTTATTTCAGGAAAATCAAATATCAAAACATACTAGAAACCTAACTAAATTAATAAGCAACAAACTGCAATTCTAAGCTGATAGTTTCTCAAGGCATGGGAAGTCATTAAATAAGTTAATAATTATCACTGTGAAAATATATGATCAAACATGTCAAATTCTCATGCCAAAAATCATTTTGATAGAAATACATAGAACTAAAGACTGCCAATTTGAAAGTAAAAAAGATAACAGGAGAATCAAGTATAAACCTTATATAAAATATTACAGTATTTTTTAACTACCTCTTAGTCTCATTCCAATAAGGTAAATTAAGCAATAAAGAATGAACTGATGCAGTTTATAAGTAGCAGTTATCAGTAATGTATTAAGTAATTATTGTTAATAACATTTAAAAAACAGGATAAGTGCACAAACTCATTCACAGAACTAAGAAATCTGAAATATATTAAACCCATATTACCAGGCATTATTAGCTATTTTAAGGAATGTCCACAAAATACAAGAAGCATTTGCTAACTTTACCAGGTTGGAGATGATATAAAAGAGACCACAAAATGACATTTTTATTTATTGCCATTCCAAATCTTTAATGCTACTAATTTTGGAATATTAATATACATCCTTTAGGTGAACACCAATTAGCCTAAGGAAGTGATTTGTATAAATGCATGACATGTTCAGATACCCAAGTTGCTTCTGTAAGAATTCAGAACACATCTGCTGTTGTCTACAGATCTACTGGTCTATCATCAGCCTTCTTTGATATAAAATTTTTTCCATTCAATATTTCTTAACATGTGTATTTGCCATTTTGACAAAGTATCCAAAGAACTGGGTTTATAAGTTTTAGGTAAAAAATATCTCCAATGGTAAAAGTAGATTTGCTTTTAAAAAAATTAAACCTTTGATCCTAGGAAGGTAAGCATCTCCTATGTCATGTGCATAATGGACTCTCTTTTTACTTCTATTTTCCAAGATATATAAAACACCATATGAGCTAACCTTTTGTAGTTTTCTAATCACAGGACTTAATTTTTATATGTGTATGTGTATGTATGCTGTGAATGCTTTCACATGTATGCAGGCACATATGCATATGTGTGCAGATGAAATGTATAGACTAGAGAAATACCTTGGGTGTCATCCTTAGGAATATTGACCACCCCCCTCCCTTTTGACATGGGATCATGCCCTGGCCTGGAGCCCACTGATTTGGCTAGGCTGGCTAGCCAGTGAATTTTAGGAGTTCTTGCTCTACCTCCCAGCACTGGGACTGCAAGCACTGGTGACTATCACCACGCCCAGCATTTTAACCTAGGTTTTGGTGGTGAACTCAGGTCCTCATGTAATGTAAGGCAAGGCAAGGCAAGTACTTTAACAACTGAGTTATTCCATCATAGAACTTTAATTTAAAAACTTAAAAGTTCACATTCTTCAGGTGTGGTTTTCAAACTGATTTATTTGCCTTCAGTACATGTCATGAGATTCATCTTCAGTCACCAAGGTTACAAGTATTCATACTGTTTAATCTGGAAGTTTATTCAAAATACTATAATTTTTATAATGCTTTCATTACTTTAATTGAATTATTTAAATGACACCAATTTCCTCATTTGTTCCTTGGCAACTATTTCTTCATATCTGCCTTAAATGTCCCCTCCCACAGCTGAGGAATTCCATAGCTTAGCCCAAAGCAACTTAATTATTTCATCACACAATTATTTAACCTTATATAATTACATTTACCCTTATCTCTTCATTATATTAAGGAATATTAAATATAAAAACAAAGTCTGATTCACATCTAGTAGGGTTCTAGCAACTTAAGATCTTAATGAGTATTCTTCCCCACTGGAAAAATGAAAAAAATAACATGACAGGGTCACAAAGAGGAAGAAATGACACAATTAAGAAGCATGCATATGTGTTAAGAATTATTTTACATGGCATGATGATACTGGATGGAAAGAACTCAGATATCAAGCAGTGCTGAAAGACTACTGAAGTAGAATGCAGCATTTAACACTATATAACAAACAAACATGAAAAGAATCCTTATTTAGTTCTATTTTTTTGGGAGGGGGCATGTAGAGTCTACCTGTAGCCCTAGCTAGCTTGGAACTCACTATGTAGATCAGGCTGACCTGATCTCATAGAGATTCGTCTGTCTCTGGAGTGCAAGGATTAAAGGTGTGTGCCACCACGCTCATCTAGTCTTATTCTTAAACAGCTTAAAAACAAAAATGAGAGTGCTGATGTGTATGTGCACACACACATAAAATAAATGGGTTGAAGGTAAGAAAAACAAGCTAGATTTCATGGTAGTTGCAGTTGGTGAAAGAAGTAAGCCCTTTCCATTCTTACAGACCAAGTACCACTTGAGGAACAGTTTACACAGTCCTTTTCTGCTTTCTAACCCTAATTCTTTGCTTCAAACCTGTCAACTAGTGATCAATTACTAAATATACCATACTAGTGCTATTTATTAGTAATATCATAAAGAGCAAATAGTGAAGAAAAAAATCATATTTTTTAGCTAATCTTAAAAGTGGTCTGGTTACTACCATATTTCATGATACAGTACTCTATATAGTAAACATTGGCTCTAACAAACAATTCTACTCCAGTAATCAAGGAGCTGTAATGAGTCTCTCAGTCTACAAGTTGGTATCACTAAAGATGATATAGCACAAGTCTAAGAACCATCTTATATTACACAGAAAAATAAATGCAAAATGTCAACATAGCAAACATTTATACTTGTTGCTGAATGCACAGTAAGTCTATTGTCTTAAAGTTTGGTTTGGAATTCATTTCAAATTAACAGTGTAAGAAATAAAGAAAGTACTTATCTCTTTGGAATTCAATAAGCCTAGTTTTAATTTTTTACTTCCTATTGGGGACAGATCAAAATAAGCATTAAAGTGCTTAATCTTGCCAAACTCCACTTTCATTAACAAAGACCCTTAAGAATTCAAGCACGTATTAAGTAAAAGTGATTTGGACATGGGTTACCTCAGAACTGAAAAGCCTTAATTAAAGAAAGCTGTATGAAAGTATAGCTATGATGCTTTTAAAAACCAACTTTTACTTACGTCAACAGGGACCAAAAGGCTCTTGCCAAGATGTTGATTAAAAGAGAGGCACCAGGCTTCAGTATAACCATTCATGTTAGGAACATACTTCTTTATTGTCTCATCATTCAGTCTCAACCACACACCATCATCATTGTGGATCTAGAGGAAAGAAGCAACAAAAACAATCCATGCCTTCCTGTGTACTCCCATGGGATGAGAGGGCTGAAAACTAGTCAAGGAAGGATGGAATGGAGACTAGGCATCTAGCTTTTGGAAAAGGTAAGGTTGAGAGAACGTCCAAAGAAAAGAAAGAGCAAATAATACCAAAGTGATATGATAATTCACAACATGAAACTGTAAAAACAATTCCTCTTGATTTAGAAGCACAAATAAATCACACAATAAATAATTTAACAGAAAAATTAGATGTTTTCCAAGAGAACACATGACTTTCATTCTACAAATTTAAATTTAAAAATTCTCAGGCTACTTGATTGTATTATAGGAAAATGTACTAGGAACTTTCCAGAATTAAAGCAATTCAAAAAATATATTTTAACATTACTTTAAAATTCACTTAAAGCATCTATGTCTAGCTACAGTAAGCAGTACTTCTATAGGTTCTGGTCAGTATGAGTTCAAGTGAGTTTTCTTCATGCTTGATGTATAATTTTGTTGTATTTTTACTGATAAAGGAAAATGAATGAAATGTGTGAAACTCAATGAACACAGCTACCAAACAGTACTTCAAAGATTTCCCAACCTGTTTAAAACCCAGTAACCTTAAAATGTACTTTCCTTGTTTTTGTGCAAATATTACAAAACAAGTCTGAAATGAATTACTAAGACTTTATTTATGAATGACCTACCTCATCAATAAAAGTGATAGTTCCGTTGACTTTCACTATGCCTATCTGTTCGCTCTGAAGGGAAGGGTGACTCCGAATACGGAGCCCTGCACTGTCCTTGGCCACAAATTTTCGAACCTGAAAACAGAAAAGACAAGATACTGAGAGGCAAAATACAGAACCTACATTTCCTAAGTAGCCAGTGATGAGTTTAATAGATCTGAAAGAACTACAATTTCAAAAGCTTTACACAATATTTATAGATCAGTTCCTTCTGCAAATAATTGCCATTTATTTGTAACAGCAAAAAACCCAGAATATATCAAAGTACTAAAGAATATTGGAGACAGAAGTTAATATATTTATGATTTCTCTCTTTCTAATTTTTGAAGACATATGACAGAAATATAAAAGGTACCTTTTGGGAAGGCATGATATAATTCTCATTGTTTTCTTTTTAATATGCAGTTTTCCCAAATTCCTTTAGTCTGTCAGGAAATTAATTTTTCTTTTAATGGTACAAAATATTTTTTAGCCTTGAAAACTTACATGTAATTTCAGTGGAACTTCTGTTAACTATAAATTTTCAATAACAAAGTACAGAACACTTACAAACTATTAAATTATATATAAAAAAGGGGCTGAAAAGGTGGTGGCTCAGTGGTTAAGAGCACTGGCTGCTCTTGCAGAGGCCCTGGGTTTAGTTCCTAGCATCTACATGGTAGCTAACAACTCTCTGTAACTTCAGTTCCAGGAGATCCAATACCCTCTTCTGGACTCTGCAGGCATTTCACAACACAGATGCACTTGTACATGCAAGCAATATACTCACACAAATAAAAAAAATTTTTTTAAATGTATTAAGAAGCCAAAATATAAAGGACGTACAATTTGAAATCATTATAATTCCTATCAACTACTCTTCAAACAGATTTCAGGATATTGAAAATTCAAATACTGAAATAAAACAAGTAAAATGTTACATCTTTGATAACCACTTTGAAACATTTACAAAAAATTTAAAAATCTTAGACCAGTTCCACTTTTGGCTTCACCCTATCCTAACCTTATTTGGTTGAGGTTCAGTCTTTGGCTTCACCAGCTGAGTTCCTGGGGGAATCATCCCTTTCGGTGGGTCTTTCACTTTTACTTCGAGGCCAGCATCTGTAAGAAAATTGAGAGAACTCTAATATTTAACCAAAAGACGGGAAGGAGACACACCCAGAAATCTAACTTATAAACATCATACTATTTTCAACAATTAAGAAAAATATATGAACTGTGTTTGAAAGGTACTGGTGGTACTCAACAGGTTAAAAAAGAGAGAGAGAGAAATGTAAAACTATGTTCCTGAGATTAAAGAAGGGCAAGCTAAAGTGTTTCCCTAGTATTTAAACTGGCAAAGGGGATTCCATTATTTGACCGAAACATGTGGAATGACTCTGAAAAATTTCAAAATAAGGAAAAAGAAATCCTTCTTCAACAAATGCTATCTGGTGGCAACAGATCAGAACACTCTTTGTCACCTACACGGGTAACCTCTGTGAGTGATAGCCAGCAGAGCATGGCTGACAGCATGATGGGCAGAAATGGAGCATGATATAACACAGTAGTTATATAGTGTTCTTATATCTACAACTAATTGACTTTGTGCTGCAATGCATTTATGCACGAGGCGTCAAAGACAATGCTCTCTACCTCACATTATGAGACTGAAGTGATATAAAATATGGGAAATATGTCATAACAATGTGCATATATTCAATGTCCAATAAATGTTACCTATTATCCGTGGTTTAATGAAATAGTATCTACCTTTGTTTAGGGTCAAGAAAGGTCCCAGACTAATAACAGCTTGGCTAATGTTGAGTTAGGAAAGCAAATGGATAATTTAAGAAAATGTGTACCCCTTTCTCAACTTCATTCCAAAAATACACCAGTTGCCTGTCCTTCACTATTGTATAAGATGATTGAAAACAGCACCTACTAAAATCATTCCTAACTTGCCAGTGACATTTTTTTTAGCAAACAAGTTTCCTTATCATTATTGCATTTTTTCAAAACAAAATTTGCTTTGTGGTTTCTCTTTCCCCTCCTCCTCCCTTTCCTGATTTCATGTCACATCTATTCTTTTGTCCTATCTACCCTACCTGTTGTTCCTTCTCATGGCTTCCTATCTAATTTCATATCCTAACGCTACTCTGAGCCTCCCGTGTTATATGAATACTAACATTAAAACTTAGATCTGCATATGAGGGAGAATGCAATTTTTTTCTTTCAGAGTTTGGGACACCTCACTTCATAAACTTTCCAGATCCAGCCATTTTTCCTGCCAATTTCATTTTTTTTTTAATGGATGAGTAAAATTTTTCATTGTGTATAATGTCACATTTTAATTATACTATTTCCTTTCTATTGTGAAAAAATGTAGCAATAAACATGGATGAGCAAGTATCTCTGTAGTACTATGACATAAATTCCTGCTGTAATTTGTAGGTCTTGTCTGTCACTATTTATATTCTACTTCAAATGATTTTTGCCAGTTGTATCTCAGCAAAATGTAAGTTTTTAACACTTGGGTATCTGGTTATATATAGTTACATATTTTGTACACCTAAGTATGAAGAATCTCTTTATCCCCACTAAAAAACCCCAAATACTTAAAGCAGGAATGCTAATATTACAGTCACCAATACACATGAATTTTTTCATACTATTTTTATCCTCTTACACATAGTTTAAAAAGCAAGAATTAACAGCTAAAAGAATATCAGTATGTGTTTCAGTTTAATGGGAGATGGTGCATGCACGGAGCAATGCAGGAGTAAGGAGGACATCTCACACCTCACCTGCATACTGGGGAATGTGTGGAAGAACTTTTGAGAACTACAGAACCATCAGACACCACTGACTGTTGCAAAATGATACAGTTGTAGCACTGTACTAATTAAATACTCACTCTGTAGGAGGAAATGAAGGCACAAAGAAGTTCTGAAACCTATCCATGTGCATGACACAAAGGGTAAAACTGTAAGACAAGGATGACTTTGATTCCAGTTCTTTCCTATAACATTACTTAAATTTATATTTACCAATCTCAATGCCATCAATGGTAACATGAATAGTGTAGAGCCCGATAGCACCTGGAGTCCAATTTGCACAGTAAGTCCCATCATTATTGACACGGATTAGCATATTTTCACTGGGCCTAAAAAGAAACAGATGGATATCAGAAAATTTACTTTTGACTAAGCAGGTAAGATCATTGTATTTCAACAAACGTTTAGTTTTTATTATCATACTGCCTGGCAATCCTACTGCTCCATCTGCTTCCCTACTTACAATTTCATCCCATTGTTCACCTCAAATTCCATCTCTCCTCTTTCCTACTTTGTGATGATTTTTTCACCTTTTATTTCTGTGAGGAATAGAAGCAATCAGCTAAAACCTCTTTTATAATCAGACCATTGAACGGAGTTTTCCTCATTTTCTCTGTTATGCTAGAAGCAGTGTGGCTCTTATCCAAAGCCAGTTTTTCCATTTGAATTGTGAATTTGATTCTTCAACACTTTGGTGCTATAAGTGCTTCACTTTCTCTCTCAAACACTATTAATTTCTCCTGCTCTATACAACTAGTTCCATTAGCATAAAAACTTTAGCATTTTCCATGTTAACTCTTGTTATACAAACTTTCCTAATATCCTTTCCAACAAGGCCTTTTATCTCTTCTCCTCTTTATACAAAAACATACCTGAAAATTACTACTAATGTTCTTTCCATTTTTCTTCTACAACTTAACTGTTACCAGACTTTTGCTCTCAACATTTCATGACAGTTGCTGATGTCAGAGGTATTATGACCACCATACCTTTAAATTTAAGTCATTTCTTCCTCCTCAGCAATTTCTTACTTTCCTGAAGTAGTTTCTCTTGGCACTTAAGTTTGGCGCCTCTCTTCTGACTGCCCTTTACCTTATGAAACACTCCAAAGGTTGAGTCTAGTTCTTTAATTCCACACATGATCTTTTTAGCTGATCAACTGTCCATTTCTTAGAGTTAAATATCTTTTCTAGATGGTTTCCAGATTCACTTTTCTCTTAAGCTTCAAACTATGTGCAGTTAGCTGCACAGCTGCAGTTCCACTTAAACATCTGTGAGGGAACTTGGGATTTCAATTTTAACATATCCAAATAAAAGCTCTTATTTCTCACTTACTCACATACAACTTACAAAACAATACAGAAGAATACATGCTTATTCCTAGGACTTTTGAGCCTCATAAAAATTATGACAATTCATACCAGGAGTAAAATTCTTAGGCCAAAAGTCTCTGTCACAACTACATATCTCTATATATCTATGTAGCTATGTATCTATCTAGCTATCTTCTTTTTAAACCAAAAGTAGCTATGGATAGTACATAAAGTAACCAGTAAAGTTGATAGCTAATAACATTTACTTAAAAAAACGGTCAATATGTAAAATTTGGTTGTGAGCCAAAACTGACTGAGATCTGCTCTATGCTGTTGCTAAAGTCAAAGAAAAATCTGTGATCATTCTTGATTCCTTGGTGACAGGTCTACTAGCTCTACTTTTTTTTTCCACAAAAACCTCTAGTCCAAATCCCCTAATAGTCTGTAACTTAGTTCTCTATTCCTATCCTTGATCCCCCTTAATTCATCTTTAGAAAGCAGCCAGAACAATCTTCTATGAATTTTAAGTCAGACCATGTAGGAATTCTATTTAAATGTGAAATTAATGAAAATTAAAACTCTTTGTTTTATTTTATGTGTATGAATACATTGCCTGCATGTATGTAAGTGTACCTGTGTCATTCAATGGCTTTGAAGGTCAGAAGAAGGCACTGGATCCCCTGGAATTGGAGTTATGGGTGGTTGTTAGCCATCATATGGGTGCTGGGAATTGAACCCGGGTCCTCTGTAAGAGCAGCCAGTACTCTTAATCGCTGAGCCCTCTCTCCAGTCCCAAATTCAATCTCTTTTAACCCATTCTGCCAGACCACATGTTAAACAGATCTCATGTAGCCCTGGAGCCTCAGGTTTAGACATTTCCCTTTTCACTATTCTCCAGGTCCATCACTTTTCTGTTTGTTCTTCAAAGACTTCAAGCTCAATCTAGGCCAGGTTTTCTCTAGCTTGACTGCATTTTCCCAAATCTTTACATAGCTAAAAGCCATCCAGCTCTCCAGTAAGACAATACTCCTAAACTAGTCCTCTTCCATTAGAGTCTCCCAGGCCAAGGCTACCTGGGAACTTGTTTTATAGCCAAGGCTGGTCAGGATTGTGCTACAGAGCCAAATCTAGCTTGTATCTCATCATGCTCCTGCATCTGCTTCCTAAATGCTAAATTATAGGTGTGTGTTATTACACTGAGGTATGAGTTTGTTCTTGTTTAACTGAATGTAAATGTATAATGATCATATTTATTTTACAGAAGTCATTTGTGTCTAGTGGAACTTATAAAACTGTAATTAAACAAGAAACAACAATTTTCAAATTTGATAGAAAATGTTCTAGATTATATTCTATAACACTGTCTTTCATACAAATCAGAATGAAGTCAAAATAACCTACCAATTTTTAATAAGGTAGGGTGAATAACATGCAACACAAAGTAGCCTAGGGGTAGTTATGTTTTCTCAGATTTCTTTAGAAGCCTTTTCTAAATTCTATGGAGGTCAAGTACCATACTATGTATCATGCACTTATTTAGTTCTACTGTCAATTTTTTTCCAGTTGAATTTTTTTACCTGGATTTTTGTGATTTTCATACAATATAGTTTGATGATACTAAAGCATCTATTTTTAAAAGTACATATCCTATCAGAAATGCTGGTACACACCTATCACCCCAGCACCTGGGAGGTTACAGCAGAACAATCAAAAGGGTCAGCTCAGGTTATATGATAAAAACCCTGTTTCAAAACCAAAACAAAACAGAAAAAAGTCTCTTACAAAACAAAATCTAACTAAAAAATATGCTTAAATCTGTAGTTGACAATTAATCAGAGGTTGAAAAATAAGACATAAATATCATTGAAATCTCTTCACAACTCACAACTCACTGAGAGTAGGAGAAAAAGAATAATTAAAAGGCATCAAAGTAGTGGTTGCAGTGGCATACGCTTGCAATCCTAGCACTCAGGAAGCAGAAGCAGGTGGAAAATGTTCTAGCCTGGTCTCCCGTCTCAAAAATGAAACAAATAAACAAAAAAAAAGCAAGCAGAAAAATAGTAACCAACACTAGACAAGATGATTTATATATTTTTGGACACTAGATATTCTTTCTCTAGTATCTTAGTTTTATTCATATGTTTGCAGTATTAAAGTTGACTACAGATGCATCCCACCAGAAAATATATATATTATCCTATGTGGGAAATCTTAATTGGAAAACTTGAAAATGCTTTAAAATATCTGTTTAGAAAACTGATTGGAATTCTGGATGTTTTCAGTCTGGATGATTAAGTTTCAGTTTTAGCAATGCTTTGAGAAAATGATTCTTACCTTTTAGGAGTTGGTGATGCAAAACGCAGTTCTTCAAAGGAGTAATTTTCATATACCTTTAAGAAAGAGACAAGGAACATTGGCAACATTGGTGTAAGCTCCAAATCAAATGTAAATCACAATATTTGAAAATTTTAGCTGATATGATAGCTAATATTTTGGACTTGACAGAATCTAGAATCCCTAAAGAATAAGACTCTGGGCTAATAAAGACAAAAAAATAAATAACTTTGGGGTATATTAAAATTTAAAATTTCTAACAAAAATACTATATAGAAAAGCTTCCATGTGGAAGAGGATTCACATTTCATGAAATCTGAATGAATATGCATCCTCAATACATACAGACTAAATCAACACAAACAAAAAAATTGAGTAAAGTCAATACTCTGAAGAGTAAATCTGAGAGGCCACTGAATATTGGAGAAGTTCTTTATGGTGGGAAACAAAGAAATGCAAATTAAAACAATAAAGCAGTCATTAACATAAACAATTTGAACAATAGAGACATGAAGTGGGAGGTAGTAAGGCAGGGGTGTAGGGGCATGAATATGGTCAAAGTACAGTGGATGGAATCCTCAAATCAATACAAATATTTTGAAATATTTTTAGTAAGAACCAAGTGTTAAGAAAAATGCCTGAGAGGCAGAAGCTTAACTTCTGGTAATGTTTAATGCAGTTGCAGACATGCTTCCCCTAAATCCAGCAATTATATAGGTAAGTATATATTTGAAAAAAACTCTTGCTCATATATAAAATGACACAAAAACAATAATGCATATTTCAGTACAGTTTAAAGTAAGTGTCTAGCAATAAAAAAATGGACACATGCAACAATAAAAATTTAAATACTTTGGAGCTAACTTCGGCATGCTGACAATTTTTACTAACTGCCTCTGAAGACAATTTATTCATTTATTAGTTTTATTTTATTTTATTTTATGTGTATTGTCAGCATGTATGTAAGTGTATCTGTGTCATACAATATTGAAGAGGTCAGACGAGGGCGAAGGGTCCTTTGGAACTGGAGTTACAAATGGACGGTTACTAGCTACCATGAGAGTGCTGGGAACAGAATCCAGGTTCTCTGCAAGAGCAGCCAGTGTTCTTAACTGCTGAGCCATCTCTCCAGACCCTCCGAAGATAACTTTTTGTAAAAGCTGGACAAAATATTTTTAAACATCTGCTTAAATACAGAAACTGAAAAGTCTGGAAATGAAGAAAATAATAGATTCCTTGTTATTCTGGAGTACTTCAAAACTGAAGGGGTCTAAATAAACTCTGAATCCCTAAAGATCTGTGTTCTAGCAGCAGTTGTAAACTGAAAGTAGACAAGGACTTCACAGAGAATGAAATCCAGCTTTATGTCAGCTCAACTTGACTAGATTAACTTGTTCTATAATGGGTGATCCCTTTAACATCTGTCAGAAACTGATAAATTTCTCTCTAGGGGAAGGAATATCATTTAAAAATATGTTATAATGAGTGGTGAATGGGATACTTACCTGCAAATATAAGGATCCATATTTTTCACATAGTAAGAAATTATATTTGTCTAGTGATGTGACAGCCCTGGAGTTTTCTATGTATGTTTGCAACAGACAGAGATTATTACATAGTTCCACAACTGGTAATAAATAGACTGTGAACTGCCCAAGCCTAAGTGGCATATCTATGATGCAAACTGTATACCTAAGGCTCACAGAACATAAAACAAGGGGTAAAGTGAACACTAATGTATCTCTCATTTCTCATCAATGAAGCTCCCTCACGCAACAGAGGGCCAGGAAAATAAAGATCACAAATGGCCAAAGCATAAAGAACAAGAGTCTGCAGAGTGTGGGTTCTTGGATAAGACTCCTATATTAAACTTCATTCACCCAGGGCTTGGGGACCATAGTGGAAGAGGGGGCAGAAAGATTGTATGGGCCAGGGAGGAGATGCATGACCATATGGAAATAGAGTCTTACAGGTTCCTGGGATTTACTCATATGAACCTACAGCAATGGTGTCAGAATGTACAAGACCCATGCAAACTCAAGCACACAAAAACTCAGCACAGAACTGTGGAAACAGACAGAGGCCCCAATCTCGATCAACGAATACTGGCAGCTAATTACTGCTGAGTGAGGAAGAGGTGATCTTTTTAAAGTAAGGGACCCTAGATGGGTTGACTAGACCCTGATGGATGAACTTGCACTGAAGAATGTATGGGGACACTAACTTGACACAATAGGCCTTAACACAAACGACAGAATATATGAGGTCCAGTGAGGGAGGGAGCACTATGGGAAGGTGCCAGTGGAGAAGCGGGTATAAAGATGATTAAAATGTTCTGTATGAAATACACAAAAATTCAATTAAAAATTTATTATATATATACATGCTATAAGTTTAACATCTATAAGCAGCTAGTCTAGAAACTTGTAGTTTTATGTAGACTTGAATAACTGAAATGTTGAAAACATCAATGGCAAAAGAGAAAAATTTCTGAGATGTAAAATGAATTACCTTCATCATTGTTATGGCAATATATCGTGCCTCCTTCACTATCATTGGTTCATATGAAACATCCAGTTTTGGTGACGCCAGCCCACCAAAAGTCATGTCTGTATTAGAAGATGATGTTGCTACTGCTGGACTGCCAGGAATCCTTTGGGCTTTCTTTCCTTGCTCTTGTTGCAGAGACGTTTTTTTCTGAGAAACAGGTACGGCTTTCACTTCCACCTATCCATGATATTATAAAAACCAAATACTATTACATAATAATCCTTGACACATTGAAAGAAGTAATCCACAATTTAAAGAGTCAGTTAAAAATTTTGTTGGCACTGGCTCAACTTGGACATTCAAGACTTTATTTAACAGAACCAGATGATATCAACTGTTTTATATAATGAACAGTGGAAAAAAGAGGATTCATTATTTTGAAAGCAATAATCACACATTTCAAAACATAAAAATACAATATATCACTAGTAAGACCAAGAAAGGAAAACAAAATGAATCTATATTGAATACTTTCAGGAACTAACATTATAATCTTGGCTTCTATGAAAGTACATTATCTGAATTCCTGCTGTATTTTGTATTCTACAAAAGTAAATGCAACTCATCAATAGTCTTCAACATTGACAAAGCTAACTATATTACACCTCAGGTATAAAGATGTTTGTTTACTTTAGTGAAGAAAAACACTATTAGATATCTCAGTTATTTAATTTAAGCCACTAATTTAAACAATCACATTTTCAACTCAATTTCTGCAATAAAATAGGAATTTCTACTTACTCTACACATAAAGAGATTTAACAAAGGCATATTAAAATACTGAAAATATAAACTGCTGCTAACAAACCTTTTTCAGAAATACTTTGGGGAGGCTGGGAGTACAGTTTAGTGGCTGTGTATGTGTTTAACATGCATGAGGCAAAGAAAAAGGAAGTACTTTGCAAGAATTGCAACAAAAAGATTTTATTCAGTTTGGCTTGTTTCTTTGTGTGCTGATAAAAGAACACTTGACCCTAGATAGCCAAAGATGTATAATACATACAGTTTGAATACCACATTAGCTCTTTATCAGATGTTACTGAGCCTCCCTCAGCTTTCCCTATTCCTTATGAACGTGAACCTGGCAAGGCTAGGCAATTCAACAATGGATTTTGAGCGTGCAGTGCATGCATGTTTCTGTGTGTAAGCTACAGGATAACTTCAGGTATCAACCTCAGAGGGCCATCCCATCCCTCCATTCCTCCTTTTTAAGATATGTTCTTTCATTGGCATGGAGTTCTCCAAGTATGCTTGTCTGGCTAGCAAACTGAGCCCCAGAAATCCTGCTGTCTTCACCTCCTCAGTGCTGTGACTAAAAGTGCGATTAGCTAATTTTTTTCTCTTTTTCTTTTTTTTAAACATGGGACCTGCAGATTGAATTCAGGTCCTCTTGTTTACAAGCAAGCACTTTATTGAATGAGCCATTTTACCAGCCCCAATATTGATCTCCGCGTAAACAGAAGAGGAAGCATTAATGAACATGGCAGTATTAAATAACCAAAGGACACCTTGGAAATTTAGAATGTCTCTATGTAAGTTTTTTGCTTAGGTTTTGTTTTTGCAGTTAAGAGGAATGAACCAATGGCTTTGCACCAGCAAGAAGCTCTGGCCCTAGTTGAGGATCTACTGACATGTGACAACTGCTGGGAGAATAAGCTTTCTTTAAACAGTGTGATGCCAGGAGGGCAATCACGCTTCAGGGGATAGGCTCATATCCCAAAAGCATATATGGAGTATAAATTACTCTATAGGCTTTAAAAAAAATTGAGGACATGCAGTGGGGTAAGGTAGGAAGGTGGAGGTGGATCTGAGAAGAGATGGGGTTGGTGGTTAGAAAATGGTCAAAATATATTATATCAAATTTTACAAGAATCGGTTCTCCTCCCTGTTCCAGAGACAGCCATATCTCATGCAGTGCCAGCCTCATCCCCGAGAACCTGACGGTGAAGGTTGGAGTGAACGGATTGTGTCTGGTCACCAGGACTGCCTTCAATTCTGACAAAGTGGATACTGTTGCCATCAATGTCCTTTTCATTGACCTCAGCTGCATACATTTTCCATTATGATTCCACCCACAATAAATGCCATGACATAGTCATGAATGAGAATAGGAAATTTGTCATCAATGGGAAGGTCATCTTTGGCATGAATGGCAAGAATACACCAATATCAAATGGGGTGATGCTGGTGCCAAGTATGTTGTGGAGACTACTGGTGTTTTCACTAACAAAGAGAAGGCCAGGACCTACCTGGAGGGTGGCACCAAAAGGGTGATCATCTCTGCTCCTTCTACTAATGCCCCCATGTTTGTGATGGGTGTGAACCAAGACAAATAGGACAACTCCCTCATGGTTGTCAGCAATGCCTCCCAAACTACTAGATACTACCTAGCTCCCCAGCCAAGGTCACCCATGACAACTTTGACGATGGTGAGGGACTCATGACAATCTATGCTACCATGGCCAGCCAGAAGACTGTGAACCGCCCCTCTGGAAAACTGGTGTGATAGTCATGGGGTTACCCAGAATATCATCTCTGAATCCACTGGCACTGCCAAGACTGTGCGCAAGGTCATCCTAGAGCTGACTGGGAAACTCACTGGCATGTCCTACCATGTTCTTACCTCCAATATGCTCATCATGGATCTGACCTGCTGCCTAGAGAAAGCTACTAAATACGATGACATCAAGAAGATGGTGAAGTGGGCATTGGAGAGCTCCGTACAGGAACCCTTGCATTACACAGAGGACCAGGCTGTCTCCAGCAACTTTAACAGTGACACCCAGTTTTCTGCCTTTGATGCTGGGGCACTGACCTTGGCGATCACTTTGTTAAGACCATTTCCTGGTATGACAACAAATTTGGCTATAGTGTCAGAGTGGTGGCACAGCCTCTGAGGACTACAAAGCTCTGGACCACTCACCCCAGTAAGAGGAAGAGAGAGGCTCTCAGCTGGGGAGTCCCTACCTCAATTCAGTCTGCAACACACAGAGTTATCCTCTTTTATAGTTTCTACCCCAGACCCACAGGAGAAGGAGAGAGACTTAAGGAGTCCTACTCTCTTAAACACCGTCAATAAAGTTCACTGCACCCATCCCCAAATAATCAAAAACATTATTAAAATTTTCTTTTATTTCCTATGTGACTAACTCCAGATTTTCCTGGAATAATCATTTTATATATAGAAAAACATGTACCATGCAATGCTTTAAAAGCATTTTGGTACTGACAGAACAGTAACTAAATTCAAATTATGTTTCAAATATTTAGTGAACACTATATTAATACTTTAACAATTTTTGTGAGGTCTAAAGTGTACCTCAGATTTTATGTGCTAAGGCTGAAAGTAAATAGATAAAATCAATTATTTTCACCTACTACAATAAAACCAACAAATTAAAAAGAATGTGTATACAAACCACTTCTAAGTGGTATTTAGAAGCATTTTTTAAGATAGTTTCTTAATTATAGGTAATGTAATGCATTGAATTAAGAGGCCTAAAAACAAAGACAGTAGAAAGAACTATGTAGAAAAAAGAAAAGAGGGGAGGGAAGGGGAGGTGGGGTTGGGGGAGGAAGATAATAATACAGCTAAGAAAAGAACCCAAAGATGGCAAGGAAAAGGAAACACAAAGTCAGACTTTGAGATGCAAAGAAAATTCACTTATCAAAAGAGACAACAGAAGAAACAAAGGAACAAACCAAGAAAGAAAATACAACTAATGTAATAAGCATAACAATAGGTGGATTAGCAAATCAAATGTTATGCTAATCTGGAAAATGGTCATTACAATACAGTCACTTAAGGAACTTAAAAGCTGGATTTAATAACTCACTACCTACACTTGTAAGAAATTCTTAAGTCTCTTAATACACTATGCTTATTTTACTGTAAACAAAATTCTGTCATTAGGTATGATTAGATGTGCAAAGGGACGCAAAGGAGGGAGAGAAAAGAAAATCTGCTGAGCAAGATAAGATGGGGGGAGAAGTGCATAGGAACTAAACTAAACAGTGAATGGTGGAAGACAGGAAAGGGGGACTCATCCTTTCAGAGAGGAGTGGGGAAGAGGGGGAGAGATAGTGGAAACAGAGGGGAACCTGATGGTGGAGGAGATGATATTTCAGAATGGGGGGATATGCGGCTACCTCTTCAGCTACAAGGGCATAACAATTTGTGTGTTGGTTCATGAATGTCCCAACCATCTTAAGTGAAGAAATCCTGCAATGTGCCTTAAGTATGTTATATAATTGGACGTTATTCATGAAAAATATAGATCATCATCACCCAGCATCCATCCAGTTCCCACCTGTGTGGTCATTTGAGGTTCCAGAGACACTTCTCATGAATGTGGTGGCTTAAGTCGGCATTTGAGAGGTTATGGAGGCCAAACTGATCTACACAGTGAATTACAGGTCAGCTTGGGCTATAGAGCAAGATACTATCTCAAAAAAGTTAAAGAGGACAACATTGAGACAGTAAAGAAAGTTGGAATGAGTTGGATATTAGATAACAGTATTGTGTGAAGTTGCTTTCCCAGTGTGATAATTGGGTGTAATTACGGATGAAAGTCTTCATGCTTAAGAGAGACATGCTAAAGTATTTAAGAGTAAAGTACCTAGAATTCTATGGACTTGCCAAAAATATTACATGCAGATACATCAACTGTATAATTATTTTGGGACTGGAGAGATAGCTCAGCAGTTAAGAGCACTGGCTGCTCTTGCAGAAGACTTAGGTTTGAATCTCAGCACCTACATGGGGGCTAACAAATGTCCATCACTCTAATTCCAGGGGATCTGACGACCTCTTCTATCCTCTCCTGGCACTGCATGACACGGGTGCACTTACATATATACACACATAATATTTATACAGATATGAAAAAAATAAAAATTTATGATTATGTTAATAATCTTATATATTATAACCAATATATCACATTCAATTTGTTATATACATAAAGATTAGATATGTAAAGATTAAAGGGGAAAAATCTTTAAAATTTCCATTATTAGGTAGCTATTTATTTACTGATTTTTATCACTATCAGGATTAGATTTCTAATCAATTATTTTTTCTTATAATTGTTTCACTCATTCATTCATTCATTTGAGACAGAGTCTCATTTTGGCTGGTCTCATTTCAGCAATCCTCCTGCCTCAGTCTCCTAATTACTAAGAATTGTGGCATGAGCCATTGCACTTGCTGATTTTTTTTTTTTCCCTTGTAATTCCTTATACTTTTGTGTTCTATGGAGTAAATTCAGAGTACTGGCACAAAAGCATTTTGGTGAAATATAATCTGCCTTTAAAAAAGCCATGGAAAGCCAAGACAGAAAAGCCATGGACGGTGGGACATGCCTACAATCCCAGAATGCAGGAGGTTAGGGCAGCAAGACCATGAGTTTATTGACAACCAGTTTGTGTAACTTAGAAAGAATGCCATAAACAACGATGATGACACCAACAAAGGAGAGACAATATCAGAGGATATCATAGCAAGTGTATATGTGCACATATGTACTTAAGAGTGTACTATTCCACTCTTTATTAGCTTGTTTTGGTCATAATGCAAATTGTTATTCTGAGTTTGGGCCACCAAAAATTTTAAAGGCACTTCTAAAGATGGATTTTTATTTAGTATCAGGCTTTTTCATAGTTTTATTTTTTGGTCTTTAACTGGTATGAAAAAAAAATGTGTCGTATCTTTTTTTTTTTCCTTTACTGAATCAGGCAAAAAATTAATTTGCTGAAATTATTAAAGTGATACTGAAAAAAAAAATCTTCTCTGAGTAAAAGAGAGCTGTGTATCCTTTTTTTTCAATCCTTTTGAGACAGGGTCTCCCTGTAGTCCCAGCTGGCCTAGAAATTGCTATGTAGACCAGGTGGGCCTCGATCTCAGAGATTCACCTTCGTCTGCCTCCCAGTGCTGGGATTAAAGGCATGAGCTACCAGGCCCAACTTCAGGATTATGTATCTTAATCCACTCTAAGCTTTAAAATAATCAAATAATCCTATAACTCAATTTTGGAAGGATTGGAGACCACATATACAAATTTATATGCAGTATCAATTTTTCAGGAACAATAACAAAAGGTTTAAGTGACATGTCAATAGATTATATCACTAAGGAATTAATTATACGATGTAATACAAATATCCTTAGTAATGTCTTATGTAGGAAGTACATAAATAATCTTCTATTAATAGTATATGTAACTTTATAATCTTCACTGTTTTTTCAATTCAAATTTGTATACTTCTAATTTATTTACTGATTATCAATATTATTTTTAGTTTTTGTTCTTATTTTTTTTTCTTTTCTTTCTTTTTTTTCTTTTCAGTGTATGAATGTTTTGCCTGCAAGTATGTAAGTGCACCTGTGTCATGAAATGTCCGAGGAGGTCAGAAGAGGGTGTCAGATTCCCTGGAATTGGAGTTACTGATTGTTTTTAGCCTCTATGTGGATGCTGGGGGAACCGAATCCCAGTCCTCTGCAAGAGAAGACAGTGCTCTTAACCACTGAGTCATTTCTCCAGTACCTCAATATTATTTTTAAAATTTGAATTCAGTAAATTAAGTGCAGATTACAGTTGAGTCATTTATTAAATACATACAATAACTAAAATGCACTATTTTATTCATTTATTTATGCAATTCCTATACACTAAGGGCCTTTCTTTTATGTGCCTAGCAATCTTCAAATAGACACTTAAAACATTTTCTTTGAAATCACTGTAGCATCAGGCATATAACTTGGAAACTAGGAAATTAATTAATATAAACAGATCATATAAGTAATTTTCAGTGTCCTCCATTATATACAAAGTGGGAAAAGCAAATGAATTTGGAACACTTGCCATTCTCAAACACTGATCAGTTTCTTAATTCACAGAGAATTACCTTCATGTTTGGAACATGTACCACATCTCCATATTGATCTTTGGTTTGAACAGTTATGGTAGTAGGCCAACCACAACGAATATCATCCTTATTCAGGATCAATGATGTCTTCTGAGGATCAGCATAAGAATCTGGCTGAAGCCATCTAAGTGTTGAAAACAAACAAAAATGTAAATATTCATGGCATCTTTAAGAACAACACGAAACTAAGACAAACAAAATTTGTATTGAACAAAATGCTAAAAACAGTATCTTTATTTCTGATTCAGAGTCATAAATGTTTCCCTGGTCTACACAGCAAGCTCTGGACCACTGAGGATTACACAGTAAGATCCTGTCTCATAAACCCAAACCCAAACAAACAAAATCCCCAAGATAAAGGGGAATCCCTAAAATAAAATAAAAAATTAAACCAGAAAGAGGTTAGATTTTCATTTAATAGAAAATAAAACAAACTGGAACATTTTTTTTCTTTTCCTAAAACAACAAATGGCAAAATCCAGTCAGTTAATAAATATTATATATTTCAAAATATTATCACCTTATACTTCAAAACATAGAAGCTAGATTATTGTAAGCAGCATTTTAACATCTTCAGAAATGAAGCCTTAAATTAAAGTAATTGTAATATTATAAGTACCTTGCAAGTCTTCCACCACTTGATCCTGGGACACAGGCAATAAAATCATCCAGAAAGGACTGCTCATTGCTTTGTATTTGAAGTGGTAAGTTTCCTTCAAGTGCCTCTAATATAGTTGGTGAATGAGAAAGGGCCAAACCCTTTCCAAGAATACCAGAGTGAGTTTTGCACACCTATTGGGTTAAAAAAGAAAAAGATTATATATGTATTTTATTTACTTACTTATTGTCTTAATGGGGAAATTATTTCCTCCCATGCCTCAGTTTTAGTCCATAATGTACAAATTCTAGAAGGGAAATATACAGGAAAATAGTTCCAGTCTCTATGTTCCTCAAAAATCAGGAATTTAGATCAGGTGTGGTAATGTACACCTTTGATCCCAGCACTTCAGAGGCAGAGGCAAAGGCAGGTCAATCTCTGTCAGACTAAGGCCAGCCTAATCTCTGTGAGTTCCAGGCCAGCTGGGGCTACAGGGAGACCCTGTCTCAAAAAGACAAAAAAAAAAAAAAAAAAAAAAAATTGAGGCCAGCCTGATCTACATAAGGAGTTCCAAGGCTTGCTGATACTACAGAGAGATTCTTTCAACAAAATCTGGAACTTGAGAAATCTTGATGCTAGATGAAATGGTGCATCTCCTCCTATTCTAGCCTATGTGTTATATCCTCATTTGTCAGGTCAGAGCTCCTGTAGTTCTCTTCACTGGCAATCATGAGTAAGTTGTGTTTGCTGTCTTGGGGAGGTGACCGTCATACTACGGTCTTTACTTGAGCAAAAGTAGGTAGAAATATGATTTTGACTGTACATAAACCTCATCAGTCTGAGTCTTATGTAAGTTAAAAAAATAGGAAGATAAAAATAAAATTTTAATTTTCACTATCTGATAAGTAAAACTTGGGTAAAACCTGTTTTAAATGCTGAAACTCTAGGAAAAATTTTAATATTAAATTTCAAAAACTATTTTTGATAGGAAAATGTTATACTTTTCAGGGCTATCAAATTTATGTAACAGTGACTTTGTATTTTATAAGCTACAGAAATTCAAAATATAATCTTTGGAGTCCAACAAACTAGAGTGTCAAATTCTGGTTCTGTATAAGTTATGTGCATGCAGTATGCGTTTGAGTTAATAGGTTACCATTCCAGAATCTGTAAAATATATCAGCTGGAGATCAAATAACACCTCTCTTATATGTTCTCTAAAAAATCTGTTAAAGGTCATGTATATAACATACATTTCACTGTTTGAGAAATACAACATGTTTATATACAGTACAACAACTACATACCAAAAAGAAATCTGGGCTACTTTTTAAAGTAGTAACCAGTTTAAATGATATTTTATACAGCATACTAATCTGACATGATATTGTATGAGCTCCACAATGGCTGTCCAACATGTGAATGGTATATGACATACACCATTTATTAAATGTCTTTTAAATTAAATTACTTGTGTTCCTGAAGCACAAAGATTTAACATCACACACACACACACACACACACACACCCACACAGAGCTGGATGATTTTAAAATCTACAAGTGCTTTACATTACTGAGAAAAATCATGTCTCCCTATGACTATAGCAAAGTGGTCAAAATAATAGATTTTGTCAGCAAATAATCAGAGATCAAAATTCAACCCAGCTATGTAACCTTGGACAAATTATCTATAGTCTCTGTGCTTCAGTATTCTTTAATATAGACAACATCAGACTCACGGGGTTGTTTTAAGGACTAAATAAGCTAAAAATACATGAAAGTTTAGAAATCATGCTTGATAAATTAAGATAAATGCATGTTTTATTACTGCTTGATCAATTCATCACAGGAAAAAAGGTAAAATACTAGTTCTTAGAATCAGAAGATGTGAATACTAGCTTTTATTTCTCAATTAACCAAGTTCTTAGATAAATCACGTAAATTCTGTGAATTTTTGATAACTGTAAGAATCACAAAAAATACTAACTTCAAAGTGTAATTGTAAAATTAGAGAAATATTAAAGAGGATATAAACTAGAAAGTACTACACAAATATTTTGCAAGTTAGTACTACTATTAACTACATATTCTTAGCACAGAATATAGGCTCAATTTAAATCAGTGCTTCCTTAATATGGACTCGATATTCTCTGATTCATGGTGAAATTGGAATTAAGTAGACATAGTAAAATGAGTCCTTTATTCTAAAATTATAGTCTTTCCATTTTAGGCTGTTAAGTGACTTTTTGAGATACTACTGACTGTTTTTACAACCAATCTTATCTGTGGAAAAAAATTTTACAATTCATGAATTTTACAAATTCATGAAGTCCTGTAGTCTGGATATTGTGGATCCAAATGAGGGATTCTCAGCCTGCCTTCTACCTTCTTGCTGTTTCATTATGCAACATTAACTCTCAGTGATAGTCTCAGTACGCAGTCTGAACTGATACTCAATATATCAGAACCTCTTGCCTAAAGTAAGTAGGCATTGTGATTTGAATGTGACTGCTAGTTAGAAAAATCTAGCTACAGTAAAAAATTAAAACAAACTGACATAATACATTCAAATCAGGACTTCAACCCAAACAGTATTTACATATTTCCATTACAAAGACAAATGTACTACTTAACTAATGTCTATTTAAACAAAAAAAAATTAGTAAATAACAATAGCAACAAACTGGCTCCTAAATGCCTATGGCTGAAGTTTGGAATTTAGCTCAGTGGTAGAGTTAGCAAGCTCGAGGCCCTAGGTTCTGTCCTCAGCTCAAAAAAAAAAGTGGGGTGGGGGGCGACACAATAACAGAAAAGACCACCCCCCAAACAAAACAAAAATAACAAAAAAAACCAAGGCAACCAACTGTCTAGGGCCGACTGTTTCTATGATGTTATAAAATATATGTCTGTCACAGTCACAGTCTGAACTCGGTAACCGTACATTCTTTATCTAGTGCTATTTCTTATGAAATTTTGTAATACAATCATACAACTAGTTTCCTTTGTCAACTCTATCTTAACTGCAAATGGACAGAATGAAGAACTTAACCACAGAATCTTATGTTGAAGAAAAGTAAGGATAATCTTGTTAAAACATTGTTTTTAAAGTAATAATTTATCTTTAAAACGTTTAGGACAATACCTGCAATGCAGCCTCTTCAAGAATTTCAAGATCTTCCTCCAACTCATTACCTGTTATACAAATTAATAAGTTTTACTAAACTATAATAACCTTTCCAATTGTGTTCATTCACTATCTTTTCCTTTTACAGTCTCACTACTATAGACTAAAAAGATTTAAAATTCTAGATAAATTCAGTAGTTTATACTGTAAAATGGTACATTATGTTTGGTATGGATATAAGTTATATTGTTCAAGCCGGGATCAAGGAACGTCTACTGAATGGTGTGCAAAATGAGGGTATCTACCCTGCTGCCCATGAATACTGCCTGATCTAGTATAGCTATGAATGTAGCCCCAAACAAACTGTAGTTACAACATTGGGAGGTTATTTTTTTGGGTTCATTGTGATTTTTCTCTCATAATAGTATGGTTCTGGACTGTGAACTTTGTAGATGACAACATGTTTCAATGTCAAAAGGTTAAACAAACCTGAGATAACAACCATGTGAATGCATGTACTTTTATTTTTAATCTATTTCCCTTTTTACAAAAAAAGGAGGAAACCTATTATTCTGATTGACTAATAAGATAGTTGTACTTTGGGTAAATAATGGTGACTCAGAAAAATATAAGTTACTAACTGTGTCCTTTAGCCATTTTCTTCTTTAATGCTTAATACAATATATTTTATTTCCTTATTTGTTTTTTTGAGACGGAGTCTCCCTGGAGCCCCAGGTAGCCTGGAACTAGCTTTGCAGACCAGGCTGGTCTCAGTCTTAGAGATCCACCTGTCTCTGTCTCCCAAGAGCAGGGATTAAAGGTGTGCACCACCACACTCAACCAGAATATATTTTGTTTACTAATTTTTCTTTCACAGTTTAAGCAATAAAATGTTAATGTGGCTAAAGAGGAAATAGACAAATGGAATAAAAGATGCATGGAATAAATATTTCTCTTTTTACTATCATGACATTTCCATTAAATCTCCAGTATCAACAGCTTCTTATATATTACAATTCTAGCAACTTCACAGCTAACCCTTAACTCTATAGGTGTATGTCAACATTATACATAAGTAAACAATGAATACACACATACATATATAGGGCGAGGCATTCAAGAATGGACCTTCTGTAACTTCCTTTTCTCATTTAATATAATTTGGATGACTTTCTCAGGTCATACAGTTGTATTTTCTTTAACAGCTACACAGATGCTAAGTATATGGATGTGCCATTATCTATCTAACAGGTCCTAAATGACAGATGTTTTGGTTGCTGTTACATTTTGCAATCAAAGCCCTGCTATATTCATCCTTGCTTCATCATATATTTTTTGATCATTTGTGTAAGTATGTATCAAAAAACAGCCATGTGAAAAAGTATATACATGGTCATGTACCAACTCTTACAATCTCCCCCTCACCCTCTCTTACTCAACAGTCCTTGAGTCATGGGTGAGAGAGGTTTAATATAGGAGTCCTATCCAGGAACACACACATTGCAGTCTCTTATTTTCTAAAATTAAGTTAGCTGTGGCCTTCTGTGAACTCAGAATAGAGCGGAGAAAATGTGTAGCGGGCCCCAACCCTAGCCAATGACAAATGGCAAATGATTACTGCGGGGTAAGGGAGAATAGATCTTCTTTAAGGGAGTGATTCTAGATATCGTGACTAGACTCCAGTGTATGAACTTGTACCAAGGGAAGGATACCTGGACAGAAATGCTTGACCAGATAGGACTTGACATATATGACAGAATACCTGAAATCTGGTCAGGGGAGATATGGGGTATGGGAAGGGGACTAAATTTGATTAAAATGTATTATACGAAATGCACAAAAGCACAATAAAAATACTAAAAATGAAAAAAAGAAAAAGTATATACATGGAATCTTTTAACACTTAATGACAAAGTCCTCCGTCAGGGTGTTAACAATTTTCTTCATATACACAGAATATGAGTTTAAATAAAACATTGATATAAGTCTCACAAATATACTAATATTAAGGAGGATCAACGAAACTGAGAAGACTAAAGGGGACTAAGTAAGAATGAACCTAAGAAAGAATGACAAAGACAAAGATGAAGAAAAATAATGGACGGAAATAAAGGGTAGAATGTTGGCATTATAGCAGGTATAAATGGACTTTCAGAGTGAGTATGTGACTGTGTGTGTGTGTGTGTGTGTGTGTGTGTGTGTGTGTTTGTGTGTATAAGGAGAATACACAGTTGTATGTAACTGAGTAAATGAAAAAGATTTTAGGATACTGTTCAGTTTCCATTTAAACGAATTTAGACCCATCAGTATATTAAACAACTTGTTTTTAAGTACATATATAAGTATGTGTTAACTCTTAAAATTTCTTCTGAATCATTAACACCCAGTACTGAATCAGACTCACCAACAGGAAGTGCTAGATCCTTCTTCATCAAAGCTGCTGCACAAACCCCACCAAGATTGGCTAATTCTTTTTCCAGCTGAATAACTCCCTGTAGGAATGCATACAATTTGTTGCATTAAAAAATATTTGAATGTGGTTATGAGAGAAATGTAATTCAAATTCAGGCATTACCTTTGAAACTAGAAAGAAGCATGTATTAGTTGTTGTGAGTGAAAGAGACTGAATACTTTGCCACATGTTGGTTTGGAGGTTTGGGTTGAAAGCTTCAATGTCCCAGTCATTTTTCATTCATTATTTAGGGGAGTATGACTTTGACTTTATTTTAGTGTATGATTTAAAACATTTACAAAACTCACAGTCCCTTTACTCAGGTTCTGTCATGTTTTCAGAAAGGTAGGGTCATATGAGTAATTTCAGCACAGCAAAATTATAAATTCAGCTTTACTTATATGGGGCTATATGGCATAAGCTCAATTAAGTTCATGCATTAAAAGTAGCAAAGGATTATTATACATAATTAAACTACAAAATATCTTAAACTATAAGCCTCTACCTTGAAATGAATTACAGACTCTGAATTTAGGCAACAATGTGTTTAAAGTCAACAGGAAGCTTTAAATAGATAATTTGTCCTTACCATATTGGAAAGATAATTTGTTTTTACCTCATCAGGTCCAGGGCTAAATTCATATCCAATTGCAAAACACTTAAAACCATAGAAGGAAGCTTTGTCATCTTTCACATAATCTGAAGCAGTTTCTAGTGAAAAAAGGGCTTCGTTTCCTTAAAAAACAAAACAAGATGTGTGTATATGACTGAGAGAAAAAGAAAGAACAAGAATTGAAACAAACAAACAAGAACACATGCCAGTCCCTAGTATTAGGTCTAAATATGAAATAACTTAATTAAAATTTCATTTTTTCATCATAACAATATAAATTATTATTCAAATCAACTACTAAAGTGGAAAGAAACCTTTTTTTGAGGGCGAATTCTACATTTACTTGCGCAAACTATACTAAAAGCAACACTATCAACAATGGACCATCCCTAATGGTTATTAATTTTGAATGGTTACTAATTTTCATTTCATTTCAAATCAGAGAATACTTTAAAATTTTCCTTTTAAAAGAAGACCTAAATATCAGAAATAAGTATACACACACATAGTGTCTTCTTTAAAGGAAGGATTGGAATCAAATCGACCATTATTGTGGCTTGGTCTCAACTACACAGAAAGCTCAGTATCAACATTGTTTTTTATTATTTTATAAAATCCTCAAAACAATCTCCCCTCACTCCAGTTCAGATCACACTGTGCCCTTTGCCTAGCATATCTTATTTACTCTTCATCTGTAATCCAGACCCATAAGTCTTTAATAATTTCCTCTAAAATTAAACACTTTCAATAATGCATTGGTAATATACATACATGTATCCACTTTATTCCAGAAAAACAATTACCTGGTAACACTAAAACCATAGTAGGCCACCCAGAAGATCCTGAAAACTTCTTTAATTCTATCCATGAATTAAGATTTTCATGAACAGATGTCAATTTTGGTCCATAACCTGAACTCTGAATAGTTCTAACAGGAATCAACAAACGAAGGACATCTTCTGACTGTGCAGTTCCACACTGAGGGTCAAATTCGATTGTTATCCACCTAACACATTCTGGGAATGTCACCTGGTAATAGAAAAGGGGGCATGAACATACATGTACACCTGTATCTAATGTGTGTGTATACTTTTATTAAATGAATCAGAATGGTAAACTATAAATCAAGAAAGGAAGGAAGAATCAAAGTAGAGGAAACAGATAAAAGCTAAGTTTGTTTTATAATTTGATTTTGGACTATGTAATTATTTAAATATTTAGAAAACAAAATGGAATTTAAAACAAATTCCTAAAAATTTAAATTAAATGACCCACATGTATATATGAACAGTGCATAATCACACATAGATAATACAGAACTTACTTTAAAACAGTAATTGATCATCCTAATTTACTTTAAAACAAAATAATTTTACATTTTGGTTGGAATATACTTAAAGGATAATACATCCACCTACCTACCCATACACATAGTATACATACCCCAAACAAATAAACAATTAAATGAAGCTTTCATTTCAATACTTCCAATGTCAATGAGTACAGGGATACTAGATGTAGGAGAAAGGAGATTTAGGTAACCCTGTGGTCTTATTTTGAACTCATATCATCAATAAAACTCGTAAGATAGTTTATCCTTTACAAGCTACATATATGTATAAATCTATAAAATGTATGTATGGTCCATGGCTATTAATATGTATGCATGTGTGTATGTAAAAGGAACCAGGGCCTTGTTTCTTTTTGTTTTTTTTGTTGTTTGTTTTTTTTTTTAAAGAAAATGGCTGATTTCAGAGCCAAGAGAGAAAAGAAGCAAGGAATGACTACAAGGCATTATCTGAAGGACTCAGCATGTTGGGGGCTGGAGATATGGCTCAGCTATTAAGTACTGGCTGCTCTTGCAGAGGACCCAGGTTCAATTCCAAGCACCCACAAGGCAACTAACGGTTGTCCATAACTTCAGTTCCAGGGGATCTGAACCTCTCTTTTGACCTGTGTGGACATAGTACGACATGGGTGCACGTACACGCATAAAGGCAATATATTCATACACATGAATTTAAAAAAAAAAGACTCAGCAAGCTAAACTGAAGAGAGACTCTCATTCAACAAAGACATATAGTCCAGTTTCTTCAACAAATAAAAGTTAAAGAAACAAAAAGATAGAGGGTTGAATAGGTTTAAAGAGATTCAAAATTAAAAGGGACTTGAGAGATCTAAGCAATCAAGAATGTATGCATCTTATCCCTATTCAAATTCAAACTAACTTGTAAAATATGTGATATTTGAGGATATTAAGGAATTGTTGTCTTTTTGTTGTTGTTGCTATTTGTTTTTTTCAGAAGGGTTGTCCCTGTATCCCAGTTGTCCTAGAACTTAGTATGTAGACCAAGCTGGCCTGGTTCTCACAGAAATCTACCTGTTGGAATTAAAGATGGATGCCACTACACCAGCAGAATTGTTCATTATTTATAAATGTGACTACCTTATGGATATTTTAGAGTGTTATTGTATTTTAGTGAATTGTCCTGAATATTTTACAAGCATATAAAGCACACAAGACATAATTAAATTGGTGAAATGCATGACTTCTCATTAATAACTGCTGAGCCATTTCTCCAGCCCCTTCAAGTCTTTTGTATCCAACAGTACCTAAGTATCTGTGGATTGTCTATACTTATGTACTACAGAAGTTATAATTCTAAACATAGTAAAAATATTCTTTCAGACACCATTAGGAAACCTCAGGTCACTGGGGCTAGAGAGATAGCTCGTTAGTTAAGAGCACTGGCTGCTCTTGTACAAAACTAAGGTTTGGTTCCCAGCACCTATATGATTGCTAACAACCATCTGTAACTCTAGATCTAGGGGATCTGATGCCATCTTTTGACCCCCACAGGCACTGCACACATGGGTGCACTTACACTCATGCAAGCAAAAGATTCACACACATAAAATAAAAATCATTAAATAAATAAAAATTATATATTTTTATATTAAATTATATAAAAAAGGAAGTCAGATCAAATTTTTGAATGAGAATTCTGACTGTGAACTGATGTTTACCTTGTAGTGCATCACACAAGCAGGTTTGTATGGATGCTCACTCTCTACAACAGCATAATGATTAGAAGTTGTACAAGCTGAGAGACCTTGTTCAGGCTGGTTTCCTGTTGTGCTATCAGTTGACTGATTAGGATTGAATGCAGGGGGTGCATACTTCTGATTCAAAATGGCAACTGAAGGAAGCAATTGTTGAACAAGACCAAAGACTTCAACAGCAACCTGGTAGATATAAAAAGAAATTCATGACAATAAACATGAAATTTCTTTTAAACTTATGAACTACAATAATTGTATATAAACCTTATTAGTAACATTTTTCATCCAGAGTTTCTATAAGGTATGTTTTTAAACAAAAATGTCCAAATGGATATAAAGTTTTATCTTAGATGCTATATAATCCATGTATCTAAAACACTTGTTTTCCTGTCATCTGTAAAAGTTTTTCTCAGTATACAATTGTGTCAAAGAATGAACAGTTTATAATTTCTTTCATGGCTTATTTCACTACTACAAAATACTCCTTTTTCTGCTGCTGTTATTTAAGAAGGAGATTTGACATTAAGGTCATAGATTTTAAAAACACTAATCCAATACACAATACGAAGAACAAGGAGGCTTAATAACTTCTACCACTTAATGTGCTTTATCACTAGTTGTTATCTATAATCCTAGAGCCTCAAGGATTAATGTATCTTTAAAGGAAAGATAAAGATCTAAAACCTGATCCATAGTGTAAGAGATTTGAAGTTACAGAATGAAATTACACACCTTGGGAATAGCAGCAGCTACTGGTCCTATGTAGGCTATGATAAGGGGAAGCAGCATGGAAAACAGACTGGAAGAGCTAAGCAGTTCTGGAATGTCATCAGCTAGAAAAGGCATTAAAACTATAGTTAGAAGGTAGTTTCATTGCACTGCATACATACTATATTATTTATATCCTCTTTGAGAAAATACTGTTGTTATAAACTGTTTATAAAGGACCTGGTACTATTTCTTTTAAGGGCTTTACTTGCATGCATTAGCTCAATCCTTATAATACATGCTTTATCTCCACTTTTTAGATGGGAAAGCTCAGATATACAGTATTTGTATATCTTATCTCAAATACTTAATGTGTCTTAAATACACATAAAGGTAAATGCTAGAGCCAGGATTAGAACCTGGGGTAATGAACCTAGGGCAATGATTTTAAACACAGCTATAATAGTGGCACTAGGCAAAGTATTTAATATGAAAACTAAAATAATATTTCCTAACTAAGTGCTGTCAAGATTAAATGAGTTAATATATGTAAAATACTTAGAACACTGCCTGTACATATAAAACAATCCAAAAGACATTTGCTGTTACTAAACTATTTTGCTTCCTAAGAAAATTACTTTGCTAATAAGACAGTTTAGTAATTTATCTATCATCATGATGCTGGAAAGATAAGCTGGGTGTAATTACTTAAAACACTTACATTATAGGACAATTATTCTCCCCAATATAGGTATCTCTTTCAGTTGCATCAGAATAAACTGGACACTTACTCAGAAAACGGTTTCTTAGCTAGCCTAGCCTAAACCTTGGGGATGGATCAAATGGTCCCAAGTTTTAGCAAGCTTCCCATTTGATTCTTATGTACAAGTAGGCTTGGGAATCAATGTTAAAGCAATAGAAAGGGAGAGGACAACAGTAAATATTTTTATACTGATAATTTTCCTCGTAATATAGAGGACACATATACAATTAGATGGAGAACAGGAGGAAAGTGTCAGTGAGATTATTGCGTTATTACCAGCCATAAAAAAGAAGACATGAGTTTTCACTACGAGAGCTAGAACAAGCTACCAGGAGAACACAGAAATACTAACCATGGCGTTTTCAGTGAAAGAACAGTCACAGAACATAGACAAATAAATTTGAAGAGATAAGAATTATTCAGATATTTGGGTGATGGTGATACTTAATGGAAATAGGATGCACAGGAAGAAAAAATGTTTCACTGCTAACAAGGAACAAAACGAAAGACCCAGTTTAATCAAGACAGGAGAGTTTTCTCTCAGTGGGTCAACTAAGAAAATAAAAGCATCAAATAATTCCTTTAGTTCACTCTTAAAAATCTACACTTAAGTAAGGAGATATGCAGTAATTCAACTCAAATCTGTGGATAGCTGGATACTGAACATAACACTCTGAGATTCTACAAAATGGCTCCTCTTCAGTAACTGTGCACACGTGAAGAACTACAGATTCCGAACTATGACTATTAAAGAAAGGAAAAGGGAGTCTTACCATCCACAGCCAGAGCTCTGTGCAACAGGTCCTTAGCAGCTCGAACAACAGTGCTTACCACAGAAAGAGCTCTACTACAGTTTTTATCTTCTTCATTGGCTTTACTTAGAAGTTGGGACTGTAAATCTCCATCGAATTCACTCCTGTGACACAAGAATAGTTTATGCTGGTAACTTTAGGAATCATATTGAGCATATTAGATCAGAGCTTCCCAATAAACTTAAAATAAAAAGTTACAAAATTATAGTTATGATGGAAAATATGTTCATTTAGGAGGTGACAAAGGCTTTGAACAACAAAGAAAAAGCTATGAAATAAAGAATGTTATTTTAAATGAGATCAAGTTGGTCTTTGATGAACTGATATTCAACAATAAATATGAATCTTCATCTTTCTAGCTTATATTGTACCAAAAATCCTTTGAAAAAAAAGTTCCTCTTCTATAGCTCCTTTATAATGAAAATTCATAATACATAGGGAGTATAAAGAAAAGCTCTAGCATAAAAAAATTCTAGCCCTGAATTGTATTTAAAAAGCAAACACAAGGGCCCATGAAAAATCTGAGGGAAAAGTGTCAGGACAAAGAGAACCAAGCACTGAATTCAAGAAAGAGATTGAAGACTAATGCTGCTCAAATGGAAGGAGAATAAGTGAAGAAGGAAGGGTGGTAAGCAGGAGTGAGATGATGTGCGGGGTTAGGGGCCATAGTAACAAAAGCACAGGAGGGCAGAAAGCTTTTAGTGAGGGTAAAATGGGAGATGACTCTTTTTTTCTTTATAGACAGGGTGTACTATGTAACCTGGAACTGGCTATGTAGACCAGCCTGGCCTTGAACTTACAGAGATATGCCTGCCTCTGCCTCCTGAGTACTGATAGTAAAAGGTCTGCACAAGTATGCCAGGCTTGATTTTTATTTTCTAAAAATTTTATTTTTTCTTATTATATATATTTATATGTATGCATGCCTGTCTATATGTACACATGATCGTTATTTTTATCAGATTCCTCTAGCTACACTGGGAAGAACAGACTGTAGAGGCAACAGAGAAGAGAAACTCATAGAGGCTGTGATAATTTTACAGGCAGAGGAACTGGTGGCTTGGACGAGACTGCTGATCATAGGAGTGATAGCAAAGGTCTTAGAACATTTTACAAGTAGAGTTGCCAGGAATTGTTGAACTAGACATAAAATGCAAGGAAAGAGACATCAAGAACAATAAGGTGTTTGGCTCCAACTGTGGATGGGAGATGAGTACTATGGACATGTTAAACCTACAATATCTATCAGTCAACTACAGAAAGTATCTTGAGGGAGGGTATGTGGTATGGAGATTCAAGAGTATGTTATCTGGAGTCCAACTTATTACCTACAGATCGCTCTACCGCAATTCACTACAAAAGTGATATGGGAAAGAAGCTTATTCATTTAGTGCCTTAGTTCTCTTTTCTGTGAAATAGGGATAGAAAAAGCACGTGCCATGTGACTAACCAAGGCAACCACAGGCAGCAGTAGATATACATTAGTGATTTGATACAAAGTCAGGTTGATGACAAATGTAGTTAATGGCACTAAGACTACAAGTGAAGTCCTGTAAGAATTTAAACGAACCAAAGGTTGTTAGCATGTTTTGGTTTTCCCATTTACCTACCAAAAATTTTTGCCAAAATAATGTAAGAAAAAAACCACCATTATACATTCCAGAGCCTCAGAGGCTAACCTGGGCAGGTAAAAGATATTTTAAGTAATATATATATATTAAGCAAGAAATTAAAATGTGACAATAACATATGTGTGAACACAAAACTTTCAGAAATTAAAAAATACAAACAGAAAAATTACAGTTAATTTACAATTTTAAATTTAAAATATGGTTAATATTGAATTTACATTTTAAAATGAGGACCTTTTTCTAGGAATGTGAACAAGTGTGTGCTAGGAAGATAAATCACATATTTTCGCTCTGACCACCCATTGGCATGTTTTCTGTAGAAGTAAATGTCACTAACCATTTTAGTATATTTCATTTCTATCTATAAACGCACTCACCTATAGTAAAGTATCTGTGGAATCTGTCCTCTGGTTTGATTTGTGCCGTTACTACTCAAGCTACATGTGCTGAAGGTAAAGGTCACTCCATCAGGGCACTGGACAGTGGTCATTCCTCCGTCTCCATTGGCTGTACGGCTTCCATAGTTTCTCAAGCGCACAGCATACTTAACATTTTCCTTTATAATGAAAATATAAAACATGCTATATTTTCTCATAGTACATAAGGAGTATAAAAAAAGCTCCAGCCATAAATTAATCAAATATACCGAATCTTAGTAGGTTTTATACATAATATCATCAAATGAGTTTTTAATGGATGAAATAGGTAATACTTACTGATTGCATTTGAGTAACAGAATCTGTTCTAAATACTTTATATGATCTAACTGAATTAATCCTCCTCACCAGGGAAGTATATTACTTTACAGATAATTAAATAACTTGTCCAAAGTAACACAGCTAGTAAGTAATGGAACTAGCAGCTGAACACCAGCAAGTGTAGCTAGTGCCAGTATTCAATTATAATGTAGACTATTAGCCACAATAGATTATTAATAAAAGTATTATTTTTAAAATGAATTTAAATCTTAAAATGACTGCAAGTGTGTAGAAAATTGTTGTGAGTTCATTACAGTTTTATTTGAGGAGAAATTTATTCAGAGAAAAACTATGAAGACAGATGTAAGAAAAATACCCATTTGGAAATGTGAATACTATGTACCATATATACAAACAGAGAGACATACTCATGCTTTATGATACATGATATGAACTGCATAAAAGGTTTCTTATTTCAGTATCTAAGCTTTTTTAAAAGGTGAATTTTATTCTATTTATGTGAGTGTGCAAGTACGCACATGTATGTACATGTGGGGGCAGTGCCTGTGGAAGATAGAGGACAGATTACAGAGTTGGCTCCCCTGAAGTTGGGAGATATAAATGGTTGTGAGCTGCTTGATAAGGATGCTGGGAGTTGAACCTGGGTCCTCTGCAAGAGCAGTATGTACTCTTAAGCACTGAGCCATTTCTTCAGCCCCCTCTAAGCTATTTCTGATGAAATTTCTTATGAACCCATTTTACTAAAATTCTGCTCCAAAATATTTGTTCACTTGCACCAGAAAAAAATTAAGGCTGGAAAGTTGGCACAGCTATTAAACACTCAGGTTCATGGCATAAAGAATTTACTGTTACTTTAACATCACTAATTACTTTAATGTAATATAATTTATCTACTTTGCCAAATATGTGTTTAGAAAATGAACATGAAAGCAGTAATCTTAAAAGTTAATATGAACTTAAAATTATCTATTTTTTATCAGTGTTTGACCTGCATGTATTTAAGTGTACCCATGTTGTGAAATGCCCACAAAGGACAGAAGAGGGCATTAGAACCCTTGGAATTGGAGTTATAGATAGAGAGTCCTCTGCAAGAAGCCAGTGCTTTTAACCACTGAGCCACCTCTCATACCCCAATACTAACTTTTAAGGGCACTTAAGTTTTTATAAAGCATTTTTATAATGCCTAGCTAGTGCAAAAAAACAAAAGGAATCTTATTAGTTCAAAAACCTACTGACAAATTACACATAGAGCATCTCTACATGAGCCCAGCTGAAGGCTACATAATGAGAAACAGTTTCAGAAAAGAGAAACCTCGCTCATGTTGTTGACCATGGTGGTCCAAGAAACTAGACTCCCAAAATTAGATAAGCTATTGCCATAGTCCTTGATTCCCTCCCAGAACTTGAAGGTATGACCCTACTGTTGAAAAGGGGACATACTTCGGACACAGGATTTGGAGCAATGGAGCTGGAACTGACCTAGTGGCCACCTTCTCTGAAGGCTAGCTCTCTCAGCTTTGGAGAGCACTATGCAACCTACTAAGGGGAGAACATAAATCAATGGTTCAATCCAAGCTTTAAGGCCTAATAACTACATGGATCACCAGCACAGCACATGACATTGGTGCAGTAGTGACTCTTTTATTATGGAGGTAATGAACAGCTACCTAATTGAACTTAAAGCCATGCGTGGTACTGTAAACATAGCCAAAGGGCTGGAGAGATCATATATCTCAGAGAAAACCTCAAGGCTGCCACATCCCTAGACAAATGTAATTTCTTACTATGTACAAAATATGGATCCTTATATTTACAGACAAATATCCCAGTCACCACTCATCAAAGAGGCTTCCTTTGTAATAGATGGAGATTACTACAGAGTTCTACAACTGGTCATACACAGAGATTGTCTGTGAATTGCCCAAGTCTAAGCTGCACATTTACAATGCAACCTCTACACTTAAGCCTCATGGAACATAGTACAAGGGATAAAGAGAACACTAATGCATCGCTTAGTCCTCATCAATGAAGCTCCCTCATGCAACAGAGGGCCAGGAACACAAAAGGTCATAAATGCCCGAAGTGTAGAGAACAAGAGTCTGAAGACTGGGGGTCCTTGGATAGGACTCTTATATTAAACTTTATCCACCCAAGGTTCAGGGACGATAGCGGAAGAGGGGGGCATAAAGATTGTATGGGCCAGGGAGGAGGTGCATGACCATATGGAAGTAGAATCCTACAGGTGAAGGGCATGGTGCAGTGTGGGCCATGGCGAGGTCACCTGCTATGAGAATTAAGGGAGTGGCTCCTGTGCTTACCTGCTATGAGGATTAAGGGAGTGGCCCCTGCATCTGGAGAAAACCTGTATCCATCCAGAGACAGAATACTTTTGCGCCCAGTTTAGAACCACCCCATAGGGGGTTGGCTAATCAAACTCATAAAAGTCCCTGCACTTCCTGGAATAAACAAGTTTTGCTGTGGCTCGCCATCCACATGCATTCTGCCCAACTCCTGGAGTTTGTGTCTTGACTCTGTGCCTCTCACCCCCTTTCCACAGCAGGAAACCTGCGTCCCCCTCTTGGGCCCCAAGCAGAGGGACCCCATCATACAGAGCTCTGGGACCTTGCTCATATGAACCTACAGCAATGGTGTCAGCATGAATAAGATCCAAGCAAATTCAAGCAGACAAAAACCCAGCATAGACCTGGGCAGCAGGCCCCAATCTCAGATGAAGAATACTGGTAACTGATTACTGCTGGGTGAGGAAGAGGTGATCTTCCTAAGGGGAAGAACTCTGGATGGCCTGAACATCTGGGGACAGTAGATTGACACAATGGTCCTTGACATGGATGAGAGAATGTATGAATCCCACTGGGGAGGAGGAAGGGTTTATGGGAAGGTGCCAATGGGGGAAGGTGGTATAAAGATGATTGGGATGTTATGTGTGAAATACACAAAAATTCAATAAAAGTGTATTTTTAAAAAGCATTTTAGCACAGTATAGGATGGAAAGATTAAAAACTCATATTTATTCAGTTTCATTATTCTTCTAGTCATGGAAGCAGGTACTTTGCTTTTATTATTTAATCATTGTAACACTACAATTTATATTCTTCCCCACCAACAGATGAGGCTTAAAATGGTGGAATGATGACATGACAGTTTCTTTTTATTTTTATTTTATGCGTATAAGTGTATTGTCTGCATCAAGTGCACCCATGTTGTGCAATGCCCACAGAGGTCAAAAGAGGGTGTCAGATCCCCTGGAACTGGAGTTATTGTCCATTGTTAGCCAACAGGTAGGTGCTAGGTACCAAACCTGGGTCCTCTGCAAGAGCAGCCAGTGCTCTTAACCACTGAGCCATCTCTCCAGTCCATATGCCAGTTTCTTAAATTGCTGCAAGAGAGTGATATAGCAAGTACTAAAACTGAATACCTAAGTATTCATCTTTCCAGCTTAGATTGTACCAAAAAAACTTTGAAAAAACTAAGTCTTTCCTTGAAGTTGAGTCTGTCTGGCTCTAAAAGTTAACAGTTCTTCCTAGAACATCAGATTTTAAGAGATATATGCAAAAACAGAGTACAATATCAGGAATATTGTATTGTAGTAGATAAATACATAAATATTTGAAGCAACATATAACAGATAACTTAGAAGTCATATTTAACACTGAGAATTCATGGACTAGTTTTCATTGCTTTATTTTTTAAATTTATTTTTATTTTATGCATGAGTCTTTTGCCTGCATGCACAGAAGAGCAACATCCATGGATTCCTGAAGAGGGCATCAGATGCCCCTGGGACTGGAGTTACAGACACTTGTTAGTCACCATGTGGGTGCTTGGAACTGAACTCTAGTCCTCTGTAAGAGCAGTCAGTGGTCTTAACCACTGAGCCATCTCTCCAGCCCCATTTTCACTATTAAAAAAAAAAAAAACAGAGGGCGCTATAGAGATGGCTCAGAAGTTAAGAGCAGTGGTTGCTCTTGCAGAGGACCTGGGTTAGGTTCCCAGCATGCAGTAACAACCATCAGTAATTCCTATTCCAGCGGAATCCAACACTCTTTTCTGACCTCTATGGGCACTGCATTCATGTAGGCAAAACATTCAAACACACAAAAATAAAAATAAATAAAATATTTTAAAAGGAATTGTTTTTATTTTTAATTATGTGTATGTGTATATGTTGTCTATGTGTGGGTATGTACAGGTGCCTGCAGAGACCAGAGAAGGGCAATGGATCTCTTAGAGCTACAGTTACAGGTGATTGTGGGCTTTCTGATGTGAGGCTGGGAATTGAACTTACATCCTCTGCAAGAAGCAGTCTGTGTTCTTAACTGCTAAGCCATCTCTCAAGCCCCTCTTTTCACTACTTTAACCATATAAGATTACTTTTTAACTACAAAAGAAACACAGCTCGAATTACCTTTAAAGGAACAACTTTGTCAAGTCGAATTTCAGCTATGTCACTGGGTGAATCATCTGTTGTATAAGTTCCTTTGACTAATTCTAGAGATGTCCATCTGTGAGAATGAGTTGAATCTCCTGCATGTTCACTCTAATGAAAATAGCAAAACAAAATCCTCATGATTAACTCAATGGAGAAACAATTCCAATTATAATTAATAATTGCTTTAAGCAGTATGTGTGTGTGTGTATATATATATAAAATTCAGGAGTGAACCAAGATGGTTCCAAAGCAATCAGGTAAAATAATCTATTGATTTAACACTGTCAATGTATAGATGACAAACTAAATAGCTGGTTTGAAGCCATTGTATAATGATAATGGCAAGTTCTGATATACGGTCTATAAAATGGATGGATGCTATAGGAGTGATACTTACATCATCAGCCAACACCTCTAATTCATATTCATGTATACCACCTCCTCCATAGACAGAGAAACCAACTACAACTATTCCAGGCTTGTCTACTGCAAAACAGATTGCATCAGGGGACCCATTTCCAGTGTTCCAACTTCTTCCCTGACTTGTTTTTGTGAATCGGTTAGCACTGGCTTTTACAGAGTGAAGAGAATTAAGTCCATCAACCTGTGAACAACACATTACAATTACATTAGTAGTTTTTAACCTGAGTACTACTAATAACACCTATAACAAAATTATCCAAAGGTTTGCAAAAAGTCTGATAAAAGCATATTCATTTAGTATGTGGTTTAAAGCTTACTAAATGAATCTTCTAAAGTCACAATTCAATGTTACTTATATTTTCTTCATTTAGTTCATCATAATATCATTAAGTAAGAATTACAAACCTGTTATCAAAGTCATAACATATGAATGGTCATAACATTCAATGGACCAGCTGTTTTCAAACTATACTGGACAGAACTCCAGGAATTCTGGAGAGGTATATATGAAAGGAAGAGGCATATTCACATTTCTCTTGTTCAACTAGATCATCTATCTCCAACCTGTCAGTTTCTAAGATTTGAAGAAATTGGCATGTTTCTCAAATTTAAATACTACTACCACACACAATATTCTATAACTTAGCACACATACACACAGACCACCATCACCATACAAAATTTCAGTAGAGAGAATCAGAGAATTTATTTGGTCTGAAACTGCCCCTTCTATTGAAAGAAACTATTTTAATATAAGTTGGACAGAGAAATTTGGAAGTTTAATGACATAAACAGTTGAAGATGTGAAAGGAGACCTACATGTTATTTTCTTTCTTGCAGTCTTTATTGTCTATTTAATGGAAGTACATACTATAAGCTGAAGAATGTTAAAAAAGAGTCACATTTTCTGTCAAGAATATCAATAGCGTCTTAGACCAATTTCAAAAATATAGGAAATGTTTCCCAGAGTGAAATATGAAAATTTGCTAGGGTCCACGTCATCATCCAGAAATTATAAAGGGCAAATTTTTACTATGAATCAGTAATGAATGTAGATCACACAAAGTAATGTAGAATAGGTTCTAAAATAAATATGTAAGTAAAAAAAATTATCAAAAATTATAGCACATTTTAAAATAGAGAAAATAATTTTTTGGCAAGTAATTTGAGAACTAAGCCAATGATACATACTGGGTAGTAAACATGCAACATGAATAATATATTTCACATTAAGACAAGATTTTCAAAACTAAATCACAAACTGTTTGGAGGAAAAACAAAACCCAGAAACATCAAAATCAAAGCATTCAGTCATCAAACATGGTTAAATAAGGTAGTAGAAAAGAGAAAAAAATTATGCTTTACAAAATGTAAAAGCATCTAAAATATTTCAAGAAGAATTCCATAAATATATATTTGATACTTCTAAAACTTTGGGACAATGGCTACAGAACAAAAGAAGCATACTAGGTAAACTGTAAACACAAAATGACTAGAATAATAAAGCTTACTTTGTGATATTTTACCACAATTTGATAAAACTATGATATAGGTGAGACAAAAATTTAACCCATTTTTCATATGACTTGTATCAAGCTAACTGTACGGACAGAGCAAAGATTTGAAGTGCTCTTTGTTCTTTCCATTCCAAGTATCCATTACCACAAGTTTGATTTTACAACACTAGTGTGTCATCTATGTGCTGCTAATTCCTGTCAATCTGAAACAGACCTGGACATATTTGGGAAGAGGGACTCTCAACTGAGGAACTTCCTCTATCAGATTGGCCTCTGGCCATGTCTAGGAGGCATTTTCTTAATTGCTAACTGATATAGGAGGGCTTAGCCAAATGTGGGCAGTCCCATTCCTAAGCAGGCATTGGTTGTATGAGGAAGGTGGTTGCACAAGCCAGTTCCTTCATGCTCTCTGCCTCAGTTCCTGCCTCCAGGTTCCTGTCCTGGCTTCCCTCAATGAGGGATGTAAACATGGAAGCCAAATAACCTTTTCTCCCCAAGTTATTTTTGGTCATTGTTTTATCATCACAACAAAAAGGAACCTAGAACAATCTAACAATGAGAACAACTGGTGCATGTTCATGGAGTTGTTTGATATGGTGGCTCATGATGACCTAGTCTAAGAGGAAAACATGTATTTACTTTATAATATTGTGACATTATGTATACAGTGATGAAGAAGCTGGTAAGAGGCGTAGATGGGGTGGGGATATGGTCCAGTTAGTAAAGTCCTTGCTCTGCAAACATGAGGACCCAAGTTCAGATCCCGAGCACATATGTAAAAGCTGGGTATGTCCACACACATTGGTAACCGCAGCAGAATAGGGGTGGAGAAAGACAGATATCTGGTGCTTGCTGGCCAGTCAGTCTAGCAACAGATGAGTTCCTGGTTCAGTGAGAGCCTCTATCTCAAAACATAAGGTGGCCAAATGTGGTGGCACGGGCTGCTTCAATTCCAGCACTAGGGAGGCAGAGGCAGGCAGATCTCTGTACAATTGAGGCCAGTCTGATGTAACTGAGTTCCAAGTCAGCTGAGGCTACAGGGAGACTGCAGCTCAAAAATAGACAAATAAGCGAATAAATAAAACAATAAGGTGGAGAGAAACTGTGAAAATACCTAACACTAACATTTGGCTTCCATACACATGCACACACATGGGCAGAATACCTATACACACATACATCCCCATACACACATTCTTTCAAAAAAAGGAGAGAGAGAGAGAGAGACTGACTGATTATGGGTCTATAGGAAAGTAAAAACAATTTGAAGGAATGTATTATTTTGTGTGTAGTATGTATTGTGCTCATGCCCACTCAGAGGCCAGAGAAGGACATTGTGTGTCATGTGCTGTCACACTCCACATTAATTCCCCTAAAATAGTCTTCTCATTGAAACTGGCAATAAGCTGGCAGCAAACAGGAGTCAAAGATTCCCCTGTGTGCCCCTACATGTTAGGTTTGCAGGTGCAAATACCTGTTCATTTCTCACTTTTTACATGGGTGCTGGGAGTTTGAACTCAGGTAGTCACACTTAGGTAGCAAGTGTCTTTACCTGCTAAGCCATCTCCCCAGCCCTAGATTTTCTTTTCTTTAAGGAGAAATGTAGTCCTTTTCAAATACATACTCCTGACCTATTTGGAAATTAGTTTCTAAAAAGCCAAAATGTATGAATAGAGACATTATGTGGAAAAGTTAAACATGTTTACATTTTGAGATATGGTCTTGCTAAACAGCTCAAGCTGGCCTCAACTTGCAATCCTGTCTCCACTTTCCAAGTGCTGGGATTATAGGCATGTACCAGCATGGCTGATAACTGTTAAAAATAGTAAGAACAGGGCTTGATTCAGAAATGAGGTTTACTAGCAGAAAGGGCATCACAATAGGAATTGGGAAAGCATTACAAAGGGACAGTAAATCATATCAGAGACAACACAATGGAAAAGAGAAGCTTCCCTTTAAAATCCAGAGAGGAGCTTCATTAAGAGGGAGAGCATAAAACAGAATACTACCACCGACAGGATGGTGGGGTAGGGGGCTAAGGTCCAGAGAACACACTTCAGAGAAAACTCCTGAGCAAAGGAAAATATTTAGACTTTTTTGTGGTGGTGGTGGGGGGATTAGAAAGTTCAGTAACATGTGATTTAGCTCAATATAGTACACATGAAAAGGAGTATGGAGGACCAGGTACTGCGTAGGACTATAAATCAGTGGCTGTAAAGCCAGAGCACAACATAGCTCCTAAATGGCCTAGAGAGAGCCGCAAGGAGTTGTGGCCTGGTTTCTTCAGGCTCTGAGACCTTGATGCTGAGAGTAAACAGCAACTGAAGAGGCAAGCCTATGATCTCACAGTAGCATGTGCTCAGTTGACAAATGTAACTCCTTACTTCGGATCCTAGGGCTGATGCTGTCAATTCACTGACAATACTCGCCAGTAATCCACAGGTGTTGGAGACCAGGTGGGAGGAGAAGAGTTCATTTTCTCTCCGAAGGCTGTTTCTTACTGGAAGCACAACAATAACCAGCATTTTCTCCAGAACTTCACGGAAGCTTGTCATCCCTGAGATGTTCTCTTCACTCTATGAGGCATGAGAAGAGAAAATACCAATATACTGCCTAACTTCCATCACAGAATACTCAGTGGAAAGACTGAGCATATCTATATGCTACTGTTAAAATTCAGACCTGAATTATTTCTTTTTGACTCATAATTTATATGACGTGGTTTTTTTTATTAGTTTTGTGTTATTTTCACATAGTTTCTTATTTAACTAGATGTCAGAGAGAAAATTACTTCTTCTAGCTACATGATAAGCAACTATCCTATTTATATAATTCATAAGCAGTTTTAAAACCACTACTATGTTTAATTTTTGAAATGAGAATTCTAATCTCTATCAGTACAAAATTACAAAAACAGAAATTATAATTTATTGAAAACCAAAGGAAAAATTTTCTCCAGAAAAATACTGAAAAGATTAATTCAGCTCTGGTGTGTTTTAGCTTACCATGAATGTGGTGACAAGAATCTACTTTAATCAGGAAGGGACATAGCAATGTATGTTTCAGTTCTACTTTGGGCTTGAGGATCAGACAATCTGGAAACTAGTCCAATTCTTTCACACTGCCTCAATTCTGCAAAATCAGAGCTATTATTTCTATTAACATTTGATTATAATAACTATAAAATTTATGTTAATTTCTAACCCAATAATTTTTCTGAATTTAAACTAACGTTTTTCATCTTTTTAAAATTCAAATTCTTTAATCCCTCCCATTCTGTAGAAACTTCACTTTATCAGAAAGCTTGTTTTCAAAAAAACTCAATCACTAATTATACTTTATAACCAAGAATCTTGTGGTGTTTCTGACTTTCCTTTGGGGGAAGTCAGAGGAACAAGAGTTTATGTCTGTTGAATCTCTAATTAGTAGCTGTGAAGATTAATATAAGAAGCTGCCAAACAATAGTTTGTCAGTATGATTTGTTGAAGAGCACATGTCAAATGCAAGGTAATACAAGCTTTCCTACAGGTATTTGGCAATTTCTAACAAATCATTAATATATTTTCCTTTGACGTAAGAACTTTTTGCACCACATGCCTATAATCCCAGCACCTGGGAAACTGAGGACGGAGGCTGGCAAGGAATACAGAGGAACAAAGAGAATTCTGTACTTAAATTTTATACTGGAAAAATAATCATGACCATGCATGACAATTTAGACAATTATACACTATATAAAATACTTAAAATATTTGAAATATTCTAAATACATGTGTGTGGGGATATGACTGATCACGCTGCATCAAAATGTTAAAATGGTACACTGTCCATTAAGAAGACAGGCTATCAATCAGGATATAACTTCAAAGACTATAATTAATATAAACACATAAATATTAATTTATACATGTTAGTGATTAATACAGCTTTAATAGTGATTCTTAAAGAAAACCACATCATCCCTTAAGTTCATCACCCATATGTTACTCACTTCTCAGTAATCTATTCCAGTAAATAGGCTCTTGCATAGACATTTTACATAGTTCCACTGTTTTACTTCTAATTTTTAAAATATGTGACTTAGCATTAAATGTAAATGTACCAAGTGGAATGGCTGAGCCTTGTTCTACAAAGTTAATATACCTAATTCAGCCATTTCACTTAGTATGGATCATTAAGGGTCTACCGAAGGTTTCTCACCATTTAGACCCGGCTGGCAATGAACTCACAGAGATCAGCTGGCCTCTGCCTTCAGAATGCTGGGATTAAAGGTGAACGTGATTACACCTGGCCCCTAAACTTTCTTTATAGTAAGATACATTTGCAGTTTTAATTTCCCAATCACTCTCTCAGTTCCCTGCAAAAGCACTCACAGTGAAATGACAACTTATTATCTAAAGATATCTGCTAGTTTGTAGACATTCAATTCAAAGCTGTGTGTTTTTACCCATCTCAACTACTGCCTAATTAAAATTATAGTAATATGTACACAATAAATATTTGCCTAAGTTGAAAGAAAAGGCAAGTTAGACTTGATTTAATTACACAGAGCAATCTATAAGGTTGGTACATTTCTTCATTATTTCATCAGAACAGGAATTTACAAGAGAAAAAAGTAACTCTTCCTAATTGTCTAGAAATAGGTTGATATATCAATATTCCTTTCATTCACATTTATTTAATAATTGCTAGGACTAAAGTTTTTCTATACTGGCTCTTATATTTCCTTTGGAATCTGGGATCCCACAAAGCCAATAACACCACAATGTTTCTTTATGCCATTATCTTTTGTTTCTGTATGTTACTAAAGTTTTCTACCAACATAAAATTGTTACTGTACAATAAATAGGATAGGATAAATATTCTATTTTTACTTCTGTTTCATTTTAATTTATAGATTAGTTAACATCACCTAGGCATAAATATAGTTTCATATATATCTTTTCCCTATAAAACTTTCTAAAAAAGCAGCAGTTTTTTAAGGTTCCCTATGCCTATTGTTTTACAACGTTTAACATGCCAACATATTTTACAGGATATTTTCATGAAAGCTTATTTTCTTATATTTATTTATTTAGAGTGTGTATGTATGTGTTGGTGAGCATGTGCCACAGCACGCATGTGAAGGTCAGAGGACAATGTCCTCTTCTTCCACCATGTGGGTTTTGGGGACTGAATTCAAGTTGTCAGGCTTGGTGACAAGTACTTTTACCTGCTGAGCCATCACACCAGCTCTCTTTATAATTTTATCTTAGAAACTTAAAATATTACTTTAGAACAGAAAAGATTGCTTATGTTATCTGCAACTTACTTTCATATGACATAGGAAAAAATTCTATAGGCATTTACTATATACTCATATTCCTATAGAAAATAAGGTTACTCATAGGCAAACATGAGAATTTTAAAAATAGTTCTTAATATGAAACAGATAATCACTTGTTAACCATGTATACCAATACAGAAACACAGGCTCAAATCTAAATACACTTTCTCTTATGTTTTATAACTCCATTATAACAGAGAATTCGGAGAAGACCTACCTGGCTGAGCTTTTCCATATGTCCCACCAAAAGTGGAAAACGATGAACTAGCGTGGAGTCATTTTCTGTGCTAACTTGTTTAACAATTGATCGCAGTAATACTTCTCCATCATATGCAATAGGGAAAATAGAAGTCAGCTTAACAGAAGTGTGACACAGAGCTGACATAACAGCTGCAAGGAGTCGGCTACTTGAGGTCTTAAAGTTTGCTTCCTGGATATCCTTTTGGAAACAAAAATATGTCCCCCACAAATATTGCATCAATATAATCCAAGTTTCTGAATATATAAAAAGTTAAAAAAAACAATACAGAATTATCTACCAGCCACTCATTTAAGTTGTTTTGCTAGAGGATATCACGCCAATACTTTAAAAATATAATGAAGTTACCATCCAGTAATGATGGGGAAAAAATAAAGAAAAATCTGTTTCCAGTTTTACATCTTTACCATCACAGTTTATCATTACTTTAAATGTGAGATGGCAAAACGTTCCAAATAAAATCTATCAAAAGCTCTTAAATAGCAATTACTGAAAGGTACTATTTTTTACAAAAAAAATAACACAAATTATACTTCGGTGTTACTATAACATTTCACTATGGTCACAAAATGATCTTATCACACTCCATGGTTTATTTAGAAATCTTAGTAGCATAGTTGGAAATTTTATAACAAAACCTTAAAAAACTTATCAACTCAGAAAATCCTAATTCACAAATGTCATGCATACATTGCTGAGTTCTTCAAGCATTTGTGCTACATGATCAAGCATAAAGGCAAGGCAACATAATTATATCGAGTTGATGCTTGTTAACACTGGCCTAACAGAGGGAGACTGCTATGGGAAGAGAAATTAACTTTCCCAATATCCAGACAATATTCTTCTAGGAAACCCAAAGTTGCTTAGGATGCCCTCATGATGATAATGAATTAAGAAGGCAGATCGGGACTGGAAGCTAGCACTTCCATTATAATGCTAAATGGAAATGATGAGAAGATTTACTATCTTGCCTCCAAACTTGGGGAAATATTCAATGTTTTGCTGTTAAGTAGCATGCTAGCTGCAGATTTTTCTTAGGCATCCTTTATCAGGTTAAAAAGTTTCATTACATCCTTGTTTGCTGATTTCTCACCACTAAGTATCTGCTAATTTTGTCAAATACATTTTGTATAGCTACTGAAAGGACACAATTTATCCTTTATTGAACATGATGAATTTTTTTTTTCAGTGCTGGAACTGAACCAGGCCTTCATGCATGCAAGGAAAGTACTTTACCACTGAACTACATCTCCAACCCAATTCTATTGATTTTTAAATATTAACTTAAGCTTGTACCTCAAGATAAATAATACTTGGTCACAACACAGTATTTATGACATTTGACAGTATTTTAAGAAATTTCTATGTATCTCGGTGATATCTGTCCATTATTTTTCTCTCATCATATCTGTTAGGTTTTAGAATCAGGCATGTCATTAATTATCTTCTTTGCTTTCTGAAGGAATTTATAAAGATGAACGTTATTTCCTTATAAATGTTAGGACTCCATGAAATACCGGGGTTTGCAATTTTGTTTGTGGGCAAATTTTCAATAATCAATTCTGCTTTTTAACTGATAGTAAAGTGATTCAGATTGCCCTTTTTTTTTTTTTTTTTTTACTGTCAGCTTAGACTGCTTTACTGTAAAGGAATGTATAAACTTCTAAAGTTGTGTCATTTACTGGTATAAAGCTGCTCAGTCTTTTCTTACCATTTTAATGACAGCTGGATCTATACTGATATTCCTTATTTAATTTTGGATAACGATACTGTTTTTTTTTTCTTTTTCTTTCTCCCCTCTCCTTCTTTTCAGTGCTGAGGAATCTCTCTCTTCAGGGATGAGGATCAAACCAAAGCATGCTAGTCAAGCATTGTGCCCCTGAGTTCCAACTCCAACTTCTCTCTTTAATCAAGTTTAAAATGAGTTTCTTCCTCTTTTTTCAAAGAACCAACACCTAGTTTTGTTAATTTTCTTTATTCTGTATTTCACTAATTTCTTCTATTATTTTTTTTCCTCTTCCACCAGTTTGATTGCTTTTCCTTCCAGGGAAAGATGGAAATCTAACATTGGTTTTAAATATTCATTTTTGCTAGCATTAATATAAACACGGGTATATATTTATTTTCCTTATTTTTTCTTTTGGTAAATTTGTTCTTTGACAATTTCATACACACACAGAGAACAGTCACCTTTACCCTCTTGTACCTCCCTCCCACCCACTACCTTGCCCCCAAGTCCCTTTCCAACATTCGTGCCTATTTATTTTGTTTTGTGACTCAGAGAGTTTTAGAAAGGCCACCTGTGTGACCATTCATGGGTTTAGAACTATCCAATGGCAAATGATGGGTTCATTGGTGGGTACACAACTGATGAGAATTCATGCTTCTTCCCCAGAGTCCACCAATAGTCCATAGTTCAGCAGGTAGGAGTACTGGCTAATGAGTGACAGTCTTGTATAGGCCCATTGTAAGCCTCTGCTGTTGTGAGACGATGCATGCACTGACTGCAGTATGTCCAGAAGATGGCATTTCACAGCCTTTCTCCTTGTCTTCTAACTGTTACATTCTTTCTGTGCTGCCCCCTTTTCCAGGTTTATCCCTAAGCCTTAGAGATGATGGTATGAATATTTTGGTTAACCACTCAAACATTGCTTATTCTCAGCACCTTGGGCAGTCATGTGTCTCTGCATTCACTGAAGGGCATACATTTCTTGAAGTACTGCTTTACCTACATCTCATAAACTGATTCCCGATTTTTGCCTTCTGAGTAGAAATATCTAAGAGTTCACTTTATGATTTCTTCTTGGATTCAATAATTACTTGAAAGTATTATTTGCCAGGAATAATGGCACACACCTTTAATCCCAGCACCTGGGAAGCAGAGGAAGGAAGATCTCTGTGAGATCAGGCCAACCCAGTTGATATAGCAAGTTCCAGGCTAGCTGGGGGCTACTGAAAGACCCTATCTCAAAAAGACAAAAATAAATAAAATTACTGTTTGTTTTCTAAGAGTTGGTACTTTTCTTACAATCTTTTGTATTGATGTCTAGTTTAAATCTCTTATGACCTGAAATTATAGGCTTTAAAGTTTTAATCTTTTTAATTTCTCTAGGTCTATTTATATACTAGCATGTAGTTTCTCTTGGTGAACATTCTATGAGTACTTGAAAAGAATATGCATCTGTAGTTGACAAATGGTAGTTTATAAATGTCAATAAGATCAAGATGATTGATAATACTGTTCAAACCCTCTGTACACTTGTTATTTTTGTCTAGCTATTTTGGTAACTACTGGAAGATCAATACTGAAGTGTCCAACTATTAAAGCGACTTGTCTCTATTCTCCCTACAGTTCTGTCCAGTATTTGTATTAAGTGTTTTGCAATTCTGTGATTTGGTGTCCTCAAGAGTGAACAAGTAATGTTACCATATCCTTCACTCATTTTCCCTCCTTACTGTTCTCATATCTACAGATACATCAGGGCCATTTAGTGCTATCCTTGTTTTCACACAATCCTTACTGTTCTTTCCCCCTCACTCACACAACCTTACCTATAGACAGAAACAGAAAGGCAGTAGCCACATGAATAGTCTGCCAACTGTATAACAAGAAGATGGTAACAGAGAATAAAGCAAATTTTGAAACAATTATACAAGTGATGTATATCATTTGTATATACAAATGATTTCCTAACTAGCCCTTTAAAAAGTAAAAAGGTAAGAGCAACTACAATTAGTTTTCTTGCAGAGAATTAAGCAATGTATAAGATTTTAAATTAACATTTTGTAAACATAAATTACCTGATCCAAACAATTCAGCAGATCACAAAGGCAAGCCCACTGTAAGGCAGGAGTTGGATAGAATGAGTGAAAGCAGGCAGTGAAAGTGTTATGACACTCCTGAAGAACAGCTTCTAGAAGACTCAGGGGCTGACTGAGGTATCCCTGTGGATCATTATCCAGCTTCACCATGCAGTGATCAACTCCTTCGGATAAAATTTTTCTTAATAAAGTTCTGGTTTTTCCAATACATTCTGCTAATTTGCTAGTTTCTTCTACAACTGCTTTTCCTGAAGCTTTGAGAGAAAAAAGGATAGTGCTAATGAAGAAAGTATGTGCAGAACAATCAAATGTAATTCAGTCATTTACTACACAAATAAAAATCAAAATATTCATAATCTAGAAATGAAACAACTGAGAGATTAAGCATGTTCTAAAATATTTATTTTAAAAAATCTAAATAGAAAAAAAGCCCTGGTATTAGCATTGAAATCCAAATAAACAATTGAAAATACTTCTATTTGACAAACACTATTTAAAAGTAACACTTCCCTCTTTCATTTTAGCAATATAAAAGCAAATCTGAATTCATGAAGCTATACTGAAATAAAAAATATCTTGGCTCTTAAACCCAGCTATCTCTGCATAAGCTTTCTCAGTATCTTAACTGTTTTTTTTTTCCCAAATTATTTTTTTAAAAATTCATCATACCTGATACTGGATAAATTTCACAGGTATAAACACGTAATAACCTCAGACAACAGGTTCCCACAAAGCGTAGTCTCTCTAAATCTAGAAGTGTAGCTGTGAATTGGAATCCTTTTAATCCTCTAAGTTCTTCAACTCCTAAGACTAAGGTGGTCCAGCTCCAATGAAGAATACTCAGCAACGATTCAAAACATTCCTAAACCAGAGTATGAGAAAACATATACTAACTAGTTCAAATGTTATTGCAGTTTGAATAAAAGGGGAAAATAATAACATGCAGCTCTAAAGCCACCTTGAGTTTTTTTATGGAGTTTCGGTAGCTGAAATAATATACTCTAAAACTCACAGATCACATATCTTTGAAAGAGAACATGGTAGTGCATGCCTTTAATTTCAGAACTAGGCAAGCTGATGGATCTCTGTGAGATCTAGACCAGTCTGGTTTATAAGGGGTGTTCCAAGCCAGCTAGGGCTACAAGGAGACCTTGTCTCAAAAAAAGAAAAAAAGAAGGGAGGGAAAAAAAAAAGTCTTTGAATTTTGGCAAAAAGCAAACTAGTTTGAAAAATAATATTTTCTAGCATTTGGCTTTGTAAACATACAAAGGAGACAGAGGCAGGCGGATCTCTGTGGGTTTGAGGCCAGACTGTTCCACATAGCGAGTTCTAGACAAGCTCGGGCTACAGGGAGACCCTGTTTCAAAAAGAACAACAATAAAAACAAAAAATCTAAACTGTGGGTTTAGGAGGTTGTCTTTCTTTGTAGTTCTAGATGGCTTGAAAAATATGGAAAAATGAAAATTTAAAAGAAATGACTGAATATAGTTTGTCATATAAATGATTTCAATTACCTAATGACCAAAGTCATTTATACATACTCATAAAATTATTATAGAAAACAAAAATGATCTTCATCTGAATGAAAAGATAATAAATTCACTGTTTTCCAGAATATGTGACAAATTAGAAAAGGTACAAGTTATTTCAGACATAGAAAAGCCAATTCAGTTGGGCATGTATGTTAAAATGATAAACATCATCTCTGTTTTCCCATTATTTAAAGTACACATTACCTTTGCATAGAATAAACATAGCAATATAAAAGAGATTTGAATTCATAAAGCAAAGTTAAGACAAACTCTTGAAATTAAAGTTCTGCACTGAATAGCAAAGCTGAAAATTTTTTAAATGGCTTACCGCTGAGACGGTTCTTGCAAAAGATCTCTTTAAAATGTGCACAGGTTCGCTGGTCTGTTGCTTGCCTTTTGAAGCACTACCATCACTGGTTGGAAGTCTGGAGGTAGCAGATATACAATTTACTATATTCAAAAGTTCAATGACAATTTTTAAAATGTACATTTTTTCATAATGAAATAATCATATTTTAATATTTTTACTAAATAAAATGCTAATATAGCACTTTCTTCAAACAGTTTCCAATGTTAGTTTTTGGCATGTGGGCATTTTCTAGAAGATTCACCTTTGTAAGGCTGTGTAGTAGAGGCTTTCTCCTCTACTACATTCTCCATATAAAAGCAATGCTCTCTAGTAGTAATGGCAGAGTTATTCAGCCACTAGTACATACTGGGTCCAGTGAAATTTGTTATGTTTCAAAAAGTTACTTAATAGTAACTATACTAGATAACATTAAAAACACAAAAAAATTCTTTCTTGCAAAAAATAAGGCTTGTACCATTGAAGTTCTTTTAGTGATTACTAGAAGGGAAGAAAGGTCATTACTTCTACATTTTAACTGCTTATAATAAGAACAACATTTTTTTACTGAGGGTTTATACTTGTTTGAATCCTTCATAATCATCATCATCATCTAGATGTAGACAAACATTGGCATATGGAATGTCTTAATACATGTCGGAATCATTGTGAATTGATTACAATTCTTAATGTTAAAAGTATTTTAAATCAAAATGAACAACTTGCAACTACTAAAGTAGAAATTAATGGTAAAACATTTTCTGATTCATTTTATTATAAAATAAGACTATAGGGCTAGAGACAGAGCTCAGTGGTAGCAGTGCTTTCCTAGCTTGTCTGAGACCCTAGGGTCAATCTCCAGCACAAGGAGTTTAAAAAAAAAAAGGTTACGGTAAATCATAAATCGATTAAGACTACATCTAAAGTATTCTCTCATTCTATTATGATAAAATTTACTAGTTTACCACATTCTGAATTGGTAAGAAAATCAACAAGCAGATTAAATAAGCTAGTGATTACTATTACTATTTTCATAGTACAAATAATCTGATTCATTACACAGTTCTTGCAAAAGATCTCTTTAAAATGTACACAGGTTTGCTGGTTTGTTCCTTGCCTTTTGAAGCACTACCATCACTGGTCGGAAGTTTTGAATTAAGTCTGATGTAGAAAATGTCTGAAACATACTTCTATCCAAGCTAAATATTTTTTTGAATTAGCTACATTTCTACCAGTATATTATGACTTGATCAATGCTTCAACTATTTCTCTATTATTATTCTGAATATTGTATAATGATCCTATTTCAGTATAATAAAAATAAATTGCATTAGTTAACTATAAAAAGGTTTTAATACCTGTATAACAACTGAGGTATCTGACCAGCATTAACATCTGTACCATTATTTGACTTCTTTGAACTCTTAAACTGGAAAACAACCCTAAGAGAAAAAAATAACATGATACCGAAAGTGACAAGCTCATTGATTCATGGAAATAAACAATTTAATAATGTTTTCAAATCTTATGATAATAAAATTATTCATTTTAAGGATAAAAATTACAAGTAAAACAAGAAAAGTCCTGATTTTAATGCTGAACAAATAATTACTAAAATGAATGAACTGATCTCAAACTTGATGGCAGTGACCCCCAACACCAAGCCCAGTTCAGTTTTCACCACATTAGACACGTTTTAACAAAAAATTTCCACTTACAAACCATAAAACCTGCTTGACTAGATATATTAGAGGTTTTAGTCTCAAAGTGCTGATATTCCAAGTCTGAACAAACTATATATGGTAACCACACCATCCAGAGTAAATACAGTTTTGGCAAAAATCTTAAAATTGAAAGGGATCCATACAACGGGAGATTTAATTTTCCTTCAATATTCAGCAATACAAAATTCACCTCATAAATTAGTATGCATCTTTCATAGTATTATGTTCAAGGGTGATAAAAATAAGCATAACTTCTTTTACAAATCATACTACTTTTGAACATTTGAATCAGACCAATAGGCTATAGAGAAGGCTGGGTTCTGCACATGGTAGCAAATCATCTCACTTTTTGGTTTTCTAGTCCACTGAGTACAAATGGAACTAACGGGTACTTCAAAAGTTACTGAGGGCATCAAATAAGATAAGGTATATGAAAGTATTTTTAAGCTGAAAACTACATATGAAAAGTTCATTCTGTGTGTATTCCTGTGGGTGAACATATGTATGTGGGTTCATGTGCACATATGTGCATGTATGTGTGGAGGCCAGAGATGAATCTCAGGTATCGTTCCTCAAGAGTCATCCAATTTGTTTTTTGAGAACTTGGCAAGAATGGTAGGTTGGTGGCTAGTAAACCCCAGGGATCCAGCTGTCTCTATCTCCCCAGTGCTAGAATTTTAGGTGCCTATCACCAGGGTACATTTTTCACATGGGTTCTGGAGACTGAACTCAAATGCTCATGCTTGTGTAGCAAGCACTTTAAAGACTGACCTTTCCTTGCAGCCCGACAGTGGTAAAATTCTCTCTCTACTTCATCAAGATGATATTATCTTCTTGACAGAAGCTTTATAGCTTGCAAATTGTTTGCATATGGCTCCAAACTCCTTGATATCCTGTCAACTTTCACCTTCCTCTGTGTTATTTCTAGTTTGGTAATAGAGCTTTTAAACAATTTCATATCTAGAAACCTACAAATGCCAACTGACAAGAATAACACAGTCTTCTTTTTCAGCTTTGTCTAGACTAACCTGGCATATTTGATTATAAGACATATAAGGTTACAGAAATTTAATTTTAGCAACTATATTAATATTTGAGTTTTAAAACAAACAAAAATAAGAGTTGTATAAATAAACTCCAACATTTGGCTTACCCATCATCTGTGGTAATAGAAGCTTGTCCATGAGAGCCACAGTCACTGCTGGGACCTGACACTCGAGCCCATGCTACATACCACCATCCAGCTTGTAGAAGAACCGGTTCATCAAACATCATTGCATATTTTTCTCTGAGAGAAATTAATGAGTCAAAGACAATACCTTTGTACTTGCCAGTTCCATATATTTTTAACATATATTTTAAATATCTTATGAACAAAAACATGAATTTTTAAGATTCTTGTCAGACAACATTAAAAATCCTCTATTTTAAACTTTGGCTACTAACACAAGCTAGTATCAGTTCCTTGTGTCTAGAAAAAAAAAATCAAACTACATTTCTTTCTCTTATTTATTCATTCTACAATATGCTTAAATCTTGTGAAAATTTCAAATTAAAACATGACAACATTTCTATAAAATCATCCAAATATTTAAGAAAATGAAAATTTGAATGTTGGAGGTCTGTTTATTCAGCTAAAATGTTTTGAGGGGTAGCACATTAGGAAAATAGTTCTATATTCAAGCACCCTGGGCTTAGGGCTTGGTTTTGAGACCTGTTAGCTAGGAGGTTTGTGGCAAGTTACTACAATTTTTCCATATCTCAGTTCATTTGAAAAAGAGGTGAAAATAATATCTAGCTCACTGAGTCGTCCAGAGACCAATTAACAGAGATAAAGTGTTTGGAATTGAGTCTATAGCTTAATAGTTAATTTATCTATCAAAGAAAAGATATACACAAATAAAACTACCTAATAAAAAACAAAATTCAATTTTCTTGGTAAGAGAGTAAAAGGAACTGGTGGTCACTGAAATTGAGAAAAGAAAACACTGAATAATTTTAATGTAGCATTATTAAAAGCATTACTTATTCTTAACACAGCTGTATGCTGCATAACAGTTTGGTAAATAACTGGCATGTAATGGATGGTGGCTATGCTATTGACCAATGTGTAGTGGGTATGGAGAGGGCCATATCATGTAGGTTTGTACACTGCCTAAAAATGCAGTTCTCAGAATGTCCCTATCACTATGTGATACATAGCTGTATATAGTTTAATTTCTCAAACATATCAATAATTCATTATTCAAAATCTCTTTAAGGATATATTTATTCATCTTAAATGAATTTCAAGAAAGCAAAGAGCAAATAATGAGCAAAATATTTACCTAGCAGCACAGTCATAAGCCAATACATCAGTCTCTGCAAGAAGGTCTCCATCAGTTTCATGATCTCCTCCATCAGGACCCAGTTCAAATAGCTGGAGTACACGGAAAAACACATTTTCTCAAGCACTTAGTTGTGCAAATCCAAATGTTTATAATTTTGTGCATGTCTAATATAAACTAAACTGTAGAGGATGTAAAAACCTCTGAGTGCTATTTAAAAATTTTCTTCATTAAGAAAGTTTAATCAGTAAGTGAAGTATACAAATATATATACATTTTAAATGGGAAATATAAATGTTTTATGATATATTAATTCCAGTTCTATGCTGGAATTTTTTTATCCCACCTAATAAAGTAGGAGTATATATTTTGGAAGGATGTGAAAGAACTGAAAGAAAGCTTTTTATCTAAGAGTTTCTAAATGAGGTGGACGCCTGCTTCCTTACTTAACAGCTCTGAGAACCTTGGGCCCAGTTTCCTTACACATAAAGAGTTAGAGATTAACAGTGCTCATCTCATAGTAATTATGAAAATTAAATTAAACAATACTTGTAGAACCCTTAGAGAAAAGCCCTACCTAAAAGGCTATAAAAATGTTAGCTATGGAAGAGAGGGGTCACAATAGAAACCTCAAAAAATAAAAGTAGCAAAAGATAATTCAAAGTAAGTGGCATGGGAACCAGAGAGATGAACTTGAAATAAAGGTTACAGAGACACAGTCTAGGTAATGAAAGAAAGACAAATTATAACAGAAGAAATCTTTCAAAGAATTGACTCAGATGTGCTAAAAATATTTTTCTCCTCTGAAGAATTATAGTAGGCTAACTGCAACAAAATCAGATAAAACATAAGATGCATTTAAGTTACTGAACAAGTACTATGTTATTAGTCTAAAATCTTCTCTTCTATGCTATGGCTTAGAAATCTGCCTCTACTATTGATCATATTCTCAACAGTCAATGGATCTCACCAGGCAGTTCAATCTTATTTGTTCTAAAATAAAATGATCCCATCTCTTCCTCTTCTTGCCTTCCTTGCTCTGAATAAAGGCAGTTTCCTTAATACCATCACTCAGAAAAAAAGAAAAAAATATAGGAGAGGGTCATGAACACCTTTAATTCCAACACTCACTCTGTGAGATCCAGGCCAGTTTGGTCTACAAAGTGAATTCCAGGCTGGCTGGGGCTACAGGGAGACTATATGGTAAACCAACAACAACAGAAAAAAAAAATCAAAAACTGAGACTAACACTTCTCTGTCATCACTGTATCTATTCTTTCATTGGCACCAGAGATTATCATTTCAACCATATTCCCTAGAGCTAGGGGGAATGTTTCAATGACAGCTAAATGGTCTCATCTCTGTTCTCTCCTGCTCTAATCTATGGTTCATGAGGTTAAGTGGTTTTGTTTTCATTTATTGACTTGTGTGTAATGGTGGGCTAATGAAAACTGTCCAAATACATGGTAGGCAAGTATACTATCACTTAGTAATCTCTTTTTTAAAACATATTTTATTTATTATTACTTTTAATTGTTTTTTTTTTATGTGCATGAGTGTATTGCCTGCTTGTGGGTAAGTGCACCTGTATCATGCAATGCCCAGAGAGGTCAGAAGAGGGCACTGGATCCCCTGGAACTAGAGTTAGGACAGTTAGCCGCCTTGTGGGTGCTGAGAATCAAATTCAGGTCCTCTGCAAGAGCAATCAATGCTCTTAGCCACTGAGCCATCTCTCCAGCCCCACTTAGGAATCTCTTAAAGATGAGTATTTGATTTGAATACTTCAGTATTCAGTGGTTTTTCTTCTTTGTGGCATGATAACAAAGCTCCCAAATGATCTGACCCTAGTCTGGCTCTTCTGCTGGTATTCAAGAAATCTTTTAAACACATACAGTATGCCAGTCTAGTAACTGTGCATACAGGAGTAAACAATACAGAATAAAAAATAAAATAAAAAAGAGAAGGATACTGGACTCCAGCAAAGCGAGGAGCATTACCTAAGGTCAGATAAGTGCTTGCTGTCAGTTCAGATGGACGCTTCTGAGTTCTTATAAGGTTTTCCTCTAACACAGGAAGACACTACAGGAAGATCCTGAGTAGATGAATTAAACTCTAGTGAACATTTAAGAGCAATATTTTGCTGTGTTGAGAACAGACTGAATAGGGCAAGGACAGAAGCAGGATTAAAACTGGGGGCTATATTATACTTCACATATGAATGGATATGCATGGAGCAACTACCACTTGCAGTTTTCAGAAATAGTCAAATTCTGAATTTATTCTGAAAATTGAGCCAAAATATGCTGATGAAGAAAAGAAGAGAGAAGACAAGAATGACTTTAAGATTGGAATGAGCAACTAAAAGAATGAAGTCAATTCCATTCTGAGTCAGTTAAAGCAGATGAAGAAGAACATGGGACAACAGAACAAAAGACCAACAAAAGCAGAGTTTTCAATGTTGCCCTCAAGATTTTTATAGACATTTTATAGACACCAACAGGACAGAGGTCTGTAAAGGTGGAAGTTACTAGAGCAAAAGTTAGAGCCATGAAACTGGATCACCATGGGGATGAATATACTTCAAAAAGATGTCCAGAGGCTGGAAAGATGGTTCCCTTGCTATGCAAATACAAAGACTTAAGTTTGGACGGATCCCTAGCACTTATGAAAAAAAGTTAGGAATTGCTACATGATATTGCAAAGCTGGTGATGTGAAGTGGGGCTGAGAAGAGGCCGGAGTATATGTGGGGCTTGCTAGCACCAGCCCAGTCAAAAGAGGTGCTCCTGGTTCCCAAGGGAATAAGGCAGAGTGAGATAAAGTAAGACACCGGACATCCTTCTCTGGCTTCTTTTGAGTGAGGGCACCTGTGCACACATGCATACACTACACACCCACACACCCACATGCATATACATTACACAAACACATGCATACACTAAGGCACATGAGTAAATTAAAAAAAAAAAAAAGAATTCCATACCAGACATCTACAGGTCAGAAAGATGATGAGCAATCAGAGAGAGACCTATCAGTGGGAGGGACTAAATCCCTGACAGGCAGACAAGATGGGAGAAGGGCCATGATAATGGCAAACCTCCTGCTTCTTCTTTATTCAAGTCAAAGACTCACTGAGACGTTTTCTCCAGTGTCATGGCCCGTCTACAGGCTGACTGATCTCGAACAGTTTAACCAAGGCCTTCTTTTAATCCAAAATTAGGGAAGGGAAACTTTCCTTATACTAATAATGATTAAAAGGAGCCAGCAAGGCACAAGCCTTTAATCCCAGCACTTGGGAGGCAGATGTAAGTGGATCTCTGTGAGATCAGGTCAGCCTGATGATCTTCATGGCCAGCAGGGGCTATAGGGAGACCCTGCCAAAAAAAAAAAAAAAAAAAAAAACTACAAACTAACCAAACAATAGTAACAACAGAAGGCTTAAAAGACCTAGGCTCTCCTAGGGGCTCTGGATTTTTCAAGTTCTGAATCCCCTCTCCATTAGTGGAGAGTTTTTCTCTCTGTGTGATTGTGTATGTTTTTTCATTTTTAATACAATTTTTTGCTTGCTGTGTCTGAGAATTAATTAATTATTTAGTTGGCAGAGAAAATGAATCCAGTCAAGAACCCTAGATGGTAACAAGTGAGACAGAAAGAAAATGGAGTGTGGATTTGAGGGGAGTCAAGTGAAGAAAGTATCTCAAAGAGGAGTGCAAGGATTAAATTTGTCTGAGTAGCAATATAAAAGCTATCAGTGTCCTTGACAAGAGTAGTTTCAAAGGAGAGGTGGTGGCAAAAACCTAACTTGAATGAGCTTAGGAAGGACTAGGCATAGACAGAATGAAAATTAAATACAAAAAACTAAGAATATCTACAGAGTACAGTTGTAGAGCTAATCTAATGCAAGTATCTGTAGAGTAATGATGACAGTGTCGTGGAGCTAAGAGATGAAGAGCCTATTAATAACTAACATGCTTTTGAAACACTGACATGAATGCTGGACAAAGAATAAATAAATCTGCACTGGAAATATAAATTAGGGACGGCATCACTCATGGCTAACGACTAGTAGGATGTTAGGTTTAAGAGAGCCTTCAGCTGAATTCTAGAGGCATTCCAACATTCCATAGATGAGAGAAGAGGACACAGCTACAGAAAAAGTATGAAAACAAAACAAAATAAAAAAGGGCTAAGAAAAATATACACTTTAAGGAGCTAACTTTTATAGAAGACCCTAGTCAACTCATTGAATACAAATGTATTTCCAGAGAACAGGAAAAGGTAGGATTTGTGGTTAAAAAGAGTGAGAAGAAATCCTGGTCAAAGGCGCAGAAAATATATTTAACAAAACCACAGGAGAAAAATTCTCAAATTAAGGAAAGAGATGCCTATTAAGGTACAAGAGGCATATAGAACACCAAATAGATGGAACCAGAAAAGAAATTTCCCATGTCATGCATAATTAAATGTACAGAACAAAGAAAAGATCCTGAAGACAGAAAGAGAGAAAAACCAAGTCACATATAGGGGCAAACATATCAGAATAATACCTGATTTTTTCAATAGACTTTAAAAGCCAGAAGGTCCTGGGCCAATGTTCTACAAGTTCTGAAAGACCACAGATGCCAACCCCTACCCAGTAAAACTATCAGTCATAATCGAAAGAGAAAGAAAAACTTCTCATGATAAAAACAGATTAAAAGAATTTGTGATAGCTAAGCCATCTCTACAGAAGATACTGGAAGGAATACTTTGGCACGCAAAAAGCCACAGGGAATAAACAATACCAAAATACTTAATCAAGAGGTCCAAGAAAACAGCCTAAAACACTAAAATGACAGGAATAAGTACACATTGTTTATTAATAGTTCTTGGTATTAACGGTCTCAATTTCCCAATAAAGAAGCACAGACTGGATCAGAGATCAAAACAGGACAGCATGCACAAGACTTGTGCAAGATTAAGCCACACAAAACCTCAGCATGGAGGATGGAGGCAGTCACAAAGCACTACCCTAGCTGAGGAGTAAATGGCTGCGAGGGGAGGGAAGGTTACCTTTCTTTAAGGAGAAGATGCCCATATTCTAGTAGATGGCCTACTCCATGCACATACTGGCAGTACTAGGTAGGTTCAGTGGGAATAGTGGTGGGGGGGATAGAGGAGAAACTGGAGGGGAAGGAAAGGAAGTGAAACTGCTCGAAAAAATATGTATCATTAAATTCTCAAAACATGAAAAAGAAAAATGCTGTCAATATAAAATAATAATATATGGAAGTGGTTCCATTTACTGTGATGAGTAATAGTCTACCTCTTAAAGTTCTAGAACCAAGAAAAGTGAAAAAATTCACCTTCATGAACTTGCTAGATATTATCAAGTAGGACTATATAATTCACTGAGTTTGCTCCTCTGACTTGATGAATCAAGCCATTCTAAACCATTTGAAGGAGCTTCACTAAAATAAGCCAAGACTAAAACTATTGTTATTTAAATTAATATAGACATACATGCACTATAGGCATCCTTAATATTCAGCTCCTATGATCTATATAACCATAGCTTTTAATTTTCACTAAGTTTATTATTATGATATCTGAAATATAGTATTTTATTATTAAAGTATACATATTATCAAAACTAGAAATAGGTCAACATTTTAACAAAACCAGTTTTGAGTGACTTCTACGGGGTCTGTCCTCAAAAATTATCAGTTTTTAATTTATTAATTTAATTTTTAGACACGATTGAGAAAGCAAGGAAAATACCTCTAAATAGAAGAGATTTAATTAAAATTTCTTGTGAAATCTGGTACTGAAATTAAGACACAAATTATAGTTTGCATTTCTGAGTGCAAAAGCAGATAACTGTAGAAGCAGAATATTTGAGAGAGTAATCAATTATCAAAAACTGGACTTATACTTTATATACAATAATTGCTGGCCTTTTAGGAGATAAATGGGTATAGTAAACTTAGGATTCTTAATTATTGTTAAATTTTTCTACAAGAAAGAACCCATCCTCACTTCTCACTTTAAGCCCAGTCCTCACTCCCAGGGAGGTTGGGAGTGTATGTGTTCACACAGCATTTCACACTAAAATCACTAACTAATGTTTTAGTTACAACAAAATGGGTATAAGAAGGTAGCTTTGTAAAGGTACTACACTATTCTTTTTTTAATATTTTATTTTATTTTTTTATGTGTATAAATGCATGTATAAGTACACCCATGTCATGCAATGCCCATGGAGGTCAGAAGAGGGCATTGGATCCCCTGGAGCTGGAGTTTACGGATGGTTGCTGGCTGCCATACAAGGTGCTGCTCTTTACAAAAGCAGCAAGTACTCTCAACCGCTGAGACATCTTTTCAGTCCCATGGGTACTGCTACTTTCAAAAAACACTGGAAGTTTAGCACAAAGAATTAAGATAGGCTGTTTTGTTTTTGTTTTTGTTTTTTTTTTGTCTTAAATCACTGACAGATCATTTTCTCCCTTTCTACTAACTGCTCTTTGATTTTATGTTTTTTGTGCCAGATTTTAGCAGTGTTTCCTTTCTTTAAAGAAGTGATCAACAATAAATAAACTAAATTAAAAAGAAGACATTAAATAACAAACTAAACTAAAACAAATACCTTCAAATGAAACAAAAGAAGAGTATCAATGAACTTTACCTTAATTTTAGCAGTATATTCTCCTCTACCTCCAAACAGACCAAGACCACCAAGTAAAATATCAGTGTCAGCACTAAAACGTATGGCTTCTACTGAGTGAGCAGAGTAACCCCATCCCCCTCCATGACCTGAAAGATATAAATAATAATGCCTTTAAATATGTATAGATTCCCATTACAAGGTAATATTTCCTAAGTCTAAGGGTACATACTTTCAAACCTGTTTACTACACTGTAGTCTTCCTTGGAGTAAACCTTCATTACTGCTTGTGTTTCCTCCTCTGTACTTGCAACACCCATTTTTAAATCCTGCATGGCAGCCAAGGTATCAAGACAACCTAAAACAACAAACAAGTAAAATTCAAACCCTTGAAATGAACATTCTTTATAGTAATGAACATTCCCTATAGTATTGATACTATTAAATATTATACAGGATATTTTCTGAATGTACCCAACCTACTTCCAGTTTTGAACATCATTTCATGAGCATCATAATTTAAAACATGCTATAGGATATTTTTCACAAAACTGTATCTCTAAGAAGCTGGAACCTCTTAACCTGCGAGTTCTTCCAAGGTTCTTCTTTATGAAACTCTAAATTAGTTTGATTCTCACAGTACTCTCTCAGGAAGACAAATTAGTCTAAAAATAACTTTAATACTGATTTTCAATTACTAATTAAAACAGTGAAAACGAAATTTTAGAAAAAAGAAATGAATTACATTTATGCTCTAATTATGTTTAGGAATAAGAATTCAGTTTCAAAGTTGCAAATGCTAGATAAAGAAGAGTCTATGTCTGTCTGCATATGTGGGGTGTACGTGTATGTATTTGAAGGTTTGTAGCACACATGTAGCAAGTGCATATGGAGGCCTGAGGGTGACATTCAGAGTCTTCCTCAATTACTCTTCACGTTATTCATTAAGGCAGAGTCTCTCAACTGAATCTCAAACTTGTCACTATGCAGAGTCTAACTAGCTTGCTCCAGGGATTTCCTGTCTCTATTCCCTGAGCACTGGAATTACAGATCCTTCATCACACACATCCAGGATTTACATGGGTAGTGGAGAGCCAAGTTATGGTACTAATGCTTGTGATGCAAGTGCTTTATCCTCTGAGCCATCTTCTTAGTGTCTAAGTCTTTTTGAAGTTAGTTTTTAAAAACAATACAATATACAGATATGTGGATTAGTATAACATTTATAATAACTATATATTTCAAATGTATATCTCAAAGTGATTAAAAAGGAATATATGCAAATTAAGTTAAATATTATAATTATGTATCTGAATGTTTGATCTATAGCTCTAAAAGTTTATATATTCAAATTAAGGAAAAACATTACTTAAATATCTTTTTATTAAGAAAATTAGATTCAGATTATATTTAGGCATCCATTCATATTTTATGATACTGATAAATATCTTATGTATCATTTCATGACAGTTAGGTAATTAATTCTTCGGTAATTAAATTTATTTTGTGCCCAGTATTCATTATTTAACATGACAGAATAACACACAAATTTAAATATTCTTTAAAAAATCCATTAATACAGCACAATTAATGCAAATTACTTGTATATTCAAGAGCAGTCCTACCTAGAATGTGCAAGGCTGCATGAGATCGGGTAGTAAGAGCCCTAGATCCTGTTGGTAGTGCAAGTTCAGGACTTAGAATACTACATCTGGACTGCATGTCTGCTGCAGAGGGAAGTCTGGCATCAGCCACCACTGCATTGTAACACCACAGTTCCCTGGTACCTGGTCGAAACCTATCAAGGAAGAGAACTATTGAACCATGACATGCAGTTTACTATGAAATGTTTCTAAACAGCAATTGAGGATACAAAGATAAATAATACAGATAGTGTACACAGGAAAACAAGTTATCTCATTTTCTATACTTAGGCTAAATCTATAATTTAAGTAATTTATATCCTGTAAGAACATAATTTGCAACAATAATGTAGATTATAGTACTTTATAAATGATATGGCAATTATACACTGAAAATGATGCATATATAAAAATAAATTTTAATAACAAAATCCCCATTAAAAGTCTGAAAAATGAGGAAGGATAGATGGCTCAGCAGTTAAGAGCACTGGCTGCTTTTACAGATGACACAGGTTGGGTTCCCAGCTCCTACATGGCAGCTCACAACCATAAATAACTCCACTGCTGGGGGATCCAAGGCCCTCTTCTGGTCTCATAGGCATTGCATTTATGTACATGAAGACAAAACATTTATACACATAAAAATAAATTTTAAAAATTTAAGTTTAAAGAAAAACTGAAAGAAAACATATGAAACATACATATGAAATAAAACCATATTCATACTATGTAAGAGTTCCTATAAATCAATAAAGGATAATCAATCCACTGGCAAAAATGGTCATAGGACATGGAATGTTATCCTAAGGAACACAAATAAAACAGATGTAGATGCTAGGCTTTTTCTAATAAACAGTTAAGGCACCAATAAAAACTATAAGGAAGTCAAGTAATGTCCTTCTGCCAATATCCTACATTATGTCTTACTCATACATAACACGTCCTCAAAAAGCCATCTCCATATCCTAATCTCTTTTAAAGGTTAGGGGAGGAGTAAATGGGAAGTTGTTATTTAATGAACACAAGGTTTTGATTTAGCAAGATGAAAATGCTCTGGAACTCTACACCATAATAATATGAATATTCTCAATAACATTGACTGTATACTTAAAAATGGTTAAGACATTACATTTGTCACATTTTAATCAAAATTTATTTATTTTTCGAGACTTCTATGAATACTGTATTGACCTCATTTCTCCCCTCCCTCTTCCCTTGACCATCTCTCTTTCAATTTCTTGTCTTTGATTACTGTTACATATACATACTTACAGACAGACACACACACACACGATGAACTGAGTGCACTTAGTGGTACTTAATGTGCACATATGTTTAGGGATGATAACTTGGGATTACATAACCTATTAGAGGAGTGGCCTTGAAGAAAACTGATTTTCTTTCCTTCAGTATCCACTGATTGCTTATAGCTCTTCATCTAGAGGTGGGACCCTTTGAAATTTCCTCCATCCATACTGGCAGGTCAACTGGAGTTGTCATTATACAGATTTTGTTTAAACAACCATATTGCAGAGATTCCACAAGTGAGCTCCTCTGTCACATCTATGCTACTCTTGGGCTTATACCCAAAGAACTCAATATCCTACTACAGAGATACCTGTCCAGTTTACTGCCCTCTTTTCACAATAGTTAATAAATGTGGTACATATACACAATGGAGCTGTTGAGCTGTAAAGAAAACAAATCTTGAAATTTGCAGGTAAATGGATATAACTGGAAAACATTATAGTGAGTAAGGTAACCTTAGACTCAGAAAACCAACACTACATGGTCTCTTTCATTTGTGGTTCCTAGCTCCAAATCTTTAGCAAGCCGGGAAAGTGGAGGGACAATAGGGAGAGGTGGAAGAAGGAATCTGAGAAGGAGAACAGTGGACACAGGTACTACTTAGGGAGAAATGAAAATTGTGGGGTACTCAAACTGGGGAGAGAGGAGGGAGACTAAGACAAGGCGAGAGGGAAGAAGGAGAGATAAATACAAAGGTTGTCTGAAAAACAATACTCTTCTTAAGGCTGCATATAACCTTCAAGAAGCCAAATCCAATGAAAATTTTGGCTAGCAATTTAACCAAACCCTCCGTAGTATTTAGCACCACTGAATTAGCCCTCTTTTTGCCTCACTCATCTTTCCTGTTTTCAGGTCAGCATACTCTTTCTTCCTATAGCTCACTAGTTATTTTTTCCTCTGTCCCCTAAGTAGCTTTTCCCTCCTACCTAATTTTGAAATTTTGGAAGTTCTCAAGAGTTTGATTCAGGACTCATGTTCTTACCTATGTGGTTTTAGTCACTTTAAATACCATTTATCAATGAAACACTCAAAGTTAAATCCTCAATCTAGATCAATTCTATAACCCTGATTATCTAATTGGTTAATTTACATCTTCATTGTGAATCTAAACTTATAGAACAAACAGAAAATTTATTAGCAAAATGATAGTAATATATATCTTTCAATAATTGATCTAATTACCTAATTAGCATCCCAAATTTATATTAAAAGTAGAAATCCTTAAAATGACAGGAATTAATACATATTTTTCAGTAACATTTGTGAATAATAATGGTCTCCATTCCCAAATAAAAAGAGACAGACTAGCAGACTGGATTAGAATATAGGATCCATCTTTTTGCTGCCTTTAAGAAACATACCTCAAAATCAAGGATAGATAGCATCTTAGAGAAAAAGGTATTCCAAGCAAATGGAACTAGGAGACAAACAGGCATAGTTATAGGATCCATCTTTTTGCTGCCTTTAAGAAACATACCTCAAAATCAAGAATAGATACCATCTTAGAGAAAAAGGTATTCCAAGCAAATGGAACTAGGAGACAGACATAGTTATTCTAATAATGGACAAAACAGACTTAAAATCAAAAGTAGTCAGAAAATGGAAACCTAATACATGCATTAAAGAGATAATCTATCAAAAAGGATATTATAATTCTTAGCACATGTATCAAACACAGGTGCACCAAATTTCATAAAGCAAACACTAATAGATGTAAAGCTAGAGATGAACCCCAATATGGTAATTATAGGGGACATCAATACCCCATTCTCACCAAATAGGTCATCCAAACAAAAAAATAAACAGAAACATTGGATTAAAAAATATCATAAATCAAATGGTGCTAATAGACATATACAGAACACACGACCCAAACACATTCTTCTCAGCAACACATAGAACTTTCTTCAAAACAGACCACATTTTAAGACACAAAACAGTCTCAACAAATATAAGAAAACTGAAATAACATCCTGTGTTATATCTGACTACAACAGAATAACCCTAGCATAAACAGTAAGAGAAACTACCCAAAGTCATAGAGACTAAGTAACACATTACTACCTACCAATTGGCTCAAAGAAGAAATTAAGTAGATTAAGAAATTCCTAGAACTGAATGAAAAAATGAAAGCACAACATACCAGAATCTATGGGATACAATGAAGGTGGTCAAAAGTGGAAAGTTTATCAGGCTAAGTGCCTGCATTAAAAAGTTGAGAGATATCAAGTCAGTAACTCAGTGGTACACCTTAAGACCTTGGAAAAAACAGGAACATACTAAGCCCAAAAGTAGTAGACAGAAAGAAATAATTAAGATCACTGTAGAAATCAACATTAAACCAAGATGAAATAAATAATTTAAATAGACCAGAGCTATAACTAATAATGAGACTGAGGCAGAAATAGGAAGCACCCCCCCACCAGCACCAAAAGGGAGGACTACATGGACACACTGAAGAATTCTGTAAGACTTTCAAAGAAGAATTAATATTAATAATAACCAAATTATGCCATAAAATAGAAACAGAGAGAAGGTTTCCAAATTCTTTTCATGAAGTCAGTATTACCCTGATAACCAAAATCAGACAAAGATACAACAACAAAATTACAGATCGTTTTTCCCGGTGAACACAGGTGCAAAGAATTCTCAGTAAAATACTTATAAACCAAATTCAAGATAACATCAAAAAGATCATCCATCATGATCAAACTGGCTTTACAGCAGGAATGCATCAGCATATAGCAATAAATTTATCACATAAATAAACTCAAAGGTAGAAATTACATGATCATCTCAACAGACACAGAACAAACATGTGATGAGAATATACCATCTCTTTGCAATAAAAGTCACAGAGAAGCGAGGGATGAAGGGAGCATATGTCAACATAATAAAGACTATATATCACAAATCTAGAGCCAACATCATGATAACTGGAGAAAAACTCAAAGTCTTTCCACTAAGATCAGAAACAAGACAAGGGTATCCTTTTTTCATTTCAGTTTAATGTTTGAAGTCTTAGCTGGAACAGTAAGACAAAAGGAAATAAATGGTATAGAAATAGGAAAGAAAAAGTCAGAGCATCCCTTTTTGCAGATGATAAGATCCTATTATATGGGAGACCTTAAAGATTCTACCCAAAAATTCTTAGTGTTGATGAACACTTTCAGAAAAGTGACAGGATATGAAATGTACAAAAATCAGTAGCCTCTGTATACACCAATGACAACTATATTGAAAAAGTAATTAGGGAAACAATATCATTCACAACAGCTAATAAACAAACACATAAATATCCAAAAATAAACTTAAGGAAATGAAAGACCCCTATAATGAAAACTTTAAAATACAAAAAAAGAATCTGAAGACACTAGAAGATATAAGAATCTCCCATGCTCATAAATTGGAAGAATCAATACTGTGAAAATGGCCATCCACCAAAAACTATCTACAGATTTAATGCAATCTCACTCAAAATTACAGGGATATAGGAGCTGGAGAGATGGCTCAGCAGTTAAAGAGCACTGGCTGCTCTTGTTGAGAACCCAGGTTTTACTCCTGATACCCATATGGCAACTAACAACTGTCCTAAACTACAGTTCCAGGGAACTGGACACCTTCTTCTGATCTCTGTGAGCATTGCATGACACAGGTACACCTAACAGGTACATACAGGGAAAACATTCTTAAACATAAAAATCATTCATTCATTCATTCCAGGGGCATTCCATACAGACAGAAAAAAAATTCAAAATTTATTGAGAAGCACAAAAGACTAAGGATACCCAAAGCAATCCCGAACACAAAAGAATACTGGAGGAAGGCTCACCATACCTGATCAAGTTATACTATAGAGCCACAGAAACAAGAACAGCATGGTACTGGCACAAAAATAGATACACAGATCAAGCAAATACAGTAGGTCCTAGATAAGTCCACCAACTACAGCTATGTGATTTCTGACAAATATGCTAAAACTATACATTGGAGGAAAGATAGGTTTTTCAGCAGCTGGTGATGAAAAAAATAAGATCAATATGTAGAAGAATGAAACTAGATCCTCACCACACACTACACAAAATTCAACTCCAAGTGGATTAATGACCTTAGTATAAGACCTGATACCCTGAAACTGCTAGAGGACAAATTAGGGGGTAAGCTTCATTAAAGAGGCATTGGTAAAGGAATTTCTGAATAGGGCTCCTATAGCACAGGAAACTAACAATTGACAAATGGGATCTTAGGAAACTAAAAGGCTTCCATGCTTCTGTATAGCAAAGAAAACTGCTAACCATGTGAAGAGGCAGCCCACAGAATGGGGGAAATTGCCGGCCATACATCTGACAGAGGATTAGTATCTAGAATACCCAGGGCACTAAAAAACCTAAACTCAAAACTAATAGGACAAAAATTGGCTATGGAAATACAAATGGCTAGGAAACATTTTAAAAAGTGTTCAACATCCTTAGTCACCATGAAAATGCAAATTAAAACTACTTTTAGGTTTCACTTTAGTCAGAATGGCCATCATCAAGGATACAAATGAAAACCAATGCTGGGGTGGATATGGGCAAAAGAGAACCCTTATATACTGCTGGTAGGTGTAACAGTGCAGCCACTTTGGAAATTGGTTTGAAGATTTGTCAGAAAAATAAAAATGGAACTACCATATAACCATACCACCACAGGGCATATATCCAATGGAATTTATATCCTACTAAAGAGACACTTGTACACCCATGTTACTTGCAGTTCTAGTCATTCATTACAGGTAGGAAATGGAGTCAGCTTAGAATCCCATCTACTGATGACTGCACAATGAAAACATGGTACTTAAACAAATAAAATTTTATTCCAGTATAAAGAAAAGTGAAATTATGAAATTTGAAGGTAAATGGGTGGAAACTGGAAAAATTATATGGAGCAAGGGAACTCAGATGTAAGAAGAAAACTGCCACAAATTTTCTCTCTTGTGGATCCTAGCTAACTCTAGTTTTGTATCTTTACCTTGAGTACCTCCAAAAGCCAGGGAACTAGAAAGGAGAGAGTCGAGGGTAGAGTGGCTTCAGGTTCCAGTGGATCAGTGAATAGTTGCAAACCCATAGCCACACAGATGGAAAAAAAGTCTTAATTATGGGAAAGATTTTTGTCAGGAAGAAAGGGGCTGGGAAGGTGAGAGGAAGATAAGAGAGGGTAGGGAGAGCAACCAGAAGGTATTATGCACATGTATGAAACTGTTAAAGAATAAAATTAATAAAGAAAAATTAGAAAAAAAATCTTACTAACACTTGTGTCTATGCCCTTTCTGGCTCAGTTAATGCCACCCACATTTACTGAAACACCAAAGTCAGAACCTAGGAAATTATCCTTGACAACTGTTGTAATTTGTACATGAAATGTCTTTGAACACTTGGATCACAGCTGTTGGTGCTGTTTGGGAAGGTTATGGAACTTTTAGGAGGTGGAGTTTTGCAGAAGGATGTACGTCACTGGGAGCAGGACTGGACAGGAAAAGCCCAAGGGATACAAGGCAGTCAGGAGTCAAGATAATGAAAAGAAACAGTGATTCTGATTTAAAATACTTCTTAGCTTTTAAAAAAAAATTCTATTTTTATGTGTTTTGCCTGTATCTATGTAAGTGTACCACATGTGTGCAATGCCTGTGGAGGCCAGAAAAGGGCACTGGATCCCTTGGAACTGGAGGTACAGATAGTTGTGAGATGTCAAGAGAGTCCTCTGCAAAAACAGCAAGTGCTCTTAACTGCTGAACCTTCTTTCTAGCTCCGCCTCTCAGCTTTTAAATGAAAACAGGAAGAAAGTTGCCCATCATTTCTTAATCTCTTTTGGAACAATGTAGAAAATGATGAAGAAGCTGGCACAGGCATTTGAGATTATCTGTCTCATTTACTGCTACTAATATCCACATAGCAATATACTGCAAAGTTCTGTTCAACCCCAGGAAAAGTGATCTAGTTCGAATAAGTTTTACTCCCAGAACTGCTCTACTTTTAACTTGGTAAATGTACCCAGAAAAAAATTCTGTACTGCTTTTTATTTTTGCTTTATTGGTACTTTTATTTTGTAAAGTCATATGCTTACCTCCAAAGAACATCATACACAGGATCAAGACACACACCAAATCCTTGTAGATCCTCTTGCTCAGAGTCATTGAAAGTTTTACAACTCCCATCTACTTTATTTATGAGAAGACATTTAAAGGGTGGAGGTTCTGATATAGAAGCAGGTACCAAGCCTTATGGAAAAATAATTACATTTAATTTTACTATGCATTACATTTCCATATTTCCCCAAACTCCAAAAGAAAGTAGTATTTCCACCATTTCATATATGAAAAAGCTGAAATATACCTAAATGTTAAGTTTAAGGGAAATATCATTCTTTAAAAATGTTTATGAGTGCTTCGCCTATATACATGTAAGTGTACCTATGTCATGTAATGCCCACGGAGGCCAGAAGAGGGTAATAAATCCCCTGGAACTGGAGTTACTGATGGTTATCAGCTGTCATGTGGGTGCTAGGAACTGAACATTCTAACTCTGATGTATCATTCATGGAATCACGGATATAGTTTTAAGTTTCATCATTAAAACTTCTCATAAAAATTAATTTCAATTATTGACTTAAAAAGAATAAATGCAGAAAACTTCCTCATGCCATATAAGTTTGATCCTTCTATAATTTAGTTCATACTTCCACTATTGTCTATCTTATGAATATTCTAGTTTTTAAATGTCCCAATTACTCCACTTTCCTAGCACAACAGGCATGTAAAAAGTTCTAAGACTATAACTAATCATACAGGCAAACTGTTTACCTATTATATGTTTGCTAGCAAAAATTTCTGATGTAGCGAGTACATGAGAATTAATTAGTGCTTCATCAATTCTCAAGAAAGTCTGGTCCCCACTTGCACCTATCCAAGTAGCCTTTCGTCCATATTTTGATCCAATGTTAGGCATGGGTGCTGGCTTTGCATTCCAATATGGCACATCCAAAATGGGTCGACCCAGTTGTCCTTTCTAAAAATTAAACAAATCATATTAGCAATATTGTTGGAAGAAAATCAGTAAGTTTTTAAAAGTAGATAAAAATAGCTACATGAGATTTTATTCTATATATTTTTAGTTCTTAATAAATTATATAAATGTGGAATCTGGACTAAACACTTGCAAAGTTAATACGATAATTTATATTAATACTGGAGAGTTTCTTTCTAATGAAATAGAAAACTTAAGTTTTTAATAAGCTGAAATGTTTTCCATGCAAGCAATATTCCCCAAATACTCTATACATTCACTTACATCTAAACAAAAAATGTCATAAGTATACAATGCTTAAAAAGTACTACTATAAACAATGCATTTAAAATCACTGGCATTTTAATTTTAACAGTAGTTCTTACAAAATGTTTTAGTAAGTTATTTTATTTCTGTTTTAAGATAAAAAGCAGAAATCTATAAGCTATAATGTGGAAAATACACGTTAACACACTTAAAAAGTTATGGCTGCTTACAGATAGTTAGGTACAAATTTTATTTCAAAGTAAATGGAAATTTCTCACTATTAAGCTAGTATCTGAAAATAAAAGAACACTGAAGGGGATTGGGTGATATTTTTGCACAAGGCTCAGGAGTATTCTCTCTCTCTCCTCCGCATCCCTCCCTCCCTCTCTCCCCTTCTTTCTTAGCTCCCAGTTTAGAACCCCTGAAGGTGAACGCATGCTACATCATGGCCCCAGGGAACAAGTAACCATGCTGGGGTAGGGCAGCGATAGGGACTAAGACGACTGCAAACACTTGTTTTCCCTCAGCTATCAGGTTCCTATTGAATTCTATGAACACGTCAATGTCAAAGCTGGAAGACATAACTACAAACTGTCTAAGCAGCAACTAAACCTCAATCCCTAGGAAAAATCAGAGGAAGAAAAAGTGGTAAGTACATGATAAAAGACATAGCCAAATAGTTGATGCTGACTTTTATCCCTTTTCAGTATCTCTTTTACTTATTTATTTATTTATTTATTTATTTATTTATTTATTTATTTTTGGACAAGAAAATGGTGCAAAGAAAGGTAAACTGTAACAAAAGCACATAATTCTCAGGTATATATTCCACTTTGGGAGAAAAAGGAAGTTACACAGACTATTACAAAACTATGCATCTAACAAATGTGAAGAAAAACAGTAAAAAATATACAATGTCTAAAGAACTGCATAGGGCTCAAGAGCGTGATTAAAAGCCAGCTGCACTTAAAGCCATAGAAACCTACAACTAGAATTTCTGAGTGTAAAGAACAGTAATGATTGATTTCAGCTCTCACCACCACATTCCCCACCAAAGAATACAAAACCAGCAGATAGAGAGAATAATTATACACATGACTTAAAACATTTAGCAGTATTAGGATTTGGAAGAAATCACGACCTGTAAAAGAAATCAAATACCCAGGATGTGGGAAAGGCCACAAAAGAAAAAGAGTAGAAAGAACTTAGGGGTGCGGAGGGGACAACCATCCTACAAGAAACAAAGTCTCCCACTTCCCCTTAATACCAAAATAACAAATGGGCGAGGATGTGACAGTTACAGGACCAACCACAGATAAGGGCCTTGAAAGTGCTGACTTTCTTACTTAGCAGATTAATGCCAATTAAGATAGGACAGCACACTCTGCTGGTGAAACTCTGTAGAAAACCACTCTCAAACACTGCTGGTGTGAAGAAGACAGAAGGACTGTTAGCACTCACTTCTTAAGATGTATGTGCACATTTCAACCTGTAATAACAGTCATTAGTACTGCAAAATGTTGGGTGTATTTAAATATGCAAGCGTAAGGAACTGACTGACCAAAGTACAGTATAAACACATAATGGCGTACAAGTAGGCTGAAGGCTAGGGCACAGGCAGTTATACAGAATCTCAGGAGACAGGCAGATCCAAATCCACACAGACAAGCATAATATAATATAGCTTTATTATAACACTTGCTTGCCTAGTGCAAATCCATGTGCTTGCTTGCTTGCTTGCTCTCACTGCCTTGTGGTCCTCATTTTAAGCAGCATTATTTTCACATAGGTATACAAAAGGGTAAATGAGGCCACAGCTTCTGTAGCCACTGAATCTGCTCTCTGGGATGAGCAGCACCTTCACCTCTCTCCACAGACCACAGCCATGGAAGCCTGCTCCCTGATAACCATTTGTGACCTGCAGGTGGTGATCAAAAATGCACACATGGCTGAAGAGATGCAACAGGACTAGGTGGAATGTGCTGCTCAGGCGTTGGAGAAATACAAAATAGAAAAGGATACTGCAATCCACATAAAGAAGGAGTCTGACTTGGCACTACATTGTGGGGCAAAACTTTGATAATTAAGTAACACATGAAACCAAAGATTTCATTCTACTTCTACCTGGGTCAAGTGGCCATTCTTCTGTTCAAATCTGGTTAAAAGCATGGACTATGCCAAAGCCCCCGTGATCCATCTAAAAACAAGGACTTCATCCTGAATTCCAAACACCAAAGACTGAAACCTTCAGCCTCGCTAAGGGAAAAACTCATTTGGGATCTTTATTTTGTACAGGGCTTCATCCTCTGTAGTAATTTGTGGTTATGAATAGTGAAAGTTTACATTTATACTTATTTTCTATTCCATATTTTGGTGCCCCATTTTTTCCCTCAGTCTATTCCTTTAAATAAATCTGTTGGAGATGGCCCGCCCCCCTCCAAAAAAGGCTAAAGAAGAAGACCTGGATGAAATGATAGTATTGTTAACAAGGCTTTGAATCACTTAGATGACAAATCTATGGTCGTGTTTGTGAGGAATTTCCTAGATTGGGTTAACTAAAGTAGGAAGACACATCTCAACTGTGGACAGCACCATTCTATGGACCAAGATCCTTGCCTGAATAAAAAGGAGAAAGCAAGCTGTGCAGAAGCATTCACTGCTCTCTGCTTCCTGACTGCTCACACAATATGACCAGCTGTCTCACTCACCTACCACATTTCCCTGTCAAGATGGACTGCATTCCTTTTACATCTTATTTAATAAGGCACACATGTACCACGCTGTGCAGGTGAAGGTAAGAAGACAATCTTTCCTCCATCATGTGGGTTCTGGGAAGTGAAATCAGGTCAGTCAGACCAGGCAGCAGATACCTTTACTAACTGAGTCATCTCTTCGACCCTACTGTAACCTTTTAAATTGTAAGCCCAATAAACTTTCGCTCTTTTAAGTTGTTTCTTGTCAGCTGCTTTGTCACAGCAATGAGAAAATTTTGTCACAGTAATGAGAAAATTAACTAATACATGAAATAATTCCTAGGCATACCATTAAAGTGAAAAGAATAGAGTATAAAAGGGCATATATAGAATACTACCTTCTGAAAAAACAGTCTAGGTAATAACTATGCACATTCTCACACAAAAAAATTACATGTGTGTATTTGTATGGGGGGACACAAGTGTCCACATTTGTGCATGCTTATTTATCATTATGAGAAAAGTCACCAAAAAGATAAACTGGATAACAGTGATATTCATTACTTACAAATGCATGTGATAGATAGGACAAGCAGGGACACCAGGGAAACAGGAGGAAGAGAACTTGACTTAGTGTACTATTTTTGTACCATATCAGAGACTCAAAAAAAAAAGCTTGGGAATACTATAGATTAGAGACAATGCCAGCAAATGCAATGCTTGGACCTGGATAGGAGAGGGCAAAGATTTCAAACAGTAATTCCCTAGGCAACTGAAAAAACTGAGTCAATTAAAACTAAAGAATTCAGTATTAGATTGAATATAAATTACTCTTAAAAGACTCAGGGTAAAAATGTTCTATATACTCACAGAAGAGTATGTGTGCACAGGTGTAAAAGATGAACAGATTAAATTATTAATAACAGTGTATCAGATCAACATAAGGGCTTTCTACATACTTTATTTTTGCATTCTTTCCATAAAGTCCTGAAATCATTTCCAAATAAAAAGCGATGTTAAAGTTCATATCAGTTTCTTAAAATTCAAGTAAGTTTCATGCCTGGAAGAGTTCCTGTCTCAAAAAACAAGGTACACAGCAACTGAGGAACAACACCTGAGATTGTCCTTTGGCCTCCACACACCTGCATGCATGCCTGCACATACACATGCACCCACACAGGTATGTACACAGACATTCTTGTACACACAAAACTTAAGTCATAGAGTTTTGAACAGTCACACACATCAGAGATAGTTTTACTTATTAACACAGTCTAGGAAGATCTTCCTCATATCACTATGCCGAACACTACAGAACTCTCAGAGCATTTTTAATTTCCACATTTGGTAGAGGGAAAGACAAAGAGAAATAGACAAATAGACAGGGAGAAGAAAAAAGAAAGTATAATTTTATATTTGATCTTAACCCAAAGGCCAAGCAGCAGGAAGAAAACATAATTTTAAACAAACCTAATTTAAAATGTAAGCTTCATGCTAAAGGAAACTATTTGTTACAAATGAGATGAGAAATATCTTTTCAAATAACAGAATCACCTCTAATGAATGTTTAAAGACTTTGATTGTTTGATTGGCAATAAAAATGTCCAAATCTAATACAGTTGCTAAACTCTATAGATTCTAACGCTGAACTAGAGATGAAAATTATTGGAAGGATTCATTCAGGTTTTGTGAGTGTTGGGATAGAGGCAGGAAATATGCATAAGCAATTATCCTAATACAAAAATTTCACTGGAATCAGAAAAAAAAAAAAACTACTAAAGCAAATTACAAGGCAATGGTATAATTACAACATCATTAATGTTTTAAAAATTCCTTACAGAAAAACTTCCAAATGTGAAGACCTGTCCATCCATTAAAAGGACTGCCGTGTGGTTGCTGCCGGCAGTAACTTGTGTGCTAGGGCCTGGCAAGGCTTGAACAAGAGTGGGGCATCCCCTAGGTTTAAAAAAAAAAAAAAAGTCAATTTCTTATAAGACTTAACTGAAATATAAACAATGAATCAACAGTAAAACAAGGAGTATAAAAGAGCAAAGCACTTCTAGGAACATTTCTTAATCACTTATTTAGGTGCTACCATGCCTGCCTCCACACTAGGTACTAGGTAAATGGATGAGAATGATACTTTAAAGAAATTATCAAAAAGATGCTTGAAATTTACTAGCCTAATGATGGACATATAATCTTTAATTTTCCACAACTACTGGTACTACCTACAGTTTAACAGGAAAAATCAGCTAACCTTGTACACTGAATGGAAATCAATGCAGGAACTAGATGAAATCATTGATTTAATAATCTTCTCTCCTAGCTTTTATCTGTAGGCTAGAATCTCAATGTTAACAAAGCAGTTAAGGACACAGAACAGGCATACAGAGAAGCATTACAGTAGTGGTTACAAGCTCAGGCTCTAGAGGTAGTCCAAGGGCCGACTCCTACTCTACTCATGGTAATGAGACCAGGACTTTGGTCCAGCCACTCATGTTTGTTTTCTCTTCTATGATAGGGAGAAAAATAAGAAACTGTGGTTCTGGAAGCAATCAAGAAGTGCCTGGCATGAAGTAAACATGTAGTAAAGGGTAGCTATGAGGATAAATGATTTTCTAATATCTTGACCTACTTGTTTGGTTTTGGGTTTTGTTGCTGTTGTTGTTCTTGTTGAAACAAGGTCTATCTGTAGCCCCAGCTGGCCTAGAACTCACTAGGCAGATCAGGCTGGATTCAATTTCACAGAGGTCCAACGTGTCTCTGCCTCTGCCTCCTGAGTACTGGGATCAAAGGCATGCACCACCACACCTGGCTCCTTATCTACTTTTTAATAAACTATTTTATTAACCATTTTTAGTAACCATTATCTGTCATTAGAATAATAATCACTGCAGAAATAAAACACACACAATAAGAGAACTTTGAGATAGTACAATTATATTTTTAGTTTCCTAATTCCATAAAATGAATACTTTTAAAGTACAACTAAATATGAGCTGGAAAGGCGCAAAGCTGCTAGCTAGAAACACAGTTAAGAAAATTTCACAAAAGTTTGGGTAAGTTATGATGAAAACTTGAGTAAAAGGATGGATGAATTGACAGCTATGTAAGGAACAGAATTAATCAGCCTCAGGAGATGATTCTTATTGGGCAAAGAAGGTTTTCTACTTACACAACAAGATAGAAGTAACATTTACTTATGGTATGAAAAAGAATGAGATCTGAGCAGCTTATTATTGGAGAGGAAAGAAAAGGTTCTGGTATTCCTTAAGAGTTGTCTCTAACACTTTGGGCATGGAAGGAAGAACTCATACAGACCCAGGACATAACAGAGAAGAGGAAAGAAGTCTTGGAAAGGCAGCATGTGGAAAATTATTGAAAAAGATTTCAGGTAGGACATATAAAAGTTCATACCAAGTGCTTTAGAGACAGGAGAGGCCATTCAGTTTCATATAAGAAAGTCTGGTAGAAGCAAGCAAAACACTGTAGCATACAGAGCTATTAGTGGGGTTGGAGAAGCAAAATTCCTTCAAGCATCCCAACAGTGAAAGGAAAAGCAAACAGCTAAAAGCAAAGATGAAGTTGAAGAAAAGCCTTGATCCTTTGAAGAAGTTTATCAGCATAGGTAAACGATACAAATGCTTAAGAGGTTAGACAGGAAATAGGAAACAAAACCACACCCTAAGGAGGAGGTAGATTCTGAAGAACTACAGAATGACTGAAGGCTCCAGGAACCCTGAAGACACATCCTCCTCTCACAGCACCATGAGGAAGTGAGAACGGAAGTGAGATGGGTGAAAGTAGATTTGTGTGCTTAGTGGGATGAAGAAATTTCCTCCCTAATAATCTTTATTTTTGTGGTGTTAATGAAGATCCTATGCTGAGAGAAGGAAGGAATTGATGAGCAGGACGATTCAAGGTTAGACAAATTTGCTCAGTTGGTGGTAAATGTGACCAGATAAATAATCTAGATTAGGTTTGAAAGGATTGATTTTAAGATGGACCAACAGGATATCTAGGAAGATCACAACTGAGCTTCAGATCTAAGAACCCTTTTAGCTTGTAAGCAAACTTAGATTTTTCTATATTAGAGAAAATTTACTTTTTTAACAGAACCTCTATCTAGCATGTTGTTGACAGATTTTAAAACAAATCATTTTTAAGACTGCAAAACAGCAGAATTATTGTTCACTGTTAAATCTGAAAATTTTATCAATCTATAGAGGTATAGTGATTTATTTCTTTCCAGATGTCTAAGTACAGCTATAAAGAATACATGCAAGACACTGAAAAAGAGTATAGAGATAAAATAATCTCTAACTTGGATAAAAGATAAAGTGAAAAGAATGAAAATAGCTAAGTAGAGGTTTGCAGAAAAATATGATAAAGTCAAAGTCAAGTAAAATATGGTTATATACCAAAAACAAACTTAGGAATTCAGAGTAGGTAGTGTGAAGATCCAGCCTGGGGTTAAGGACTTCCAGGAAAGTAGAAATAAACCTCACTACTTTATTTCTATGTCAAGATAAAAATACTATATGGGGTCATTTACACAATACTGATGTCACTTATTTTCATAAAACTGAGTGTTAAAAAGCAATGCGAGCCACACTACATTTTCAATGAACAAAACTAGACCAGTGACTCAAGGTAGGCAGGAAATACATGAAGAATAGAACAGAATGGCTATGCCTCAAGAAAAGTGGTAGTTTCTGTTGTTGTTTGTTTAAACTAGAGGATGAAGTAATATGGGTAGGAAGAATAGTACAGAGGGAAGTGGCTATCAATTCTGAGGACCACGCGCTTTGGCAAATAAACCACTGCCACTGTGAACAAAAAAAGTTCTCAGAAAAACTATCTTAAAACTGACCTCTCTACAAAGGCCGATCGACTGAGTAGAACTTCAGTGACTGTGTAAAGTCCAAAATGGTGCAGGTCCAGATCCTATTTATAATTTATCTTGGGCCATCTTTAGCCCTAAATAGCCATTTCTTGCTTGCCTCTGTTTCTGACTTAATACCCTGTGACTAACCGATAAAAACCATTTGGAATGTACTGAATTAGAAAAGCCCTAACTCCCACCAACCAAAGGGCTGTCATCAGCATCCTGAGGCCTATAGCTTAGACTTCTTTTTTGCTGTAACTGCCTACTTAACATTTCCATCAATCTATTGTGAGGTATCTTGATTTATGGTTTTTCTGTTCTGTTACTACAAAAACTTGATGAAATTGCTTCCATGTTGAAAAATGAAATTTGGGGTAACCTAATCTGTGTTCCCAGATAACAGTCACTCTAGAATAAACTCTCTCTTATCCCTTCAGGTGAAAGTTGTGCTTTTACCACTTCAAGGCTGAATCCTAAACCAATGTCCTCACAGACAGTTCAAATCAAACAGGACCTGAAAGGGGAGCTCCTAGAATTCTTTGCAGTTTACAGAGCACTCTTATATAAAGTACTATTACTGATTATTGAGTCTATGGGTAGAGATTTGAAGAGCTTAAAAGAGTCCTCCCCAAAGGTTATCCCAGGTCTCTGAATCTAGGTTCTCTGAACTCTTTCCATGATACTGTGAGTACACTTATTATTTAAAAGTAGCAAAAGACCAAAAAAGAAAAAATCATGTACCTATGCATGTGTGCATGCCAGGTACATTACATGTGGTTCTGCAGGCATGAAAAAAGAACTGATAACTAAAGCGTAAAGATATTACAATCATATAATTTGTAGGAAGTAGTGAGACCCTGTCTCTGGAGTTCCAGACACTATGAATATACAGTATATTAGGGTACAAGGACAAGGGGAAAATAGAAAGATGAAACTAAGAAACATTATCCTAAAGGAAAAGCACCAGACTCATAGCATTTCTTTCTCAAGATCCAGATTTAAGTTTACAGAAAATAGAAAAATAATTTAAAACTCAGAAACTTAGGACCAAATTGAACAAATCAAAACAAATACAGGTTAACAGACCCACGTCATAAGCAAATATATAAATAAAAGCCCTTATAAGCCTTTTGATATTCACTTTTTTAATTTACAAAATTTTATTAGCATTGCTTTCTTTAAAAAATAACATGACTATGTTCAAAAACTTTGTATAGGTTGGAGAATTTGGAAAGGGAGTGAACAGCGAACTCATATTTACAGTGACATTATTGCTGAAGCTTGGTAGTATAGTTTGGTCAGCAAATTATATTAAAAAATTGTAATAGACATAAAGAATTTATCCAAAATAAATTACATATTTTTAGTTTGAGATATATATATAGTTTAGTTATTATATTACTTTTGTTTTCTTTGCTTTTTATTTATTTATTTTTAATTTCCCAGACTATGACATTTATCTCCAGAAGTTCCAATAGGTGTTTTACATTTCCTAAAGGCATAGGCAGAGTCTCACTGGGGTTGTGGAAGAGTAATGGAAAATCTCTTGGGAATGGGTCACAGACTGATGGAGTAGAGTGGCGGGTAAAGGACTTTCTGGTGTTGGGCTGCAGTTTCAGCCTTCTCTAAGTGACTGTGTTCCCCACAGTCCCCTTCGTCAAGGTCCCAGGGTGTGCATGGCAGTGGCTTTGCCTCTGTGTTGGGTTTATGCTGGAGATGAGAAAAGTCTCTGCCATTTGCAGATTCTGCTCTTGCGAGAATAGATCCTACCTTTCCTGAGGGCCAGCTGTAGTCTTGACTCCACACATGGTCCTAGGCATCCAGGACTTGATGTTATACTTATCCCATTCCCATGCACCAAGAGGTTTTCCATTATTTTAAAATTACATTTCTATAGTCTCAGTAATATTCACTTTTAAAAAGCATCAATAGTGGGCTAAGTTTGGTGAAACACGCTTACATTCAAAGTACTCAGGAGGCTGAAGCAAGTAGGAACAAGTCTGATGGGCTAATGTTTCAACAAAAGGGCAGCAAAAGTAATAGAAAGCATTTACTGAGTAGTTGTCATAGGCTAGGATTAATGATAAGTAAATTACCTACCTCATCTCCTAATTCTCACAGAAGAATCTAAGAGATATACTTAAACATATTTAATAAAGGAAAAACTGGAAGCATAAGGCTAAGAAATTTGATCATACAGTACTGAGTGATAAAAATCAAAACCCAGTATGGAGACTAAGCTCAGTAATTTTAACAGGATGACACATTGAAATGGACATCAATAATATTTTTATATTTATTATATATAATAGTTACCTTAGTCAACACATTTTAATATGTGCTGCTCAATAAATTCCAATGAACATCACTTGGTTACTAGAAACATTTAAACTATTACGCTTTATTTTAACTAAATATCTATACATGTTTTGTTTTTGTGGTAATTAACAGTATGCTATAGGAGTTTTATTTCTTCTAGGATTATTCCTCAAAATAAGTGATGAACTCCATTCCAAATTATTAAGAGCTCTTGGCTCATGTCTTCAAGTCACATACAGTTCCAAGTAGACAGAAGGCTGCATAAGGTAGAAGCAATGTTGATGAATTGCTAACTGGAAATACCATGTAAACAGACCTAGCTATGTTACTGAGTTTAACTCTGCCAAAGCCGCAGGTACTTTGAGTTATAAATTCATTAATGAAAGCATTATGTTAGAAAGAAAACAACTTTGTCTATTTAAAGCTAATCTTACTAGAGTTTAATTTTCAAAAAAAAATTGGTATTTTGTTTCAACATCAAAAGCTTTGTTTCCTGACGATGTTAAGTTCAAGCTATTCAAAGTACTGAACATATTCCTGGGACTTTGTTACCTCTGGAATTCACTACGAATTAAGGAATGGTGCTCACTGGAATAATGAGCACAAAGCAGTATTTTAAGGCGAGCTTCATTTTAAAAGATGCCATGAGCAACTTCTCTTTCAACAGACTTTACATCTCAACTTGGTACAGTAGAAACTGTCTTAACTGCTTATTATTCACACTGCACATTAAGTTACAAAAACTAGAGGACTTGATTTAGGTAGTCATGATTTCCATTTCCTACCATTCGGTCAATACCAAAAAATACACTATTTGATAAGTATTTTTGTTTATTACAAAGTCTTATTTGTGAAAAGGTGCTCTTCTTCGCTACACATATGACTGAGGCTCTATCACGTGTAAGTGCAATGTCCTTTCTTTCATATGACTTGAAAGTAATTACCAATTAAATATCAGCCAACAAGAAGGGTAATTGTGATAACAAACAGTTTTCTTCTGTGTCATATCATAACTCTTCAGCAAGAAACAGACACATGGTTTACTTGTTCTCAATATACCTTGATTATAGAATCACTGGTCCCTATCTCATTCATGGCTCAACAATGTGGCAAATTCAAGACAATGAAAACTGAGCTTTACTTAGTATCTAGGAGAAGAAAATGTCTTTTTTTCAGTGGATATTTATAAATAAGAAAGCACAGATGTCCCTTTGATTCTGGCAGCAATGCAACTGCATGCTCTGAATAGAGAGTGAAATAAGGCAGAGTGGAATATAAAAAACAAGAGGTTCTTGTACAAACTCAACTGTTAAGTCAAGTCTGGCCTAAAGCTACCTCTCCAGACTTGATAAATAAGTCTAGTTTCTATAAACACAGACTATTTAGATGTCCTTCAAGACAATTACGCAGGGAGCAGAGATGACTGATACCCTCCAATGCTATCTCTGGATCCATGGGGCCATTTGTCTCCTGAGATGCTATCAGGATTTTGGTGAATGCATGAATTCAGAGCGAATTGCAGGACTCTTTTAAGATTTCCCTTGGCTTGGAAACACCCTGTTACCCTAGCTGAAACACTCTCAAGACTGCACTGGAATCTCCACATACATTTTTCTTTCCTCATAAGAATCAGATCTACGATGTATCCGAAGACTCATCTGTCCTATGACTGCTTTTTACAGCTTTATCTTTTGGTTTCTCCCTAATAAATTTTTCACATATGTAATCTTGCCTTGGGAACTCCAACACAGCAGATCTGAACTAAGAAAGACGGATTTTCTATTACTTTTGACCAATATTCTTGACTGTATTAAGATATGGAATTTGGCCACTGGTACAAAAGTCATAGTAAAAGGAACTTAAGACAATTTTTCACTTATGTAGAATCTAGTTTATAAGGAACTGATGTGGCAGTTTACAGGGCAGGGAACCAAATAATATGTAGCTCTGTTATTCCCAATGCATAGTTTCCCACTGATGAACCTACAATGGGATCTCTAGTTCCTGCTAGCACGAATGAATTCAACTAACCAGCTACAATGAGAAAGAGAGAGGTGGGCAAATATCCACCTTCCCTTTAACAGTACAATGCCAAACTTGTACATATCACTTTGGTTCACACAGCTACCTCTTGTTGCAACAGTGGCTAACAAAAGTATTCTTAAACTATATAGTCATGCTACCAACCCAGACTCTACTAACAACTAAAGTAGGGAAGAATAATTATTAGGAAGTGACTACTAATAATATCTAAGAGTTGGCTCTTTGCCACTTGGGGTAAGTCAAATAGTCAATCAGAGAGACCAATAGGTTTTATTTAAAGTTATTTTAAAGTTTTAAGCTCTTTAATGTTAGTATTAGACAAAACTTTCAAAACAAACACAGTAAAGAAAATGACTAAATCTACTGCTGATCTTTCCTCTCTTCCTCCCAATGCTGAGAGTGAGGCTAGCACCTTCTACATGCTTGACAATTGTATCACTGAGCTTCACTCCCAGTCACACTGCTGACATTTCTTTAAAAAATATGATTTAGGGTATTCACTGTCATTTCTGCTGCCATATATAACTTTTGAAAAAAGAGTAATTGTAAAGAAAGGATTGAATTTTTGTAATACTCCTAATCACTCATGCCTAAAATGCATAAAACATATGTCAACTTTTCTCATTAAACTACAAAAATCAGTTACTCCACATAAGCACTCCACCACAAAAATCATGGACCACATTTAGAAAGAATAGTGGATTATTTTGTATATACACACACACACATACATACACACACACACACACACACACACACGCACACAGACACACCGTGAAAAAGAAAGAGACGGAAAAGGGAAAAGGGGGGTGGGTGGGAAAAAATACGGTATAGCCAAATGAAAAGCCAGCCGTACCTGGAATTGACATCCCCATGTCCCAGCTGCCCATGCTGACCATATCCAAATGTGTAGACATCTCCATTTTCCATCAAAACCACTGAAATCAAGAGACAGTTTTACATTTTCATTATATACATTTTATATTTATTTTCTATAAGATTTTTATTTATTTCTGTTTTATCTGTATGAGTCTTCTGATTGCATGTATATTAGTGTACCTGTGTATGTAATGCACACAGAGGTCAGAAGAGGGTGTCTGATAGTCTGAAGCTGTAGTTACAGAAAGTAGTTAGCTACTATGTGGGTACTGGGAACCTAACCTGAGTCCTCTGCAAGAGTTGTCAGTGCTCTTAACCACTAAGCCATCTTTCCAGCCTCACATTTTATATGTATATTATAGCTGTACTGAAAAGAGTGTAATTTTCATGTTTAAAAATTATAGTCATTAAAAATAGGTACTAGAAGCCTAGATAAATCTACATTTAATTTTAGTTTTGAAAAACATTCTATAGAGCATAAAATGCATGATTTTCATAATATAAACTTTAAAGCTCTTACAAATACCATGGACTAACATTAATATTTAGTAACACACAGTGGTTTAGGTCAACTATAAAAATCTTACTAATGGGTAAGTATATATAAAATACTGTTCTCTAATATCTAGGCTGTTTAGAGGCAGCACTAGTGTTTACTGATGTCTTATCAAATAAGAAAGTACTGACTCAATTTTTAATTTTTATTTAGGTTGAATAGTATAACCTAAGCTATTCAAACTGAATGTCAATAATTCACTACGAATTTAATTATTTTATACAATGTAAGACAAGAAGAAATTTGATGATACACATTTCTCATCCAACATCAATAAAGCAGGATATGTTACAAGAGTAAGAAGATTTGTGAGATGAAAAGGATTTCTGAAATTTTTACCTCTTCAGTCTTTTCTTGAATTGAGTTATAAGTAGACAAACAAGAAGCTAGATTTCTGCATAAGTTGAGTACTTTCTCAACACACTATAATCTTTAAGAGATTCTACTATAAGAAAATCTCATAGACTTGAGAGATACCGTTCCTCAACACGCATAGTTATCAAGTCATGTTCATCAATACTAAGCAAGTTATACACAATTGTAAAAATGCAATTATACCCTAAAGTTCCAGCTGCTACCTGAATGGTGAAATCCGCAGCTGACTTGTACTGCTCGGAGCTCACAGTCAAATCGCACAGAGCCTGGAGGGTAAGTTGTAATTTTGCTTGCATCTTTTTCTCCTCTATCTCCACTTCCATCTGTAAGTATTATAATTTATAATTATGCCATTTTTCATAGTTAAAGTAAACTTTAAAATCAGTTTTACTATGGAAGAAAAAGGAAAAATGTTAAAAGCAACAAGCAAGAAGAATCTGTAGTTGTTAGAAGTGACAGATCAAGAAACTACCTGCAAAGAAGCCAAATTGGACAGACACATGGTATAGTTCTGTTTGCAAATATCACTAGAGCAGTAAAAATAGAAGTAAGTTCTGGTTATGGATAAAACCCATTAAGCTAATTAGCTATATAATGAAAATGGAAAATTAAGATATAGAAATAAAATTTTAATGTGAAATTTAAAGGTTGATATGAGAAAATTTAGTTTCCATAAAAATAACTGCATGCAAAATCATTTAACAATTATTTTACTTAGTGTTACTGTTAGTACTTGCTATTTTAAAAAATCCCCAGTAGACTCACAAGTGACAGATTTCTTAAATAATTCTCAGAAAGGTTACTTTGTCCATCAGGACTGCAGAACTCAATTGAACTTCAAAATATTTATAGCGACCAAAGAACTTTATTCAATGTAGTTTAACAGCCTGTTCTCAATCCTCTCTCCTGTCTTACCTTACCTTTCAATATTCCAGTATACAGTCTTCTTCCTGCCACTCCCCCACACCTGTCTACCTGTTTTCTTTTTATAATTTCCTCCCCCAAGATGCTTTGGGTCTCTCTATATCATTTCATTCTACATTTGATTCAAATTTTCTGGCATTCTAACCATAGTATCTACATTCCGGTATATAAAAAACCTGAGTTTGGCAATGTGTTAAGAAGACAGACAATTTGCTTTTCTGAATACATTGCATACTAAAATATGACCTTCATGCTATCAAGATACAAATTCCTTACACACGCAGAAATGAAAATCTGGAAGGAATTTGAAGAGGTCAAGTTGTCTAAACCACTCTGTTATAGTTTAATTACACTATAAACAAGTGTATATAATGTGCAAATACATTCGTAAATCTACAGACACAACACTTCCAGTTCTGTAGTTTACTGTCCACTTTATACCATTAAATGCAAGAACATCAAATCTTTCCATTTTCATTTCATTTTTCTTCTTATTTAACTTTCTGTAATATCTAAGTAACACAAAATTGAGCTACATTGTGACTTTCCTTTCTGCAAGTAAATGACTACTATTTCAAAATACTATAAACACTTTAAGCATTCTTAAATAGGACAGTAAAACCTCACTAATTCGGAATAACATAGAATGGGTAGGCCTATGTGGCTTACTGAATAAGTATTAATTATAGACTGTTTAAGTAAAAGTTCAGTTTTGTTATCTTAAAGCAATACAGATTATAAAAGCTACCATGAATAAAATGTGTTCAACTCCATTAGACTTTAAAGTAGGCCAACATTACATTAAAATGTACCATAAACACGAAAGTCCTTTAACATACAAGAATTAATTGCTGGACCCAGAGGTTGAAGGCACGTTGAAGGAATCCTTCATTTCTTGAGCCCTTGGTTTGAAAAGCTATTGATTTTAGACAGGCTTTCCCTTAAAAGTATGACCCTGAAAATTCAGAGGAAGAAATTACTTTGAAATTTTCACTCAAAAAAAAAAAATCACAACTGCTACATCTGAAGTTATGACCAATTCTGATTTAGTGAGAGGTTTTACTATAATATGGTAAGAATGATCCTCTTGTGCTAAATTTTCTAATGTGGGTTTATCAGTTAAAAAAAGGTCAAATTAATAAAAAAAAAACCAACATTTAGTTTTACTGCAGATGAAATATGTGCTTTGTTCAAAACCTCACGTTGGAAGGCAGTGTAACGTTAGATGCATACAAGGTCTTACACAAAAAAGAATGCCTCCTTCCAAAGTTTATTTAACTAAAGTATCAGTTGTAAAGAAATTTTACAATTTTTTCACAATTGGTAAATACACAATTACTAAAGTATGATTTAAAATAACTAGTTGTTTTCACATGGTTTTACTAAACTTATGAAACATTTCAAGTATCATTCCACTGTATATAAATTTACTTTATGTCTTGTTAGAAGCTTTTACCTTTGAATTTAACATTTTTCTCCTCCCTTGAGTTGGAGACTAAACATATATATAATCCCACAAAAGAGACATAGCATCAGAGAAAGAAAAAATTTAAAGCCTAGTAATTGAATACATGGATAACACCAATGTGATTAAAAGATTAGAGATGAAAATTCTACTAGAAACATTTTATTAAGAGTTCATACACATAACCTGTATCTACATAAAACCAAGCCCTTTCACCTCAGATTGTGAAAATATTAGTAAAAAATTAAAGAAGGGGGCCTTTATAATTGGCAGAATTTTAAAAAACAAATAAATACAATGCACATATCAATCAATCAATCAATCAATCATCTATCTGGGCCTTGACATAAAAGTCATATAACTTCAAATAATTTAGAAATGTATAAAAGCATGTGAAGAAAAAGAAATAAGAAGCAGCCAAAATGTAGTGTAAGTCAAGAATCAGCAAGCAGAATTAAGCAAGACTAAATAGCCTCAAGCTCACTGTGCAGAAAGTATTCATGAACAGCAAAAACATTTAAATTTGTGCTGTAGAAAAAAAACATGTCTGAATAATCTTATAATTGGAATTTTAAGTATGAACACATTTGTAGTTTCCTAATCTAGTTTCTAAAACTAAAAGAGCTATAAAACCTTGGCAGATATGAATCTAAAATATTTATATAGATGTAAAATGCTATATCTATCCTGTGTATACATGTCTATGTACAAATGCAGAAGACAACATTTAAGGGACTATAAAATTTAGGTTTAAAGAATACTTAAAACCAGTAATTTTCTACCTAATTTTAGTTAGACTACAAAAATGATCACAGAATATAGTGAGCACTTTGAGTAAAAATCATTAAAACAAAGCTATAAGAGTAACTGAAGCTGCAAATGCTAAGTACTTGGTTTGTGTAAAACTTAAATTGTCACAATGTACTGGTAAGTGCTTACATTAGACTGACATTGTGGTCTGACAACTGGACACTAGCCCTTTTGTCTCAGCTTCCCCACGTATAAGAAAAGAAACCAATGGTGTACACCTCACAAGGTGATTAACCATAATAATGCATGGAAAGTATTCAATAATATTCACCACTCTTGTTTGTTTTAATCAATATAGCAGTCTACTGACACAAGTATTCTTTTATCATTTCAGTAAACCTTAAGGGGTTAAGTGAATAAACTAAGTTACTTAAGAGGTTAAGTAACCAGTCCAAAGTCATAAATGGCATAACAAATTTCTAATTTGAATATAAATAGAGTTCATGTATTTTTCCACAATTAAATCATAGGCATCTTGCATTTTTGGTAAGAATAAACTAATTACATAGTTAATAAAATTATAAATTTTGTACCATCAGGAGAATTTTGAAATGGAAAGCAAAAGGTACAATTAAATTCCAGTGGGGATGAGAATATAAGTGAGTAAGACTGAATGAGATGTTCTGTATGAAATACACAAAAATTCAGTAAAAAATTTTTTTAAAAGAGTTAAAGCTAGTTAGTATTCTTGAATCATTTATATGTGCAAAGGCTACAGATACATACACATATATATGTATATATGTCTTAATATATATAATCTTTATAGCAATACAAGATACAAATTATCATTTGTATTTAAAAAAAAGACAATGAAGCTAAAGAGACTAATAAATTTATGAAAAGCCATGTAGTTTGAGTAAATGGAAGGTTTAGGATGAAAGCTGAGTCTTAGTTTCAAAGGTCATAATATTTCCATTATACCATACCACTCCGAAACAGAAAACAGTGTAAAGTACACCTAGATGTTTAACAGCATGCCCTCAGAGTGCCACACCAGTCACTTTAAAACGGATCTCAGGACTATTTCTAGAACAATTAAAATGTCCCTAAGTATGCATCCAATATCGAATTTTTTCTACATAAGGTGTCAAGTAGCTGAACAGGAATTTTTTTCAACTATATTTATGACCCCATTTTGAAATAACTCATTAAACGCTACACAGAATTCTACTCATAGACTCAGCCTAATACACTGGGGGGGAGGGGAGCTCTAGTTAAAATTTGCTATTCCATGGCTGTCTCTGAATTCTTTCCAGTCATCCAGAAGCTCTCCAACTGTCCATCTTAGAAATCACCACTTTTAATAAAAATCACAGTTATTATTCTTTAAAAAGTCATAAGGCAGAAAATCTTAATTGTTGTCATCTGCAGCAGCAACATAATTAAACTTAAGATGGATCATAACACTTAGTACAGTGAATTTCTCAATGGATAAACTAAAATGCCAGTGTTTAAAAAGAATCATGTAAAGGATGGAGCTGGAGAGATGGCTCAGCAGTTAAAACCACTGGCTGCTCTTACAGAGGACCCAGGTTCGATTCCCAGCACCCACATGGCAGCTAACAACCATCCTTAACTCCAGTTCCAGGAGATCCGACTCCCTCTTCTGATCTCCACAGGCACTGATGACATGCCTGTGCACCTACCTACCTGCAGGCAATACACTCATAAACATAAGAAATAAAAAAGAACTATATAAAGGAAATCTATCAAACTATAATGAAAATGTAGTAAAAACAGTCAATAAAGAGATGAATAAATGACAGTGAATAAATGACAGAACAGTGAATAAATAGGAATTAGTGGTGGTAAATTAGTATTTTACATAAATAGGGAATGATCTCATAAGTTAACAATTTAATTTCATTTTGGGAGTAAAGATATTAAACTGTCCCACTGTATAAAATCAGAAAACTGGTCATATATATGTATGTATATATATGGCAGAATAAATATAACCATACATATATGAATAAATAGACCTACATTGTAACACTACAAAGTACATCCTTCCCAAAGAGAGCATTACAATCATACAAAGAAACCAATAGCATACAAATGTGATATAAGACTACTTTTTTGTTTTATTTTGTTTATTGAGACAGGGTTTTGCTATAGCCCCAGCTGGCCTGCAACTGACTATGTAGATCAGGCTGGATTCGATTTCCCAGAGATCTGTCTGCCTTTGCTAAAATTAAAGGTATGCACCATCATGCCCAGCAAGACCACCTTTTTAAATTTTTTATTTTATTCTTAATTATGTGTATATGTATCTCTGTGTGGGTATGTGCATTTGAGTACAGGTGACTGACAGTCACATGACATGGGTGCTGGGAATGGAACTCAGGTTCTCCACAAGAGCACTATGTACTCTTAACCACTAAGCCATCTCTGCAGCCCCAATGCTAACTTTTGCTTAAGAATTTCTACAGCAAATCATTATATGACACTGGAAAAAATACAACTAAAATTTGTAATGTTGGACTTTATTAAATATTTTACCTAAAACTCTAGGTAGTCTTAGAAAAATGCCATTTTTTATATAATAAAGAGAAACAGGCTGAGAAAAAAATCTGTTCTAATAGCAGTATAAGATCCCCAAAATTCTGGCAATATAGTGAATATAATTTATATAGCTCATTTCAAATATTGTTCTATATATTTAAATATATGACACTGTTGGATTACTTAGTAAATAAAGCAAACACAAATCTAACCACAGAAAATTATATAACATTTAAAACACTCAAATTATATTTCTGCAGAATACATGTTAAGTTTTAAATTCTCTGTGCTTTCACTAAAAAACAGAAATTTTGTCTATTTTTGTTTTGTTTTTTCTTTGAGTGGCCAACTGACAAGCTGAGAAGCTAATAAAACAGATTCTACCGTACTATATATGAAAGTCTTTTTTAAAAGATTATTATCAGCAAAAGAAAAAAAAAGTAATATATAAACATTAATTGGATTAACTTGTCTATACAGAATATATTTTTAAAACTTCAACTGACGTGAGGCCTACTCTTAAGCATTTAGAAAACAGCAACTGTGTGTCAGACTAGTCAGTGAAAAATGCCTAGTTTACATGCCAGAATTCAAGTTATATTTTAAATATAAATTACAAACTCTGAATTAAATTCTTTCTTGATGTTAGCTAAATCACAACTGATGGTTTAAAACAAATATAAGCATACCTTGCTCAGGTCCTATGCAAGCTCAAACCAGAGAAAATGAATGCACAGAGATGGAGAAATAGGTAAGAAATCCCAACCTAAACTAAGGACCTTAGGGCGACTGATGGCTGCTGGGAAGGGGAGAGACAGTCTTTTACAGGGATGGGACTCCTGTAAATTAACCGGCTCCAGTGAATGGACCCACACTAAAGGATACTTGGGGATACAAATCACACTATGGGTATTAAATTGGATGAGAGGCAGTCAGGGGGGTGTGGAGAGAGGTGGGGCTCAATATCATCAATATACTGTATGAAAATTTAAAAACTCAACAAAATTTTTTCAAATGCTCCATGCTTTATTTTTCATTATCCCAAAATGTTGGGCTTCAAAAATAAATAATGCAGAAATAGATTCCTAGTCCCTCACACATTTGGTTAGAATTCTGACCTATCTCAAGAACTAAAGCCTGTTTATACACTTCACTCTGTTTATAGCTGTTTCTCCATGGCCCTTAACTATATTTATATATTCCTGCATGCTGTAAAATTTAACATTTAAATAGCATAAAAATGTAATCGCAGTTTTAACATTTTAGCATTAAAAAAGGACTAAACTACTCCATCATAATCATCAAAGAACAGATAAGCAAGAATAAAAAATAATAGAAATCAATGATATTTTTCTACCTTTTCTAAGCTTTATGGACTTTTAAAAGGAAAGCATATATAAACATCTTTGTTAAAGTTAACGAGAGAGAGAGAGAGAGAGAGAGAGAGAGAGAGAGAGAGAGAGAGAGAGATCTGAGAGTATACTTTCAGAGTGTCCCTTCTCCTCAGGCTACAATAGCAGCAAAGCAGAAGAATCAGGTTTGTGCATTTACCCAGAGACAAAACTCAGATGAGTGGAAGAAACTGGGAGAACATCCCACCTAGGTGATAATGAAGACCAAATACCTTTGTGCTTGTCCCGTTTATGCTTTAGCTGTGCTGGATGGGATCTGAGTCTGGCTAGAGCCTGTTCTCGGTGGTTCATAAAAATAGGACCAGCAAGGACAAGGGGGCCTGAGGAGAAACATTTTGTATGTGCATAGAAAAGCTCACAAAATGAAAATACCATAATGAACAAAAATAATTAAAGCTAAAAATGCTGAGAAAATTTATTTTTAACTATTTTGGACATTTTACTTTCTTCCAGTTTTCCTACTTCAAAAGCACCATTCTCAACCATCACCTCTTTACCGTTCCACACATTACTATCTTTACAGTTTAAAAAGTGCAAATTCCATCTTTGGCTCTTATAATAGTCTCAAATAGATAATCAAAACATTCTACTAAAATAATCTTAAAAGTATTTTTCAATACAATATATTCAAGATTTGTAAACCATATATTCATTCATATGAGTATGTTTTCATTTTGAAATAACAAAATGCAACTGATTTTTAAGTCAACCAACAGCAAGGTATTCCAGTTGTTTCCAGGTCTATGTCAACTTTCCTACAAAATGAAGTTAAAGACGTTACTGACATTTCTACATGTTGTAAAAGAATTACAAAAACTACACGTTCAAAAGCACATAAAAATTTCTTTGAGGGTGTGTAGACCTAATAGGTATGTCTAAAATATAGATGTGAAAACAAGGCTAATTTGAGCTGAGATTTATACTGACAGTGGAAAGATATATATAAATCAAGTAACATTTGGGGGACAGTAAGTATCTTTCATTAAGTCATTTCTTTCTGAAGCACAACTATGCAAAATATAATCACACAGATTAAAAGTTATTGTCAGTTACATAGAACTTATAGAAAAAAATCTAGTCTTAACAAATTTAAAAATTCTTTTTCCTTGTGAACATTTAGCTTGAAAAGAAAAGGGACTCTGAATTAAACTTTTAAACTTTTTGTGTTTCCTTCTAGAAGTACAATTATCTTGAGTTTTAGCAATTTCAACCACGTCTTCAAAGTTTTAAATAGTCTAAATTTTAGAGTTAAATTACTAGTATTTGAACAAAAAATTATGAAGGTATATAAACACTGAGCATTTTTTAATGACACTACAGGTCTTCATTTATTTTTCTGAATAATGGAAAAATAGAAATTATAGTATTATAGTATATTTGATAAAAAGCTAAGTTTATAATGTTCTTCAGGAAACATAAAAAAGATAAAGAAAATATTTCAGTCACATCTATGCACTAATGAAAAGACAAGTAGTGCCAACACATGACTAGACAACAACAGTATTTTCTATGATTAAACACTGGTAGAAACAAAACAGATTTGACAGTAGACAAATTAACCATTATTTCCTACTAACAGTAAATTTAAAAAGAGTTCTATTTCTAAAGGAAGCTACACATTTCAAATATGAACTAAATGTCTTATTTCTTCATCATGTATTACTGTGAACTGACTTAAAGCAGAAAATATAAATTATCCTAAAAGTATCTTCCAATGACACAAGAGTATTGAAATAATAATACTTAGTATAAAATAGTAAGTTATTTTATACCCTTTCCTGACTCTGGGGTCTGACTGAAATATCACTTTCCCTAGGAAAATACACCTATTAATTTCTTAATTAGCTTCTTACTAAATTCAATCTTTTAAGACTCTTCTAATATAGAAGGTCCATGGGCAATCACACCTAGAAACAGAGGATCTCAAATACTACTGTAGCCTATGTACTAAAAGAACATTCTTATTTGCATAGTTAAATCATTCATTTATTCACCCAACATTTTTCTTCTCTTTTATGTAGGAGATACTAGGTATCATGATTATATAATGATAAAGACATAGGACCTCACTTAGAAAACAGAACTGAAAACAAAGATCTGTATTATATTGTAATAAATGAAATTTTTAAAAACTGTGTATCATTAAAGATGGAAGTTATCAATTCAAATTGGTTGAATCACTGAGGTTTCAAATGTTATGTAGTTTAACAAGAGAGATGAAAAGGAAGATATTCCAGTTAAAAGAAAGGATTCAGAAAATGTAAGCATGTTAAACAATATTGCATAGTCATTAATAAACCATATAGCCAAAGCGGAAAATAAATTTTAGAGTTCAGTCAATAACAAACCATATAGCTAATATGGAAAATAAATTATAGAGTTGTGAGATATTATTTCAGGGAGGTACAAAAATCCAGGTATCTAAAACCTTTTGTGTCTGGGATGTCTGGTATATTTCTGTAATCCAAGTACTTAGGAGGATCATGAGTTCTAGTTCAGTTTGGACTACATGTACTAACCTACTATCATCACTAAACATAATGATAGGCATTTTCATGATTATTTCTAATACACATTAACTCTCTAGTTAGGTAGACACAGGTGTTACTCTACTTAGAAATAAAGAAAACTAAAAGGAGATTATATTCCCCAGGCCTTATATAGCTGGTAAAAGAAGCCATATTCTGAACCATGCAGTATATATAGCTATGCAAATAATGTCAAAGGCTATCCAACTGAGAATCTACCTAGAGCAATGACATGATTACGAACTATGCCTGCACTGTTGTAAAATAGTACTGTTCCAAGCCTGCCACACATGGACACACTGTATTTACTACTCGCAATTTGGAACCTTAAAATAACACCCATGGAAAAAAGAAGACACATTTTTAAAGTATTCCTTATAATATTGAAGAAAAGGAATATGAAATGCTGTCATTGATACAGTTAGTCATTTGTTACCTTAGTAACTGAAAGAGTTCTTAAGACTTCCAATGAGCCTTACTTATAGAGTTCTTTGTTTATTGAAACAGGGTCTCACTACACAGTCCTAGATGAACTAAAACTTGCTATGTAGACTAGGTTGGACTCAAACTCAGAGATCTACTCATCTCTGTCTATCCAAGGATGGGATTAAAGTGCCACCAAGCCTGGATAAAGTTCTGAATTTTTATCAGAGCACGATTTCCTTGTTTCTTTCCATTCTTATTCCCTCCTTCCCTCCCTTTCTCATTCCACTTCCTCCCTTCCTCCCTCCTTCCTTTCCTCCCTTCCTCCATACCTCCCTCCCTCCCTTCCTCCCTCCCTTCCTTCCTTCCGGCAGATAGGAGGGGCGGTTTCAAATGCACATTTCATTTCATTATATACAGTTTGTGTCATAAACTGTGGCTACTAGAACATTAAAACTCTGACATCACCGTGCTCATAAGGGAAAATAGAGACTAACAACCTTTAGCGCCCAAGAAGGGCACTAAGATACTGTGCATATGGATCTGTTTCCAAAATAACTAGCCCATAAATTTGACTTATTAAGCCTAAGAGACTGTGCTATAGAGTGTTGACAGAATAAACTGCATAGCACTGACCTGAAGCACTGGGTTTTACATTTTAGCACCATCAGAATCACCTGGAAAGCTTATGAAAAAACCATCCTGCTAGTCTGTACTCTCCAAGTTTCAGATTCAGTAGGACTGGAGTGGCGCCTAAGAACTGGTACTTCTAACAACTGCCATTTTGGTTCACTGCACTAAGTGCTTTGCTCTACTTTGCATTAAACCTATGAAATTAGAGGGTTTTGTAGGTCAATTCATGATTTAATCTAACATTTCCAAAGAATGAAAAATGAGTATTGAAGAGGTAATAAATAACCTTAAACAAAAATAGCATTAACATAAAAGAAATTCTCTCTCAATAACCATATAATAAGATCTACAACACAAATTATACACTTCTTTTCGAAGAAACATTTAATTGCAAAGTTTCCCACATATTTATATACTATAAGTAAGAACAGTACATATATGACTCATTTAAATATTTTCTTGATTTTTTTTTTGTGTGTGTGTGACAGTCTCCCTGTAGCCACAGCTGACCTGGAACTTGCTATGTAGACCAGACTGGCTTTGAATTCACAGAGCTCTATCTCCCTCTGCCTCCCGAATGCTAAGATTAAAGGCATGCACCACCAGGCATGGCTCATTAAAATATTTTAAAGGCAATGATTTTATTTAAAGCCAAACAACAGCAAATATTTACTGCAATAGTCAACACTGCTTATAAGAGTCTATGAAGAACAATCTGTACATATATTCCAAGTATATAGCTCAAATTTAATAGATTTGCCAGGTAAATAACTAGAAAAAAATGTATAATGACAATGTTACCATGATTTTACAAAAAACCCACATAAAATGGTAATATATTTCTCATTTATCAAATATCCTGTCATTTCTAAAAAATATTTGTTATATACTATCAATAAACACTTCTAATTAAGAATTTGCCTAAGCAAAAAAATCATAAACTTTTGTTAACAATCTATTTTAATCTTACAAAGATTTTGTTAGATAACAATAACTCCAGTACTGTAATAGTTATCTCTGCTGCCTGAATACACATTAAAATGCCAGTCATATACAACTAGAAGTAATTGTATTTTTGGGCCAACAAATAGTCATAAACAATGAGGAAAAGATAAACAATACACCTGTTCTTACAACTCAAATGTGCAGACTACTCAATTCATTTTTCCTGTGTGTATATAAATAAAATAATCTTAGTTCTAAAAAAGATACATAAATGCACAGTCCATTTAGTGGACTACAGGACAACATGGTAAGATTATGTCCGAACGACAATGATCATTAATGACCAAGAAAACAAAAATAAAAAGCCAGTGTTAAAATGAATTTTGTTTCATGGTCAAATATAGATGAGTCCAAAGTCTGGATAAAGTATCAGTTCTCAGGAACTTATATTTGGCAAATGGCACAAGTCTTTGTTTTCTTAGACACAGTCTCAATCTAGGTAGGCCTGGAACTCAAAGCAACTCTCTTGTCCCAGCCTCTGGGGTACTGAAATTACAGGCAAGAGCCACCATACCGAGCTACATGGATCGACTTAAATCATAAACATTCTAATAATTAAGTGTACATTACTAGTATAATTATAAATGCCATAAATACTTTCATGTGCTATCAAATACTACTTTTAATAATTTTTTACCAAATGGAGTTTTCTGTAAATGTCTTAACTGTCTCAGTATAAGGTAAGAAAGTTTCCCTAAACTTTTTCTCTACAGCTATATCTTACCTCTTACATCTTCTAATCTGTGTCTTCTGATGACACGTTGTCGCTTTTCTTCCTGTCGTAACTGAAGATGTTCTTCAATGTTAACTCCAGGTACTGGGACAGCTAGATAATCAGTCAAAATTATAAAAACAATATATACTATATAACATGAGTATATTATAGCTATGGCTATACAAAATTAAAGAAAGTAAAAGCTAGCAAAAAAAAAACTATCCAAAATTCAAAATATATGTACTGTAAAAATTCTTAGTACAAAAGGGAAAGAGGAATATCACCAATGGTCATGTCAGCTACCAACAGAGCAACACTGCATATATTATCCATTACCTTAAAAATGGTTACCTTTCTAATATACATATGATAGAAACTATTTAAACAGCTAGAATTACTAAGTTGAGGAAAAGATATTCAACATAATAAATTAAATTACCTAAAAGAAGGTCTAAAGGAATCATTTCTTTTACTGCATCAAGAATCCCTCTTTGTCTTGCCTCTTGACCATCCAACTCTCTTGCACAAGCCTTGCAACATCCACACACAGCACAGCCTGATTCTCCAGAACCACAACCACAGATCCTATGTAAAAACAGACAGACAACATAAAAAAAGGCTTAACTAAAATTCTTACTACCTTTTCTTAACATTCTTTTCTATAAATGTTTTTCCAATGTCTGGGATTAATTTTAAAGAAAAAAATTGTGAATTTATAGATAAATAATTAAAAACAAGAATTTGTTAAGCTCCAAATAGGCACAACTGATATATTTCTACATAAAATACAAATACATTCTGCTACTACCTAAGTCACTATTAATAAGTTTTCTCAGTTGGCAAAGTACCACCAGCTTTAGCAGTAAGTGTCTAGGTGGGCTGCTGGCTAGCAAAAACGCATCAATGGCATCTCCCAGAGAAGTTATGGGAGGTGTTAGCAGTGTGCAGAGAGAAAGGTAACTTGTCACCATCAAACACTATGAGTCTCCCTCTCCATTCTTGATACACTATCATCTCCCATTGTCTCTGTTCATTGTCTAATTACCTGACCCCTGTTGCTTCTTTGTTACTTTCATATCAATTATAAACGCGGCATGTGCTCATCACAAAATAAAGACAAAAATACTCAAAGAAGTCTAGAGAGTCAATGAAGAACTAACCTATTGTTCACATACTTCATAGATTAAGAAGTCATAATTTTAACATTACTCACTGGATCACTTTTAAACTTTTACCAGCCTTGTCAAGCTCACAGTTACACAGACTTGTAGAAGCACAAGAACAAGATTTATCTGGCAGTGGTTTCTATGACATGACTAGGTATCTGTGAAACTTGTGGCTTCTAAAAGAAAGGATTACTGACAATTTGGAGGATCATGAACTTCACCATGAAAAGTATGAAAGAATATGTCCTATTGAATTTTCCACTGACATTATTTTAAAAAGTATCATTTATAATACTGATCTTCTTGAGTTTCTCTAAAAGACTGAAAAGCAGAGAAGGCTTTGTAACTCATTCTATGAGCTAAGAATTACTCCAATACCTAACTCAGACACAGAAACTATGAGGAAATACCTACCATATTCTTTATGAAAGATATAACAAAACACTAGCAAACAAAATCCAACAGTATATTAAACAGAAATGTACCATGACAAAGTGAGATTCATTCCTGGAATACAGTACTGCAACATCAGTGTTATATAACACACTAACAGAATGAAGAAAACAATTTCATCTATACAAATAAAACATTTAACAAAAGTCAACATAATCACATTATTAAAAAATTCAAGAAACTAAGAATAGAAGGAACTACTTCAATACATTAAAAGTCAAATATGAAAAACATTCAATGGGCATTATCCTCAATGATGAAAAACTGAAAGCTTTTCTTCCAAAATCAGGAATAAAACAAGACTATCCACTTAGTGTAATTCTATTCAATATAACAGTATAAAGTTTAGTAAAAGCAATTAAGCAAAAAAGTAAAATAAAACAAAAAGCACCCATATTTGAAAGAAGTTAAATTACATCTCTCAACGAATTTACACTTAGAAAACTCTAAAGATCATACACCTTAAAAATTCCCTCAGAATAAGGGAATTCAACAAGATAAAAGGATATACATTCAAGAAATGTGACATCTGCACTTCTTAAAATTGACAATGAACAATTATAAAGAAAACTGCAACAAAAGTCCATTTAAAATACCATAAAAAGAATAAAGGTGAAGGAGGTGAAAGAATTCCACAATGAAAATCACAAAACATTGGTAAAAAGAAAGATAGAAATAAATGGAAAACAGATCCCAAGTTCAAAGACTTAATATCGTTAGATGTGAGTACCATCCAAAGAAATCTACAGAGTCAACTCATTCCTACAAAAACTCCAGTGATACTTGTGAAAGAGGTAAAAGAACATATTCTAAAATAATAAACAACTCCTGCTGACCTTAAATGACCAAATGATCTTGACAATGAACAAATTATGCTTCCTGACTTCAAAAAATACAAAGCTACAGTAATCTGAAAGTGAAGATGCTGGCAGAAACAGAGGCTTCTAGGCCCAGGGGTAGAACAGGAAATCCAGATAAGTGTAGCCCTTTAAAATTTTTCTAGAAGACAATTCATAACATATCAATGATTTCTTGGGCATAACAATGATTCTTTAGACTTGGCAAAACTTTTATTAGATAAAATACCAAGAGGCATAGGTAATAGCGACAACACAAAAATACACAAATAGAATTCCATGAAAATCAAAGATTTTTTTTCATCAAAAGTCAGTATTGATAGAGTCAAAAGGAAGCTCATAGACACAATTTGTACAAGGGATTAATATACAGAAAATATAAGCAACTTCTAAAACTCAACAACAAAGGAATAAACAATTTAAAACCCAGATGAAAGACTTGAATTGAAACAAGTGAAACAATGTTCAGTGAACAATACTATTCATAAGGGAAACTCAAAATTATAATGAACCAGGGTGGTGGAACACACCTTTAATCCCAACATTCAGGAGGCAGAGGCTGGAGAATCTAGATGAGATCAATGCCAGCCTGGACTACACAGTGAGTTCCAGGTTATTTGGGGCTACCGGGAGACTCTGTCACAAAAAAAGAAAAAAAGAGAGAAAGAGAGAGAGACAATAATGACCTTACACACCTCAGGAGGCTACTAATCCAAGCAAGCAAGCAAGACAAATACTGGTGAGGATGTGGATAAACTGGAACATCTGTACACTACTGGTGGGAATGTAAAATGGCAGTTGTGGAAAACAGAAGTTTCCCCCAAAATTAAAAATATATTTACAACATGGTCCATCAATTCTACTAAGTGCATATCCAAAAGAACTTCAAGCATGACCTTAAAAACATACCTGTGTACCCCAATTCACAGTCGCACAACTCATAACAGCTAACATGAGGAGGAAACTCATGTGTATCAAGGGACAGAAGGTAGGCAAATGTACTATATACATTCAATGGAAGGATTTCTTTCAAGGAAATTCTGATACATATTACAGGATGACCCTGAGGACATTATGCCAAGTGAAATATGCAAGTCACAAGAAGACCAATACCAAATAATTTAATTTGCAATTTAGGTAGTCAAAAATCATAGAGACAGAAAGTGTAATGATGGTAGACAGAGGTCAGGGAGAAGAGAAAATGGGAAATTACTGTTGTGTCAGTGTAGTTACAGTTTTGCAAGATGAAAAGTAACATGGACCTGGATTATAGTGATGATGGAATAATAATATGAAATACTTAAAACCACTGAACTATATACTTTTAAATGACCACAATGATCAATTTTGTGTTATATATATTTTATTATAAGAAAAACTGAGCAAATGTTTAATTCCAAATTTATTCTAAGTTATGTGGTCATAATTTATAATTGGAAATTATTTTAGAAAGTTCTCAGTATCCTGGCATATTATATTAAAATTATCCATATATTCATTTGTATTTATTAAAATATTATTACATTTAGTTAGGTACTATCCATGGAAACTATGTAACTGTTACATGCATAAAAAGAATAATAATTTTAGGAGGAGACAGAGAATTCAGAAATTTGCCTATGTATATATGCCAGTGGCTTAAGCTTCCATCTGGAGACACTGAATTTTAATGGAAATAGGATGGGAGAAATTTGAGAGGATAAATTTCCATTTTCAATATTTTTACAAAGAAAAATAGAATTAAAAATTTTTTGGACTGATTTTTATTGTATGTGTATTTTGCCTGCATGTAAGTGTACCTGTGTTGTGCAATGCTTATGGAGGCCAGAAGAGGGCACTGGATCCCCTGGAACTAGAATTATGGATGGTTGTTAGCTGCCACGTGGGTGCTGTGAACCAAACCAAGGTTCTCTGGAAGAACAGACATGTTCTTAGCTGCTGAGCCATCTCTCCAACCCCAGAAAAATATTATCTTTCTATATCTAAATTAATTAGAAAAAAATAACTTAGGTCCTTAAAAATCAATGTACAGTTCTGTGGAAAAATAAGTTAGGGAAACATTGTTTTACTTATGCTAATAAAGAAAATTTATTTAGAAAAATATGTCAGGTCAGTACAGTGATGAAGATCATGCCTACAGGTGCAGTTCCTTGTAAAACCAAGGAACATTGGTTTTACAGGAATATTCCTTGAGCCCAGGATTTTGAGGCCAGGCTGGTCAATTATATTAAAAAAGACCTTATCTCAAACAATGAAATAAATATTTTAATAGCCTTAAGAAAAAAGTCAGTAGTATATAATCTAATTATGATTTTTTAAAAAAGCATAAACCTAGAAATAAGTTCAGAGAGAAACTGACAGTAGTTGGAAAAAAAATCACCTGACACTAGAGATTTGCTAGTGAGGTCAGAGATGGGAAGGTGGCTATCTTAACTCCAGGTTTTCCTTCACACAATTTTCTCTACTCACCTCCATCAGTCAATTATGAGAAACTTGATCTTACAAAGTACATTTCCTCATGTGTTACACTGGCTATAAAAATTAGATTTGAGATTCTTCCAACATTCTAGGAAGAATTTGTATACTTATTTGATACAGCACACACACGAGCTTTACAATGACAAACATACTGAACTCTAAAAAAAAGCAAGTCTAAGAGAAAGATATATATAGCAAGGATAAGAGGCGCACCACAACTATAGAAGAATACCTAGTCTTTTAAATTGCAAATAGTAAACTTAATTTAAAAGAAAATGATATATTCCTAATTAAGCATCCTATATACTTGATAATTCTACTTGGAAAAGATTAATGAACAACAAAAATCAATAAATATGCACTATTAAACATGTTTAAGAAACAATACAAATAAACCAACAGTTAGACTTGAAAAATTTTATGACTTACTTTTAAATAATGGTTTCAGTGAGTCAAATGAAAGAAAGGCAAACTTAAAGATTACCCTAAATCAGAAATCAATATAACAGAGAACAATGATAAGCATTCTAAGTTTAGGGCTGAGTTTGTGTTTCAGTCCACTTACCTGTTTGAAGCCCTGGGTTTAATACCCAGACCCTCACCCCAAATAAAAAGGTAGACATAATCTAGGGTAATTTGGGGGAAAAATGAGGTTTACACAGTTCCTTTAGTAGGAAGCCTTGTCTTACCCTCCAGGAACTCTGTCTGGACGTCCGCTGCTCACACAGCTGGCTCCATAGCCTGTGCAGTCTCCACACACGGTGCACACCATGCACTGCTCCAGCTTCCACTTGTGCATGCCTGGAGGGCACATCATAGACTTCTCATCTTTCTCATCTAGTTCTTCTTCCAGGTCTTCATCCATTGCTGTTGCCATATTTTCAACTCCAAATCCTATTTGATAGATCAATTTATAATGTTATGCAGATTACTTCCAGGTTTGAAAAATAGAAATTTCCCAACTTAAAAAAAAGGTACGAAACCCCACTGTAATCCAAATGATTATAAAAATGAACAAGAAAATGTAAGAGTAAGATCCTCCTTTTTGTGGGGGGGGCAATAGGAGGTAGGGAAGGCCATCAACCATTCTTTTCAATCTTTCCTGATTTTAGTATCTCTTCCATTATTGCTACTTTTATTTAACAAACCAAAGAAAAATACCTAACCACACTGTAAGCCAAGGGTCTTATTACTGTAAATTATTCCTCATGCCATTACCAAACAGCTTTTACAACTCATATTACATTTCACTAACTTCACAGTTTATAAATCTCCACTGTTGTTTCAAGATCTTAGAAGAACAGAATTAGACAAAGAGAGGAAGAGTCACAATACAGATTTCTGTTTTCTCTAGCTTTCTGTCTTCCAAGCAAATCACATGTAACTTCCTTATTACATGCCCATAATAAATTTACAGGTATTTTCACTAAAGACATTTAGTAGAATGTTCATAACAACACTGGTTAAAAAAACCCAAACCAGAAACTACTCGATGCTCACAATCCTGGAAGAAACAACATAGTGATACCTAAACTACTCAACTTAATACTGTAGAGAAATAAGCCCAACAATCACACACGTGAGTCTGCACTTAGAAAACATTAGACACAACATACTTCATACTGTATGATCAATTTACACAAAGTGTAAGTATGAGGAAAAGTCATTTACAGTGTTAAGAGGGAGGAGATAATACTGGAGAATACAAAGTAAGCACTCTGAGGTCCTATTATATGAATGTTTGCAATTTTTGAAAATTCATAAAGATGTGTGCATACTTTTCCACATGTATAATACATTTCAAAATAACAAAAACAGAATTAAATATCATTTTATAACCAATAACTGAAGCTCCAGAGAAGATGATTATCAACTATTTGAAGTGATCTAGAAAATAAAACTCTACTAGTGAGAAAATAAATTGGTATGCTCTTTCAAAGAAATCTAACAAAGCTTAAATATACAAAAAAGAAATTATGCTGGATAAAATCTTACATATTTGCCAGTACACATGTATAAACAAGGTTTTAAACTGTTAGCAGCAAGTAAAAATTAGAAATGAACTCGTGAGAGAGATAGACATCTCCCATCAATGAAAGAATAGATAACGTGTAGCATGAGGATGGCATCATTTATCATGGGTTAGCGTGCGCTATTTACATTTGTATGCACTAACACAGGGATTTTCAAACATAATGATGAAATAAAAACAACTTGCAGAAAAAAACATGAACAATAGGTAAAAACATAAAATATAAAAATTTTATATGCCAGAAATATGTTTCTATGTACAAACAATGTAAGAAGAATAACAAGAACATGACAATGAAAGCATACTGAACAAGATCACTGTAGTTTTTACAACTGGATAGAAAATGGAATTGAATAAGTCTTGGAAGTGGAATACAGGGCATATATTCAGGGTAATAATTACTGTAACTTGTTTTCTACTGAAAAAAATAACAAGATATGGTAGCAGGCAAACATTTTTTTATTTCAATATTCCTTTCCATACCTTCCCTACTAAGAAAAAAAGCATAAAAAACCTTTTATGTTCTTTGCAACTTTATCAATTTTATGAGGCTTATGTTGCTCATGTACTTTCTAATTCATTACTAACAGTAGGTGGGATCCTTATTAAGGAAAGAGTATTAATCTTATTTATTACAGATTTCTCCTTAAGAATCCAAAACACAAATGTAAACATGTCAACTTTCCCAAGTATCTCAAAATAATAAATAAATAATTTTGTTTGGCTCATATCCCCTACGAATTACAATTCAAACATTTGTCATACATAGAAAATGAAACTGATTTTCTTTTATTAAAAAACTATTGTCTACTAATTTAGAAAGAAGATAAAACACTTCTATGATAAAATAAATCCATTTATTTTCTTTCTTCTGTTCTTTATTCTAATTAAAATTAAGCATCTTAAAATATATACAGCACCAGGTGTGGTGGTGCACACTTTAATCCCAGCACACAGGAAGCAGAGACAGGTGGATCCAGGCTACCCTGGTCTATATAGTGAGTACCAGGCCATCTGGGGCTCCATGGAGACTCTGTCTCAAAAAGAAAAGAAAAAAAACAAAAAACAAAAAACAAAACTGATGTTTTTTAAATATACTCACATGTAAACCCACACATATAAAGTGAACCCCTTTCCCCCAAACAAGCAACTACCAACCAGTTGGTTCCTAAGTGAGTCTATTGTTAAAGACAGCAAAAGCGATATACTTGATTTGGTTAAGAGACTGAGAGCTTAATCCTCAAAATACAGCACTTTCAATCATAATCAAATGCCTCGTTATAATGGTATCTGTCAGTCCTCCGTTGATACAGAATTGCAAACCACAAGAATCAGAAATTGAACTAAAAAAACAGAGATACTGACAGCAACTAAAAGTAAAACCTGGGAGCAAAAATAAAGTAGACACATAGTTAAAAACAAAAATCAAGACCAACAACTGGGCAATTGGAGGAAAAAACGTCTTTTTCCTTCAACAGTAGAAGGACTGACACAAAAGACACTTGTGAAGAAGAGGGAGCTGCAATTCTACCTTTCCCCGGCAAAGGGTCAGAGAATCAGGACTCTTCTGAGCTGCCAAGACCAAATGAACCATGGGCAGCACACATTATTAAACAGAAGTGTACTATCTGGTGACAGACCAGTGCGAAAAGTAGTTAAACCTAAAGATATGTGATAAACAGTTCATAACAAAAGAATTTAGAAAATTTCCTTTCCTTGAATAATTTAGTCATCAAAAATTATTAAATGTGGAATTTAAAAAATTAGAGAATAGGCAGATCATTTATTCCAAAATTAAAAATCTAAAACATGTTTGATTCTTCCAGTGATAAGACATTTTAGCCATAGTTCTTATTAAATAAGCAAGAAATATGGGGTTTTTCTAAATTTATAGACAATCCAAGAATCATTCATTTTAAAAACATTTAATTTTTAAGTGCAGTGCATGAGTATACAGCATGCACGTATGTATGTGCACCGTGTGTACACCTGGTGCATGCAGAGTGCAGAAGAGGGCATCAGATCTCCTAGAACTGGAGCTACAGATAGTTGTTAGCCACCATATAGGTGCTGGGAACCAAACCTGGATACACTGGAAGAAACAAGTGCTCTTAACTGCCAAGCCATTTCTCCAGACTTGAGTCACTCAGTTTCAAAAAGAATAAGATTCTTTACTATGTTCCAAAAAGCCAATAAAAGACAACATAAATCTTATCATCCAAAAATTAAACTCCTACCTTTCCCTCCTTGGTTCATAGCACCAGTGTCTCGTCCACATTGTCCTTTGTTATTTACACCAAAAGTCCAAACTTCTCCATTCTTCATTAAAACACAAGTGTGAGCTTTGCCCATTGCTACCTGAGTGACAAAATGGCCTTTCAAATCAGATACCAAACCTACAAGAAAGATACAAAATTAATATAAAAAACAACAAAAATCTTTCTGAGCCTAAAAGCATAACTTCAAAGCCAAATTTAATTTCTCAGGGAAAATAATTTACTAAAATGTGAAATAACTGGCCAAAACACAGGAAGGTTATCAATTGGTTTAAAAGAATAATGTACTTTCAACGAATTTTAAAATATTCAGATTTGGACAAATCTTTGCTCTAACATTATTTCCAGTGAGCTTACTCTGCTTACATGCTGCAAATGTCAACACCTTTGAACAGTATTCAGAAGGGTCAGCAGTTTTCAAATTTCTGGTACAGGCACAAAATAAGCCATAAACCTTTTCCTGTTACATGTGCTTCAGCAAATACTAGAAAAAGTATAATAAAATGAAATTGGTTTTATAGAAACCTGAAAGTTTTTCAACAGTTGTTTTCTGTAAAATTTCTTTAAAACGTGTGTGTGTGTGTGTGTGTTGCAGGGGGTTCATCCATGGCATGCATGTGTGGAGGTCACAGGACAATGTATGGATGTTAGTTCTCTCCTTCCACCATGCGAGTCCTGGGGACTGAACTCAGGGTGTCAGGCTTAGCATTAGCAGTAAGTGCCTTTGCACACTGTGTCATCTCAGCAATCCTCAAAACAATTTTTTAACCTTCTTTCACAATCCACATCAGTGATTTCCTCAACCTCCCTTATGTTACTTTCAGTATATTTGTCACATCCAATGGCTACCCATAATAGCCATTTAATATGTCTGCATCCATTTTAGATTGACAAAAGCATGCTTCCCTTATTAAAAGTAATAACAGTAAAATTATAAATTGAGACATATTTTCTAGAATATATTAAAAACTTTTTTTCCAAAATTAAAGAAACTGTTTTAAGTTGCAAATATCAGTTTAGAAAACTACATTATTAACTCTGATAAATCACTGTCTTAATGGGGCTTTCTCTTCCCTTTATTCTTATTTAGGTCCTTTTGTTAAGTATACTTCAAAAACATACCCTATTTCAGTATGTAGCACACTTGAAAAAAACATATATTTATGTTTAACAATGTCAGATAATTTTATCTCAAGCACTTACATGTTCCAGGTTCTGTGCAAAGCATTTCTTAAGTATTATCTCTTATGGTCTTCATAAAACACATACAAAACAGATACTATCTTTAGCTCCATTTTAAAGAGGGAAGGGGAAAAAGAAACCTCTAAAATATAAGTGAACTGTTATCCAACTAAAAAGTGTTGGTAAAAGTGGAGAGATTAGCAGCAGTTAAGCAGCAGTTCAGTGCACTGACTGCTCTTGCAGAGGACCTAGGTTTGATTCCCAGCACAGAAATGGTACCTAACAACTGCCTGTAACTCCAGTTCCAGGAGATCCAATGCCTTCTTCTGACCTCTGCAGGCATTGCACAACATGAGTGCACTTACACACATGTAGGCAATACACTCACACATATAAAAAATAAAAATATTTTTTAAATAATAAAAATACAAAGTGTATCAACATCTGACTCTGATTATACCCACTAAACAATACCTGAATATTTAAAGTATATCTCAGATCCTAAAAAAGGCAGGTTGACCTTGTCTATCTAGTTCACCAAACCTTTACATACTGTTAGTCCTAATTTCTATAAGCATTTTAGCAAGCACCAGAATATCATTTTAAAACTATTCACATGCTACCCCAAAAGTGTGATTCACTCCAAAAATTGTAGCCAAGTGAGAATCTGAATGTCACCATGTTAACTCAGTTCATATATTATACCTGGGAATAGTTCATGTTAATAATTAGCTGCTATAAATGTTCTACATGTTTCTTTTTTCCATCCTTGAGACTTAAACTTCCATTCATAAACTTCATTTACTCCAGCTTCCTTTTCACACAAAAATTCAAACACATTCTCTCTAGCTACTTCTACTCCTCATATCCACTTCTTAAATTTTAGGATTATTGGTCATTTGGTAACATGACAAATAATTTTTGAGGCCATCAAGTGCCAGACCCTGTGCTAGGTATTATAGACAGAATATAGTAATTACTAAGGAAAAAAAATTCCTACCCCAATGATCTAATGGAGGAGATATTCAACAATTATAAATCAGCTGTTATGAAAACTGATTCCTGAAGGATACTGAAGCTAACACTGTGGCATGTCACATGAGCACCTGAGTGTGCAGGGAAAGCTTTCCAGAAAATGGAAATGTTAAAGTACTGTCTCAGTCATTAAATTCTATGACTAACTGTGTGAAACTAAGGTCAGATCTTATAGTGACAAAAACAATGGAAATCATCTACTCAAAAGATTCACCTTTTGAAGAAAATGTTAAACACATACAGAGAGGATGAAACAAATGTTAATTCCCTAGACCCATCTTTGTAACACCTAGTGATTCGTACTGGAATATTTTTTTACATAAAAGAGAAATGATTTTTAAAAACTTACTTGAACTATCAGAATAAATGGCATCTTTTCCAAACATGTATAGTTCTCCATCTTTAGAAATAACAGAACTACTTCCATTATTGCAGGCTGTATACACCACAATTTTTCCTTCCATTTTAATTATCTTTTTAGGTTTATAGGGTTTTGATTGCCTTCTACTCTTAGCTGCAAAGAACATATAAAATGAATGTAAAGTATCTATGTGCAATAATAATGATGACATATGTAAACCCCAAAGAAAAAGAAGATATTATTTATCTTTTGGTACACTTTATTTAGTCTGACAAAACCTGGGTTTACCACCATGTTGATTAAAATGAATCAAACTGCTGGTCTCGTATAGCAAATTAATATTTAGGCTATCATTGTCAGATCCCCCTTTTATACAGCAAAATAAAATTACCAACAGGAAACACCAGTTTTCCCCCAGAAATTCTGGGAGGCTCAATCTTTGGCTTTTACATAATCAACACCATTACCACCTCCAACCCTCTGTGTGAACCAAAAGACCTCATTTTTCTCAAGTTACAATTAACATGTGCCTTTATGCTAAATCTTGGAAACCAGGTTTCTCATTCATTCAACATATACTTACTAAGTAGCCACATCAAGCCAACAAAATTGTAATGAAGGTATAGAAAAAGAACAAATTTAAATATGGGTGATTCAAGAAGCCAACACTCTCAAATATCCTTGAAATAAACAAAAGACAACATACACATCTTCAGAATAAAACCAAGTTGCAGTGCTGGAGCTTAAAATATCAACATATTTTTCATATGACTTGACACACGTGTACAATAGTGCACATGAATGTTTTCTAAATGTTAGAAGGAAAAATTAAGCAGAAATATCTAAGAGATGGCAATATACTCTGTGGATATTTTAAGGGTTTTTTTCCAGGCTGACTTTTATTTTCACACAATTTTTACATTATGTATTGAGTTAAAAACATGAGGCCTGTAAGATGCTACTCCAACATATACAAAGTATATGAAAAGTTGTAAAACAGAGAAAATGATACTTTGTAGAGTACAAACAAAAAAATAGAAAATATGAGATCAGATTTAGTTCTTCTTTGTTGAACAACGATTTCATCACAGGAAAAACATCACAGATAGAAACCCATAGTTAATACTAATAAACAAAGCTGAATAAGGTTTACCCTCATTCTGAAATAAATGTTCCCTGAAAAGTTTTAGATTTTAGAGTAAACTATTAGAATAAGAAAAATTTTTAAAGTAATACCAACTGCTGTAACAAAATAATCATACATTCCCAGACAGGGTTACATATTCATAAAGCATCAAAATTTATTTATATGAACTCTAGAATGAAAAAAGCAACCACATTTCTTTACTGCATAGTATACCATCATCACTGACTGAACATGCCCTCAAATAAACTTACTAAGCTAGTAGGTTACTGCAACTGAAATATCTTCACATGCATTTTTAGCAAGTCTCCAACTAATTAGTCAACTTACTTGACTCTCCATCTTCTCCTTTACTAGCAGATCCTGTAAAGAATATGCTTCCATCTTCTGCAACTAAAAGGGCATGTGAGCCATCATGTCCAACTGAGAAGTGTACTATCTTTGGAGATTTTGTAATTGGTAACTCAACCCATTTTCCTGCTGAAGGACCACCTTGTTTGATTCCAAGACTCTGGTATTTGCCTGTGTAATATATCTTATATGTTAAGAAAGGAAAAAAAAAAAAAAAAAGGAATTACAGTGCCTTCTAGGGTACTGCAACAGGGTTTATTTCCAAATGCAGCTTCCACATCTTATTGAAATAACAAGAACTACAAATTTTTTATACTACTCAAATTTTATGACTGAAGGAAAACAGAAACTAAACCATTCAAGCTTATTTTTCAGTAAGCATTCTGAATATTTATAATTTTTTATATTTATATTTCCATATATATACTTCAAACCCACCCAGAGGGAATTCATAAGACTTAATTCACTTTCCACGATTATAAAAAGCTACATTTAATGATATTTGCATAATAATTTCTATTTTCAGAATTCCTTTATCTTACTTTCTCTTCACATTTACTAAACAAAGAAGAAACTTCCACCTTTATGGGCCAACCTATACAATATATAAGTTCATTAAACATGCATCTATTGTATCCAAATTATACTCTATTTTAATTATGAATATTTACAGAAACTTGTAATACCTCATTCATCAGAATAAACATAAAACATGAGTTTACACTAACAAAAAATTAAAGAGTTCCATAATTAAAATTAAACAACCACAAAATAAAACATTTTAAAAACTGTGTCATACCAGTGACGCTTCCTTAAACAGCACAGCGTTATGCACACAGAAACCACAACTAGCCAAGTTTTATAGAATAAGACTGTAGAGTATGTATGCCTGGATAGGACACCTATGTTGAACCTCGCCGATGTATGGTTCAGGGATGGTTGTGGAAGAGGGGACAGGAAGATTGTAAGAGCCAGGGCTGGTTCATGAACTTAGGGAAGCAGAGGCTTTCAGACTACTGGAAGTTTGCACATGTTAAATTGAGGCAATGATGGCACTGAACACAGGACCCATAACAACTCAAATTAGACAAGGAGCAATAGAAATTGGTGGCAGGCCAGACCTAGACTGAGAACTACTGGAGACTGATTACTACTGGGAGAGGGAAAATACACCTTACTTATAATCTCTAGATAGCCTGACTAGACTTAATGAATGAATTTGCACTAAAAGACATCTGGCTACTAATGCTTGACCAGAAAAGATTCAACATGTATGTTGGAATACATAAGGCCTGGTAGGGGGTTGGAAAGAAAATGGATGGGAGGGGGGGTGTCTAAATTTGATTAAGAACTGTTGTATGAAATGTATAAAACTCAATAAAAATGCAAAAAGCATTTAAAAAACTGAGTCAAGTTTTAGTCTTAAATGTTTCAAAATACTATTTTCTACACGAACAAAATTTTACTATGTAAAAAACTAAGTAACAAATATACTAGCTCTTCAATTAGTAGAAGCTAATTTTTATATGAAATGAATATTTACCTTTCCATTTGCTGTTTTCATTAGTGCAAACTCTCGTCCTGCACCAAGAATTGCTGATTCCTCATCAAATCCTGTACCTTTAATACAACAAAATTAATAAATATACCGGCATTTAAAATTCTAAATATGACATGCACTCTTTCTTTAACTTAATTTAGGTCAATTCAATTAGTTTTGTTCAAAAACTAAACTGAATTGGGCATGGTAGCATATGCTGGCAGTCCCAGCACTGAGCAGGTTGAGGCTGGAAGACTACAAGTTTAAGACCATGCTGGGCTACCTGGCAAGACAGTCACAAAATGAAACAAAATAAAGCAAAACAAAACGGAAGATATCATCACATACAAAATTTAAAAAAATTAATAACAGATCCACAAATCAAGGGAAGATAAAAGTAATACATGTCTTGACATTTCTAAAATTACTATCTGATAATTTTTAATATATATGAAATAATTTAAAATTTAATGTAAACAGTAGTTATTAAATTAAAGTATAAATAAATTTGTATTAAACATCACAGGTACAAAGTATCACAAGATTTATGGACTTTATTTCATTTGCTCCTCATAACTAAATTACCTGTTATTTATATTCTGGATGCACCTCACGAACAAATATTAAGTTCGTGAGGTGCATCCAGAATATTTAGCTATTTGGGCTTGACTTAAGCCATGCACACTTTTCGATTAAAATTTTCAGATCTGGTCTTGATTCTCCTGCAGCTTGAGCAGTTCCACTCTCCCCTGTCTCTGTCCCACTTCTATCTTTGGGCCCAGACCCATTCCTGCTCATTCAGCCCAAGATCTCTGGACTACTCTCTTAGTGTAGACCCATCCACTGCATCCTGATCTCCTGCACTCAGACCAGTTCAATTCTCCAACTAGTTAGTTAGACCTTCCACACGCTGTTCCCATCACCACCTTGCCTCTTGTGTCCTGATCTGTCTGCCACTCTGGTAAGTCAGATCCCACCCACTGCACCTTGATTGCCCTGAGCCTGAACAGCTCTTCTTTCTCCCTGTACTCTGTCCCACTTCTAGACTTGGGGCGAGGCCCACTCATGCTCTTTCCGCTTCAGACCTCTGGACTACCCTCTTAGTCCAGACCTGCCTCCTTCATCCTGATCCCTTGTTCCCAGCCTAGCTCAACTCTCTACCTTCCATTATTAGACCCTCCACAGTCTGTCCCCACCATGGTCTTGATCTTGACCTTGACCCACCTCCTGATCTGCATACTACTCAGACTAGCCTACTACCCTGTGAGAACCTGAAGCACACACCAACTAATTTTTCATACTTGAGCAAAAAACAACAAAGCTACATCAACAATAGGAACAGAACCAAACTTCAGCTAAACAAAGACAGAAGAGAACTTCCTATTGGACACCCAACCAACAAAAGAAATCCATATGCCCAAATGGCAACAAAGACACACAAATAACATGAAAACCAAGAGAATATGTCCCCAATAAAACCCACCAGTCCTACAAAAGTGTACTGCAATGAGAATCACAGAGAGAAACCTAGACCACCGATTTAAAAGACTAATCATAACATCATCAAAGAACTTAAAGAACATGCAAACAAACAACTCAAAGCACACAAAGAGAGGATAAGCATAAACTTGTGATGGAAGTTCAAGAAAATACAAATATGTGGCTGAAAGAAGAAAAACAATTCAGGTCTTGAAAAGTGAAGTCACAGAGGATATAGAAATATTGAAGAAAAACCAAGCTGAAATGAAAATGGAAATGAAAAACTCAGTAAGTCAATTTGAAATGACAGGAGAAAGCCTCACAAGCAGAATGAATGAAATGGAATATCATGACTGGATGACAAAGATGAAGAACTAGACTCCTCAAGCAAGGATTATAAAAAATTTTAAAACACACAGAATGAAATACACCATGTAGAACACCATGAAAAGACCAATCTACACCTCACAGGAATACAGGAAGTAGGATCTCAGGCCAATGACATTGACCAGATTTTCAATAAAAATATAGAAGAAAACTTCCCTAAATTAAGGAAAGGCATACCTATAAAATACAAGAAACACACAGAACACCAATAAGATAGAACTAGAACAGAAACTCTCCATACCATATCATAGTAAAAACACTAAACATATCAATAAAGAGACGGTATTAAAAGCTGTTACTGAAAAGCAACAAGTTATATATAAAGGAAAACCCATCAGAATTATAGCTGACTTTTAAATGCAAACTATGAAAGCTAAAAGAGCCTTGACCAAAGTATCCCCAGTTCTAAATGACCATGGATACCAACTCAGAATACTTGACCCAGCAAAACTACCAATCACAGTTGAAGGGGAAAGAAAAATTTTCCATGACACAAATAGGCTGAAAGAATTCATGTCTACTAATCCAGCCCTATAAAGAATATTCAAAGCAATACAAAGGACAGAAGATAGGGATGAGTATTCTTAAGAGGTTACAGAAATAAATTAAAGAAAGGTAGAATTACAAAAACTCAAAATAGGACTAAGAAATCAAACCAATTAAAATAACAGTAACCGATACACATCTTTCAATAATAATTGTAAATATCAATGATTTCAACACCCCAGTTAAAAGACCCAGGAATGGGTTTGGAACAAAATCCATCTTTTTGTTGTCTTTAAGAAACTCATCTTCAAGGACAGGCACTACCTTAAGATAAAAGGACAGAAAAAATACTCCAAGCAAATTGCTCTAAGAAGCAAGAAGGTATTGCAATTATAATATCTGACAAAACAGACTTCAAATTAAAACTAATCAGAAGAGATAAGAGGGTCACTTCATTCTCATCAAAGGAACAATTGAGCAAGATGTAACAATCATGAACATATATGCACCAAATTCTGTTACACCCAATTTCATAAAAACAGCATTACAGGACTATAAAAAATAGATTAAACCTTAATTCAGTAATAGTAGATGACTATCTACTCCACTATCTCCAATAAATCGGTCAACTGGACAAAAAACAAATAGAAAAATATCTGAAATAAATGATATCTTACATCAAATGGACATAACAGGCATCTTCAGAATAGTCCACCCAATCTACTCAGTAGCAAGTTTCTCTAAAATTGACCACATGCTGGGGAACAAAACAAACCTCAACAAATACAGAAAAATTCATATAATTCCATGCATTCTATCATACCACAATGCAATAAAGCATATAAATCAACAGCAAAACAAGCTCTAATAACTACTAGAACTCATGGACCTTTAGTAAAACATGAATGATGAATGAATCAAAGAAGAAATTAAGAAAGAAATAAAAGTACTCCAGGAACTAAATGAAAATGCTAATAAAACACACCAAAACCTCTGGGACACTTAAGAGCAGTCCTAAGATTTAAGTCAAATCTTAATCAAAAAAGAGCACAAATAAATTACTTAACAGTACAACTCAAGATTCTGGAAAAGCAAGAACAAATGAAACCCAAACCTAGTAGACAAGAAGAAATAAAAATCAGAGCTGAAATTAATGAAACAGACACAAAGCAATACAGAGAATCAATGATTCTAAGAACTGGTTCTTTGAAAATTTTAACAAGATAGACAGACCCTTTGCCCAGTTAACTAAAAGGAAAAAAGAGGAAATCCAAATTAACAAAATCAGAGATGAAAGAGGAAACATCATGGCGCCAAAAAAATCCGTAACATTATAAGGGAATACTTTAAAAACCTATACTTTATTAAATTTGAAAATCGAAAAGAAGAATGAATTCTAAAATTATGGAAACCACCAAAGTTAAACCAAGAAGAGGTCAACAGCTTAAACAGACACATAACAAAGAAAGGAACTGAAACAGCAACACAAAACAAACCAAATAAAAAAGCACAGATGGATTCTAGCAGGCATTCAAAGATGATCTAAAACCAACGCTTATTAAATTATTCTAAAAGACAGAAACAGAGGGAGAACTCCCAAACTCCCTCTATAAAGTCAGCATTGCTCCAATGCCAAAACCACCTAAAGACACAACAACAACAACAACAACAAAACTATAGGCCCATATCCTTAATAAACACAGACACAAAGATTCTCAACAAAAATACTTGCAAACCACATACATCAAAAAGATCATCCACCATGGTCAAGTTGGCTTTATTCCAGAGAAGCAGGAATGGTTCAATATATGTAAGTCAATAAATGTAATAAATCATATAAATTGCCTTAAAGACAAAAAACATATGGTCATGTCAATAGATGCAGAAAAGGCCTTTGACAGAATCCAACATGCACTCATGTTAAAAGTTCTAGAGGGAATTGGACTAGATGGCAGGTACTACAACATAATTAAAGCTTATATATACAACAAACCCAGGGCCAACATGATTCTAAATAGAGAAAAACTGGAAGCATTCCCATTAATATCAGGAACCAGACAAGGTTGTCCACTATCTCCATTCCTTTTCAGTACAGTACCTGAAGCTCTTGCTAGAGTAGTAAGACAAATGAAGGAAATTAAAGGAGTACTAATTCCCAAAGAAGAAGTCAAATTATCACTATTTACAGATGATATGATATTATACATAAGAGATCCCAAAAAGTCCAGCAGAATACCGTCAGAAATGATCAATACTTTCAGCAAAGTGGAAGATTACAAAATCACCGTACAAAAATCAGTAGCCTTTCTTTTTTTAAAACATATTTAAATTGTTTTACTTTTTGTGTATAGGTATATTGCCTGTATATATGTAAGTGCACCCATGTCGTGCAATGCTCATGGAGGTCAGAAGAGGGCATCAGATCCCCTGGAACTGAAGTTACAGATGGTTGTTAGTCACCATGTAGACACTGGGAAGTGAACCCAGGTCCTCCGCAAGAGCATACAGTGCTCTTAACCATTGAGGCATCTCTCTAGTCCCATAAAGTGTGATTTTAAATACAACACACTTCACAATTTTTGCCTAGTCATACAGAACTAATTAGCCTGTGGGCCTTTAAGATAGAAATTTTGAGCTTAATTCAATATATTTTCCCATGATGACATACAAAACCCTACACAATTAAAATATGCAAGATAAGAACCGTATCAGGTTTATCAGACTGCATCAGACAAAGATCAAGAAAGGTGGGTCTTGCGAAGAGTCCTGTGAGTTAAATATTTGCACTCATAAATCTTGAGTGGCATGGTAAGCAAAACCAGAGGGCTTTGAGGGAACTAGTAATGTCTATTTCTTATAAAACACTGCAAAAATATACTTTATGATTGTCTGGACTTTTGTATCCAGACAAAAGAGTATTGATCTGCTTGACTGATTACTATTTTTATAGTAATCTATAGGGTCATTCCATATGGATATCTTGAAAATCAGTTAAAATAAAATAAAGGTTTTAAGAAGAGAATAATGTATATCTTACAGCAGCATTTATATATAAGCTTTCAAACTACCTGGAAAAAGATAGAGCATATAAACTAATGAGGCCCAGCAGTGTTTATCCATTGATTCTTATTAAACATAAGTCTATTTTCTTTTGCCTTAATTCAAACTGAAAATGGAAAGATATTATTATCTATCACTTTCTAATACCTTGCTCTATTTACAGGCTGTATTTCCTAGCTTACTACAGAACAAAATTTTTTATTAATATAATAAGACACAAAAGTGATTAAAATATAAGCTCAATTGCTGAAAACACAAGAGTCTTTAAATGAACAAAAGAGAAAGACTTATGTAGTCATCTTACTTATAATATGCAAATCCTTTTCCAGATCAAACAGTGAAATACCACAGGCATGTAAGCATTTTCTGGCCAGTTTAAGCTGTAGTTCTTGTTGTAGTACAGGTTCAGTGCTTGTGGCAAATATTCTGACAACAAAGCCATCCTAAGGATAATAAATAAATATATCCACAGCATTACATTAGATAAATTTATCTTAAACCACTTAATAAAAAACAAGTAATTTAAGAGAAAGATGTTTCATTTACCACAGTATTGATGAATTCAGAATACTTACATCTCTTGAAGCAGCTATCTGGTTAATATATTCTCCATCAGTAAATAAAATATTCTGACCTTCAGTGTGGCAATCTATGCAAAAGGAAGAAAGGGTAATTATGTTACAAAACAAGTAACCAACTCACAAAATGATTTTAATCCTTTGTTGAAGTCAGAATGAGAGTTCTTCACACAATATGAATAGACTTAAAAGGAGATTTTTTTAAAAAAATAATTACAAATTAGCAAAAAGTACATAATTCAACAAAGAGTACTAATCACATTTTGTGCCTACATTTATAAATCTTATATAATCAAGGACCCAAAAGTCCACCTAATTTCAAAATTAATTAGTATCAGATAGAGTCTGAGAGTTGAACATGCACCATGAGCAAACAATAATTTGGTTATAATCATTTCAATACAATCACATGCAATGTAGGCAACACTACCATCAGACATACATCACAGTCATTAGTGTCACAGAGAAATACAGATAGACCTAAAGCTTCTGTATTTGAAATCTCTGGTGTCCAACTGCAGATATCCCTTGCTTTAAGAGACAGATGATCAAAACAGGCCAGACATTTCCCATGTAGAGAGTCAAAGTCTATTGCTTGCACATTTAGTATTTTATGGTATTCTAGACTTTATAAACATTTACCTTCTACAGACAATAAATCTATAGTCATTTCTTTCTTTTTGTCTCAAAATGCTCAAATATCATGGCTGTTCTATTTGCTGTTTTTGTCAGCACTGTATCTATCTCTGTAGAACAGTTCATACTTTCAAGGCATACTTTAATCAAAGTAAAATACAAGCTCCAATGTGACAAGGGATACCAGTACCACAGAAGGACACTGGAACATTTGTTAGTGACTGCTGCTAAATAACACAAAACTACAAGCAAAATCAGTGTGTGTCTACATTGTATCCTTTAAAGAAAACAAATATTTGCAAGCAGGTTTAAGGGCACACACACTTCCTACAATAACTGTCAAGAACTAGGATGAACCTCTCTATTAATCACAATACACACACAAAAATTTCATTTCTAGTTGCACCTGAATCAACAAAACATAAAATTCTGTTTTGGGGAATATAGTAATAGACCCACCCAAATAAGCTAGATTATTCTAGATCTTTGCCCAAGAGCTTCATACTAGCATACTTCCTTATTATAAATATGCAAAACACAGGCAGACCCTTACCAATTAGAGAATTCAGTGATCACAAACTGGAAATAGAAACTGGGAGACAAGGCCCACTGGTAGCCCAAGAGACTTGGTAATCAAAGAGAGGAGAAATCGAAAGAAAGAGTTCCTAGTCCACTGTACAGAATACAAAGAGGCGCAAGAAAGAGGCTTCTCAAGCTCTAAGCAGTAAGATTTTAAACTAAAAAGCAAAGAAGAAAAACTCATTATAATTTCAGATAAATGCAGGGCTGAGGAGTGAAGTGGCACAAGAAGAATAGTAAAAATGCCTCATGATCGGAGGCGACCATCACCAGACATGGACAGCTAATGACATGAGAACACAATCTGAAAGGAAGGGCAAGATTAAAAGAATAAAACAACATTCAACAGGAGAAAAAGCACGTCTTATGTTCATCCATATTAGACTGAAATAGCAGTTTAAAAAACTAGACTGTAGGAATTGACAACACAAACCCGAATGAATTACCAATTTAAGTTCATTTTAAACATGGTATTCATTATCACCTATAAATCTGACAATTTACTCCTGCTTAGAATTCTTGATGAGTAAGCTATGGAGCATAGTCATCCCTGCCCAGGGAAAACAAAAGGTTTTACTGAAGAAAATGTAGTCCAGGCCAAAAAAATGAACAAATGACAACAGGCTTCTTCAGGCTTGAGGGCTGAGTCTTCCTGCCACATGATGACAAGATTTCCCCTTTATCTTTTCTTTATCCATTTTGTACAATTTTAAGACAGCATCTTCGGGAATATATTAAGCAACATCTGCAAGCTTGGAAGACACACAATATGGTACTATCCTCTGAAGTTTGATTTGTTCTTCACAATGATGACAGCACATATTTATGAAACACAGAAAGCCACACTTGCATTGTTAAAAGTTGTGTTTCTTCTGTTAAATGACGCAGAATTTAAACTGAATGAAGACATTAATAAGTTATTTTCTAATCATGGTTAAATAAATAAAGCACCTTTAGATAGGTATTTTCAAATGTTCCTCTCAGTTACAATCACTGAAGAGCAGGGCAGAAGTAATTTTTTTTTTAATGTGAGTTCTTATCTGTTTGAGAACAGGTTTTATCAATAAAGAATTTTTCTTCTATGACATCATCCTAAAATAACTAGCATAAAGGCAAAGAGATAAGATGCTCATTTAATTCATGTAACTCCCCCCCCCAAAAAAAAAGAAAGAGGAGAAACTGGAAGGCATCCATTTCAATGTATTAATCAATGAAATATTCTTTTAACATTAAAATGATACTGCAAAAGAGTAAAAAAACATTCAGATTATTAATTAAAAGGGTAAATTTAAAAGGCAATATGTAACATACCATTTTCTTACAACCATGTACATATGCTTATATAAATTTTATAAAAAAGGTAACTTTAAACATGTGTGCATGGGGAAGGTAGATGCTATTATTAAAAACTATTTTTGATTAGTAGGAGGGAGAAAGGATAAAATAAGGCAGAGGGAAACTAGGGGTAGAAATACAAAGTATATAACAGTATGAAAATGCCCTAATGAACCCACATACTAACACTTAATCTTCTAAAAATGTTATTAAAAAACACACAGCACAACACTTGCAGGGAAAAAAACCTTACAAAATCTGAAGAGTTGTTATAAATGATTTTGTTAGGTCACCTGTTTTCCAAAGCTGTTCTGATTTGACATGGGTAAGAAATGTTTCATTTGCTTTATGATGGTGCCTATACACTACATTGGAAAAATGCAGAGAGAAAAGTTCAAATAAATGTCTGATGAGGTTATAAGAATATTTAAGAATTAACAAGCAGCCAAGGAGCAAATCTCTTTCTCATATGTTCTTTCTTCTGTAATCGGTCTCATTTTTTCAGGTGATCAAGTGCTTAGAAGTATTTTATTGTTGACCATGAGACTACTGACAGACACATTAAACATTTAATATTTTAATGTGACTAATTTAGAAAGCATCATAATTATATAAACAAATTTAAAGACTTTATACTGAGTATAGATTATACATGTACCTAGGTTTCAGAAAACATGAGCCTACTGCCTCAGAATTTGGGCAGCAGTAATTTGCATTACACAAAATGGCAGAATGAACTGTGCCCAAAGTCTTTATATCAGAGCATTAGAAAAAACATAAATAATGGAATTCTCAAAACTTCTTGACCACCCTAAACTATCACTGCGAATCCTTTAAAATAGAGGAAAGCACTAGTGAATTTTTAAAGCAATAAATAACCAGAAGATTCTTTTTGCTGGGCAATATGAGAGTTATAGTTTGTGATTTTATTAAAAGCAGTAAAATAACATTATCTTACTAAATGAGCAGGTAGAAAAAAGCCTTGGTAGGATAGGGTAGGGGTTAGGCCCTGTACATGGGTAGACAACTAAAAACAAATACTAACCCTCATTTGTAAGCAAGCACCATTCTTTGCTAACCATCATTTACATGTCTAAATAGCCTAACATGCACATTTCTTAAAATCACTAGTGAAGATAGGTTAAAACATACCTGGTAACATTACAGTACCATCTTGTTCCAGTGTTTCAGGGCTTATTCTTATGGCTGTCATACTGTGATTATTCACATCTCGATACAATAAATAACCCTGATTAAAAACATTTTACTGTGTTAAAAATATAATTTTAGATTTCAACTTCAGAGAAAGAGCAGCAATATGGCTCCATATTATACTTTGTTGATGTAGATCAATAGTGCTGCCTAAAGGATATTAAAGATTAAAATAGCAAGAACATGGGTCTACTTTGGCGGAATTTATACTACTTAGCATCAACAAATTAAATTCTCATATGCATGTATAAGATATATTAAATAGACACATGACAGTCATTTTTTTTAAATGACTATCACTTGCCAAGAAAATAATGATCATTGTTATTTTATCAAATACTTTAAAGAAAAAAACTGAAATATTTAGATTGCTAACTAAAAATGAACAAAGTAGTTTATGCCAATGAACATACTACAATAATAATATATTTTCTTGGGGCAGGGAAGATGGCTCAGTTGGTAAACTGCCTGCCTTCCAAGCATAAGGATCTGATTTTCAATACCCAGAACCTACTTAAAACTTGGGTACCATGGCATGTGTCTGTAACCTCAGCACTGGGAGGAGGAGAGGTACATAGTACAGAGAAGCAAATCCTTGAAGTTCAGAGGTCAGCCTGGCCAATCAGTGAGAGACCTCGGCTCAAAAAATAAGATGGAGAGCAACACATTTACACACCCACATGAACTCCCCCACATACACACATGCACACTAAATTCCAAATCCAAAAAGCTAAATATTTTTGATGACATTATTTTTAGATGAAACAACTGATGAGACATTTTAAACCAGGTTGGGTTTTAAAAGACAATTAATTTGATGCTTTAAATTTATTTAAAATACCCTAATAATTGTTATAGCAAGGTAATTCCTGTAACCTTTTTTTTTTGGGGGGGGGATTTCAAATGCCTTTCATCATTTCATGCTGTTAGCTCAGGAAGGCAGAAGTGCAGGGAAACCTTTATGTTTTATCTTCCCCAAACGGAACCTACATTTTGTCTATATGCAAGGAAACCACAGAAATTCCTGACCCTTTCTGTCCTACTTTCATTTTCTTTTCTTCATGGGAAGAGGAGTTACTTTATCTCACTGCTAACATAGAAAGAGGCAGAGCACCCATGATGGTTTCAGATGAGACCACAGAATTAAGAAAGGAATATGGACCTGCTCTTTTCTTTATTTTGTACACCTATGCATGTGCCTTATGCAAGTGGCTGTCCACTGGGCAGGTCAAACACTGATTGCTAGAAGGAATGGCATTAAACACAGGTACACATGAACACTACCAAATGGACTCAGCATATGTGTGTGTGTGTGTGTGTGTGTGTGTGTGTGTGTGTGTGTGTGTGTGTGTAACAATAATGAATGAAGAGAATGAGAAACTGAGAGGAAGTTGAGGAACATGGGAGGGGTTGGTGGGGACTAGAAGTGGAAATAATGCAAAATCAACACTCATGTATGAAATTCTCAAAATTAAAAAATTAAAAAAATTTTTTTTAAAGATTTAGAAGAGTTTGTGGTAAGAAATCCTAATCTAGTCTCAGTTCACATATTCATTTTCAATTCTAATTTGCTCACGAAAAGGTGGTATTTGATTTTCATTCCCTGACTTGCTTAACTGCAAAGAGGATATTGCCACTCTCTTTTTAAAGGTAAATAACAGAGGACCAAATAAATTCAGTTGCCTAAGGTCACATAACTACAAAGCAGAGTCAGACCTGAAACTAAACCACATCTGAATTCTGAGTCCGTATTTCCTGCCATACACCATACCATTGTTTGGTACTATTAATAAAAAAAACACCATTTCTATTACAGTTGATTCAACAATATGCACCACATGTTTTAAAAGGTAAAGATAATTTAGTTTATTGAATACATTCTCTTACCTGAGCATACCCTAACCAAGACTTTTTTTCTTTTCTGTTTCTGATGCGGGATGTAGAATTGTATATATGGCCCTGCAAATAAGAGAAGTTAGTCTATGAACCAATAATCAATAAAATACAAATACATGAATAACATTTAATACCTTCATTTCAATTACAATTTTAAAAGACAAATGATCATATCACAATTAAATAGTACTCTAAAAACACAATACAAAACTAGAACACAATAAAATAATACAAATATATGAATAATATTTAATACCTAACATTTCAATTACAATTTCCAAGAAACAAATTATTACAGCAAAATTAGGATAGTACTCTAAAAGCAGAATACGGAAACAGAACACAACTCAATTACTGAGTTATGACTATTACTCTATTGTGATTAAGAACTTAAGGAATCATATTACCCTAACTGTTCCACTGTATCCAGAGCCTATTTTGTATAATCCATCTTTGCATAAGAGATAAAGAAAAAATCCATCATTCTGAAGCAGACACTGATCATCTTCATCAACAGATATTTCTTTTAATGGCCACTTGTGCATTAAAGCTGCTTTCTTAATGCCATTGCTAAACCAGTCCTGGATTTGAATCTTTCCTACCAAAACTGCCTGTACACTTCTCTGTAGTGAATTTAGTATTGTTGGCACCTATTCAAAAGAGAAGAAAAAAAAAGACATTTTAAATTGGTCCAAAAACAAAACAGATAAAGATACTTATTATAATAATTTCTAACAAAATTAATTAAGAGTGATTATTGTTTGACAAGTCAGCAAAAGTACCAACAATTCATCGATAAGCAATAATCTCAGCAGACTAGACCTTTTAAGGGTTCTATGTCCTTTGCTTTGTGAAACTTGGCTATTATGTCATGTTCTCTGTCTCCACAACTCTACCACTGCTTCATCAAACTCAAACCATATTAATATGTTATTTCTTCTTAATATCTTGAGATTTCTTATTCTCTATGATTCTTATTTCATCTTTCATATTTTCTTTTTGTTATGCATTCTGAATAGTTTCTGCCTATTTTAGCTATTTTCATCTTCAACTATATTACCCACTATTGCTGATCCTTTAATTTTCTAAGTTAACTACTTGATTTTTCATCTTTAGGAGTTCGAATTGTTTTTTCAAGACTTTTTTAACACATTTATTTTTATTTTATGTGTATGAATGCTATATCTGCATGTGTGTAAGGGCAACCATATCATTCAGTGCCCTCAGTGGACAAAAGAGAATGTAGGATCCCCTGTAACTGGAGTTATGGGTGGTTGTTAGCTGCCACATGGGTGCTGAGATTCGAAACTCAATCTTCTGCAAGAACAGCCAGTGCTCTTAACTGCTGACCCATGTCTCCAGCTCTAATTTGATTTTTTTTCGAATGTAACTATTCTTTTCATTCATATTCATTAATCATAACTTAGGTTAAAGACTTCAGGAGTTTTTAGAAAAATCTATTTGTTGACTTTAATGCTACACAATTATACATACATATAACTTAAATCAAATTACGTATATCATTTGTATATCAACCTTGAACAAATAAACCTACTAAATAATGAATGAGAAAAAGCAGATAATTTCTTCTGACAGCTGAATAAACTGCAACTTGCCATCTACTAAATTTCTAAATAGGTAAAAACACAAAATACCTGAATAGTTTGGCATGCATGACTACCATTGTTGGTTAATATAGCAGAGATGGCCTGAAGTGTTCTTCCTGTTTCTCCCCAAGAAGCCACCAGACTAAAGAGGCAAGCACAGGAAAGTGCTGTGAGAGACTGTCCTGTGCTATCATTCATCCCAGTACTCCGAACAGTGATTTCCAAAAGGAGTTGAAAGAGAGATTCTGTGGATAGAACAAGAATCAATTATAATCACTTGACTTACAGAGCATTAAATATATATATATATATATATATATATATATATATTGCTTTTTATTGTGTATCACTAAAAGCAAATTTTAAGGCATGTAGAACTTTTTATTTTGCACTAGTCATTCCTTATACCCACAAATTAAAATATAGAAAACTTGTAGTTCTACCTTATCAAACCTTGTTTTTGTAAATGAAGACATAAAATCTGTCTGAAGTCATATAAAATAATCTCGCTATACAAGAAATTTATTCTCACATGTAACAACTAGTCCCTGTACTTTTAGAGTAGAAGGAATAAGTGCTTCTTAAACCATTAAATATCTAGAACATCATGTGCATAATTGCAAAAGAGAAAGAAAATACAAAAACAGATGCTATTAATTTTTAAAAATATTTTACTTATTCTTTTCATTTTATGTGCATGAGTGTATTGCCTGCATGGATATAAGTGTACCAGTGTAGTGCAGTGGCCCAGAAGTCAGAAGAGGGTGCAGGATCCCCTGGAACTGGAGGTATGGATGGTTGTTAGCCAGCATGTGGGTAGTGGGAATCGAACCCAGGTCCCTTGCAAGAGCAACCAGAGCTCTTAGCCACTGAGCCATCTCTCCAGGTCCAGATGCTCTAATTTTTAAAACAGAAACTTTGCAATGAACATAACAGCTGACAATAATATGGGGAGTAAATAATTCATTTATATAGTACAGAACTCTCCAAGATCATAAGACTGAGACCCAGAGAGGTTAACAATTTTCCCAAAATCAAAGGCATTTAGTGGTAAAGATGGAAGAAGAATACATGACTGTTCTATGAACAGTAGAAGTCAGCACACCAAATTCCCTGGACAATCCTGCCTGTGATTGAATCAAACGTGTTTGGGTATTTCTTTAGCAGAAAGGGAATGGATTTCTGAAAATTTACAGAAAGTGAATAAACAGAGTGGGGGTAGGGGAGTCAGAATAACACAAACACTTGGAAAGAAAAAAAAAGGAAATGAGTAGGAAAGAAGAAAGCAAAGGAAAGAGAACTAACACATTCCAAAATACATATCCTTATATTTATATCCCAGTCACAACTCATAAAAAAGCCTCTTTTGCACCAGATGGAGACTATCACAGAGAACCACAACTGGACACACAAAGACACTTTCTGTGAGTTGCAAGCCAAAGGGGCGCATGCAACACAACTTCTAAACCTAAGGCTCACGGGACAGAACAAGAGGTAAAGCAGACACCAATGAATCTCTCAATTCTCATTAATGAAGCTCCCTCGTGCGAGAGGGCCAGTAACACAAAGGTCACAAATGGCCAAAGCATAGAGCTGGTCCTTGGATAGAACTACTGTATTAAACTTCACCCACCCAGAGCTCAGGGACTATTGCAGAAGAGGGGGGACAGAAAGATTTTAAGAACCAGGGTGGAGATGCATGACCATATTGAAATAGTCCTACAAGTTCCTGGGACTCTGCTCATATGAACCTATAGCAATGGTGGCAGCCTGCACAAGACCCATGCAAACTCATGCAGACAAAAACCCAGGACAGAACTGAGGAAATGGACAACAGACCCCAATCTTAGATGAAGAAATACTGGCAACTGATTACTGATGAATAAGAGCTAATCTTCCTAAAGCAAGGGACTCCAGAGCTTGTTCAGCTCCAGGCTGAACAGACCTTAATAGATGCACTTGCATTGAGGAACATCTGAGGACACTAACCTGACACAGTAGACCTTAACACAAATTACAGAATGCATGAATTCCAATGGGTGTGTGTGTGTAGGAGGGTGCCAGTGGTGAAGGGGGCATAAAAGTGAATACGATTGATTGAGATGTCTTGCATGAAATACACAAAAATTCAATTACAAAATTTAAAAGAGAATATGAAACAATGACAAATCACTTATACAGAAAAACAAGTCAAAGGGATGAAAGCATCAGGATCAAGTATTGGAAATATGGAAGAAAGACCAAAGAAACAGAATAGCTTCATTTGAAACCCCTAACAAAAAAATATGCAACTTAATAAAATGAAAGGGTTGATAGAAGATAATTAGGTGAAAACATACATTATTTCAAGCACTAATATTGAGAAGGAAATCCATTTTTAAAAGATAAAGGTAAGGGAGTATTTATGCAAGGAATGGATATATATATGTGTATATATATATATGTATATATATATGTGTATATATATATATGTATATATATATGTGTATATATATATATATATATACACACACACACACACACACACACATGAGAAAACAATGGCAGAACTATGGGAAAAGAAATGATTAGCATGAGTTTCAAGAACTTGAAATACCAGAATACTCTTAAATGAAATGTTAAAATTTCATAAAATATAATTGAGGAACCATCACAATATTTCTATGATTACAGATGCTACTGTAACAATAACCAGCATAGTGACTTAACTGATGCTTTTATTTGGTAGCAGCAGTTAAATGCCTTAGAGGGATGAGGTGTGAGCTGTTTCTAAAAATCTTCAGTATGGCCCCACCTCCTGCTCTTCTACACTTGGGCACAGGACGGCTCTTGCTCATAGCACTCCAGACCTCTAAACTACTCTCTTAGTCCAGACCCATCCACTGCGTCCTGAATCCATTACTCAGACCCTCTGAATTTTTCAGTCTAGTTTGTTAGAGGCATCACAGGCTGTCCTCACCCCCAACTGCCACTGTATTCCTATGACCAGACATATACTTTGGCTGTCTCCTCTCACAACCTGCCTTAGATTTCAGTGAGCAGCCTTCTTCACTAGTAAGTCTGAATCCACCCACTGCATTTCCAATCCCCTCCCACCTGAGCAACTCCATTCTCTCCCCAGCCCTATCCTGTTCTTGCTTTAGCACCACAGATCTCTAGACTCCTCTCTTAGTACAGACCCACCCAACACATACTGAATTCTACATTCAGACCAACTCAATTTTCCAGTCTGGTATTAGAGCCTTCACAGGCTGTCCTCACCCCCAACTTCCCTCAGTTCATCCTAAACCTGCCATCTAGCTAGGCTGTCCCCTCCTGAAACCAGCCTAGGATTTCTGTTTGCAGCCTTCTTCACTGATAAGTCTGATTCTGCCAACTGCCTTTTTCCTCCCCTCCCACCTGAGCGACTCCATTCTCCCTCTACCCTATGCACTGTTCTGTTAGCCTGGGGCACAGGCCTGCTATTGCTCTCAGCACCCCAGATAACTAGACTACTCTCTCAGTCCAGACCCATGGACTGCATCCTGATCTCTCATACTCAGACCAGCTCAATTTATCCGTCTAGTTTGAGAGACTCTTCACAGGGTGTTCTCACTCCCAACTTCCCTACCATCTACTCTAGTTGTCCCCTACCTCAGCCTCCCTCGGATTTGTGTGAGCAAACTTCTTCACTGATAAGTCTGATCTCACCACCCTAATTCCATCTGTGCAACTTCATTCTCCCCTACCCCACATCCCATTCTTCTTCTAGCCTTAAGACATGGGCTCTTAACATCCCAGATCCATGAACTATCAGATCCGCCCACTACATCCTGATAACCTGAACTCAGATCAGCTCATTTTTTCAGTCTATTTTCTTAGAGCCTTCAGAGGCTGTCCCTACACACAACCTGCAATCGCATTCCTGAAACCAGCCTTCTACTCTGGCAGTCACAACCCCAAGCTTGACTTGGATTACAGAAAACAGCCTTCTTCCCTGATAAACCTAATCCTGCACACTGCTTCTACCATCCCAACAACTCTAAACTCACCCATGCAATTCTTGTTCCCCATCTAGCCTAAGGAACAGGCACTCTTATTCTTAGACGATCAGATCTCGGGACTACCATCTTACCCTCTAGTGGGCTGTAACCTATCCAAATCCCATGCTCTCCATCCTTTACATTGATACCATCTGCAGACGCTGCCACTGTTTTAGGGCTAGGCTTCTTTGCTCTTTTGCAGGGGCCCAGACCTTTGCAGACTGCCTGAGAAAGACTAAATTCAGCCTCTGTCTAGCAATTTTCCCATATTGTGCTGTGTCTGCTGACTAGAGGGGCCCAGACCTTAAGAGAGCCTGAGGGCATCTGATTTTGCCTAAATCATTCTAAATAGAGAAAAACTAGAAGCATTCCCATTAAAATCAGGAACCAGAAAAGGGTGTCCACTATCTCTACTTCTTTTTAATACGGAGCTTGAAACTCTTACTAGAGCACTAAAAAAGAGAAGGAAGTTAAAGGAGTACTCATTGGAAAAGGTCAAATTATCCCTTTTTGGTGATGACATGATATTTTACCTAATAGCTGCCAAAAATTCCTTCATAAAATTACTAGAAATGATGAACCCTTTCAGTAAAGAGGCAGGTTAAAAAGTTAATCTATAGAAATCAGTAGCCTTTCTATAGAATATATATATATATATATATATATATATATATATATATATATATATATATACCAATAACACACAAGTCAAGAAAGAATACAAGGAAACCCTCCTATTCACAACAGCCTCAAAGAACGGAAAAAAAAAAACCCAACTCAGAATAAACCTGATCAAAGATACTAAAGATCTCTACAATGAAAACTTTAAATCTTTAAAGAAAGAGATTGATGAGAACCCTGAAGATGGAAGGATCTCCCATGCTTGTGGATTAAGAATACTGAAAATGACCATCCCTCCAAAAGCAATATATAGATTTAATGCGATCCCAATCAAAATCCCCAGACATTCTTACAGAATTAGGAAAAACCATGCTCAAATTCATATGGAAGCACAAAATACCCCAATGAGCCAAAGCAACCCTGAGCAAAAAGAGCAATGCAGGGGGATTAATATATAAGATTTCAAACTATATTACAGAGCTAGACTCATAAAATCAGCATGGTTCTGGCACACAGACCGATAGACCAATGGAATATAATCTAAGACTCAAACATGAGTACATGCAATCACAGCCACCTGATATTTGACAAAGGGGCCAAGAATACTCACTGGAAGAAAGATAGCATATTCAGAAAATAGTGGTGGCAAACATGGATCTCCACTTGTAGAAGAATGAAAGTAGACCCTTATCTTTCACCTTGTATAAAAGTCAACTCCAAATGGATCAAAGAACTCAATGTGAAACCTGAAACTCTGGAACTAGTAAAAGAAACATTGGCAGTAACCTATAAGATATAGGTGTAGGAAGGACTTTCTAAATCAGCAGTTGCTCAGGAATTAAGTTCAACAATCAACAAGTGAGACCTCATTAAACTGAAAAGCTTTTATAGAGCAAGACACAACCAAGGAAGTGAAAAGAAAACCCAGAGTGGGATGAAATCTTCACCAGTGACACATATCCAAGAGGTTTAACACCCACAATATATGAAGAACTCCAAAAACAAAGAACCAAGAAAAAAACTCACCAAATTAAATGAAAGACTAAGGATCTGAACAGTGAGTTCTCAAAGAAAGAAAGAAAAATAGTTGAGAAACATCTTAAAAAATGTTCCACATTGTTAATAATTAAGGAAATGAAAAATTTAAAAAAGAGGAATGTTCATTCACGGCTGGCAGGATTATAAACTCATGCAACCCCTATGGAAAGCAGTGTAGAGAAATAGTTTTTTAAAAACTAAAAATGAATCTATCATTTGATCTGGTTATGCCTCTCAATGACATATACCCAAAGGAATCATTCTACTGCAAAGATACTTGTACATCCATTATTGTTGTTACTCTTTTCACAACAGCTAAGGGATGGAAATATCCCTCAACTGATGAGGGGATAATGAAAATGTGGTACATCTACACGATGGAGTTCTATTCAGTGGTAAAGAAAGATGAAATCACCACATCTGATGGAACTAGAAACTGTTATGCTAAGTGAAGTAACACAGAATCAGAAAAACAAATGACGTATGTTCTCTTCTAATTTTTGGATCCTAGCACCAAACCCTTATATTTAAGTATGTATTCTAATGTAACTGCAGCAACCAAGAAAATGGAAAGGAACTAGGGAGATAAAGGGAAAGAAGGAACCCATGAGAGACGAATAATAGGAGACAGGCATTACTAATGGAGAAATAGATAAAAGGGAGGTATTTAAATGTAAGGGGGGAGGAAGGGTTATATATGGAACTATGGCAATTAAGGAAAAGAAGGAAATCAAGAGAGATGGGGCTTTAGGAGACTGCTATTATCAGGGTAGAAACGGGGACACTTTAAATGGGGAAGGCATAGAGGGAAGGTTAGACAGGGAGAGAGAGAAGAGAGAGAAATAATGTCTAGATAGTGTAAAACACCAGAGGGAATCATATTAGTCTAACAACCTAATGACAGATTACACATACAGTATCTCTACATGAGCCCATGTACATAGTTGAAGGCTACATAACAAGAAATAGGGCAAGACAGAAGAAACCTTCCTTTTAGTTGTTGGCAAGGCTGGTCCAAGAGACTTCCCAAATTATACAGGCTATTGCCAGAGACCTTGATTGCCTTCTAGAACTTGAAGGTAAGACCCTAATGCTGAAGACAGGACATACTTTGGTAACTGGATTTGGAGCAATGGAGCTGGAGTTGACCTGGAACTCACTTCCCCTGAAGCCTGGCTCTCACAGCAATGGAGAGTGCTATGGAAGGAGCCAAGAGGGAACATCAACCAATGGCCCAACATCAGCTTTATGACCAAATTAATAATGACAGGGACAACATTGAGCACTGGTGCAGTAGTGGAACTTTTATCTTGGGGCCCATCAATGGTTACTTAATTGGTCTCAGAGCCCACTCAATGGGAGGAAACTCATGTGTGGTACTATAATTATAGCCTAATACACATGGCTGAAGAGGTCATAGATCCTAGAGATATCCCCAAGGCTGTCACATCACTAGGCCAATGTAACTTCTTACTAAATGCAAAATATGTATCCTTATATTTACAGTTGTATCCCAGTTGCCACTCATCAAAGAAGATTCTTTTGCACCAGATGGAGACCACTACAGAGTACCACAGTTGGTCCCACACATTGTTTATGAACTGCCCATGCCTAAGGGGCACATCTACAATGCAGCCTCTACAACCAAGGCTCATGCTGTATGGAACAAGGAGTAAAGAAGTCACAAATGAATCTCTGAACTCACAATAATGAAGTTCCTCATGAAACAAAGGGACAAAAGTTCACAAATGGCTAAATAATGGAGATTAGGAATCTGCAGACTGTGGGTCCCTGGACAGGACTCCTATATTAAGTTTCACTCACCCTGGACTCAGAGACCATTACAGAAGTAGGGAGGAAAGATTGTTAAGAGTCACTAAGGAGGTGTGTGACCATATGGAAATAGAATCCTACAATCTCCTAGGACCCTGCTCATAAGAATCTACAGTATGGGTTTCAGCATACTCAAGACACATGCAAACTCAAGCACACAAAAACCTGGTATGGAACTGGGAAAATGGGTAGCAAATCCCAACCTTTGCTTAAGTACTGTTGTCAACTGATTCCTGCTGGGTGAGGGTGAGCTAGTCTTCCTACAGAGAGAGACTATGGGCAGGTTAACTAGACCTCAGTGGATGAACCTACACTGAGTTCATTTGAGGATACTAACTTGACACAATAGACCTTAGCACAGATGAAATAATGCATGGATTCCAGTTTGGGGACTATGAGGAGTGGTGTCCATGGGGAAAGAGGTATAAAAATGACTAAGATCGCTTGAGATGTTCTGTATAAAATATACAATCATTCAACAAAAATATTTTTTCAAGAATCTGAAAAAAGCTTCAGTTCTCTCTCTCTCTCTCTCTTTCTCTCTCTCTCTCCAAATTGGGGGGGGGGGGTGAGAGGCAGGGGAGACCTACTGTATGTGACCAAAAAGGAAAGATCTGGCATGTAATCAGATTCATGCAATTAGGATCTTGAAATTCTGGTCTAGTAAAATCCATATAGGTAGCACATGGTAGGCATGGACCTATAATCCTAGTACTTGGCAAGTCAAGGCAAGAGCAAAAGTTCAAGGCTGGCCTGGGCTATCAGCAAGGACTTTTCTCTAAATAAATAAATAAATAAATAAATAAATAAATAAATAAATAAATAAATAAATAAATAAATAGCCAAACACCCAGAGAAAAAGGAAGCAACTTCTAACACAGATCAACAGTGCAATACCCAGATTAGCAGCAACAGCACCAGTCAGAAACTATTCTAAATACAAATTTGGGGCCCAACTTAAAGTCACTGACTGATAAATTCTGTACTTGATTCAAGATGATATAGAAACATCTAATGTTTAACAACTACAGCTCTATTCCTTTTGAGAATTTTCATATATTGGGAAAAGTATCTAGAAATGTCTAGACTAGTTAGATATCCACAGTTAACACCAGAAAAAAAAATAAGCCAATTAAAAATTAATTTTCACCTACATTTCTAGTCTTTCATACAAAGGAAGAAAAAGCTCCTATCTTTCTTAGAGGGTTATATATATGCTGAGACTAGGTTCTTTTTTTTTTTAATTTCTTTACTGATCTATTTTTATGTGTATGATGTTTTGCCTGCCTGTATTTAAGTGCATCTATGTGTGAAATGCTACAGAGGCCAGATGATGGTGTCATCAGATCCCCTGGAATTGGAGTTATGAACTGTTATTAACCATCATGCAGGTGCTGGGAACAGAACCTGGGTCCTCTGCAAGAGCAGCCAGAGCTCTTTACTACTGAGCCATCTCTCCAACCTCTGAGCTTAGGTTCTTACATGAAAAGCAATGTTATAATTTAAACTTTAAGCTAACATTTTTATGTAAGAAAAGTTGCTAATAAGTCAGAAGCTTCCTCCATAACACAAATTTTTATTTATGATATATAAAAAAGAAAATTTCCCCTCTTTAGAAGCTAACTGTACTACTTCAGTAGAAACTATCATATTTACTCTGTTTCCTTACTGTTTTAAATGTTCCAGAATAACAAGTAGAAAAAGTAAATATTTGCTATTTGGCCACAGGTGATTTACGTTAATTGGAATTTGAAGATCTGAGCATTATTCCAAGATTTCAAGAATTTGTTTGGCTTTTTTATTGTCACAACAATCAAGAAATGTCTCTCAACCATAATTCTTAAACCGTAACTCCAATGAAAGACAGCAAAATAATTGATATTCCTGTTCTTTCAGTATTCAGTCAAACACAGATTACATTTCAGGCTCTGGTGGTGGGTGTTTACTAAGAGATATGGTTCTCTTTTTAAGCAAATAACTCTGGGAATGAGCTCTTACCTAGGACCTCTGGTGGCTCTGACTGGAGGCCTTCTGGCTGCTGCCCTTGAAGCACATTCAGCAGGGCTTGGAGACTCCTCAGACACAGGGATGGATGAGAAAACCGTGTCTCCTTGATTAACTCAAAAACTTCACAAAGTCCAACTTCAATAATCTGTTTAAGACACATTAAAAAAAAATTTACTTCTAACAAGTGAACAAATGACATTTTCTACATAGGCTAGTTTTATGCAATCCATCTCAACACCAAATAAACTCCCACAATGTTTAAAAGGAAAAGCAAAACCAACAATTTTTTTTTAAGTTTAAAATGAAGATTTTTGAAAAACCTGCAGTTACATGAAAGGCTAGGAACTAATGACACTATTTAAAGATAGTTTTGGTACAATGAAGACATAGCAAGACATCACCAAGACACCTATAACAGTGAACTAAAGAGTAGATTTCATTCACTCAGAAGAAACAGACTGTATTAATTTACAAGTTCATTTAGTTGTATGCAAGTAGAATTAAGCGTTCTGGTTTTGCCAAAGTACTTTACTTACCTATAAATCATAAATAAATAAACCTAACACAGCACATATAGCAAAAGATTTTTTTCTTTATGTGTATGAATGTACTGCCTGCATGAGGGTAGGTGCATTCCTGTTACGTGATGCTGGCAGAGGTCAGAGGAGAGCTTCAGATCCCCTGGGACTGTAGTTACAGATGATTTTAAGCCTCCATGTGGGTGCTGGAAATCAAATCCAGGTCCTCTGCAAGAGCAATCACTGACTGTTCTTAACCACTAAGTCATCTCTCCAGTCCAAAAGCAAAAGATTTTTAAGAATTTTCATTTTAGCTCTTTTTTACAATGGTATGATCACAGAATTATTATTTACAGGCAGTGTACCCTCATTCCTGCAAGACAATCACTAAAAAATTAAATGATGATAGGCCAAAAATATCACTGGTATTTTTACTTTAAATATAATATACAACAGGCATGATGGTGCATGCCTTTAATGCCAGCACTTGGGAGGCAGAAGCAGGTGGACCTTTGTAAGTTCAAAGCCTGCCTAGTCTACACAGTGAGCTCCAGGTCAGCTGGGGCTACAAAGAGACACTGTCTCAAAAAGAAAAAAAAAAAAAAAATATATATATATGATCTCACTCTTGACTATCTCCACTCCCCTTCACCTGAGCAACTCCATTATCCCCACCCCACATCCTGTTCTCCTTCTAGCCTTGGGCACAGGATCACTTTTGCTCTTAGCATCCCAGATCTCTGGACTACCCTCTTAGTCCAGGCCTGTCCAGTGTGTTTCCTGATCTGCTATACTCATACTTGCTCAATTTTTCAGATTTCTAGAGGACCCTCTTAGCTCTGCCGGGCTATGAGCTCTCCAAATCACGCCTTGCCGATACCCGTACACTGGTACCTCCACAGCTGCACCCACTGCTGCATGACTAGGCTGCAGGGCCCTTTAGACCTTTGCAGACTGCCTGAGAAAGACTAAATTCAGCCTCTGTCTAGCTGTCTTCCCAAATTGTGCTGTGTCTGCTGACTAGAGGGGCCCAGACCTTAAGAGAGCCTGAGTGCATCTGATTTTGCCTAACCTGTGTCTCTGAGGGAAATCTGGAGCAGCCAGACTACAGCCATCTGTTCCCTCCAAAATAAAACCAAAAGAGAGAATCTAAAGCCTTGGCCAACCAGTTTTTTATACCCAATAAGAAAACAGCCAACTCACATTAGCTACAGAAAAAGAATCACACTTCAACTCAACAAAGGAAGGCTTGAGACTCACATCAGAATCACAAAGAACAAAAGAAATCCACGTAACAAGATCACAATGAAAAAAAACAATATGAAAAACCCAAATAATATGTCCCTACCAAACATCACCAGTCCTGTAGAAGAGTTCTACATTGAGAACCCCATAGAGACAACCCAGGACACAGAGTTTAAAAGAACAATCATAAACAAGATCAAAGAATTCAATGAATTTAAAGAACACACAAATTAAAGAACGAAAAGAAGACAGGGATAAACTTCTGACCTAATTCACAAAAAGAGATAGGAATACTGATGAAAACTCAGGTTGGAATGAGAAAGGGAGTGAAATACTCAATAAGCCAATCTAAAACAACAGGCGAAAGCTCACCAACAGAATGACTGATATACAAAAAGAGTATCAACAGGGGGTATAGGAGGAACGAGGTATAGAGATGATTGACTGAGATGATCTATATGATATACACAAAGATTCAATAAATAAAGAAGGGGAAAATGTTAAATAACATTAAATTGTATGTATGATATGGTTTGTACTTTGTAAGATAAGTTAATGTGCTATATCTTGATGTAACTACATGTAATATATAACACATACACATATTGTACATTTGTGTAATACATATGTATGTGTATATGGGATTTGTATATAAATGTTTAGATATGACTTAATCAAGAAGGGAATAACATCTACCATACTAAGAGTAGCTCTTTCTGAGTGGTAAAATCTTGGATTATCTTATTCTCTTTATATATCTTTATTCTCTAAATAGTCTTCAACAAGTATAAATACTTTTTATAATACAAACTTAATAGCTAAATTTGTTCTTGGTTAAAAAGAAATAAATATTAGTCCTCATTGGGCCAAGAAAAACTGACTCTAGTTAGCAAAAGGAGAAATCTATAAATAAACATTGCTGAGAGAAAATTATAATGAACTGCTATAACGATATACATTTTGAAGTCTAACAAAACATTAGATAATGAAATTCCATTGCTTAGCCAATATCAAGATTTCTAGAACTAGATTTATCTTCACGATGTGTTAAAATAAATTATGATCAGAAGTAACAGTGTGAATTAAAAATAATAGGAATTAGTAGAAATGCTTCAAAGCAATATTTCTACTAGACAAAACATTAGAAAATTATTATTGCTATTAAGATTTTTATATTAATTCACACACAACAAACACCTCCTCTAAACACTTATTATTAATTACACATAACATAAATATCCTCTCTAAATACTTTGTGCAACTCACTAAAGGCAATATGAAGGAATACTGGGCCCTATCTCCTCAGAGTTTGTAATCTAGCATGGTAAATGAACTGTATGTATAAATTCTTACCCCATCCAGATCCCTGTTACAGAATTTATGGCATTATTATAACTGACTATTTCTAATTTAATTTCCCAAGTAAAATATGTCTCTTGGAGACAAAGAACAATCCACCTCCACCTCCACCCCCCAAAACACACCCCATGCTTAGCTCAGTGCTTGGCACATGGTGGAGACACAATTTATTGGCCTATCTGCTCATTTATGTGCTAAAAACTACTGTAATTCAGAAACACGGTTTTTCAGACAAGAATCAAATTAACTGAAGCAAGTTAACTATAGCTCTGGCTATCATTTGCAAGATTTCTCAAGTGTATTAATATAAGTAAGAAGTCAACATAAAAAGTATGATTATTCTTAGAGATGTTACATAATACATAAATAGCAAGGGTATAATTCTAGCATTGACTATAGTTAACATTACCCAAGTTTATGCATAGAATCTCAATTCATTAAATAATCCTACAAAAATTTTCAACTGGTATAGTTTATTTTCCAGGAATAGTCTAAGAAGGAAAACATGTTAAGATTTCTGTTTGTGCTTAGAGGAAATCAAAATCTTGAATAGGGTTTCTTTTCTAAAGTACTGTGAGACTATGACATTCTAATATTTTTAAGGTTGTGCTACTAACAACCATAACTTTTCATAATTCAAGAACTCTTCAGAGTTGACATTTTGGATTATTTCATTTATACAATGTTTTATAGTATGACACAGAAATTAATGAACCTTACCATAATCAGTAAGACTGCTTATGAAAAGGTTCTTAAAATGTGTCTGATAAGTCTAAGGAAAGCCCTGGCAAAAGCACTACTTAGGCAGGAGGCCTAGGAACAGAGTATTAGCAGACATACCCAAAAACCTTTAGACACAATGATCACAACAGAGAACTCTCTATCTAGGTTAAACACTCTGGATCCTAACTGGTCATCCATAACATTCTGTTTAATAACTATGAAACCAATAGTAATAGGTATTGAATGCATGACAACATAAAAAGATCAGCCTCATCCAGTCATTAATGTTTAATATTTAGCTCTTAATGATTGAGCAGAGGGACCAAATACTGTATACTTGTATGTTCATGGAAGCCTGAGGAAGACAACAGTTTTTCTTCCTCTATTTCTCTGCTTTATTCTTTAAATTGGGTCTTTTACTAAACCTTGAACTTGTCATTTGAGGGTTAGACTGGTTGGCCAGCAAAACCCAGAGATCCTCATCTCTGATATCCCACTCGCACTAGTGCTCAGATTATAGGCACATAAGGTCATGCATTAATTTTATTACTTAACTCTTTGACACTAAAATTGTTTTTTAAAATTCTTATTTTATTATTAAAATCAGTTGCAAAACTTACAGACCTTTTTTAAATCTCAAAAGGAAATCAGAAGTAGCTTTTTATATGCCATTGCCTTTCATACTGCCTCTTAAAATTGCAAGTAAAGCAAATATTTAGTAGAAATAGTATTTACAAATAATTATAAAACCTAAAAGGGAAGAGGGAAAGAAACAAAGTAGCAGAGGGAGGAGGAAGTGGAGATGGAAAGAAAGAATCCCCGCTTTTCAGGAGTATGAAACACCTAAATTCCTATACTCCAACACACATATGCACCTGTGACACTAACATCTGCCCTTCCCCACACCTGGAGGGGAAAGTGTTTCTTCTACTTTTCAAAGCTAGTTTATTCTTTCAAATAATGCTCTTAGTTTTATTTTCCCTCATATTTCCCATAAAATGTTTCAACCTGAGCCCGCACAGATACTTCTCAAATCTACAAACTTCTAGTCACTATCTTTCCTTTGAGCTTCAGCCACAGATACAATTATCTCACATCAGCCTCAAAACCAGGATAATGAGAGCTAAATTTCATCTTTATCTTCATTCTACCCAAGCAATAACCTACCTCCAGTTTTCCTTGTTCAAACAAATGGGATTATCACCTAAAAACTGTGAGAACATGCTCAGATTCTGCCATTTCTTTCGACCTTCCACAGTCTACTAATCACTAAACAGTATAGTGTGTATATGAAATACCACCACTGGGCTTATTTGTTAGAGCACTGCCTCCCCTATCCCCCAGCTTACAGTATTCTTTGGAGAAGATTATGGAAACTTTGGGAGGTGAGGTCTAGACAGAGGAACTAGGTCACTGGAGGCAGGTCCCCAGAAAGTATCTTGTCTCTAAGACTCTTCCTGCTTCCTCCTCTGCTACCTCTTCATGAGGTAAACAACTCTGTTCTCTACAAACTCTCATACCATGTTCAAGTGTATGGGGCCAGTGAACATGGGCTGAATCACCTGAAATCATGAGACTAAATAAAGACCTCCTTCATTGTTTTCTGGGGTGCTCTGGTCACACTAATGCAAACGTAACTAATGTTCCACTGCTTATTAATTCTGCTTCTTTAACATTCTTTGTGTTTAAGGTACTGCCACACAACCTTCATACCAACTGCAATAGCTGCCTACTGGATCCTCTGCCTTGTTCCAATATCCTTTAGTGGAAGTCTTATTAGCATCCAAGTAATTATGATGAACAAAGTCTGATCATATTCTCTTGTTTAAATCTTCAATATTTTCTATTTACAAGTCAGTAACAAAATCAGGTAACACATGAAGTCCTTCATGATTTAACTTCTGCTTTCTCTGGCCCTACCTCAGCTAGTATTGTCTCCTTATCACCTTATATTCCACTATCCCTAGCACACCCTGCAATTTGTAAGGCAATAGAGAAGTTAGTCACTGATTGTTGTTTTACTAGAAGAGACATTCAAATACATACATATATATAATTTTAAAATATCTTGTTTTTATTTTATGTTTATGAGTGGTTTGCCTACATATATGTAAGTGTACCACATGTGTGCAATGCCCACAAAAAAAGAGAGAGTCAGATGTCCTGGAACTGGAGTTACGGATGGCTGTTAGCCCTGTGGGTAACAGGCACTAAACCCGAGTCTTCTAGAAGAGCAGTCAGTGCTCTTAACCACTGAGTCATCTCTCTAATCCCAAGATACTTTCTTGAGGGAAGGAAATGTGTGTTAATTATTTTCTCACAACCTGATGCAATGCTGGCTACAGATTCAAAAAGAATTTACTTAAGAATTAATAAATGAATCTGTGGTTAGCCTGCATCTTTTGATAAATTAGGCAGCAAGACTAGGGTCAAGAGAGGGGAAATATGAATCCCACTAGAAAATTATGTAGCTCTGAAATTCACAAAGCTTTAGAGTATCTGAATATGAGTGCTAGGCACTATGAACTGGATTTAAAAAAATAGAAGGAAGGAAGGAAGCAAAAAGCTCTTTTTACTTTATTAATGAATACTGACTAATGAAACACAAAAACAGAAAGAAAAAAGTTAGAGGGCATATAGTCCAATTTAATGCAATTAACTTTTAAATGAAGAGAAAAAAAACCTACTAACAATAATTACTTCAATATCAAACAAAACCTGCCATAACTATGTAAAGTAAAAATAACTGCAAAGGAAGAAATCTCAGGTGAGAAGGAAAAGGAAAGCCACACAAGAGAAGGAGCAAATACCACTTGGAGTAAAAGGGTGAAAAAGAAGAAACCTGCCTTTAAATTCCCATCACCTCAAATCATAAAGGCCTCATCCCTTCCGTTACGTCAGTTTTTTTGTGTGGTGGTAGGGCTGCCAAGGCATGTGAAATGGTCACTTTTCACTCATGCCACCACTCCTGCAGCATCAGGATTGCCAGAGGCACCTCACCACTCTTCCTCTCTCTCCATCTCTTTCTCCTTATCACGGGATCACACTGATTTTCTGGAAGCTTCGTTTCCTTGCATATTATTTATTACTAAATTACAGGATACATTGGAAGTAACTGAAAATCCTGAGTACCTATACATTCTGGTTTTGGCCCTAACCTGACATTTATAACTAAAGCTATCATTTACTGAGTACTTGACTATTCTCTCAAGCACTCAACGTCCATTAACTCACTTGATTTTCAGTGAAAATCTATAAGGTACATAATACCCTCAATTTACAGATCACAAAGCTGAGGCACTAGTTTGCCTAGTGTCGCTTACCTAGTACAAAACTGAGTGTTACAACGCAAGCAGTTTGGCTTCATAAATATGCCTTTTAATCATTATCTCATTTCCACACAGGAAAATACAACATTAACCATTTGGTCTTCTAGGTTGTTTTTTGAAAGATTCCTTTTGGACCCCATTAACCATGTTAAAAAATGTTAAGAATGTCTGTTTTTTTCTTTCTTTATGATTAATTTCCTCTAATGCTTTAAAACAATCTAATAAATAATATTCTCTGGTCTAGACTATGGTTTATTACTCATCATCTGCATTCCTATATGAAAGCTGCCTCTAAACTCATTTTAATCCTCATGATTATCATAGAGCAGTGTGACTTTCCTCCAACAGTTGAATTCCTACCAAAGTATTTTACACAAATCCTATGAGTACATATTCTAACTTTTTCTTCCACTTTTGTAATTAAGTGGAAAAAACAAACCCAATTAAGAGATCATGAACTACATACAGAGAAGGATAGAGGGAAAAGCATGGCCATTTTAGATTACAGGAAGACTCTAACAGAGTTTAGACACTGAAGATAGAACAAAGGATGGAGATACGATGACTTGATCAAGAAGCTAAAAAAATTCACAAAACTTTTGTTATTTATAAAATAGTAAGCAATTCATCTGCTGAAATTAAGACATGAAGAATCCAAGAGTATAATGAAGGACAATGGGGTGGCATATTTAGGAACAGTCATCACAAAACATGCAAAAGAAATCAGGATAATTCCAAGTAAAGTATTCCATGTAGAAACTACATTAGGTACTGTACGTAGAGTGTGGGGAGGGGGATAAGTTTTCAAAACATACTTTTAAGGCACCAGTTTAGTAGAAAGGTTAAGATATGAATCGTCTTTGATAAAGGAATCACAATAAAATATATTAAGAAAAAAAGAATAAGCATGAATGACAAATAAGGGTGGATTTAAATACATCTGTATTGTCTTTTTTCTGTATTAGAAATACTGTAATAATTATAGGACTAGTGATGTAACTCAGTACTTGCCTTGCATTGTGAAAACCTAGATTTAATCCTCATTGCTATAAAAGAGAGAGGAAGGGTGAGAAAGACAGAGAGAGGGAGGGAGGGACAAAAGGAATGAGGCTAAATATACCTACTATACTAAAAAAATTATTTGTGATATAATTATGAAATATACCAATACTTAGCACAAAGTAGATTAAGAATACCTTATTCTATAATACCAATTAGTTTATATACTTCATATAATAAAGAGTGATATCAGAATTATATACATACTAGATTGAGTCCAGGTGAACCACAATATTAAGAGTACAATTATAAGATTAGGCAGAAAAGGAAAAAGCTTTCAGTTCATCTGCTCCTTAGCCAGGATCCTTTCCAGGTCTTTTTTTTTAATTAAAATATGGACTCACTTCCAAGGAATGTTCTTTGAAAGGGCATACTCTTAGCTCTCTATGGCTCTTGGCTTGTGGCAGTTTGTACTTCCTCTTATGTTCAGCTAACTGACAGGCCACCGGCTCAGAGCTCTTCTTTCATCTGACATTGCTCCTTGCTTTCATGAAAGCATTTCCACACCAATGTTTCTGAACACTTGTGACACCCTAGAACAGACTGCAGCCCACTGGCCTCCCTGCCTGAGCTTTCCATGTATGTTTCAATATGACTCCAATTATTGGCTATTTCAAAAGTCCCAAAGACTTTACTTGGTCTGTCCCAAATCTATTATTCATAAGTCATGTTATTTTTAATGTACAATTTTATAAAAAGCAAGGTATTTCAGCAATGTGTATGTATGGATTATAGCCTGAACACTTGTTGGTTACTCATCTAAGTAGAATCCAGTGGCTTACCTTTGGCAGCTTGACAGGAGGCTCTTTGGCCTCCTCTTCTTCATCACTGTCTGATTCTCCACTCTGTACAGAATTCTTAGATGCAGCTGCCAATGATGTTTCTTTTTTCTGCCATTCCAAAACGCAATGTCGTACATTACAGTAAATATTGAAAGCAGAGGGATTGCTATGTAGTTTGATATCTGGTATGATTGCTGTATTCTCCAAGTTTTCAGACTGAAATACAAAATGGAATATTTGTTTCACACTCTTTTCCATTTTAAAATATTTTATTTATTAACTTTATTTTATGTGTATGAGTGTATTGCCTTACATGTATGTAAATGCAGCCATGTTGTGTGATGCCTATGAAATTCAGAAGAGAGCCCCAGATGCCTAGAACTGGAGATATGGGCAGCTGTTAACTACCATGTGGGAGCTAGGAATCAAACCCAGATCCTCTGCAAGAGCAGTCAGTGCTCTCAATCACTGCATTATCTTTCCAGCCCCCATATCATTTATTTTAAATGAAAGAGAAAGACAAGTTAAACTGACCTGCATTAACTTACATAAGTGAAAAACAAAGGATCTAAGATAAATAAAAGGATTACTTCAATATCAACAAGACTTGCTCTGAAAATGCTACCCTTTTATAAAGAACTGGGGGAAGAGGAAGAGACAATATTGCACTGAATGAGAAATATGTTAAATTGGCATGTAAGTTGTGAACATATCTTCCACGACATTAAAAATAGATAAAATCAGCAATCCAAATTTAACAATATATTGAAAGTAATACATAGTATCTACCTGGTATTTAAACTAGAAAAAAGTTGAAGCAAAACCAAAAAGAATTAATGTAATTCCCCAGAAGAGCAAAAGTAATAAAATAAAAAAAAACATAAGATACTTCAATAAAAATGGAAAAAGTATTTAACAAAAGCCCATTACCAATTAATTTTTTAAATGTCTAACCAAATAAAGAATAGGAGAGCATTTTCTCAACTTGACACAGAGTAACTATGACATACCCATAGCAAACTTGATAACAAATTGACTGCCTTGCTCCTAATATTGCAAACAAAGCGAATACTCTCAGTAATTCAACTCACTGTTCTGCTAGATGTCTGCCTAATGCTGGTAAGAATAGCATAAGAAGAAAAACATCTTCCTGAAAAGAAACGTCTTTTTTTCCTGGATATATATAGATAATCTCAAGAAAAGCTACTATAAATAATACACTAACTATAAAGAATTAAAAAAATGTACCCATACACAAGGAATTAACAGATCAGTATGTAATTTTTATTACTATTATTTTCTATTTTATGTATATGAGTGTATTGCCTGCATGTATGTAGGTGCATCCATGTCATGCAATGTCCATAGAGGTCAGATGAGGGCATTGAACCCCCCACAAGTAGAGTTACAGATGGTTGTTAGGTACTATATGAGTGCTGGGAATCAAACACAGATCCTCCTCAACAGAAGCCAGTGCTCCCAATTTCTGAGTCATCTTTCCAGCCTGAGAATGTAATTTTTAAAAGAATATAACTTAAATCTCTGACAAGGAGAAAATACTTGTAAACCACATATATCACAAAAGACTAATAAGTATTCAGAACATGTACAGTATTCCCAAAACTCAACAGTAAGGGGCTAGAGAGATGGCTCAGCAGATAATAATAATGGCTGTTCTTATAAAAGATCCAGATTCAAATCCCAGCACCCACATGGCAGCTAACAACTGTCCAGAACTCTAGTCCAGGGGCTCCAACACCCTCTTCTGTCCTCCAAGAGCATTGCACAACATGGGAGCACTTACATACATGCACACACTTAAAATAAAAATAATAAATAAAATTAAATTGGAAAAAATTAACAGTAAAACCAAAAGAAAAACCCACTAAGAAAATGGTCAAGTGATATGTCCAATGGTAGAACAATGGCACTTAAATCTTGGGGGCAACCGATAGCTATCTAATTGAACCTAAAGTTTACTCAAGTGGAAGGAACTCAAGCCTGATACTATAAACCTAGCCAAGAATCCATGGCTGGAGAAATCCCAGAACACAGAGGACCTACCATTACTACCACATTTCTAAAGTAAATATTCATCTTTATATCCAATGATAAGTGCATCTCTGATATCTAATCAAAGAAAACTCTTTTTGCATCAGAGACTACAGAAATTTACAACTGGTCAAAATACAGAGATAAGTGACTAAGAGGTGCCCAGACTGAAATGGGGTATCTGTACCATAGGCCCTACAACTAAGATTCAGGTAATATTGTTGAAGAGGGGATGGAAAGATTGCAAGAGCCTGAGGAGTGGGATGAGTGCTGCATGACAGTTTCTTCAGGACAAGATAGGGCTGCTGCACTTATGAAATGTCAATAATAAGGTTGCCTGCTCAAGACCTGCTAAGACTATACCAGCTGACATGCCAATATGAATAGAGGAATATTTTACAAGGCCCTACCACTAGATGAAGAGCTACAGATAGTCAATGGTTGGTGAGAGAAGATGAACAAGCTCAGTTATTTTTCCTAGGGGACCCCGATCTTAAGTGGTCAGCCCTAAATAGATACAAATAGGGCAACACTAACTGAACTTATTGGTTGTATATTAATTATATACATACACATATATAAACATAAAAGAAGTGATGAATTTGAGACCATGGAGTTGAGGGGACATGGGAAAAGTTGGGGATTAGAAATGATGCAAATTCAGTGTACTCATGGAAGAAAGAAGAAGAAAAAAAAAAGGTGAGCAAAAGATATAACAGACACAACACTGAAGATACAGAGATACACAAAATGCAAATAAGCACAACATCAGCATCACTACCATCAAGAAAAAGTAATAGGAAACACAGTGCAGACCTATCAGAATCTCTAAAATGACCAATACTGACAACCTCAAATGCTGGACAGATACAGAAAACGTATAATGCTAACAGGTAAGTAAAAATGATAATAGCCACTCTGGAAAAAAAAATACACCAATTTCTTACAAAAGTAAAAATATGCATATAACAATCTAGTAACTGCACTCTTTAGCATAAAAAATTAAAACCTTAGAATCTGTAGATTAGAATGACTATTTTCACAATATTAATCATACATATACATGAGTATGGGAGAGCTTTTCATCTTTTGGTATCTTCTTCAACTTCTTCAATGTCTTAAAAGTTTTTATTGGACAAGTCTCTAACTTCTTTGGTTAGATTTATTCCAAGATATATATACATATATATATATATGTATATATATATATATATATACATATATATATATATATATATTGACACTATCATGAATGGGATTGTTTCCCTAATTTCCTTTTCAGTATGTTTGTTTTGGTAAATCTGAAGGCTACTGATTTTTGCAAGTTAATTTTGTAACTGCTCCAGAAGTTTTCTAATGTAATCTATAGGATCTAAATGTGTGGAATCTTATCATCCGCAAACAAGGATACTTTACTTTGTCCTTTCCAATTTGTATTCCCTTTATTTCCTTCACTTGTCTACTGCTCTAGGTAAGATTTCAAGTAGTATATTGAACAGGAATGCAGAGTGTGGATATCCTTTAACTGTTCCTGATTTTAGTGGCAATGCTTTCAGTTTTTCTCCATTTAGTAGGAAGTTCGCTGCAGGCTGTTGTATATTTCCTTCATTGTGTTGAAATATGTTACCTGTATTCCCAAATGCTCCATGACTTTTCTCATGAAAAAAATATTGAATTTTTGTTAGTTTTTTCTGAATCCAATGGGATAATCATTGTCCTTGAGTCTCTCTATGTGGTGGATTACATTTACTGATTTATGAATGTTGAACCATTCCTGAATCTCTGTGATGAAGTTCATCTGATCGTGATGTAATCTTTTTGGTGTGAACTTAAATTTGGTCTCCAAGAATTTTAGAGAATTTCTACATTGAAGTTCATCACAGAAAGTGACTTACATTTTTCTTTTCTTGTTCAGTCTTTTTCTGATTTGGATAGGAAGATAATTCTGGCTTCATATTCTATTTTACAGAATAATTTGAGTATTAGTTTTTCTTTGAAACTCTGGTAGAATTCTGCACTGAATTTATCTAGTCAAGCATCTGGCCTAGAGCTTTTTTTTCTTTTTTAAATACCCATCAAAACTAAAAAACCCAACACCCCTATTGCTCAATATACTACATATATGAGCTACACAACAAATAAGGAGGAATGGAAGGTCTTATCCATGCTACCAAAAAGAAAAAAATAATCATCAACCATACCTAGTTGACAAGATATGCCCACTAATGAAATAGTGGCACAAGTATTATAGCAGTAACCAACCTTTTCTATTTAGATTTAAGGTCTGCCTCCTAGGATACAGTCCATATCTGACATGGATATCACGCTTAGGAACCTGAGGCTAGACAGGTACAGGGCATGCGGAGAACCTAATAGTAGTTTTCAACTAAAAAGTAATTGTATTAAACTGATTCCTGATGATATACTGTTAGATGCATATATTGATGCATTTCTTAACACTGGACAAATTTCCTTATGCAGCAAAAGGTGATTAACAAAGAAACCCACAACAGATCAATGCGTAGAGGAAGAAAAGTTTGCAGAGTGCTTATCATTGAATAGGATACCTATATCAAACTTCTGAATCCCAGGGCTCAGGGATCACTGTGGAAGACAGAGTGAAGACGTTTTTTACATTGAATCATGTATTTATTACAGAATATCTCAATCGATCTTAATTATCTTTATGCCTAATGCCATACCAGCACACATCCATAGCCACCCAACTGAATTCATACATATTTCATCTGTGTAAAGGTCTACTGTGTCAAAAAAACTGTCCCCAAATGTTTCTCAGTGCAGGTTGATCCACTGAGGAAATTCTGCCTACCCAGAGTCCCTCACTTTAGGAAGACTAGCTCATCCTCACCCAACAGTAATCAGTTACCAATATTTCTAAAGCAAAGGTCGAGGTTTGCTTACCCATTTCACCAGTTCCATGCTAGCAGGTGGATTTTTAGTTTTTAAGAGTTCTCCACACTGCTCCATATGGAGTTCTATGAGTTTACAATACCACCAGCAATGAATGAGTGTTCCTCTTTCCTCACAGCTTCTCCAGCATTTGATGCCATTTATTCTATTGATCTTAGCCAGTCTGACTAAATGAAATACTCAAATGATTATAATTTTTGCATTTCTTAGCCATCTTTATCTCTTCTTTTGAGACTTCTCTGCTCAGATACTAAGTCCACCTCTTAACAGTGTAACTTCTTTTCTTAATTCTTTGTTTTTTGAGCTCTTTATATATTCTGGATGTTAAACCTCTGTCAGATGTGTCACTGGTGAAGATATTCACCCACTCTGTGGGTTTTCTCTTCACTTCCTTGCTTCTTCTGCTGTACAAAAGCCTTTTAGTTTAATGAGGTTGCACTTGTTGATTTTTGACCTTAATTCCTGAGCAACTGCTGATTTAGAAAGTCCTTTCCTAAAAGTATATCTTGTAGGTTACTGCCAATGTATTCTTCTACCAGATTCAGAGTTTCTTCTTTATCTTTTCAAAGAACCAGCTCTTGGATTGATTCTTTGCATTGTTTCTATGGCATTAATTTCTGCTCTGATTTTTGTTATTTCTTCTTGTCTGCTGGGTTCTTGAGTTTCAATGTTAAATCATTTATTTGTGTTCTTTCTGATTTTTAAATGTAGGCACTTAAGAGTTAAAAACTTTCCTCTAGGAGTGCCTTTAAAGCATCCAGAGATTTTGTTGGATTGTATTGTCCTTTTTGTTAAATTTCAGGAATATTTTTGTTTCTTAATTTCCCCCTTCACCCATTCATCATTCAGGAGTGTGTTGTTTAGTGTCTATGAGATTATAAAGTTATTAGGACTTCTTCCAGTGCTCAGTGCTGATTTTAAGTTTTTTTTTTTTTTTTTTTTGCATTGTGTTCTGATATTATGCATGGAATTATTTCAGTATTTTTGTATTTGTTGAGGTTTATTTTGTGCCTCAGTATATGATCAGTTTTGGAGAAAGTTTCATGGGGTGCTGAATAGATTGTGTACTCTTTGGTGCTTGAGTTGAATATTCAGTAGATGTCTGTTAGGCCCATTTGACGTATGGTATTGTTTAATTCAGATGTCTCTCTGTTTACTCTCTGGTTGACTTAATGGTAGAATAGGATATTGAAATTCCCTACTATTAGTGAGTTGGGATTAATATGTGTCTTAAAGATCTGTAGTACTGATTTTATGAAGTTAGATGCACCAGAGTTTGGTGCATATATGTTCACAATTGTAGTATCTTCTTGGTTAATTTTTCCTTTGAGTAGAAGGAAGTGACCCTCTTTATCTCTTCTGAGTAGTTTTATATTGAAGTCTATTTTGTCAGATATTAGAATGGCAACTCTTGTTTCTTAGTGCCATTTTCTGGGAATATTTTTTCCATCCTTTCGCTTAAAGGTAGTGCCTGTCCTTGAAGGTGAGAAGAGTTTCTTACAGACAACAAAAAGATGGATATTGTTTCCTGATCTAGTCAACTAGCTTGTGTCTTTTGACTATGGAGTTCAGTCCATTGATATTTAAAGTTAGTACCTAAAGATGTATATTGGTTCCCGTCATTTTAATTTCTGTTTGCAGGTTCCTAGTTTCTTTGTGGTTCCTAGTTATACCTTCATTTAGTTTCTTTCTGTTGTCCCTTGAGTACAGTACCTCCTTTCTTCAGTTCTTTGTACTGCTCCAAGAATTCTCAGAAGGGCTCATTGTCTGGACATGAATTCTTTCAGCCTATTCATATTGTGGACGATTTTTCTTTCCCCTTCATAGACATTTTTGCTGGGTAAAGTATTGCATCTGTGGTCATTTAGAAATAGGAATTCTTTGATCCAGGCTCTTCTGCCTTTCTTAGTTTGCATTGAAAAGTCAGCTACAATACCGATGAGTTCTCCATTATATGTGACTTGTTTTTCTTTTGAAACTTTCAGTATTCTTTCTTTGCTCACTTAGCATTTTTATCATGATATGCCAAGGGGAAGTGGGGAGTTTCTTTTCCAGTCCTGTCTATTTGATATCTATGTCTTTCTTGTATTTGTATAGATAGTGTCTTTCCATAATTTTGAGAAATTTTCTTCTACAATCTGGTTGAAGATATCATCAATACCATTATCCTGAGATTCTTCTCCTTCCTCTATACCTATGATGTGTAAATTTGGTCTTTCCATGCATATCCCAAATTTCATGCATATTCCATTCCTGTGTTTAATTTTTCATGATCTTTGCTTGAGTGCTCCAATTCTTCAACTTTATCATCCAGTCTTGGTATTCTGTTTTCCATTTCATCATTATATTGGTGAGCTTTCTCCTGTGCTTCAAACTGGCTTACTGTTTCACTTCCTTCTTGATTTCAGCCTGAGTTTTCTTCAGTCTTCCTATCTCTTTTGTGAATTAAGTCAGAAGTTTATCGCTATCTTCTTTTCGTTCTTTAATTTGTTTGTGTGTTCTTTAAATTCAATGAATTCTTTCATCTTGTTTATGACTGTTCTTTTAAACTCTGTGTCCTGGGTTGTCTCTATGGGGTTCTCAATGTAGAACTCTTCTACAGGACTGGTGATGTTTGGTAGGGACATATTATTTGGGTTTTTCATATTGTTTTTTTCATTGTGATCTTGTTACGTGGATTTCTTTTGTTCTTTGTGATTCTGATGTGAGTCTCAAGCCTTCCTTTGTTGAGTTGAAGTGTGATTCTTTTTCTGTAGCTAATGTGAGTTGGCTGTTTTCTTATTGGGTATGAAAAGCTTTAGGTCAAGGCTTCAGATTCTCTCTTTTGGTTTTATTTTGGAGGGAACAGATGGCTGTAGTCTGGCTGCTCCAGATTTCCCTCAGAGACACAGGTTAGGCAAAATCAGATGCACTCAGGCTCTCTTAAGGTCTGGGCCCCTCTACCCAGCAGATATAGCACAATTTGGGAAGACAGCTAGACAGAGGCTGAATTTAGTCTTTCTCAGGCAGTCTGCAAAGGTCTAAAGGGCCCTGCAGCCTAGTCATGCAGCAGTGGATGCAGCTGTGGAGGTACCAATGTAGGGGTATTGGCAAGGCATGATTTGGAGAGCTCATAGCCCGGCAGAGCTAAGAGGGTTATCCAGAGATCTGCGGAATTAAGAGTAAAAGTGTGCCTGTGCCCAACGCGAGGAGGATAAGAGGATGTGGGCTGGAGATGTTTGCTGTTGTGAGACCAGGGGAGTGAAGACACAGTAGGCAGGATCAGATTAACCAGGGAAGAAGGCTGGTCTCCTGAACCTAAGGAAGTTGGGGGTGGCACTACCAGAGTAGAAGGCTGGTCTCAGGAATGCAAAGTTAAGTTGGGGTGGGGACAGCCTGTGAAGGCTCTCATAAACCAGACTGAAAAACTGTAAGGGGTATCAGGACTCAGTGGGTGTTCTGGACTAAGAGGTAGTCCACATATCTTGGTGCTAAGAGCAAGAGCGGGCCTGTGCCCAAGGCTTTACAGAGTACAGGACGTGAGGTGGAGGAAAACAGGGTTGCTCAGGTGGTAGGGGATTAGAAAGACGGTGGGCTGAATCACACTTACCGCAAAGGAGGTTGCTCAAAGGAATCCAATACAGGTTGGGGGAGGAGAGAGGCATGGTAGATGGCTGATCTAGCATGGGCAGAGGGAAGCTGGGGGTGGGAACAGTGTGTGAAGGCTCCACCAAACCAGAATGAAAAATTGAGCTGATCTGTGTATGGGAGTCAGGACACACTCGGTGGGTCTGGACTAAGGGTAGTCCAGAGATCTGGTGTGCTAAGAGCAAGTGCAGGCCTGTGCCCAAGGATTGAAGGAGAACAGGATGTGAGGCGGGGTTGGGGTTTTGGGAGAGCTGGGGGGTCAGTCAGGAATAAAGATTTTAAGAGCCAGAAGTGATGGATGACCACAAACAAAACAGTTTTCAAAGCAGTTGGTCAGTTACTCATATGAATACACAGCAATCGTAACAGCATGTACTAGTCCCACACAAACTCAAACCAGACAAAAATCCTAGCATAGATATGCAGAAGTAGGTCAGAAACCCTAAACCAGCCTAAAGAAATCACAGCAAGGGGGAGCACTGGGAAGGATGGAGATAGTCTCTTTCAAGAATGGGACTCTTGGTAAATTAATTATGCTCCACTGAATGAACCCATATTGAAAGGATGTTTGTGGACACTATACTCTACAGGCCTTATTTTACAAATACACACAGACAGAAACACATTAGATTACACTGAACTGGGTTAGGGCAATAAAGGGAAATATGGATGGGGAGGAAAGCTAAATATTATCAAATTGTATGTAAATTTCAAAAACTCAAAAAATTCCAACACAATTCTTCACAGAAGTTGAAAAATAATATCAAATTTCATATGGAAACACACAAAAAAATAAGATAGCAAAAACAATCCTGAAAAAAAAAAAAATTCTGGAAGCGTCACCATCCTTGACTTCAAATTATACTACAGCACAGTACTATAGGCATAAAAACAGGATTATTGATCAATGGAATAGAAATTAGGACCCAGATTTAAGTGCAAACACTTACACTCATTTGACAAAGGAGCCAAAAATACACACTGGAGAAAACAGCATGTTCAACAAATGATGCTGGCCAAACCAGATAGCTACACATGTAAAAGAATGAAACTAGATTCCTCTCACTCAACAAAACTCAACTCCAAGTAGATCAAACACTTCAACATAAGACTTGATACCCTAAATACGATACAAGAGAAAGTAGCACACACTGGAACTTATAGGTAAGGTCATATACCATGGTAGAGCAAAACCACTCACCTCATGGTCAGGATAAGAAAAAGAAAGATGATGGAGGTAGAGTCCCACAATCTACTTCAAGGGGAAAATTCACAATGACCTCAGAAACTCTCATAGGATTCACCTCTCAAAAGAGTCACTGTCCAAGAGTGACACATCTCTGAACATGGGGTACATCTCTAAAATATGGGTCTTGGGAAGAGGGGAGGGAGTCAATATTTAACATCCTAGCTATGGTCATAACTAGGGAAATTTTAGAAAAAAAAGCAACAAGTTAGAAGACAAAATACCTGATTTCAAGACTTATTAAATAAAGCTATAATATAATACTCATATTAAAGATAGGTATGTAAATCATCTAACAAAACAGATTCGAAGTATGTCCAACTATGGTCAACTGATTCTGTTATAAGAAAATTCAATAAAAATATAAAACAAAACCTTTTAAACAAATGAACCTGGGTTAATTGAGAATCAATGACAATAATAAACATTAATACTTAAATCCAAATTAACTTAAAATAGGCCATATATCTAAGGATACTAGAAAAAATTATGAAATCTTCAGACAAAAAAAAAAAATCTAAAAAAAAAATTCGTGACCTTAGTATATAGACCAAGATTTCTTAGGGCATGATCAAGAACCATATAAGGAAAATACCAATTAATTAGCTTTATGAAACTCTTATATTTCTAAATAAGCATAAGAAAAGAAAAAAACAAGCCAAAGAAAATAATAAAATTTTTGGAATACAGTTATCTGACAAGAATATTTATCTAGAATATACAATGAGCACTGGCAACCTCATAATAAGCAAATTATTATAAAAAGAAGCAAGATTTGATCAGATATTAAACAATAAGAAATGTGAATAGGCAAAGGCACATAAAGGTTCATATCATTAGTCATTAGAGAAATACAAGCTAAAACCACAGTGAGAACCTCCATAAACTAATTTTAATGACTAAAATTTAAAAAGGTACTATCATGTGCTGAAAATGTGAAGCAACTATATTTGTCAGAAACTGATGATGGAATTATAAATTAAGTAAGCACTTTTGCAGAGTTTTTAAGTTTTTTAAATAGCTAAATATGGCACACTACTTTAATCTCAGTACTCCAAAGGCAGAAGCAAACAGGTCTCTGTGGATTGAGGCCAGCCTGGTCTACAGAGGGAGTTCCAGGCCATCTGTGGCTACAGGAAGACACACTCAGACAATACAGACTAGACTGTATTAGATACCAACAACAGTAGGGATTTTTACCCCCTGTTCCTATTCTGTATCCTTTTTTGTAATAAATTTAAACCAGAAGTGTTCATTACTTTTGAGTCTTCTAAAACCTACAAAATCATCAATGTAATCATCACCTAACTATTCTACTCACAAGTACTCACAGAAGTGAAAATGAAGACTACTATAAGTATTCAGAGCAGCTTTATTTGCAAGGGTCCAAAACCAAGAATATCAAAATGATTATCAAGAGGTTAGTGATCAACAAATTGTAATATGACCACACAAGATGACAATGTTAAGCAAAATGATGGAATAAACTACTGACATATACAACAAGGTGATCACAAAATCATTATGATGAGGGAAAGAACTCAAGATACAAAGATGATATACTGATCCATCACATTTTTATTACACTCTAGAAAAAAGAACTCATCTATAGTGACAGAAAATACTTCTGGAATTGTTCTGAGCTACAGACATAAGAGAGATGGGATGCAGCAGAGGATGTGAAAAGCTTTTGGAGAGATTCAACAATATCAAAATGGTGGAATGAGGCATGCCCCCTGCAGCAGGCTTGGGCAAGGGGTGTGCGGGCTCCCAAGAGGCTGTATGTGTGTGCTAAACCATGTGAAAAACCTTATCACACAGAACAAATATTTACCTGACTTTTGATGGTTTCATATTGTTCTAAAATTTTGAACTCGGGACTTGGCAAGTAAGGAAGACAATAACTGGGAGCCAAGATGGCAATGGCAAGCCGCTTGTTCCAGAGTAACAGTGGTGGCAGTAACACTTGGTGCAGTGAGGCAAGGGTAGTTTCATACCCCTCAGACCTGTGCCACCTCAAGGGCCTGGCCCAAGGCACAAGGAGGTGGGGAGGTTTAAGTGGGAAATGACCTTCATGTTTCAGAGAATTTAAAATGGGACTTCAGTAAGAAAATGCCTCATCATTTGTTCCCCCTGATCATGGAGGAAGATGTGAAAACAGCACACATCACAAAAGCCTTGATCATGAAAAAAAAAGCAAACAAACTCAATCCATCTGTCACTTTGAGCAACAGTAGAAAGTGGTTTTCTCCAGTATTGATATTCCTTCCTCTAGTGAGAACTTTAAGCCAGCAGATAACTGTTGACTCTGGTGCACAGAAGCCAACATTTTCTTTCCTAAACACAAGTTGTAATCATGCGAACAGAGCAACGAAGACAGGAAAACAGTAGGAACCAAAGTAATTGAAATTATGACCCCTCTGTTAGCCTGAGAGCCTGGAGCTGTAGTCTCCTCTCATGAGCCTGGAGCTAAGTCCCCTCCAGTGAGCTGGAGTTTTAGTCCCCTCCTATGACCTGGAGCTATGGCCCCCAACCTTAAACCAAGACTCCACATTCCTTTGGTGGTAAGCTGATGGAGCCGTAAACTGGAAGATGGAGGAGTTCCCAATATTGGACAGCAGTTTTAGTCTTCTTCGAGTGACTGCACTCAACCTGAACCCAATTTCCCAAGGTCCCAGGTAATACAAGGCAGTGGCTTTGCCTCTGTGATGGGCTTATGATGGGGACCGGGGGGGGTGTCTGTCATTGCAGACTCTAGTCTTGGGAGGATTTCTTCTCAAAAATTAATGCTCCATCTCTTGATGATCAGCTATGGTCTTGACTCCACATGTGGTCCTGGGTACCCAGGCCTTGATATTGGACCTTTCCCATTCCCAGACCAAGAGGTCTTCCACCATTTTTCTATTACTCTTCTAAAACCGAGTATACCTTCACAGATATTTTAAGTATCTGTGAAAATAATTTACAGATAATTTAAATCACCTAACTGAACTTCTAGAGATAAAAATCACAGCCTGGGAAGTTAAAAATTAAATATTTAAAAAATTGAAGAAAAAAAGTCTTTTTGAAATTATTAAAATGTTCTGAACCCTGATTATAGTATTAGTTTGTGCTTATATTATTATTAACCCTTATTATATATTAGTATGTTATCTTGCAAAGTCATACTGTGGACTTTAGATGTCTATTTCAAGCTCTGTTATTAAAGAAACCTGACATGTCTGGTAACAGAAAGCTGGTGAATTTCCTGTGCAATACATTTGATTGATCCTGTAAGAATGTGAAATAACATGCTGAAGGAGATTTTATTAAAGATATGATGGAAATGGCAGTTTCTTTTATTTATTTATTTATTTATTGTTTTTTATTTTATGTGTATGTAAGTACACCACATGTGTGCAATGCCTGCATAGGCCAAAAGTGGATGTCAGATCCCCTGGAAATCAAGTTACTGATGGTTATCACCTGCTATGTAAATGCTGGGAACTCAACCCAGGTCCTCTGCAAGAACAGCCAGTGCTCTTATCCACTTAGACATATCTCCAGCCCCCCAAACGGCAAAGTTTTAATTAACTTCCATAGAAAACTTTGACAAAAAAAGGGGGGGATAAAAAGTCTAGCTATATGCGGTCCATTTGAGTATAGTCATCATCATCAAAGTCTATTATTACTGCCAATTTACTCTTATTTAATTCCTTTCAACAACATAAAATCCCACCTGTAGAGAAGAAGAAAAAATTAGGTGGATTTATACAAGAGTGAGCTTTGTCAAGTTAAGTGCAAAAAAGTCTAAGAGAGATATGATAGAGAAAGTAATGATCTCCAAGAAAATTAAACCCCGATCCCTAAGACAATGATACCTTCACATGGCAAAAGGGATTCTGCAGATATGACTAAATCTTCAAAGGAGAAATTGTGATAGATTACCTGGATGGGCAATTATATACACAAAAGTCTTCCATATATTGAAGGCAGGAAAAGGATAGTCTGAGGAAGAGATTAACAAGAGGAAAGTACCATCATGATACAGCGGGAGAAACAACCACTGCTAGCTTGGATGCATCAAAGTGGCCACAGTCTACGGAATGCAGTAGCCTTAGAGGCTGGAGAAGAAAAGCAATACATGTCCTCCTCAGGGCCACTAAAAAGAAGACAGCCTTGTTCACACCACGTTTTTAACCTAGTGAGATCTATATCGGGCTTCCAGAACTGTAAGACAATTTGTATGGGGTTTTTTTGTTGTTGTTTTATTTTTAAGACAAGGTCTCCCTGTAGCTCCAGCTAGTATGGAACTCACTATGTTATGTGACAAGTCTGGCCTTGATCTCAGAGAGATTCACTTGCCTCTGCCTCAGTCTAAGTAACCAAGTTAATGTAATTTGTTTCAGTACCTATCGATACACTAGATTAAGAGTTTTGCTAAACAGACGTGCTGGATCAACAGTTAAGAGCACTAGCTGCTCTTCCAGAGGACCAGGGTTCAGTTCCAATATCTATGTAGTAGCTAAGAACCAATGCCTTGTTCTTGCCTCCGCAAGCAATGCATAACATGGGTGCACTTACATATGTGCAGGCAAAACACTCATACATATAAAAATAAACGAAAAAAGAAAATGAAGTTGGCACTAGAAGAAACTTCAGTCCTTAGCTGTGGGCAACAAGTTCTCAGACAGAGGCAAGCAAAAGCAAAAAATGAAGACACATTCATAACATTATTTGTTTTAATTTAAATTTTGTAAGAATTTTATACATGAGTACTATATTCACATCTTTTCTACCTCTCCTTCCCGTCCCCCTCTCCTCTAGTGTGTCCCCCAACTCCTCTCAAGTTCATGACTTCTTATTATTGTTATACATACATATACATTCATACATATACATATATGCATATGTACAAACTACAGAGTCCACTCAGTGCTACTTATTTGTATGTATGTTTATTTAGGGCTGACCACTTGGGATTAGATAATCTATCAGGAGTTCTTCCATGGAGGAAAATGCTTCTTCCTCTCTCATCAAACACTGATGGCCTATAACTTTAATCTAGGGGTGGGTCCTTGTAAAATTCCCCCATCCAGCTGGCATGCTGATTGCTGTTGCCATATTTGGGTCTTGTTAAGGCAATCACACTGTTGAGATTTCATGTAAGCTTCTCTTACATATCTAGAAGTCACTATCTTGCAGCAGGTGTTCTAATCCTCTGGCTCTTACAATCTGTCTTCCCTCTTGCTGAAAACATCACACACTTTGGACAAAGGAACTGAAGAAATAAAACTGGAATTGACCTGAGGATATTATTTAATCCCTGCATCAAACTGTGTCTCAAGATAAAGTTAACAAATAAATTTCACCTCCCTAAACACTAATGCATTATATTTTTGGTTTACTATTTTGAAGCATACTTTGCAAAAACATTAATCAGAAAATGCAAGAAGCACTGGCTTCTGGAAGTTAAATGGTACACAGATCCAGTTCTATTTCTGTGATTCAAAGCAGAGCTGTTCAGAAACCATACTTATTACCCTATTCTTCTGGTCTAGGCTTCATACCACTGCTGCTCAACAGAAAATATTCTTTTACAGAAAGTCAGCTCTGGTCACTGCAACTGTTTAAGACAAAACTAGATGGATTTTATTAACAGGACTTCTACATTAGAATGAAATAGGAGTGAGACACCTGATCTCTTAAGGGCCTTCAACTACAATATCTATATATTGCTTTTTTCTTCTCTGTAGCTACAAATGATCAAAAATCAAAAAAGCTCAGAGCAATATAGATAAACCAAAAGTTTCCTTAATTCATGAAGAAAAGCATACAATAAATCTAAATCCAAGCCAGTTTTCAGGTTTTTATTACAAGTAGTCAGAATGAAGAAAGAGAAAAGCAAAGGACACGGTCCCCATAAGGAATGAATACATGCAGTAAGAATGAATAATAAAGAGTTTTCAACACAATCAGATACTTACTTCCAGGACACCAGACAAGAAACACACAAAGTAGAGACAAAATAAAAAGGGGAACAAATACTAAAAGCTACTTTTCTTTGAGGACAGGGCTACTGGTTGCCATGCCCCTGTGGATGGCCCCACACCCATTTGTATGTGGTCAGCATTAACTGGACTTAGTGAGTTATTAGTAATACTAATAATTTTTTAAAAGGACACAAAGTTAAGGAGGATGGGTTGGTAGGTACCAGGAGTAGTTGGAGGAAAGCAGTTGGGGGGAATATAAAAAACACTCTATATAGGTATAAAATGTTCAAAGAATAAACTTTAAAACTATTTTAAAGAGGCTTTTACAAAATTTAGCACACAGAACAATCTAATTATATTCACATGCTTTAAATTTTGTCATTTTTGTTCAAATTACTATGCAAAAAAATTTTATTCCCTCTGAGATGTTAGCAGTCTTACCTTGCTTCTCGTCTTTACTTTCGATTTGCTCTTCTGTTTTCTTTTCAATTTCTTTTTATTTAAAATTTTCTTATTCCTAAAAATTAAAAAGTACAAAAAATTATGAATTATGTTTACACGAAGACACAAAACCACAGAAAAGATATTTGCAAAATAGACACTTGCATATTTCTCTTGCAGCTTCTATGAACAACACACTTTACATACATAACCTAAAGGTGGCTATTAAGAAGATAACATTGGGAGCTGGAAAGATGGCTCAGTGGTTAAGAGCACTGGCTGCTCTTGTAGAGGACCTGGGTTGGGTTCCCATCACCCACATGGTGGCTAATAACCATCCATAACTCCAGTTCCAGGGACTCCCTCTTTTGACCTCCATGGGCAATGCATGATATGGGTGCACTTACACACATTGATAGCAATACACTCATATACATAAAATAAAAATAATAAAAATTTAAAAAAGATTAATGGACAGCTATGAAATACACATTAAATATAAATACAAAAAATTGAATTCTATAAAACCTTTTATAAAAGTAAAACAACTATCAAGCAAAATTTTAAAAAAATAAATAAAAATTAAAAACACATTTTTTTCAGGGTCAAGGAGATGCTCAGCAGGTCAAGACACCTGACACCAAGTCTGATGAACTGAGTTCGATTCTGGAATCTACATGGTGGTAGAAGAGGACCATATCCAGCAAGCTGCCTTCTGATCTCACACATGCTACGACATGCGCAGGCATATCCGTTTGCATATGAGTATGCACACATATCAAATAAGTAAATATAATTAAAGAAACCAAACTTTCTTCAACAGCAGTGATTGTTAATAAACAACAGCATATTCCCTCCTAAGGAAGGGGGAATCTGTTCTTTGTGCTAATGAAAGCTTCAGTGCTTCTAGAAAGCTGAGCGTCACTTTTTACTAAATTACTATTTACATACAGAAAAATCTTGAATTTATAGCCTTAGCAACTAGTTTTTAGTACCTCAGTTCTAGGACTGAATTTTTCATTATGGAAAAAGCAATCTCCTGAGTAATTCTGAAAGAGACAGCACCTCTGGAAGGGGGAATGGGATAAGAATTAAAGTGAGTGAAAGAAGAGGCAGGCAAACATTTTGTTTCTATAACACTTAATATTTTGTACACTTACTAAGCTAAGGAGCACACTCCTAACGTAGCAAAGATACAAAAATGAAAAGGACATTTCTTGCTCTGGAGGAGCTGAGATTTGAATGGAAAGCACAGTTTAACTGTAGCAACTGACTACTACTGCTGTACTACAGACAGAAGGGAGCTTGTATGGTGGGCAGTTCTCTATCTGTAATCCCAGCACTCATGGCAAGAGTGAGAGGGGAGAATCAGGAGTCTGAGGCCTGCATGTAGCTCAACACCAAACAGAAAACAGAAAAAAGAGAGTCTGGCAAGAAGGCTCAAGAAAATAATAGTGTTTGCTGCTAATACTGATAACCTGAGTCCAACTGCTAGGTCCCACATGGTGGAGGGGGAGAACCACAGCATCTCTACTGCAGGTACTCTAACAGATTACCACAACCATTTACCTGGACAATGGCAAAGCTAACCCACTTCTGTACATCCCTGTTCCCCAAACCTCCTTCAATCCATTCTAAGAACCCTTAAAACACATATCTAAGTGGGTAATTTCCCACTTAAACCTTCGTACCTCCTCACTTCTCTTAAAATGAAATCCTAAAAGCACTGACATAATTTAAAGAATCCTCTTCCAACATCTGGCCATGGCCACTTCTCCCACTTCAATCTGCATTTTAGAGCAGAGAGTTATTAAAAAGAACCACTATTAAGGGGGGAAATTACATGAAGAGTATTTGTATCCAACACTGGAAAATAAAATTGCTGTTTGCTAGTAACATAGTGTTCGAATATACGATATTTGAGAACTAATAAATTTTTCATGACAAAACTCCAGAAACTGGTTTTATACATTAACAATTTACCCCGGAATTTCTGATGATTTAGGATTCTGAATCCTAAATCAATAGAAACTTTGTAAACAATGTCTGGAATTGGTCTTGTAAGATTTAATTTTTTTCACAAAGAAACTCATTGCTCTTCTTTAAGGAATGACACTAGACAGGCTCCAGTGGATGAACTCACACCAAGGGACATCTGGGGACACAAACTTGACTCAGAAGGCCTTAACATATATGAAAAAAATATGTGGAGTCCTGTGGGCAGGGTATGGGGGGGTGCAGATAGGAAAGGGAGTCAAATAGAATTAAGATGTAATCCATAAAAAATTCAATAAAAGTATTTATAAAAAGAAACTCATAACCATGAGACTCAAAATAAATATGGTTAAAAATGAAAGGCAAAATGTTTTTAAAGTGACTTAAATATTTATCTGAAAATACTTTAAAAATTATATGAAAAAAATTTTAATTATACTATTTAAGATTAAAACTAAGTATTTCTGCAATATAAGAACAATCTGAGCCTGCAAAAGATGTTCAGTTGTGTATGTCATTAAGTTTCTCTATGAGCTTATAACTAGGTCTGCTTTCCTAACAACAACAACAACAACAACAACAACAAATCATAATTTAAAATATTCTCATTCAGTCAGGCATGCTGGCACACACCTTTAGCCACAGCATTCAGGAAGTGGAAGCAAGCAGACCTCCATGAGATCAAGGCCAGCATGGTCTACAAAGAGAGTTCTGGGCCAGCTGGGGCTGGCTATACAGAGACTTTGTCTCAAAAAGACAAAAAAAAAAAAAAAAAATCCCTCATTCAAATCTACTACTTCATATGTCAAATAACTAGATGAAGGAACATGAAGAACATTATATATCTAAGATTGCATCGAACTTTAATGCCAGTGTTTTAATAAATTCAAATTTACAGAATATTTGGGAATAAAAGATTTTAATATTTTACCTAACTGTATATAGTAATGAAACCAAACAAAAAAAACAACCAACTAACCAAACAAAACACTTGCTAAAGCCTGCAATCTAAAGCATTAAAAAAGGCAAAATTTTTTCTCTAAAGGACCAGACAATAATTACTCTTTAGGACCAACAAGACTCCTGGTAACGGCTTAATGACTATAGTATCAACAAAGCCATGGATAGCACACAAATAGATTGAGTATGGAGGGGCTAAACGAAATTTTATTCCTCAAAACTGATATTCGTATTTCACACAATTTTCTTGTATCACAGAGCATATTTTTTCTCTTTTTCTTTTTAGATTTGAAAAATGGAAAATACCTGTCCCAGATCCTATTCTTCTAGCCTTGGGCACAGGCTTGCTCTTGCTCTTAGCACCCCAGATCTCTAGACTACTGTATTAAGTCTAGAGTCACACCCACCCAGTGTCCTGAACCCCCAATTCAAACAAGCTCAACTGTTCAGTCTAGTTTGTAAGAGGCTTCATAGGCTGACCCACCTGAACTCACCATTGCATTTCTGTAACCACCTATTAATGATGGCTGTCCCCTCACCCAACTTGTCTTGGATTTCTGAGAGCAGCCTTCTACACTGGTAAGTCTAATCCTGCCAACTGCGTTCACACACCCCTACTACCTGAGCAACTGTTTTAAGGTGAAAGGATAGAAAAGAATATTCCAAGAAAATGGCACTAAGAAACAAGTAAGAGTTGCTATTCTAATATCTGACAAAATAGACTTCAATCTAAAACTAATCAGAAGAGATAAAGAGGGCCACTTCCTTCTACTCAAAGGAAAAATTAACCAAGAAGATACTATAATCATGGACATATATGTGCCAAACTCGGGTGCATCCAACTTCATAAAATCAGTACTACAGACCTTTAGGACATTATAATCCCAACTCACTAATAGTAGGGAATTTCAATATCCTACTCTACCATTAGACAGGTCAACTTGATGGAGAATAAAAAGAGAAGCATCTGAATTAAACAATACCATAAGTCAAATGTAACTATCTATCAAACATTCCACTCAGGCACCAAAGAGTTTAACATTCTATTAAGCACAACATGGAACTTTCACCAAAATCGACCACATACTGGGGCACAAAACATACCTCAACAAATACAAAAATACTGAAATAATTCCATGAATTCTATCAAAGATCACAATGCAATAAAGATTAAAATCTATACTGGAAGAAGTCCTAGTAACTTCACAAACTCATAGAAACTAAACAACACACTCCAGAATAAGGAAAGGGTAAAAGGGGAAATTAAAACAGAAATAAAAGTATTCCTAGAATTAAACAAAAATGATAATACAATCCAACAAAACCAATGGGACACTTTAAAGGCAGTACTAAGAGGAAAGTTTATAACTCTAAGTGCCTACATTTAAAAAAAAAATCAGAAGAACACAAATAAATGATTTAACATTAAAACTCAAGAATCTTGAAAGGCAACAACAAATGAAACCCAAACCAAGCAGACAAGAAGAAATAACAAATATTAGAGCAGAAATTAATGAAACAGAAACAAAGAAAATAATGCAAAGAATCAATGAATCCAATAGCTGTTTCTTTGAAAAGATAAACAAGATAGACAGAAGCTTGGTCCAGTGAACCAAAGAAAGAAAGAGAAACTGCAAATCAACAAAATCAAGATGAAAGGGAAAGCAGCCTGACAGACAACAAAAAGATGCAGACATAATAAAGGAATACTTTAAAAGCCTACACACTATTAAATTTGAAAACCTTAAAGAAATGGATGCATATTTAAAATCATGAGAATCACCAAAGCTAAACCAAGAAGAGATCAGTAGCTTAAACCAACCCATAACATACAAGGAAATTGAAACTGTAATACAAACCTCACAACCAAAAAATGCAGAGGCCCTGGGAGATTCACAGCAGAATTCTACCACACATTCAAAGATTATCTATATTCAATACTATTTACATGGTTGAAAAAAATAGAAACAGAGATAGAAATCCCAAATTCCTTCTATGAAGTCAGTATCACTCTCATACCAAAACCCAGATAAAGATACAACCAAAAAAGTAAAGTATAAACCCATATCCTTAATGAATATCGATGCAAAAATTCTCAATAAAATACTTACAAACAACACACAGACATACAGTAAGATCATCCACCATTAACAAGAGACCTTTAACCCAGAGCTGTACAGGGTGGTTCAATATATGTAAGTCAACATATGTCATAAAGCACATAAATAGACTCAAAGGCAAAAATCACATGGTCACCTCAATAGATGTAGAAAAGGTCTTTGACAAAATTCAACATGCATTCATGTTAAAAGTCCTAGAGGGAATTAACTGGCAGGAACATACCTCAACATAATTATGGTTATATACAAAAAACTCACAATCAAAACCATTCTAAGTGGAAAAAAAATGGAAGCATTCCCATTAAAATCAGGAACCAGACAAGACTGTCCACTATCTCTACTCCTTTTTAATACAGTGCTTGAAACACTTGCTAGAGCACTAAAAAAGAGAAGGAAGTTAAAGGAGTACTCATTGGAAAAGAAAAGGTCAAATTATACCTTTTTGGTGATGACATGATATCTTACCTACTAGTTGCCAAATTTTTGCTCAGAAAATTACTAGAAATGATGAACCCTTTCAGTAAGCAGGCATACTAAAAAGTTAATCGATAGAAACCAGTAGCCTGTCTATATGCCAATAACAATTCAAGAACGAGTACAAGGAAACCCTCCCATTGACAATAACCTCAAAAAGAAAAGAAAAACTCAGAATAAACCTGATCAAAGACATTAAAAATATTCTTAATGAAAACTTTAGATCTTTAAAGAAAGAGATTGATGTGAACCCTGAAGACGGAATGATCTTACAGGCTCATGGATTAAAGAAGTAATATAGTGAAAACGACCATCCTACCAAAAGCAATACATAGATTTAATGCAACCACGATCAAAATTCCCAAGACATTTTTCATAGAATTAGAAAATACCATCCTAAAATTCATATGACAGCACAAAATACCCCAATGAGTCAAAGCAACCCTGAGCACAAATAGCAATGCAGGGGGGATTAATATATAAGATTTCAAACTATATTACAAAGCTACAGTCACAAAAACAGCATGGTTCAGGCACAAAAATAGATACACAGACCAATGGAATATAATCTAAGACTCAAACATAAGTACATTCAATTTCAGCCACCTGATATTTGACAAAGAGGCCAAGAACACTCAGTGAAGGAAAGATAGCATATTCAGAAAATAGTGGTGGCAAACATGGATCTCTACCTGTAGAAGAATGAAAGTAGACCCTTATCTTTCACCTTGTATAAAAGTCAACTCCAAATGGATCAAAGAACTCAATGTGAAAACTGAAACTCTGGAACTGGTAAAAGAAACATTGGCAGTAACCTATAAGATATAGGTGTAGGAAGGACTTTCTAAATCAGCAGTTGCTCAGGAATTAAGTTCAACAATCAACAAGTGAGACCTCATTAAACTGAAAAGCTTTTATAGAGCAAGACACAACCAAGGAAGTGAAGACAAAATCCACAGAGTGGGAGAAAAATCTTTACCAGTGACACATTTGACAAGAGGTTTAAATCCACAATATATAAAGAACTCCAAAAACAAAGAACCAAGAAAAAAACTCACCAAATTAAATGAAGGACTAAGGATCTGAACAGTGAGTTCTCAAAGAAAGAAAGAAAAATAGCTGAGAAACATCTTTAAAAATGTTAATTAGGGAAATGAAAATTTAAAAAAGAGGAATGTTCATTCACGGCTGGCAGGATTATAAACTCATGCGACCCCTATGGAAAGCAGTGTAGAGAAATAGTTTTTTAAAAACTAAAAATGAATCTATCATTTGATCTGGTTATGCCTCTCAATGGCATATACCCAAAGGAATCATTCTACTGCAAAGATACTTGTACATCCATTATTGTTGTTACTCTTTTCACAACAGCTAAGGGATGGAAATATCCCTCAACTGATGAGGGGATAATGAAAATGTAGTACATCTACACGATGGAGTTCTATTCAGTGGTAAAGAAAGATGAAATCACCACATCTGATGGAACTAGAAACTGTTATGCTAAGTGAAGTAACACAGAATTAGAAAAACAAATGACGTATGTTCTCTTCTAATTTTTGGATCCTAGCACCAAACCCTTATATTTAAGTATGTATTCTAATGTAACTGCAGCAACCAAGAAAATGGAAAGGAACTAGGGAGATAAAGGGAAAGAAGGAACCCATGAGAGTCGAATAATAGGAGACAGGCATTACTAATGGAGAAATAGATAAAAGGGAGGTATTTAAATGTAAGGGGGGAGGAAGGGTTATATATGGAACTATGGCAATTAAGGAAAAGAAGGAAATCAAGAGAGATGGGGCTTTAGGAGACTGCTATTATCAGGGTAGAAACGGGGACACTTTAAATGGGGAAGGCATAGAGGGAAGGTTAGACAGGGAGAGAGAGAAGAGAGAGAAATAATGTCTAGATAGTGTAAAACACCAGAGGGAATCATATTAGTCTAACAACCTAATGACAGATTACACATACAGTATCTCTACATGAGCCCATGTACATAGTTGAAGACTACATAACAAGAAATAGGGCAAGACAGAAGAAATCTTCCTTTTAGTTGTGGGCAAGGCTGGTCCAAGAGACTTCCCAAATTATACAGGCTATTGCCAGAGACCTTGATTGGTTTCTAGAACTTGAAGGCAAGACCCTATTGGTGAAGACAAAGCTTACTTCAGAGTCTCAATTTGGAGTAATGGAGCTGCAACAACTGAAGCCACTTCCTGTGAAGGCTGGCTCTCATAGCTCTGGTGAGCGCCATGCAAGTAGCCTAAGGAGAACACCAATCGATGAACAAACCCCAGCTTCATGACCAAATAACTGCATCAATGACTGGTAAAGAATTTGACACTAGTGCAGTAGTGACACTTTTATCTTGAGGCCAATCAACAGCTATCTAATCGGTCTTAGAGCCCATTCAATTGGAGGAAATTAATGTATGGTACTGTAATCATAGCCAAAAACACATAGAACTTAGAGACATCCCCAAAGCTGTCACATTCCTAAGCTAAGGTAACTAAATGCAAACTATGTATCCTTATATTTATAGTCAATATCCCAGTCACCACTCATCAAAGAAGCTTCTTTTGCACCAGATGGAGACTAATACAGAGTACCACAGCTGGTCACACACAGACATTGCCCATGCCTCAGGGGCGCATGTACAATGCAGCATCTAAAGGCAAGGTTTATGCAATATAGAATAAGAGGTAAAGAAGTCACCAATGAATCTCTGAACTCTCATTAGAAGCTCCCTCATGAAACAAAGGGACAGTAATACAAAAGTTCACAAATAGCTAAATAATGGAGATTAGGAAACTGCAGAGTGTGGGTCCCTGGACAAGACTCCTATATTACATTTCACTCAACCAGGACTCAGGGTCCATTGCAGAAGAGGTGAGGAAAGATTTTAAGAGCCAATGTGGAGGTGCATGATCATATGGAAATAGAATCCTGCAAGTTCCAGGAACCCTGCTCATTAGAATCTACAGCAATGGTTTGGGCATGCTCAAGACCCATGCAATCTCAAGCAGACAAAAACCCAGCATGGAACTGGGGAAATGGGTAGCAAACCCAACCTTTGCTTTAGACATATTGGCAACTGATTACTGTTGAGTGAGGATGAGCTGGTCTTCCTAAACCAAGGGACTCTGGGTAGGCTGACTAGTCCTCAATGGATCAACTTGCACTGAGGTCATTTGTGGACACTGATTTGACACAACATACCTTAACACTGATAAAGAATGTATGGATTCCTGTTGGGAGGTTATCGGCGGTGTCAGTGGGAAAAAGGGTATAAAGATGATGTAGACTAATTGAGATGTTCTGTATTAAATATACAAGGATCCAATAAAAATTTGTTACTCTGAGGTATATACTTGACTTTCATAAAAACTCACTAAATAAATTTTAGCTTGGAATTGGAAAATATTTCCAAAAATTTCTGTAATGGCCCTGATCATACCTGTGTCTATATACTAAATGTGTATGTGAAACAGTATTCTCATTATAATGATTATAAAATCAAAATACTGATCAATTCTGAAAGTGCTGAAGCCAGTTCCTTTCAGGTACAAATGCGTATTTAAATTTTCTTAGTAAACAATATTTCTAATGGACAATTTTCCTATATTTAGAAGATAGGCTGAACAGACCTTATAATGATTTTTTTTTTCACTTCAACTTTGTTTGTTTGTTTGTGTGCTTGTGAGATTAGTCAAGGCAGTCACTGAGGACAATGTCCAGAAAGATATCTAAGAATGTGGCTATGGGTCCCTCTACTTTCCCTCACTTGTCCATTCCTTTTTACTCTGAAGCTTTAAAATCAAAATATAGTCTTAAAGTGAACCTCACAAGAATGCGGCTCTGTACTCTTAAGGCATCAGTTCTTTGGTAAAGATTGAATCTCTCTGTCCTTATTTGTTCATCAGTTGTCAAGATCTTCTGGAAAAAATATGGTTTTTCTTCATAATGACACCTACATGTAGCTGGCAGGCTATCCAGGTATGGCTTACAACCTAATGTCTAACACTGTCAAACAAGAGCAGCACTGTTGTTTCTCATACCAGAACATTTTGAGCAGTCCCATGGTTATCTGCATATCTCGGAAGATCTTAGAGAGGCAACACTGGAACTCCTCATTACGGTCATTCTTGCTTCTGCCACGGTCTCACAAGATTTGTCATGTTGACTGCAGCACTTTGTCACAGAAGGCATGCCAGTATTAATATGAACATTAAACAATGGAAAGTCACATCCATTTAGTGGGGTAGTGTATATTCATAGCACAGAAGAGGCTTTAGTCACTGAAATTGTACTGGCAGAGCTCCTCCCAGGAAGTTCAAAGCAGCACCCAGGTCAGGGTCTATCTTGTGAATGCCATTCCAAATGGTCTTCAGGTAACTCTCCATTTGGTACTCTGATCCTGCTCTTGGCACCTGACAGTGGTGAACAGGAAGAATGGGAGGGGAGGGCCAAAGTGCAGGCCAGGGATACCTGCACAATCTCAGTCAAATGAGGCTGTGTTCTGCTCTAAAGTGCTGTTGTCCTGTCCCTGTCATTACCTACCCCCAAACCCTCAAGCTCTAGGCAACAGCACAGACCCAAGGTTTGATTCCTATGTGCACCAAGCCCACAACATCTTTCAAGATTGCTTATATATCCTCACGGCAGCCAAGAGCAGTCTGACATCCTTTTTTAGCCTCCATGGGCACCAGGCATGTACATAGTCCACTTATATACATGCAACCAAAACACTCATACATATGACATAAACATATAAAATCTAAAAAAAAAGGATAGCATGAAAACCTTGGTATTAAAGTTAGCTCACAGACCATACAGAAACAGGAATTGGACCAGGTGGCAAGAACTTGAAATAAATACAAGGGTGAGTAAAATGGACAAAACGGTGCAATTTTCAACATAATCCATAAAATGAGAAACAAATGGGCATTTTTGAACCGAAAAATAAGTGGAACATTCCCCCCTTATCCATGGGGGATATGTTCAAAGGCCTCCCATAGATGCCTGAATCTTGGCTAGAACCAAACCTCTGGCTATGTGAACATAAACATTACAATCCTGCAGGAGTCAATCTCATAACAAGGACAGCTCATTTACTAATGGGCATGGAACATATTCAGTATGGATATGCTAGACAAAGGGATAATTCATATTGTAGGCAGGATGGAGCTGCACAATGTGACATTTCATGATGCTACTAGATCAGCATATAATTTAAAACTCAGGAGACGAGTTGCGTCTATCGGGAATTTTCATTTTTGGAGGGAAGGGTTATATGCTAGGTATCAAAAAATATTGTGTTTTTTTGATAATTAACCACAGGTAGCTGACATTTCAGAAAGCAAAACTGAAGGTGGAGAGGGTACTAATATGTACCTGAAATTACAGCTTGCTCTTAGCTGCCATGAGAATGATTAAGCTATCTTGAAAAGAATTGTAGGCATGATGCATAAAGGAGTCAAGCCCCAGATCTGTGCTCTTGTCTAGAGGATATGGGATAGGTACAGACAATTTCACATGGTTTTGTAGGAATCTAATAAATTCCATTTTGTGATATCCTTCACTTTAGTTTAGCCTTGGGTTTTGCTTCTTGTTAAAGTTTCATTTCTCATGGAAAGTTTCCTTTTCTCAGAGAACAGCTCACCCCTAGCCTTGACTAGTCAGCAATTACAGTTTAACCACAGGAAACCTATCTTAGGCAAACATCCCTTCTTAGGGTCAAACCTATTGAGTCAGATGGACTAAGGACCAGTTGAGTCAGATAGACTAAGGCCCAATCTCTAACTACCCCATACCATGCCCTTTAACCATTATCCAATCCTAGCCTGAGTTTCCCAATACCCGTTTGGAAATCCCCTAACTGTGTTTAAAAGGCCTGCGAGCCACTGCCTCAGGGTTACCATTACTCTTAATGGTAGACCCCAGCATGCTGGTTGATTCTCAAGAATAAAACTGCTCTTGTCCTTTGCATACCATCTCGACTGTGCTCATTGCAGTTCGATTGCTGGACCTTACAGTTTGTACATCAGAAAAGGATACAAGAACTTAAAATGGCACCCAAAGAAAAAATATCCAAATTCAAATTAAATTTTAAAGGGGCCATCTTGATGGCCCAGCAGATAAAGATGCCTTCCACCAAACCTGTGGACCTGAGTTCAATTCCAGCATCCACATGGTAGAAGAGAGAATCTACGCCTGTGTATTGTCCTCTGACCTCCATACGTACACCACGGCGTGCACATGCACAAACACATACAAACATTTTTTTAATGTAAAAAAGCCTGCAAATCCTAAACTCAGTAAAAGAAGGAAAACTGAAGTAAACAAAACAGAGACATGCATGACACAAATGATCTCATATTTATATAACTGGAATCCAAGACGGGTCAGGACTGGGCAGGGAGAAGAGGGAAGGGGAGGAATGGAACACCTAATCAAAACCTTCCTACAGAGAAAAAGATCCATGGCTTCACTGGTGAATTCTTCCAAAGAACTCCCTGGAAAGTTCAAAAAGTAGCAATCTCAGGCTACCTCTTCCAAAGATTATGAAAACTATAAAGACTTCCTAACTCAGGCTAGCTCTTGCATACAAAAACCTGAAAAGGATTTTTCAAATATTAAATATCAGATATATTTTCTATGAACATAGAATTTTAAAATATTATATAGCTAGAAGGTAGAAGAAATCTAAATGTTCATCACTAATGAATGAACAAACCAAATGTAGCACTTCTATGTAACAGAATATCATTGATTATAAAAGTCAATGATGCTGGGCATGGTGGTGCATGACTTTAATACCAGCACTCGGGAAGTGGAAGCAAGTGGATCTCTGTGACTTCAAGGCCAGCCTGGTCTACATAGCAAGTTCTGAAAGAAACAAAGGTCAAAAAAGTCACCAATTATCCAATTCTATTTATGGGACATGTCTAGATAAGCAAATCTAAAACTCAGGAAGTTAGTTGCCAGCAGGTGAAGGGAGACCTGTGTATGACTATAAGTATCTAGAGAATTTCTTTTCAAGTTGACAAAAATGTTCTAGACATACACTACTGTGAATACATTAAAAAACAAAACAAAACACTGAGCTGTGTAAGTTGCTTTCATAGTGAATTTTGACATGTGACTTATTACCCAACAGTAACAAAAACCCATAGAAGTATAAGGGGGGAAAGGCCATTTACCTAAAAATAATAGTATCCAGTAACAACTGAAAAAGGATAAGAATAAAATACAAAATTCAATCATTGTAATTCAATGTAACAATAAAGAAAACAAAACAGGATCATTTTAACAGGCAGAAAAAGTATTTAATGAAACTCAAAACCATTCATGATAAAACTCCAGGAAGGTAAGAAGAGAAAATAATTTACTTAATCTGATAATGGTGATCTATTTAAAAATTTATATTTAACAATAAACTTAATTATATCTAGTGATAGAATAAATACTTCCACTGAGTATATAAATACAAAGATTTCTACTGTCACACCTCTATTTAACAATATGTTTGAAGTCAGTAGGTGAAACAAAAGAAATAAAAGTCCTAGTTGTTGAAAAGTGAAAAAGGAAAGTATTTTCATCTGCAGAAAACAAGTATTGTTAGTCCATAATAATCCTCAAATAAGGAATTTATAATTGATCCCACTAGATACAGTCAATTTTTAAATATCAATCAATTGGTCTATAAAACACCAATATAAGTTGAAGATTTTCTATAGAAACCTCATTTAACCTTTGTGTAATTAATGAAGTTAATGACACTCTCACCATTGTATTTAACATCACTAAATTAGGAAGGTATAGTATGACTACCAAGCAGAAAACTTTATTTACTTAACCCAGCATACTAATTAGTAATAAGAAAAGGGATTTTAACAGTTCAAGTAGATTTAGGGGAGATGCAAATAGATATTCTGTTTACAGTTACAATCACTCCAACTTATTTGCAAGTTTTCAAGTGAGGCAAGGACTAGGAGAGAACTGTAAAGCAATGTCAGCAGTGGCAGAGCAGAGAGAAAAAAATGAAGAATGAATGAATGTGGAGAGGGAAGGGGAAAAGAGCCCTCTGCAAAGAGCGGCTCTCTAGACTGCCTCCTGCGGAGCACACTTTTCACAGCCAGATAGAAGGGAAATCAGGTAATCCAGTCATACCAAGCTTCAGAGAAACACCCCCAAAAGTAACAGGAACTAACAAATAACTAGGAACTTATACATATTAGTGACTGTAGCAGAAACAAGTAACAGAAAGACAGCCAAACAGATCAATGATAGCACTGATAGATGAATGAAAAGAAGATCTCCAAAACAGGGCAACCTTCAACAACTGCAGTGAAAAATACAGATATCTAGTAAGTGTTAAACAAATTCTATTCCTTATTATTCCCATACTAAAGTATCTACTTTGATTTGTGTTCCCCCAAAACCACACACTGATTCAAGGATTCAACGGGCAGTGGCTGTTTTGAGAAGTGATATCTGGTAGGGGAAATCACAAGTGACTTACAGAAAGAAGAAGGCCAATAAAGGGAGCATCATGAAGCTTGGAGTTGATTTCCATGGTTGAAAACTAGAGTCAAATTCTACTAGAGAAGTCTGGCAGCCAGTATAATTTCTTCAGAGATAAAGCTTTCCATCTTGGAAGGGAACTCTTTAAATATAAAATGTTTTAGAGGAGGGATGCTGCGGAACAGTCCATCCTGCAGGGAAAATCATTAAGAAGCAGGATGTGGGAGATGAAACAATAGGATGTTCTAAAGGGAGGGAAAACATTTCATTCTGCTCAGTAAACAACTCAGTGGCTTCAGGAAGTCCCTAAAAGTGACCAGATTCACTAAGTTCCTCCTTCCCAAGTATACAGAAGCCCTAAGGGGCTGCTAGGGGACTCTCAGACTAGCAGAGCGGCCTGGAAGAGGCTCAGATGTAATGAGCTACCTGAAAAAGATGCCCTCCAACCTGCTGAGCTGTCCATAGTTGTACAGTGCACAGGTTTCTTACTTTTTTTTTCTTTTTCATCCATGCTGGAAAGAACTTTGGTGCTCCAGCTGTCTGAGTCATTTCTGCTCCTGTAAATAACTCACACATATATTTCTGTATGTAACCCCAATAAATTCACTGGTTCACCAAGTTGGAGTTTGGTGGTATACTTTGCTTTGTTGTTGGGGTGAGCAGGCATTTGTTCACCTCTCCCCTGGAACAGTATCACACAAAATGACACTAAGAACATCTGCTATAGCGTCTGTAATCTAAAAGATGTCTTTTTCTCCTTTTCTACTACTCTGCTTTCTCTTTCAACGCTAACTTCTGTTACCTTCTCTAACCTAATTATCCCACTGTAACTTCTCCAGCTTCTGAAAAAGGAGGTATTAGCTAATAATGATCTCTTTTATAAATCTCTCTGTGTGTATATGTATGCATATGTTAGTTTTTCTTGATGCTCTCCACCTTATTTTCTTTTGAGACGGTATCACTATGTAGCCCTGGCTGGCCTGGAACTTAGAATGTAGACCAGGATGGCCTTGAACTCAGAGGCCTGAGTTCTACCTGCTTCTGTCTCCCCAAAGTTGGATTTACAGGCATGTACCACCATGGTTCTAGTTAGTTAGTTACTTACTTACTTACTTAGGTTGAGACCTGGTTTCCCTGTAGCCCTGGCTCACTATGAGACCAGACTGGCCTCAATCCCAGAGATCTGCCTATCTCTGCCTCCTGAGTGTTGGTATTAAATGTGTATACCACCATGCTCAGTCTACCTTACTTTTTGAGACAGGGTCTCTCACTGAAACTGAAGCTCACCAATTGACTAGGATGACTGACAAACAAGCTCCAGGGATTCACCTGCCTCTGGCTTACCAGTGCTGGGGTTACAGATCTATAATACCATCCCTGTTTTTGTATGTGGGTGATGAGGATCCAAACTTGCTTGAATGGCAGGCATTTTATCAACTGAGCCCTCTCCCCAACCCCTAGTTTGATCTCTTAATGCCACTTTCATGATTCAGTCACAAACATCTGTTCCAGTGACCTACAGAAAAAGAGGCAATTTGTGATAGCATCTTCATAGAAAGCCTGTGAACATACTAAGCATAATGTATCTCAGACATGACTAGAAAAAATGCTAGCAGTATACTTTTCAAAACCATCTAGAGCTTAAAGAGACTAGTTTAGCTACAAACCAGTCTCATGGAGCAAAAGTAATTAGGTAATAGCTGAAATCACAAAACTGACCGAAATAAGCAAAGAAAAAAATCTGAGTATCAAGATTGGCTCTTGAACAAAATAGTTCTTCATCCTCCTTCTCTATATGAAGGATATCACTATTTCTAAACTTGAGATCTAGCTACCTGTTCCACTTATCATTCCATCAACACATTCTACATGACTCTCAAGTCTGTTCCATTGGTGGTATGTTCCATTCCAAACTTGAGAATGCTACCTTTTATCAATCTTGTTTTCATGGCAACTGCTTTTTTTAAAGGCTGATCTCACTCTAAAGAATTGCTCCTTCTCATTCCCCTTCTAAAATGCTACTAACGATTTCTACAAACTGAACATTTCTCACTACATTACTTAAAAATTCTATCACAGTTCCACACTGGTCTCAAATAAGAAAATACTTGGAACCTAACAATCTGGTTCTAATTTTTCTACTCTTAACTTCTGTCCCTTTCATTCTCATTCACTCAGTTCCCCAAATTTTAGTTACTGCCAATATCTGTGTTCTGCACCTTTTAAATTTGCATTTGAATCCACTAAGCTGCAGTGATAACTACCACCATCTATCTCAGGGGTCAGCAAGCTACTGTCTAGAGGCCAAATCTATGTAAATAAGTCATACTGGAACACAGCATGCTAAACATTGTTTATGACTGTTCTCCAACCAAAAGAATAGAAATAAATAGTTACTGTAGAGATTCCATGGCCCACAAAGCAAACAAATTATCTGGTCAAAAAACATATATGACATGTGTCATATGCATATATACCAGAGTATTTACATGTCCTACACATATATAGTCATATACACATATGATATCAAATAGCACATGTGTTTAACTGGTTTCCTAGAAAGAAATGAGAGAAATAGGGTGCAAAATAGTATTTGGGTAAATACTGACTATAACTGACCAAATTACATAAAAAATATCATACAGATTGAAGTTCAATGACCAGCAATTAAGATAAACACATTCATTCTAAAAAAGCAAACAAACAAAAATCTCCACCATATTTGGCTAATGCAGTAAAAATGCTAAAATGAATCAAAGTAAAAACAAAATCTTAAAGGAACTAGAAAAGGGTGTCATATAAACAAAACCAATTTTCTTCATTCTTTACAACTAAATAGTTTTTTTCTCACAAAGGGAAAAGGAAAGAATTTTAAGGACAAAGGGAGGAGGAGAGGAAAATGAGGACTGAAAAACAAAAAAGCAGACTGTACACAGGAGTCAAAAACCTAAAAAATAACCAACAGAGGTGTGAATTTCTCAGTTTGGTTATTTTTAACTCCTTTCTCTAGCAGCTTTGCCTGAAAGACAGTAACAAGCAGCCTTTCACTGCACTGCCACTTAATAAACTAGGAGCTACAAATCAAAAAGGAACCTTATCATTCTGGCCACAACAACTAAGAAAACATTTTGTAATGTTGGAGAATGTAAAGGAAACCTTAAAAAGGAGAAAGACTGAGAAAGGGATTTTGTAATCCTGTCCATAATCCACGTAAATTTTAGGCTTACTCCAGAGTTACAGTGATACAAGTCTAATCACAGCAATACAGCAAAGGCTCTGAAATCTAAACTCAGAATTAACCACTACCAAATTTGCTGTTTGAATCAAATTAGGGGACAGTCTGCTAAAGAAACAACAAAAATCAACTTTCTACAAAAAAATTACAATAAACTACAGAGATTATAAAGCATACCACTTACAATATCCAAGATACGATCCAAAATTCTCACAATATAAAAAGCGAGAAAAATTATCAATTTCAAAAGAAGCGATAATCAAAAGATGCCATTTCTAAAATGATCTATGAGGCATGTCCAACCTGCAGCCCATGGATCACAAGTGGCCAAGGATATCTTTTAAGGTGGCCCAACACAAACTGTAAACTTAAACCATTAAGAGATTTTTTTTTTTTTTTTGCATTTTGTTTTGTTTGTTAACTGGGCTGTGCGATTCTTAAGTGTGAACTTTGTAAATGACAAAATCATGTTGTACTATCAAAAGGCTAGGCACATCTGATACTCTAATTATTAACGAAGATTTTAAGGAATGTATTTTAAATATGTTCTATTAAGAAAAGGCAAATACAACTGAAATGCATAGAAAGAAGCTCTTAATACAAAATGAGAAAATTTTAAAAGCTGAATGGAACAATATAAAATTTTAAAATTCATTAAATGACTTAATAAGAAAATGGAGATCACAACACAGGGTCTGAGAACTTGAAAATGTATCAATAAAAATTACCCAATCTGCGTTTTTAAGCTGGTTGAGAAGGTAAATGTGCTTGCTGTGCAAGCCTGGCAACCTGAGTTCAATTCCCAGAACCAACATAAAAGCCAAATGCAGTGGCTCAAGTCTATAATCTGAGCACTCCTACAGGGAGCGGAGGGTTGGAAAGAAGCATGGTGGCAGAGACAAGAGACTGTCTCAAATCAGGAGAAAAGTAACTCCTGAAAAGTCTTCTGTCTTCATATACGTGTGTGGCACATGTGTACTTGCACACAATCACACATGCATGCACACACACATAACAATTTTTTAGCTACTCAATTTTAAGAACAAGGAGAAAAAAAGATTGATAAAAAGAAAACTGAATAATTAGCGACTTATGGGGAAATATGAAATGAAAGTTAAAATGGGACTACTGGGGGCACAAAGGTACAAACTGGGCGGGGGGGGGGTGAGAAGAGAGAAGAGAGTGAAGAGGGGAGGATCATCTACGTACGAAAATACCATACTGAAACTTGCTACTTTGCATACTAATTTTAAAACACTAAATCAAATTAAAATATAATACATAAAGGGTAATCAAGTTCAAACTGCTAGCATAAAGATGAAAGGATATTGGAAAGGCTTCACAAAAGTGCTGAATAGAAACAAATATCTATTCAGAATTCTATGTCACCTAAAATATCCTTTAGGAATGAAAGGAAAATAAAGACATTCTTAGAAAAAAACAAAACCAAAGACAGCTTATGCCCAGCAGAATGCTCTACAGAGACATGCTACAATAAGCAGTAGGATGAAAGGAAATGCTCCATCTTCAGGAATGAAGTGACAACTACAGGAATAAGAAAATACATAGGTAATCACAAACACATTTTCCTTTAAACTCTCTAAAATATATTGGCAGCATAGTAGTTCATGCCAATGGGAGAGGCAAATACAAAGATCTATATGGTTGCAAGGTTTCTTTTTTAAGTGAAGCAGTACAAAAGTAAGCCAAAATAAGCTGTGAAGGGTACAGATGTATACTGTGACCACCAGAGTACAAACAATATAGAGATACATTCAAAAGGGTAATATACACTAAGATACAAAAAAGGAAAGAGGAATAGGTAAATGAACGAGCAAGTCAATATAATCAATAATTAAATATATTCAACATTAATAATCTAAACACTCCAATTAAAAGATACACATTGACAGAGTCGATTTTTTTTTTAATGGAGGCAAAATCCTATACATGCTGCCCATACAAGAGAAAGTATAACTATAAAAGTAGGTCAAAGTAATGCAGACAGAAACACTAACCACGAACATAGGAAGTATAAGAAATTTGGAGGTTATTTGTGCATGCATTTGTGTTATATAAGTGTGCCCCATGCTCATGTACAGAGGCCAGAGGTTAATGTGATTATCTTCCTCTATCACTCTCCACTTTATTTTTTGAGACAGTTTCTCACTGAACCTAAAGCTCACCATTTTAACTATACTGGTTGGTCCATAAACCCCCAAGATCTGTTTGTCTCCATTCTCAATGAGAAGGGTTGGGTTTGCAGACTCTCACTGCTGGGCTTGGGTTTTATCCGGTAATGGGAATCTGAACTCAGGTCCTTCCATTTGCAGTGCAAACATCTTACCCACTCACCCATCTCTCCATCCCCTGGAAGTTATTTTTCTATCAGAAAAATAAACTCAACCAAGAGTATTATTGCAGATAGAGATGGGATAATAAAATAAAAGCACTGGGATAATGTATAAAGATTTATTTACTTATTTTATGTGTATCAGTGTTTTGCCTACATTCAAGCACACCGCAGAGTGCAATCCAGCAAAGGCTGGAGAGGACATCAGATCCATGGGAAGTATAGTTACAGATGGTTGTTTTTCATCATGTGGGTGCTAGGAACCAAACCCAGGTCCTTTGCAAGAACAGTCAATGCTCTTAACTGCTAAGTCATCTCTCTCTAGCTCCATGTGCCAAGATTCATAACAATTACATATATACCTATCTAACAGAGAAGATTTAACATATATAAGGCAATCATTGATGAAATTAAAGGGTCAAAAGCAAAATCACAATTAGTAAAATATTTTATTTAGCTTTTTTTTAATATTTTATTTATTTTTATTTTATGTGCATGAGTGTTTGCTTGCTTATATTCAAGTGCACTCATGTGGGCAATGCCCATGGAGACCAGAAGAGGGCAACACATCCCCCTGGAACTGGAGTTATGGATGGTTGCTAGCTGTCATGTGGGTGCTGGGAACAGGACCTGGGTCCTCTGCAAAAGCAGCCAGTGCTCTTAACTGCTGAGCATCTCTTCAGTCCATGAGTGAAATTGTTTTTAATATCTTTCTAGGCAACTGATAGGACTAACCAAAAAAATGAGTACAGATATTTAAAATGTTTAACTCTACCACGGAAATTTAACTAATTGTGATAGTTAATAATGTCAAGTTGAACAGGTTGAGAAACATACCTAGAAGATTAAGACACACTCTGGGTGTGTCTATGAGGACATTTACAGAAAGGATTAGATAGTATGGGCTCTGACCTAATTTATGGCTTAATCCACTGATGGATGGATTCAAATTCTGAATAGACTCTAGGGGCAACTGGGGAAAGACAGGGGGTCACTAAGAGTGTGCCTTAAAAGTGTTTTGACCCCTTCCTGTTACTCTTCATTGTCTCCTGGCCTCTATGAGGTGAGCAATTTTATCTGCCTCACCCTTCCCTATGATGTTTCTGCTTTGCCAGGGTCCCAAAGCAAAGCTGTCACAGCAGCAAGAGCCTAACATATTGACATCTAAAAAGAGATGTTCTTTTAAGTGCAAATAGTACAATTACCAAGAGAGAATATATCATGGGCAATAAGACATATTTCAACAAATATGAAGAAATCAATGTATCAGATAATGTATTAAGATAATACCAAATATTTGAAGTTAAATAAATTCTATGAACTATGTTAATTAAATATAAAAACCATAAAGAAAAACAGAAACTATTTGAACTAAATGAAAAGTACATAACAATTAAAATGTTTAGGATGCAACTAATGTAGTGCTTAGATGAAAATTCAAAGCTTATTATATTCGTACTCAAAAAGAAAAATCTAAAACAAATGATCTAAGACTCTAGAAAAACTAGGGGGGAAAAAAGCAAGATAAACTCAAAGTAGAAAGAAAGAAATAACACTGATGAGGGTTAAGCCAATACAAAAGAAAGTATCAACAATATATTTTTAAAAATAAGAAAGCAAAAGCTGATTCTTTAAACTTATTAGAAAAATTGGCACACAGCTTACTAGAATAATCAAGAAAAAAAACTTCATATAAACAACCAACAATGTATCAAAAATGAAAGAAAGATCATCACTATAGAACATGGATAATATAATAATAAAGGAATACTAATTAAAAACTATGTATATAAACTTGGTAACTTTGATGAAATGGATCCATTGCTTGAAAGACACAAGCTGTTAAAACTTATACAAAAAGAAATACACTCTGTCTATACATACTATGTAAAGAAAGTAAGTCAATAACTTATAACCTCCCAAAGTATAAAGCACCAGAAGTTTACTAATGAGTCCAATCAAACTTTTAAGAAGAAATTATACCAGTTCTACAATCTCTTTTAGAGAACAATCTAAATTTACTTTATCAGATCAGAAATATCAGAATCTACAAACCATTATCTCTAATGAACATAAATGTTGAAATATTATTTACCACAACCAAAATGAAATGTATGTAGGTATGTATTATCTGAAAATAAATTAATATAATATATCACATCAGCAGACTTATAACCTGTTACATGATAATACGAACAGATTCAGAAAAGGCATTCGACAATTTAACCCCCAATTCATGATAAAACTTACTAATAAACTAGAAACCAAGAGCCATTTCTATACTTGAAAAAATACTCTCAAACAAAATACAAGTAACATCATACTTAATGCTGAAAAACTATAAGCTTTCTCACTAAGATCAGATGCAATGCAAAAGTGTACCCTTTCAGCACTTTTTATCAATATTATTATGAATTACTCTAATAAAATAAGAAAGGGAAATAAGGGAGGAAAAAGAAAAAAAGGAATAATTTGCATATTAGGAAGGATGAAATGAACTGTCTTCATTGGAAGACAAAACAACTGCCTATGCAGGAAATCCAAAAGGACAGAAAATTTCTATGAGATTATAGCATGGCTATATAACACAATGTTATACAAAGCCAATTTGTTTTCCCTTATACCAGTAACAAAGAATTTAATATTTAAGAAAAACTGTACCCCCCAAAATGAAATATGAAAGTATAAATCTAATCAAATACATATAAGATCTAAATTTAAAAACTGAAAAATTCTGATGAAAGAAACTAAGTAAAAATCAATATTCCATTGTTGCAGAGAGAAGGACTCCACATTATCAAGATGTGTTTTTTTTCTAGTTAATCTTTTGATTAAAGAATCAATTTATCTCAGTAACGATTCCAGCAAGTTATTTCCTCTATTTTTACAAACATTCTTAAGTTTATATGGAGAGACAAAACACCCATAATAGCCAACAGAGTATAAAAGAAAAAAACAATCTATCCAATTTCCTATAAAGCTTCCATTAATCAAGACTGAGTGGTATTATAAAAACAGAACAAAGACCAAAATAGCCCAGAACAGACCCACATAAATATAGTCAAATGAAGTCAAACAAAGGAGCAAGCAATAAATTAGTCTTTTCAACAAAAAGTGATGTAACAACTGTGTGTCCACCCAGTGAAGAGGAATCTAGATACAGATTTTGCATTCTTCAAGAAAAAGTTAACTCAAAATGGAAAACAGACCTTGTACATAAAACACAAAACTAAATGGCCTAGAAGATGGAATAAGAGAAAACTTATATGACCTTGAGTATGGCAAGAGCATTTTAGATAAAGTGCTAAGGCATGGTCTGTGAAAAAAGTAAGTGATAAGTGAATTCCATTAAAAACTGAAAATACCTGCTTTGCAATAGATACTATCAAGAGAATGAGAAAACAAGCCATAGACTAGGAGAAAATATCTACAAAAGACACATTTGTAGAAAACTTTACCCAAATTATATTAAGAATTCTCAAATTCACCACAGGAAAACAATTCAACTGAAAAATGGGCCAAACCTTGATACATCCCCCAAAGAAGACTCAGAAATAACAAGGACATGAAAAGGTGTTACACAACATGCTCTATTAGAGTAGTATAGGTTAAGACAACAATAAGAATGTATCAGAATGTCCAAAATCACTACAATGACCAGGAATGGACGAAATGGACATTCCTGTCTCACTCCTAATTTTAGTGGAAATGCTTTGAGTTTTTTTGTTTAGTGTGATGCTGGCTGTGGGCTTGTTGTATGTTGTCTTTATAACATTGAGATATATCCACTGTATTCCTAGATTCTCTGTGACTTTTATTATGAGTGGATTTTGTCAAAGGCCTTTTGTGTATCTAATGGTTTCATGTCGTTTCTATCCTTGACTCTGTTTATGTGGTGGATTACATTTATTGACTTACATACACTGATCCTCTGCATCTCTGGGATGAAGCTGACTTGATCATGATGGATAATCTTTTGACGTGTTCTTGCATTCATTTTGTAAATATTTTATTGAGAATTTTTGTGTCTATGTTCATAAGATTAGCATATAGATTTTTATTTTGTTGTTGGGTCTTTGTCTGATTTTTCTACCAGAGTAATCGTAGGTGATGTACGTTGGACCCAAAAAGACAAATGACACATGTTCTCTCTCGTAAGTGGATGCTAGCTTTGAATCTTTAGATGGTGTGTTTCAACTGGAAAATCCTTAGAGATGAGGAAACTAATAAGGGACCATGAGGGGTGGCTCATGAGATGGGAGATAGAATGCAGTGATATAAATGGGAAAGAGGAATAAAGGATAGGACCAGATTAATGGGGTGAAGGATAAGTAGGTAGGACAGAAAACTGACTAAGGAGGGATAACTAACACTAAAAGCCCTTAACACATCTTTCAATAGACAGATAGATAGATAGATAGATAGATAGAGACCGATATGAAGAGTTTAAATGTAGTTGCCCTATAACAGGGGTTCAGTGTCCCTAACAGACACCATTGGCTAGAAAATCAAATGTCCAATGCCAGAAATGGAATTTCTCTTTTGGAGTTGTTGACCAGAGATTTCCTACAGACCCTCAAACAATACTGGCTATTGCTACTGCACTTGATTATCCACCAGAACTTGATATTAAGAGCCTATTGCTGAAGATACTACATATCTGAGTCACAGAACAAACAAGGATAAATCAAGCTGGTACTGACCTCAAAGCTTCATCACCACTGGCTAGCTTTCATAGTACTAGAAGGTGCTGTGCATGTTATTGGCAGAGAAAGGTAATTATCAACTTTACTCAGCTGTGAATGCTACAAGCTACAATAACAACTGAGTTGGCAAAAAATGACCACAATAGTGCAATAGTGGCACAAATTTTATAGCAACAACTAACCACCTTCTAATTGGATTTAAGGCCCAATATGGAGTTCATATCTGTTACTGCTATCAGGGCCAAGAACCTGTGGCTAGACAGGTCACAGGGAATAGGGGAGAATCTACTACTAATATTAAACTGACTCATAATAACTTATCATTATACCCATAAATCAGTGCCGCTTCTTGCAGCAGATTACAGTTAACACTGAGACCCACAAATGGTCGATGAGCAGAGAAGAGACTATAGAATGCTCAACCCTAAACAGGACACCTATATTTGACCCTCTCCTCTCATGGCTCAGGGATCACTGTGAAAGAAGGGATGAAATGTTTGTAAGAGTCACAGGTGATAGATGAATACAAGCAAACTATGTTGTCTGAAAAACACAGGGTAATTGTACATATGAACCCACAGTGCTTATGACAGTATGTCTAAGACTCGTGCAAACCCAAGCCAGATGGGGACCCAGTATGGATGGGAGAGATGGATAGGAAGCTCCAGCTCTAACTGAGGATTAACTGGCAACCAATAGATGCTAGGAATCTGTTTTCCTTACTGGTAGGTAATCTTACAGCTTTCCTTACCTGGGAGACTGACCAGACAGACTCCAAAGAAAGGACTCACACCAAAGAGCATTTATCAAATACAGATTACACTTCATAGACCTAAAAAAATAAAAAGCTAGGCATGGTGGCACATGCCTTTAATCCCAGCACTAAGGAGGCAGAGGCAGCCCAATCTCTGTGAGATGGAGGTCAGCCAGCTGGGTCTGGAGGGTGACCCTCAAAAAAAAACAAAACGAGGAACGGGAGAGATGGCCCAGCGGTTAAGAGCACTAGCTGTTCTTGTAAAAGAGCTGGGTTAAAATCCCAGCACCAACATGGTAGCTAATGATTATAACTCCAGTTCCAGGGTATCCAAACCCTCTTCTGTCCTCTGAAGGCACTGCCTGACACGGGTGTACTTACATACATGCAAGCATAACGCTCATACACATATAATAAAAATAAATAAAATTTGAAAAAACAAAACAAAAGCCACAGACAAAAAACAGAGGACATGAAATGAGGAAGGGTATTGAATTGGGGATGGAGAAGGGGAAGGGGTTTAAATATGATCAAAATACATGGTATGAAATTCTTGAATCAATAAAAATATTAAAACAAACAGAATGTCCTAAATCCAGAACACTGACAACCCTAAATGCTGGTGGGATAGAGAGCAACACAGACTCATTTGCTGCTGGTGGGAATATAAAATGGTACAGTCACTTGGGGAGAAAACTTGGCAGTATCCTACAAAACTAAACATATCTTTACCATATGATTCAACAATTATAGCTGTTGGAATTTATTTATCCAAAGAAGTTGAAAACTTATGTCCATGCAAAAACCTGCACATGTATGTTTATAGGAGCTTTATTTGTAACTGTCAAAACTTAAAAGCAGCCAAGACTCCCTTTAGTAGAATAAACTATGATACCTCCAGACAATGGATATATTACTCAGTATAAAAGAAGTAAGTTATCAGTTCATCGGAGGTCAGCCTGGTCTACATGGTTAGTTCCAGGCTAGCCAGGGCAACATAGTGAGACCCTGTCTCAAAAAGAGAAAAAGAAAAAGAAGTTATCAAGCTGTTAAAGAGAAGAATTTTATCAAATATTTAAGAAGAACATCAAACCTATACAATTTTTTAAATACAAGAGAAACAATTATTATATAATTCATTTTATCCAGATAACTATAATACTAAAATCTGACAGACATCCAGTAGATCACCTTTGTGACAAACATTTATGCTCAAGTATGCTGACAGCCTGCTTTCTAGATAGGTTCATCAGTCCTACTGAACAAAAGCTTTCTGCAGAAAAGGAGCTTTGAGCCTCAACAACAGCTATAGCTTGAAGTACAACAGGATTCTTTCTGTGTCTCCTTTTGGAAATGTTTCTCTTCTGAGAACCATTATTTCTTAACTCCCCAGATATATTACCAAGAATGGGGCTAAACAGAACCACTCCTAATTTCACATGTTCTTACTGAGAACACTGAATGCTGACACTAAGGGCCTTATCATGTCCAAGCTCCAGGGTATGTGTTGTCAGTATTGCCATCAAAAGACTGCTGATGCTACAGCAGCTTCTAGCTGGTGTGGTATATGATGAGACAAATAAGACCCATAGGTCCCTCTGCTATAAAGTGGATCTCTAGCCTGAAATGATCCCCATGGGTATCAGACATTTTTAAAGTAATCAGCTTATGGTGCTTGCTTAGCCTCTGCAAGCTAGAAAAGCAAACTCATACTTGAAACGTGTCAAATCTAGTCAAAATGAATGATAGTCACTTTTCAAAGCAAAAAACGATTCACCCTTCTTAATGAATGGTTGGTCTCATCTGTTGTCAGACTGGATATTTTACAGCAGTTGAAGGTGCTAGAGCAGCACTGACAAATCCAAGTCCTCTAGTGAACCCAAACACAGCCATCCTCAGTAATTTTTCCATGTACTTATAGGCCAAAAGAACATTTTAACAATAGTATTAAGCAACTAGATTCAAATAATAAGAATTTATTTGCTAGCAACTTAGTAGCCATTTGGAAAATATACATAAACTGGTAGAAAATATTTACTTCAGTTCTTAAATAATGACAATTACTTTGCAATATGACTTGTGCAGATATGAGGCCCCATAACAACTTTCAAACATGGAGTCAGAATGAACAGTCCTCAACCCTGGCCCCATGTAGTTCTACATTTCTCAGAGATAGTGCTTAATTGGTATCAAAATCATCAAAAGTCCAACTCTGAAAAAATAAGACACCATCAAAAGGAATGTAGTAAAAACCAGGACTATTTCAAACTAGTAGTTTATGACAGACATTGCTATGCTTCCTTAAAATTTTTGAAATATCACTTGGTACTCCCGTGTGTCTTTTGTGGTGCTTCGGAGTATATCAGTTCAGTTTAGGAATCACTGTGTGTGTGTGTGTGTGTGTGTGTGTGTGTGTGTGTGTGTTCTTTTCTTCTTTAACAGGTCCAGCGCCTAATAGCAGGTTAGTTTTCGGTTGGGAATAGCCCCAGTAGAGGGTAGGGACAGCATAAGACTCCTGTACAATCTTCAAGCAAGCATTCTCTACTCAAGAAGGTCATTTCTACAGGCCTGGAGGGTTCAGGGAAATTTAGGGGTTCAATATTTATAAATGCACCAATTCCAATGTCCCATTCTAAGGGTCAGGGTTCCATTTCTTCAATATAAGATGGACAGTGGCAACCTGTAAATTCAAGCTCTGCTAACCTTGAAAGGAAGCCTCTGGACTACTGCCTAGTATCTTATCCTTACTGCAGATATTCCTTTATATGATGCTAAACAACAAAAAAACTTCCTTTTACATTTTGCCCCAATTACCTTCAGTCTTTCTTCATCTTTATCTATCAATGCTACTCACCAACAGCCTATCCTTGTAATAAATAACTTCCCTGAACCTCTCAAAATGTTGGGTCCATCAGGACATTCCCTTCCATAGGAACTGCATTACAGGTGACAGTTTTAATAGTTATACAACTGCAGCACATGCTGGGTGTCAGCAGCAGCAGTGCTCAACTGACATTATTAGAATGTGGTTCTCATTCCAGGCAGCACGTAGCCCAGCTTCCTAAGACCACTCCTGACAGCAACCGAAATGACTGAAATGGAGATATGGCACACCAGAACTTACTGTAGAATGACTTGTGAAATACAGGGAAATAAAGAAGCTCAACCTCAAGGCTGTCACAGGAAGGCCTTAGTCAGTACTTTGGGGGCTCAGGATTGGGATGGCCCTTAAAAATTGTCATGCCTCAGGACAAAAGAGCCAGGGGCATATGTGTCTACACAGAACAAACCCTGGATGCAGTGGAACAGGAGGCATGCCTTCAGGGAAAGCAGCTCTGTTAGCTCAGGACATGCCTGGGGAAGCGCTCAGTTACTCTCAGTTTTAGCTACCAATATTCCCAAAAGCTAGAAAAGCATGTGCCTCAATCAGGGTACAGGGGTAGGTAATCAAGGAGGCTAACTGCAGCTGCTGCCACACCACCACTGGACAAAGACAACAGAGCACACTAACTAATAAACACACACAGAGTAACAGAATTGTTAGAAAAAAAATCATCATTTTTAAGATTTTACTAAAATTGACTCAGGCAACAGTTCTCAAAGGATATTAAAACATCAGGTAAAAGATAGTGTGCCAGTCTTTACCCCCACAGTTATCTGCTCATTACAAATGAAAAGTCATAAATGAGAGGAGTGAAGTCTACGGAGTTTCAAGTCTGCACCACTGTAGGAAGAAAAGCCAGAACCTGACTGGGAGCAGCATGCAGTACTCAACATTACCATAAAATATTCTTGCTAAAAAATCCACACAAACTCTAATGAATCTTAAGTCTAACTTTCATTTACAATAAATATGGAATAAAAAAGAGATGAACAGCATCTGGGGACCTGTCCTACAGGGAGCTAATTTATACAGCATTATAGGAAGATAAAATAGCAGCGACACGGTGGCTGCCAGGAGTTAGAGAAGGCCTAAAAAACTTTCTGAAGTGATGGAAATATTCCATATTTGACTGAGGTGATGGTTCCAAGATTCTTCATATGAATGTTTAAATAGGGTGAATTTTATGGTATATAAATTAAATCTCAATTAACCTACCCCTTCCCATATTAACACTTTCCTTCTTTAAAATCCAAATTTCATTTCTCTTATGTTAGGAGACTAATTAATTCATTTCCCATTTCTACCAATTAGTATGCCATAGAGAAGCAGTCTTTGCCTTAACATGTTTATACAGCACACAGGACTCCACAGATAGAACAGCCATGTGAAGAAAATTATTACCTACTGACAAATAAAGATGCACATATATTAATTCAATCCCACATCATTCCCCAGTCCATTTCTATAACAGTGTCTCCTCTTAGCTCAAAACCCTCAAGGTTTTACAAGTATCCTCTGATTAAAGTTTATTTTTTACTCCTTCAGCTGTCTTCTCTTTGGCCAATTTCTCCATTTCTAGAATGAATCCTCAGGCTTCTCCTTCCTGATATGCACACTGAAGCACTAAAACAAATCTGAACATTACCCCATATAAGCTGCAGTCTCGCCTCTACTCACACAGTACAGCAGGCCTAGCGTACCAGTCCTTTGTCATAGAGATTATGCTTTCTTAGTGATTTTATTTAACATTTCCAAAATATCTGCCTTTCTATCTCTCTACCCCAAGACAGACAATACCTTCAAGACTAGGAACCACAACACCTAAGTCTTTATAGGATACACAGTTAGTTCTAAGTAATAACCCTGAACACTTGCTGCACTGACTACTTAACCTTTTATAATCCAAATTCCATACATATAAAGAAGGGCTCAAATATCATTTTTGTTTTGTTTTGCTTTGAGAGAGGCTACCATGTAGCCCAGGCTAGCCTTGAACACATTATATAGCAGGGACCAGCCTTGAATTCCTGAGCCTTCCACCCTAACCTCCTAAGTGCTGGAATTACTAGAGTAAATGCCATTTCTAACAACAAGAAACAGCGGAAGGTGCACAGTGGGTCTAACTGAGAAAAGAAAGTAAATCTCCAACTTGATCACAATCTCCTTTACTGCCTCCAGTATTAGTGTCCTTCTGCAACTGCAAGACACAGTATCTTGACTCTCTTTAGACCTCAGTTTACTTCCCTCCTGGCATCACTTCCCTTTTTACCATTATAGTCAACCAAAAGCTTTCAATTTCTATCTTTCTTTGACCTCCAGTCACACTTTAATCCTGAATCAATCAACTAAAAGTTTTCTATATTTTTGTTTTGACTAACAAAGTTTGTAATAGGTTGCTTGAAATTTTAAATGTGATTTTAATAACAAAAGTGGCTAACATTTAAAAGACATTTATTATGTGTGAGCACACAATCTTTGAATAGCTCTAAAACACTACAAGAAGCAGCCATGCATGGTGGTACACACCTGTAATCCCCACACTCAGGAGGATCACTGAGAGTTTGAGATTATGCTGGCTCCATGGGAAGCAAGGGTTATAAGAGATCCTGTCTCAAAAGCCATAAAGAAAAACAAAACATTTGGGCCAGGCCTAAAGACACCGGACTATAACCCAAGCTAACAGGAAGCTAAGGAACAAGGATTACAAGTTCAAGGCCTGCCAGGGCTGCAGAGACCTGCCTCAAATACACACACACACACACACACACACACACACACACACACACACACAGTACAACTGAACTCATTAAAAAGAAGTAAAATTGGCCTACAAGTTGTAACAGTCTACCTCTGAACTACAGAGCTTTCCAAATGCAAGGTCATAGAGCCATTCAGAGAGAACTGATGAAATTTTTTTTTTTCCTGTTTTGCCTGGAAACCACTTTCCCCAAGAGAATATCATGATTTTGACCAGTCTCATTCATTCAAAAGCAAAGGTTTTCGTCACTAAATACATGAAAGCTATTCCCATATTCAATAATCATTAAAACAAAAAGAGTAACAGGTGAGACTCTTGCCTTCTCTCTAAGTTCTCAAACCCCTCACTTTCACCAAAGAAAACAAAACCCCTAATATTAGTAACATATGTGCCAAGCACTTTACAAATATTTGTCCATTTAATCTATAAAACAACCCCCGTTATTATCTTCACCCTATAAGAAAACTAAGGCATGAAAGTTATATAATATACTCAAGGTTACACAACTAGCAAATGACAGGATTTAAAACCAGTCTAGTATCAGAGTCCAAGTTCTCAGCTATTTTGTTAGAATGTCATCAAAATCCTGGACACTCCCTTAGGCTTGAATCAGACACCTAAAACATAATCTATGATAATTACTTTGTTCAACACTAGCAAGTAATGCACTTACCACATTTTTGTTACCTGAAACACCAACTATGTTCTCATCTCGTGGCCTTTATAATTCCCTAAAACACACTTCTATATCTGCCTCATTACATTTCAACTTAAATGTCAATTCCCAAAGAGAACTTGCTGACCATATTACCTAAACAAGTCCTAGAAATTCTCAATCACATGAAGTTGGCTGTATTTCCTTCATAATTATTTATTACTAACAGAAATGATCTATTTCCCCCACTGTAGTGCACATTCCAAGACAGTAAAGACCTTGTCTGTTGTGCTTACTGCTACATCTTTGGCACCTATAATAGTGCACACCACAAACACTATTTACTGAATGAATGCCAAAATACTCTTCTACCCATTCTGATTACCAAAATGGATATGTTATCCACCCTCAATAAATACATATTTTTTATATATTTACAAATAATTCCTTTCTACACTAAAGGAAGACCAACTATTAACTTTTCTAAATGGCTAACCTGTCATTACTGTAAACCTGTCCACTGCCTTCTATCAATTATATTCACTCTCAAATCTTTACTATCTTTCTCATTAGTTGTGTTCCCATAGTTGAAATATTCTACCTTCCCTCTCATATTTTTGAGGAATTTTCCTTCATACCCCGCTAGGTTACTCCACCACTTCCCCACCAACCTCCCACCGCACAGATGTTTCATTTATGACCACTTGCCTCAAAAGTTATCAGTGACCTGGAAACTGTTGTCAATACCTTCAGCATTTTTAACACTTCTTAAAACTTAGCTTTTACTTTCTAGGATCTGACATGCTACCGTTTCATGGTTCTCTTAATTTTCTAATCTTTTTTGAAGTTCTTTTATTGTCTTTCTGCTAACTTTAAACATGGCATTCTCCGGAACTTCATCCCTATTCTGTGAATATCTCCTCTAATTCAATCCCCTATATAAATAATACTAAATCCCAGCTCTTCTTTCCACATAACCTTTAATTTAAAACAAAATGATTGAAATTTTAATCCAAGACTCAATAAAGAGAAGTTGCAGGCAAAAATAGAAAAAAATGTGCGCTATATGTAATAAACAAGAATATTGTAAAAAGCATTAGCAGGCAATATCAAAGAAAAGTTGGTTTCAATAAGCATTTCTTGAAATGCCTGAACCAATTCCTCATGACATTTCATTGACAGATAACAGAAAATGGCTCCAACTAAAAGTCACAAATTTTGAAAGATTAACTTACATTAACTTTGTCTGATAGTACAGTTCCAGATACACATTAAGTCATCATTACTCAAGTAATAGAAAGTCAAAGCAGGAATACACAACAGTCACAGATTACTCTATGAGTTTGGAAGCAACATACAAAATAATTTTAAACCTCTGTGAGGGGTTTATACAGATGTACCCACAGTGCAATAATTTAGAGACACACAGCTTAAAATTATACCTAATTCTCACAGTAAACTTTGGAATATGGTTTGTGCTGTTTTCAAAAGAAATTAGCAAGAAACACACATGTCATTCTTGCCTTCATTTTAGATAGTAAAAAAAAAGGTAGTTATGCACATTTAAGTTCATATGACTGAATTACTGATGGGCCCAATCCTGGAAACAAATAGATGACTGGTTTAGACAGAAAAAAAGTGTGAACAAAGCTCTTATCTTTATAAACCTCTCCAACAGATAAGATCCAATACATGCTGATACACCAGTTAAACTTACAGACTAGCCCCTTTCATAATGGGAGAAAAGAACATCTGGTCATTGCCAAATAAGTCACACAGATTTAGTAAAATATTGAACTCATTTAACAAAATCCTACTATGCTCCTGTACTGCAAAGGCTATCCGAAGAGATGAAGGCAACTCCCAATTACCACTGTCAAAGCTGGTGAAACAAGTTAGTCACCATCCTTCAGGGTATAAGGCATGTAAAGGCATGGTAAAGAAAACAATAAAAGAGCCCTCAGTGAGAAAGATACCCCAGCATTTTAAGGAAAAGAAAATGAAAGTGATGTGGCATCTCTATCAAGGAAGCTGCAAGTGTAGCCAGCCTAACTCAGAGAGATCTGGCAGCAACTAAGACTTTTTAACTGAGGGTAGTTGAGCCCTAAATCAGCTATATTTTTAAATTCTTTGGTTTTCCTATTTACCATACAAAACCCCCTCTACTCTCAAACCAGTAACAGGAAATAAAACTGCAGATGAAGGGAAATGGCTGAATGGTACACGAGAACACCGTCTGCAGCTGCAATCACATTTCAAGGCCAAAAGGCCCCTATCAGGCAGTTTTTACATCTACATAAATTCCCCATCTGTATCCTTTTAATTTGTGAATCTCTTAAAATGAAACCTCTAGCCCAGGCATTTAAGGTCATCCTACAAACATCGGTATCTTTAGCCTATACCATTGCTCCCATTAGTGAAAATCAGCTTTACGGAGGGCAGGAAGAGGAAGGAATATGATGGGGAGGGGGCGTGCAAATAACACTGCCACAAACACTAAACCCGCGAACACTTCCCCTTAGCACTCTTGCAAATTCTCCTGCACTACTGTCTACCCATGCCTCCTTTCCCAACAATACACACGTCTCACGAACGACCAGCACCATTACCTTCTCTAGAATCAACCTGTATGTCCCAGCTTCCCTGCCTCTCCCCAAAGAGACACAGACAGACGGACGGACGGACACACACACACACACACTCACTCCGCATAGAAACGGCGGCCACCACACCCTCTTGCTATCTCCATAAGCGCTTCTTCTATCCAGCTCTGACTGAAAACCGGGTGATACGTACGTGGACCCACGCGCGCGCGCACATACACACACATACACACACGCACACGCACACGCGGCATGTGGCGCAAGGAGACGCACCTGGCGGTCGGGTGTCCAGCGCTGCTGCTCCCCTGGTCCCTGTCACTGAGCGCAGCGGTGTAAATCCTCCGGTAGCGGTCCGCCAAGGCCCGGCCTGACAGCAGCAGCTGATAGTGACCCCGGGAGTCTACGGCGGGCAGCCCCAGCCCCAGCCCTGCGGCGGCCACCGAGCCGTCGGGAACGGGCATGAACAGCGCCCCCGGCGCCGGGGAGGAAGAGATGGTGGCGGCGGCGAAGAATCTGTCCCCGCCGGGCCCCGAGGAGGCGGCGGCGGGGGAGGCAGTCGCCGCGCACATCATCATCTTCTCCGCGGACGCCGCCGCCGCCGCCGCCGCCGCCGGGTCCCCGCGGGCCGGACGGACAGGCACGCGCGTCCTCACCGCCCTCCGCCAACGACGACGGTAGTGGCGGCGGCCTCGGGCGCCGCAGCAGGGACACTACAAAGACAGCGACCTCCTGCGCCGCCGCCGCCTTCTCCTCCTCCCTCCCGCGCCGCCCTCGCCGCTGTTAGGGCCGCTCATCTAACCCCGCCACCCGCGGAGTGTGAGGAGGAGGCGGTGCCGCCGCCGCCGCTGCCACCGCCGGAGCTGCCCGCAATGGGAGGCGACCGGACGCACTGAGCATGCGTGTCGCTCCGCACATGCTCAGTAGCGCGACCTCGTCCCTCCCGCCAGCCCCACCCCCTCTGCCGCTGTTCCCTCCGCCTCCGGGCTGTGGATGTCAAGCAGCCGGGCAGTGCGGAAGCGACTCGAAATCCACGTCTCCGGGTTTTACTGGCAGCATGAGGAACAGTAAGGAATGCGCCCGGGATGCTGTCTTTGGCCGGGGTTCGCCTTCAGGTAGTAGGGTTCTCCCCAGGTGAGAGAACCTGAACCTGAATAGAACGTTCCTGTGAGCCATCAGCTCGCCTCCTGCCTGGTCCCTAGTCAACCGGACAGTGTACTATAATGTGGAGTGCATCTTACGGCACACCTCCAGAGGAAAGCCCGTCCACCCTCGCCCTTCAACAATTTTATTAGGGATTGGGGGCGGCGGGAGAACGGGAGCATTATATTTGAGCCTCTTCATAGTTTTGTGAGCCCGGAGTGATGGCTCACGCCTGGAATCTCAACGCTTGGGAAGCCTAGGCAAGAAGATTGCCCACAAGTTGAAGGCTAACCTGGGCTGGATAATAACTTCCAGTTCCCAGCCTGAGCTATGGAGGTAGAACCAGTCTCAAAAAACAAATAACAACAACAAATATCACAAAAAAAGCTTTGACCAACAAAAACAGACAGTAAGCAATGCATCTCCCCCCCCCCCCCCCCGCCCAGGGAAGCAATTAACAGACTTATTCACAAGTTCTAGTCATTCCCAAATTCTTGTTCTCAGAATTTCTATCAGCGCAAAATCTTCATGCAATCATATTTTCCTTAAATATTCTTTTAGTGGTTCCTCATTTGCCTTAAAAGTAAACTTTTATCTTCACAGTATTCACATAATGACTTATCTTTTTCTTCCCAGACTTCAGTTATCAAAGATGATTCTCAACTATTACTTGAAACTATAGTTGTGACTAAGACTACATTGTCCGTCAGACCTAACAATCTTGTTTTCTACAAAAGTATAACATTTGCCAGGCCTCTGTTTCAAAGTATTATACTAATCCCATGTCAATAAATGCTCTAGAAACATGTCAATGCCTTGATTTCTAATTTTTAAAATTTTTTAAGTCTTACTCTGAAAAATATAACTAATTAATGGTACTGACAAAATCATTTCCAAGTCCAACCACCCTAGCACTGAATCATTCATGTACTTACTGGGTTTTATATCTGTGTCTCTTCTTTGACTTTATCTTAAAAAAAAAAAAAAATAAAGAAATTTAACCTTCGTGTTTAAAAATACAAACAAGGGGCCTGGAGAGATGGTTCAGTGGTAGGTAATAGTACTCACTGCTCTTGCAGAGAACCCAGGTTTGATTTCCAGAACCCATGTGGCAGCTAACAACCATCCATAACTCCAGTTCCAGGGGATCAGGCACCTCTTCTGATCTCTCAATACATAATAATAATACATACACATAAAGTATAAAAAGTACAAACAAGGAGTGGGGAAGGGGAAGTAAATCAATTCTAACCAGATAGAGAAGGGTGCTGAAAAGATTGAATTTTAATTGGAGCCATAAACAACAGGCTTATATTATTTAGATTAAGTTTTTTATCTAGACATCAGATAATGAAAACACAGAAACAAAGACAGATGGAGAATTAATATTATAGTACTTGTTAAGCAAGCTTTGCATCTATTGTGTTCCTTCACCTAATAAATCTCATAGACTCCCTAATTCTTATTGTTTTCCTCAGACCCCAGTCTGGAACTTTCCATATAGTAAACATGTGGTCTTTGTTAGGTTAGATTTCCATCCTGATGTTTCAGGATAGAAACAGTTACAAACCTCATTGTTGAACAGAAATGCTCCTTCCCCACCATTGACCTGGCGTAAAGGAGTCAAGATACTGGCGATTAGAGGAAGCTAGATAGAGTCTAAAGGCTGGACAGGTAGGCATTGCAGAAGCCAGACAGGTACCTAAAAGGTTTTGAAATCAAGCAGCGTTGGATTTGGATTCTGACTTGGATGCTTAATATTTGTGTATCTTTGCATAAGGTTCCTTCTTTAAATAATGGCCAAAATAATGCCTACTACATAGAGTTGAGGGGGGGACTTAAAGCTAGGATGTCCATCTGGTCACGTGGCTCTTCTGAAATGGAAAGACACAGTGGACAGAATGCACTAGACTTTTACACAGGATGGGGATAGTGTGTGTCTACCCAAGGATTGCATAGCCAACTCCCAGAGGGCAGCTAGCTCTCTGTGAACAGCAGAATGGATAACGGTTTATTGGTTTAGTGAACAAATGATGCCTGCACACAAAAGTTTTTCTAGTACAGGCTTAGGTGGTAGCATAACCGTTGCCCAATTAAGAGTTTCTAGTGGATACTGACTTCCTGTGGCTGCCCGATTTCGGGGTTCCGCCCGCCTCTCTCAGAATTTCCTTTCAGTGTCTACAGTACTTTTCAGTACCAGACAAGCGCCTTCCTGAGCCTTCTGGGTACTGGCAAAACCTGGCAACTGGATTGTCGCCTCCAAAGCCGGTGCCCTTGGTCTGCTCCTCTAGGCGTGCGCAGACAGAACTCCACACATGCTCACTTAGGTATCTGAGGGTAGCGTTGTGTTGCGGTTGGCAGCGTTTCCTTCCACCGCCGCGGCCGCGGCAGCCCTACTCTAAATCGATAGCGATGCAGCCGGGCTCTCCCCTCCTCCTCTTCCTGCCTCCGCACTGCACTGTTTGTTTCTTGGTCCCTGCAACTGCCGCAGATACTGCCTTGGCAGCTGGGTACCTTGGAAGGCTCCCCTGGGATGGCGGGAGAACAGGGCACAGGCCAAGAAGAAGAGGGTGTTTGGAGTCACCTTTCACGCTACTGTCAAGGGGACAGAGAGGTGGCGTTCCCCAAGCATGTCTCTAAGACCACTGGAGCCCTCGCTGCGGATTCCTGCTGTGCGTTACTTCCCTAGCCGAGGGCTAGCTCTGCTACTGAATGCCTGTGGCAGCCCCAGTGTTGGGGGAAAGAATCTCTTGCACTCAATGACTATGCAAAATGAAAGGATAGAGACGGTTTGGGTTGGAGTGTTTTAAGACCCTCTGAGCGCAGCTGGCGGCCTTTGGGCGCTGCCATTTTAGCTTTAGCTGCAGCCGAGCTGTTGCCTCCTGCACTGTTTTAACGAAGCTGCAGGGTGCGGCGCTCTGGGAAAGGCTGGGTGTCATAGGCGCAAACGCCTAGTGCATGTCGCCCTAGCCTTCACAGAATAGCTTACAACGAAGGCAGAGCCTGCCTTTGCCCATTTTATTACGGGCGTAGTTGTTTTTCTGCCTTTGTGGTTGATACCCACATTTCTCAGAAGACTTGTCTGTGATCATGTAATGAGAGCACGGTTTCGTCTTTCACCGTTAGGATCGTAGGTTTTTGACAGTCTTTTAGATTTGTGATCTAAATATGGATCACAACTTTTTGAACTTTCATCACATTAACAATATTTCTTCTCTATATCTTAAAAAAATGTTCTTAAGAAAGCCACCTTGGTGACGTAATAAATTACACAATAGGATCCCTGTGTATAATACGAAAATAAACTGATGTTAAGTTTTATGGGGGAGGGTCAATATATTAGCTAGGCATAGTGGCGCATACCTGTAGTCCCAGCACTTGGGAGGTGGAGGCAGGAGGATTGCCATGAGGCCGGTAAAACACTGTCTCAAAAATAAAATTTTAAAAAATAATCAAGGATCGGTGTACAAATAAAAGCTTTTGAACACAGGAAGCATGCATATTAGCAGTCACAAAAGATGGTTGAAAGTCTGGGGTTAAAAGTCTGTTTGTTTTCCTGTATGATAACACACAAGAGCATTTTAAAACAGACGGGAGTTGAGAACAATTTGGTGGGGAGGGAATGTTAGGCATGAAGAGTAAAGAAATGTTTCAGTGATCTCCACAGTTTAAGGGTCACAGAATTCTGCATTTATTTTATTTTACTTTATGTTTATGAGTATATTGCCTGTATGTAAGTTAAGGGCATCTGTATCTTGCATTGCCCACGGAGGACAGAAGAGAGTGTTGGATCTCCTGGTACTGGAGTTATGGATGGTTGTTAGCTGCCATGTGGGTGCTGGGAATCAAACCTGGGTCCTCTGCAAGAGCAACCAGTGCACTTAACCACTGAGCCATCTCTCCAGTCCCAGAATTCTGCATGCATAACAAATATGATGATATTGAGATTTTAAATGTTTCAGATAATACATACATACCCCTAAACTGAAGATAAAATTTCAACATGACAGTTGGAATTCTATTTTTACTCATTTATTTTTAAGAGACAGAGTCTCATTGTTATTCAACCTGGCTCCAAACACTTGGGCTCAAAACACCCTATTTACTCAGCCTCTTTAGCAACTGAGACTACAGAGGAAGGGCCACCAAGTAAGGGCACCAGATCAGGCTTGAAATCCTTCTAAATATAAGTTACATACTGTATCCCTCAGGCTCCTTGCCCTGTAGGCATGCATAATAATTTTTTTCTTTTTTTATATTAGTTTTAAAAGTTGTAAAATATGTGTCCAAATATGCCTACAAATAACAGACTTGGGTTCCAGGAAGCCTGTATTACATTTGGACACTCTCATTCTTGAAAAACTTCAGAATGTTCAAGTGTGTAAGTTTCATAATACATGTGGATAAACATCACATTTTTAAAAAATCATGTATATGATGTGTGTACACCAGAGCATGTATTCATGACTGAGCTAGAAAGTCATATAAAGTGGAGAGAAGTTAAACCACCGCATTTCAACTTTGAACACCTCACTATAAAGCCAGGTGTGTGTGTGTGTGTGTGTGTGTGTGTGTGTGTGTATGTGTGTATATCCAATAACTGGTTGCTTGCTTTTGAGTCCGTTCCTTCCTCTGCGCTGTGAAGCAGGGGACTGACCTTTGTAAATTATTTTCCAGGCCTCCCTTTCCTGCTAGGTTCAAGTCAGATAAGCCTGTGGTGTATGGTTGGCAAGTAGGTAGAGAAAAAAAATCATCTCTTTTCTCTCACTCTCTCTCCAACCCCTCCCTCGCTCTCTCTACACACACACACACACACACACACACACACACACACACACACATGCACACATGCACAGAAGCACGTATCGCCCCTTTTGGGCACTCTGGACAGCATTTTATCTTTTCTGTGGTGCCAGCTCCTGGAGAACAGCTTTTCCATGATCTAGCTCTAATCAGGTAACCTCTTGCTGTGTAACCACCGTTTCTACCTTGGTCTCTCCAGCCCTAGGTATCTTAATGTCTTCACTCTGACGTAAATCCCAGAGATATCTTTGCCCCTAGTTTGGCTTTTCAGTTCCTTCAGCAGCGTTGCAATTAGTTCTAATGTTCAATAATTCTCTATCTTAATGGTCTGGTATGCACGTATCTATCTTCCTGATTGAACCTTGAATTAATCAGATGGTCTTCCATCCAAGTAACAGCCAGGTTTGTCTTTTCAGTCAAATGATGGATTTTTTTCATCCTGCAACTGGTCATTAAAGCTTGTAGTCATTAAATCACCCAAAAGTAAACCACCTCTGAAAACAGAATTGGTTAACTTGCCTGAACCTATTTTATTTTGTTTTCTCTTGAAATAAGGCAGTCTGGCCTTGAACTAGAGATTATTTTGCTTCAGCTTCCCAAGTGCTAGGAGTACAGCCATGAACCACGATACCTAGCCACCATCTTGTTTTAAGTCCTCCTTTACCTTGACTGTTTCCACTCTTAATTAGAAACATGAAACATTCTGATAGCCTCACCTGTATGTAGGGCTGGGTTTGTGGTACATTCAGGCCAGCAAGAGGAAAGCAAAAATCTGTTGGTACTGCTTTGACTTTTTTCCCTTTTCTTTTTACCTCAAAGATGGGTAGTGTGTTTAGCCTGAAATAAGATATAAGCGAGGGCAAGGGTATCACTGATACTAACCTTGACATTGTAAAGCTATTAAGCTTATTTACTTCAAACTTATTTTTATGTACCAAACAGCAAACTGTTAATTCTCTCAGCTCTCTTAATGAATCATGCTACTGCTTAGAGCTAAAATGTTCCCAATGCATCAAGCCCAGCATCTTGTCAAAGTGCATTCCTTATGTAGCATCTGTCTGTAATCTGTCTGAAAAAAAGAATTATGGAAAATAATTTAAAATATAGATATCTATTCATTCCCTTGGGTCATAGCATTCTTCCTTCAGTCTAATCAAAGGATCATAATGTTCATGGAATTGTACTTTTGTTCCCCTCTACTTTCCCAAACTTTATTAAAGAAAAAAGCGGTGGTGATAAATCTCCAGAACGTAGTCAATTTTCTGAGATTCCTCCCTCGAAATGTGACATGTGAATCCAAACACATGCTGGAAGCATACATAGTTCCCAATAGTACTAAGCAGGCGAGAAAGCGACACCCTGAAAATTCATCTTCCAACTTTCCCAAGTCTATGATCTGTTTTCAGATGGGCAATAATTGCCTGGACAGCTACTATGACTTCGTTGACTCTTTTTCTGGAGTTCTCTGAGTTCTTCTATGTGTAACAAAGAATCTGAGCAGCTTCCTTAAGAATTGCATCTCCTGTGTCAAAACCAAGAATATATTTATCTAGAGCAAGAGGCAAGTCCTCTTTTACTTGGTTTCCTTTAGCAACTGCATCCTGAGTTAATAACCAAAATGTGAATCACCTTGACCCCAGGTAATCGTGATGGTGCTGAATCTGTAGGAGTTTACCCGGAGCTATCACACCAGCCTTGAAATCAGGGTTATTTACATCCAAGTGATCAATGACTCTGGGTCTTTAGTTGCATCGTAAGTAGTTTTGTATGGAATTGTAGTTTATATTATACCTTTGGATTTTATTAAAGACTACTACTATAGACTGTTATAGGAGTGGGCATCCCAGATACCCCTTCAGATCTGAGGCAATAATTTCCCAGACATTGGGAAGATTTAGATAAGCCCCTTTCTTAAATTGTGTTCAGACTTATGGAGCTGTTTTACCCAAGATTACAACCCTTGTATCAGATCATTTATCAATGCTGAGACCTAAGATCTGGCAGGATGAGTCTGAAGAACCATCCCAGCTCCTAGAACTGAATTAGCTAAGACCTCTACTGTAGTTGTCTTCCTCCCCACCTCATCTCTTTTTCCCTCTCCATCTCCATCCATTTACCACTCTTCTTCCCCTTCCCCCTCTCCCTGTTCCTCTCTCTCTTATTATCCTTGCAAGTAATATTGTTGAAAACATTCCATGATAAACTTCCTACATGCAAGTCTCCATCTCTGAGTCTACTTTCTCTAAGGAAACTTAGCTTCGGTCAGTTTCAGGAGTGGTAGTTAGAAACATTCTGGGACTAGGAAGCAGGAGGCCCTGGGTTTACTCCCTAGCACCACTAAATAAAATAAAATAAAATAAAAAGAAACATTCCAAAATGAGATTTTGAAGCTGGATTATCAAACATTCTGGTGGCAATAAATTGGACTCCATCTATACTTGACAGTCTCTACATTAACCTCTATGATTTTTATCTCCAGATATCTGTGGCCTGTGTAAATGCTTCCCTTGGTATGTGGATAGGACCTGAAAATCCCTCCCTACCAATAGAGTATCACAAGAATTGGAATGTATGTGATTCTACTTACATGATTAAGTTACATACTTTTAGGAATCATGTCTCACTGAGACCTGCTCTTCCTTGCTGACTTTGAAGAAGCAAGCTCCTACCCTGTAGAGATATCCAGGTGATAAGGAACTGCCCTTGGCCCAATAGCCAAAGAGCTGAGTCCTTCAATGTGGCAGCCCCAGCTGATAGCTTGACAGCCTTGAAGAGGACAGGGCCTTGACAGATACGCAAGCTCGATGTGATAATAAAACGTAGCACCATTGTTACGCAGCAATTAAAAAAAACAAACAAACAGATAAGTCATGAGCGATGGCCTTTGGAACTCTGACCTGTAAACCTTCACTGGAAATGAAGGAGAATGAGTTACTTGTAGATATAGTATACTTCTCAAGCTTTTGAGAGGTTCAAAGAAACTGTTCATTTTAAAGAACAGTGGAACTATATCACTCTTGCCAAATGCCACAGATGCGCTAGAGAAAATGAAGTGCTGAGACTTGGTTGGGGGTCCAATGGTTCAGTGCCTGTCAGACCTCTACAAAGTAAAGGCTAAATGATCATATTTCCTATTTGCTATAGTAAACAAGGATGGAAAAGGCATACTATTTATTTGGGAATCTTGCTCTGACACATTTCCCGAATGGCACAGATGACTATCAGATTTAAGTGGTACCTAAAGCCAGACAAGCCTAAGCATCATCTCTAGATTGTAGGGCAATCCCATTTCTTAGACCTTCCAGCATGTCCCCATTTAGATATCAGTGGCATAAAAAGATGCTGTGAGGTGAAAAGGAAGGGTTTATTATTTTTGTTTTTTATGTTCATGAGTGTATTGTCTGATGTATGCAAATGCACCCCTGTTGTACAATGCCCACAGATGTCAGAAGAAGCATCAGATCCCCTAGAACTGGAGATACAGACAGTTGCCAGCTTCCATGTGGATACTGGGAATTGAACCTGGGTCCTCTGCAAGAGCAGCCAATTCTCTTAAACACTGAGCCATTTCTCCAGCCCCAAAAGGGAAGTTTTAAAAAGAAAGTTATGGGTCTGGAAAGTTAAGAGTGCTGCCTGATCTTACAGAGGCCCCAGGTTCGGTTCCCAGCATCTACATGGTAGCTAACATCCTTCTATATCTCCAGTTCCAGGGTATCAAGTAGCCTCTTTTGACCTCTGTGGATATCGCATAAATGTAGTGCACTTACATATAAGCAGGCAAAATACATTAAATGAAAGGAAGGAAGGAAGGAAGGAAGGAAGGAAGGAAGGAAGGAAGGAAGGAAGGAAGGAAGGAAGGAAGAGAAGGAAGGAAGAAAAGAGAGGGAGAAAGTGCCCAAAAATTCTAAAACAAGATTATGTGATTTTAAAGGGACAAACAACTATTTGTAAAACTGGCCCTTGGCATACTATTTGGACCCTAATAGATTACCTCACTATGTGATGTTAAGTGTCCACCACAAGGTGTTAGGTGTCATCCACTTTGCAGATGAAGAGAGGTTTCCTGAAGGAAGAGTACATTAGATTCATTGGTTAGCTGTTTGGTGAAGGACATTGAAGTAGAATGACAGGAAGATTGGTAAAAAAAAAAAAGGGCCCCTATGAAAGAAACATATGAATACACCTATGGGAGTAGCTATCGAGTGTGAATATCTTTCAATCACAGAGAAATTCCCCTCAGATTTTCCCATGATGAAAAAAAATAAACAACCACACGGGATGAATCCACCAGTTGATATTAACTAGTTTCCATTTTTTTCCTACCATATTCATGGTAGAAAAGGCATATGGATGCCATAACCATGATGCAGAATTTAAGGCTATGCCTGGTGATGAGGACAGAAGTTTATACATGGAGTGCATAGTAGCAGCTGTCACTCAATGATGTTGGTACTGTTAGTGCTACTGTTCAATGTACCACCTTGCTAGCAAAAGAAAACAACATTAGACCCTTAGATGGCATGATCCTTCAAGGAGCTGGAGCGCTGATTACATCCTATTACGGAATGATGAGCAATTATGCTTAGGTGAGATTCATATACATAGGACATTCATTACCTAACATCATTATCTGATGACTTACACATACACATAATCCTGAAAAACATTGTCTCAGGCCAAAGAGCCCACTTTATAGTAAAGATTGTGTGGCAATGGATATGTGTTTGGGGTAGGATGTACCATAGTTCTCTATAGATGTTCATGTCATAATTCTCAGAATCTCAGAACCAAGTTACCTAACTTGGAAAGGAGGACTCTGCACATGTGATGAAACTAATGACCTGCAAGTAGAGAGACTCCTTTTAAGAACCTTCATGTAGAGAGAGTATCCTGGATTACCCAAGCAGTCCAATGTGATCAAAAGAGTTCTTATGAGAGGGAATTCTTATGAGAGGGAGGGAGGATAAGATTAAGAATGGCCACACGAATACAGAAAAAGGCAAAAGAGAAAGAAAGAAAATTTTGAGGATGTATGCTCCTGGCTGTAGAGAGAAAGGAAAGAGCAAGAGGTACAAGTTCAGGTGGACTTTTAGCAGCTAGAAAAGGTTTTTTTTTTTTCTAAATCTCCTTTAGACCCTCCAGAAGAAATTTAGTTTTGGTAACACTCTGATTATAGAACTTCTGCCCACCCAAATGAAGGATAGTAAATCTTTTTTAATGTAGTAAATTTGCTACAACAGTAATAGAAAGCTAATGAGAGATCCTTGGTCTATTTCTTCTATAGCATAAAACACTGCACAGAAGCTGCTGGTGATAGAATAATGCTTTGGGCTTTTGAAGATGAAATCAGGGCACAGCTATACATAATACCTTTTAAAACTATTATGTGAACCTATTTCTCAACTAGAATATGAGTTCAGAAACCCAGAGTGGAAGTACAGGGGCCCTCATTGCAGTGACCTCCTAGAGCATTGGTGTTTTCTGCCCTGTTCAGAAATCTGATTCACAACAGTTTCATGTTTCCACCAGATGACCCCTAAGAGCCCCATTAGACATTAAATTGTCATTGTGTTAAATCACCTCAGTATTTTTAGTCTAAAAGCCCAGCAAAGAAAAGAGCCCGCATCCTGGCAGAAGTAACTGACCTATATATCTCCAAGAATAAATGGAGCTGCCGCTACACATGGGAGCAGAGAATGGGTTTAATACGCAGATGATCTACAATTGTTTTCCTTGGGGCTTTTGACTTAGTTTTAATGTTAAATCAAGTACAGTCTCCATGGCCAAAGGGGGGCATGGTGGCCAAGGGCATAGATCTCTCAGGGCCACCCAGACTGGCTGAAGGTCTGTAAGTAAAGATGACATATACCAGTCTGAAGAAGAGGCATTCGGAGTTGCAACTGTATCAGACTTCTACAAGGGGGAAAAAAAATCTCACACTGAATCTTAGGTATGGAGTGAACTCTCTAGAAGAGAAAATGGACTGAGCGATGCTGATTGGGCTGCAATGATACTGTGTGCATTGCCTGATTTCTCCTTCAGGGTTGAGACTCTTAATCTCCCAGCTATCAGAAGTGCTGGCTGCTGACAGGGTCGCAGCTGAGCCCGTCTCTGAGAATTGTGGTCAGCTGAAGGCTGCTACCTAGCCCATGAGGTGTAGTATGCACCAGGTAACTTAACATTGCAGTGGCAAAGGCAGAGCTCTGTTGCATTGATCTGGGGACACTTCTAAGGGCCATCACAAGCCCAGAGCTCCCTGTAGTTTTGCCTACTGCTTCACTTTCTAGCCGATCCTCAGTTCAGTTTATTCTGCTACTAGTCCTGGTTCTCTCACTTCTTTATCAATTTTGTTCCTAAATGTGATGTCTAACAAACTTAATAGGTCTTTGTTTCACAGGTGGCTTCCTAGAGATCATAATCCGAGAAATTACTGTAATTAAAAGGTATAAAGTTTCACTGTATTCTCTTAAACTATGCCATAATATGCCATGATTCACATTTACTGACTGAAAATTATTACCATTATTACTTTTTTTTGTAGTGTTGGGAATTAAACCCAAAGTATTCACACAGACTAGGCAAGAATTCTACTCTGTAGCAAGATCCCAAACCCTTGAAAGCTGTTCTACAATTAATTACTCAGAAAATTTTTTTAGCTGACTGCTCAGAAGGCTGACACAAGAAGTTCACAAGTATTCTTGGTCTGTCAGGGCTACAGTGAGTTTAAAATCAACCTGGGCAACTTAGTTAGGGCTTGTCTCAACAAAACACATAAACTAAGCAGAAGAAATAATAAAACACTAAAAAAAGGGCTGGCAATATAGCTCAGTGGTGAGTGCTTGCCTAGCATTTGCAAGCCCTGGCTTCAACCTCCAGTATTGTAAAAATAAAGAAAAAGAAAAGGAAAAAGAAAGTCTTTTTCTTTCTCTGAACCTTCTCTTTGATATCTTTTTTTAAATTTAGTCTTTTTGAGACAGGGTCTCCTTGTAGCCTCAGCTGACCTGGAACTTACTATGTAGACCAGGCTGGCCTTGAACTCCCGAGTGCTGGTCTTTTATATCTTTTAAATGATTAATTTTTATTATAAAAGTTTCAACACAAGATAAATGAATCTATATTTCACAATTATTTTTGTGCTATAAAATGACAAAATTATTTAGTGCTATACCTATTGCCAACTATTTTCATGGGGTTTAAATATGTATGATTTTACTTTTTATGGTTCTTTATTGTGAGACATGACATTTATAGAACCTTATGAGGTACGTTATATAATTCAATACATGTATACAATGTATATTAATCAAATCTGCATAAAAAGCACTTCCACCTCTCCAAATGTTAATCATTTTTATGTAATGGGAAGTTTTTACTCACCTAGGCATTGTGGAATACATACATTGTTTTAACCAATGGTTACGTTACTTCATTATAGGAAACCAGAGCTGATACGGCCTTTGTTTTGATGTCCCTTGTTTAACATCATCTCCCTTTACCCCTGCCTGACCTAGTTGCTAGTAACCATTACTCTGCTCCTCTGTTCTATGAGAAAGGCATTTTAGTTTCCACAAATGAGTGAGAACATGTGGTATTTTGTCTTTCTGTGTCTGTTTTACTTTACATAACTTAATGACCTGTTGGCTGCAAATGACAGGACTTCATTCTTTTTGTGGCTGAATTATATTTTCCTGTTCATTTTCTTTACTGTTTATCCTTTATTAGGCATCTAGGTTGATCCCACATCTTAGCTATTGTGAATAGTGCTGTAATAAATGGGAGACAGTGCAAATAACTCTTTCATAATGCTTTTTTTCACTTTTGAATATATTTGATAGAGGGTTTGCTGGATCATATGAAAGTTCTATTTTTAGTTTAAAGAATATCGATACTGATTTCTATAACAGCTATACTAATTTGCATTTCCATTAATGGTGTATTAAGAGTTCCTTTTTCTAGCTGGGTGTAGGGGTGCACACTTTTAATACCAGCACTCAGGAGGCAGAGACAGCTTGGTCTACACAAGTTCCAGGCTAACTGGGGTTACAGGAAGACCCTGTCTCAAAAAAAAATAAAAAAGGTTACTTTTTCCATGTATCTTTACCAGCATTTGTTATTCTTGTCTCCCCTAACCACCCTTTTTTTTGTGGTACTGGGAAACTTTGTGTGTTTGGAAGATTTTAGTCTTCTAGCCATTTCAGAATACAATTGCAAATTGTTTTAATCAAGGGTTACCTTACTGTACCATAGGAAACCAGAACTAATTCCTCTGTGCCTTATGTCCTTCATCTTTCCATCTCCCTTTTCTCCTGCCCTACCTAGCTGTTAGCAACCATTATTCCACTCCATTGGTCTGAGAGACAGGCTGTTCCACGAATGAGGGAGCAGTAGAGTCAAGCAGCGTACTCCTGAGCCACCATGGTGATAAGTGGCATTGATCTCTTTTTGTTTTTGTATACTTGGTGGTCATTTGTATGTTTATGTCTCTCTTTTTCTTCTGAAACAGGGTCTCCCTATAGCCCCAGCTGGAACTCCACATGTAGACCAGGCTGGCCTCTGGAGGGCTGGGGCTAAAGGCATGTGCCACCACCATGCCCTACTCATATGTCTACTGAGAAATGTCTGTTTAGATCATAAGCCCATTCTGTAATTAGATTGTCTTTTTTGCTGATCAACTCTGACTTTCTTCATATTCTGGATATTAATCTCTCATCAGATGAAACTTTGCAAATACTTTCTCCCATTATGTATGTTGTCTACTGATTCTGATTATTTGCTTTAATGTGCAAACACTTCTTAGTTTTATATTATCCCATTTACCTCTTTTCACCTCTATTGCCCATGCCTGTGGAGCTCCATCTAAAAATCTTTGCCATGCTACTATTTTGAAGGGGCATGGAGGACTCAAACGCAACTGTATTTCTACAAAGCCCACCCCAGTGTGGGTGCTGACTCACAAAAGCTGCATCCCTGGAGCTCCTTGCAAGACTTTAAGGCAGCTCTGCCAACTGGAGAGTCTCTCTCTTTCCTGGCAGTTGTTACTGCTTATATAACCATGAAGATGGCCCTTGTGAATCTTTCCTGAGCTTCCTGGGACCTGTAAGATTTGTTTACTTCCTAAGCCTTGTAAGTGTCATTTACGTCTTAGTCTTAAGGAACCTTGCTCCAAGAGAGAATGTTTCCATTCAGAGGAAATGACTATACAACAGTCACTAAGGATTATGGCACCAACAGCAATGCTTACAGAGACAGAGAATAGAAAGGACACCTTATCCAGGTCTCTCAGAATGAATTTGGGAGATGGCTGGACCTACAGCACTAGCAATCACAAATTTGGAACCACAAAATGAGACAGGAGCTTTCCCAGGTTGTATGGATGATTGTAGGTGATGCTGAGATCTGTGACACTGGAAACCATGAACTTGGCCTTGTGTGATGTGAAGAGAACCTTCCCTGGGTCCCAAGGAGTGATTACTTTTTGATGCAGAAGTTTGTGACTTAGTAGTAGCTTCCCTGGCACTAAGGACCCATATGAGGCTTTTTCTCAGTTTGAAAGGAGACGCAGGGGTGATGTTTGTGCTTTTGGCACCAGCAGCTGAGGTCCAGAGACACAGGCTGCAGAGGAAACCTTCCTGAGGTTCCCAGGTATATGCAGAAGATACTGGGCTTCTGGCTGTGACAGCCACAGTCCTGGAGGTGCAAGATACACCTCAGACCTTTCCTAGGTCCTAAGGAACAAAAATAGGTGATGCTGGGACTTAATCAGCAGTTGTAGGGTAAGGCTGTGGCTTTGGACAGTTACTATTACAGTCCATCATTACCTAATCAGTGCTCCAAATAAGGTGGTCAGCACCAAGAAGAAAGTGTCTTTTAGAAAGTCAGATGCACTGGACCAAATGACCAGTATAGTGCCAAAGACAAAGAAAATGGAGGAACACAATGTGACTTGAAATTCAGGGAAGAAAGGGTATTCTTGAAATGGGAAACTAGCAATAGAGAAAGAATGCTGTTTGTCTTGTCTAGTTTATTTTCTTAACTGAAAAGAATTTGAGAAAATGTCCTCATTTTCCCACTTCTATACATACCTGGGCCACTTGTTTGGGCTCAGTCCAGCCTATTTGGTATACTCTTAGGAGTTTTTGAAAGCATACTATATGGGGTAAATGTTACCTGGAAATCAAAAGAATGAAATATTCATGCCACAACATAGATGAACCTTGAAAATATGCTAAATGATAGAAGTCACACACAATGTTTCTACTCATATGATGTATCTGGAGTCGATAAATCCATTGAAGCAGATGGTATATTGATGGCTACCAGTTTCTGTGGCAGAGAGAAGGATGGGGAGTGACTGATGAATCTAGGATAGGTGGGTTAATGGGTAAGGCTATGAAAGGTTCTAGAAGTGTAACTGCACAGCTGTGTGGTTATACTTTTTCAAATCCACCGAATTATACATGTTGAAAAGATGAACACTGTGTTGTGTGAAATATATTTCAATAAAATCTTACTTTAGGACTCGGGGTGTGGCTCACTGGCGGAGTGCATCTTTAGCATGCATGAAACTTACTTTAAAAGTCTGTTTAAAATCCTGATGAGAGTAGTTAGAGCTAGTTGCCACAGCAGAGAAATTGAGCTGTATCTCCCAGACCTGCTCTTGTCCCTTTGCTGAACTTCTTTATACCCCAGGAGGCTGGCTCCTGTGAACTGCATCAGTCGAAGTCCTTGGAGGTTGCATACTGACTGGGTTTAGCTAATGAAGATGCTTTCTCTGGGGACTGAAGGATGAGAAAGAGACATGTCAAGGTATTTCTCTTCAGATCTCCTTCCTTCTTCAGAGCCGCTGGTAGTGGCCGAGCCTCTTCATCACTGGGGCTTCTGCCTGGCAGCTGCTTCTCCTGGGCTCCACTGTCAGGGCTCTCAAGAATCTGCTCTCTCTCTTTGTCCCTTCCATCCTAAAGGTGGTGATAACTTCCTGTCTCCCGTGTTTCTTCCCTTACCCTGTTGTGTCAACAAAGTTTCCTCCTGGAACTTTGTCATCTGGAATATGTAGTCTCTGACACGAGTCAGCGGAAGAGTGAGTTAAAAGGTTGCATGAGAAGCTAAGAATTAGGTTTGAAAGTGACTTACAGTGCTTCCACCTGCATTCAGTGGCTAGAACAAGCCACAGAGCCCCAAAATAACAGCTACGAAGTCTGGGAGAATGTTAATACTCAGGCATTTCTGTTTCTTTGCTGAGTTTATCATCTCTGATTTTAATGTTCTACTTTGATTCATATTTTTTGTCACAGAATATATATTGTGAAGCTAAATCAACTCAGACCTCTGCGCAATAGGATATAGAATGCATGAATAAATGCATGAACAGCTAAAGAACTACGTCAGTGTTTTCCCAATTATTAAAATGTGCAATTCTTATGGAATATATAGTATTTATCTTTCATCCAACTAATTGTTATTTTTAGTTTGAACTGGAGTACAGGAAGATTTGTTTGTATTAATATTTATATCTTATTTATATTTCTTAAGATGAATGACTTTATGTATCTACTACATAATATTTGAATTAAACTGAAATTATTCCTATTTTAGATTCTTGACATTGCAAAGAGTCTCATCTCATTTTCAGCTATTCTTAAGAAAAAAAAACTACTAGACCTTTTAATAAAGTCACCCTTGTATACAGATATGTTTATAATATGACTTTCCTTAACATATTATATTAAATAAATATTCTACCTGGAATGTACTTATCAGCTGAAAACTAAATTCTGTAGCACCATAGCTACTGATAATCTGATAAAAATCTGTTCCTGTAATCCATTCTTTATATAAATATAATTATTCTATATTCAAGGGTTTAATTTTTAACTATTTATACTTTCATATCAAAAATCATAAATAGGTCTTTAATACTTAAACCACCAGCACATCTTGTAATATAATTTTAAAGCAAATATACAAATATAGAAGCCCAATACATTTACATTATGTCCTTTGCTATAGCCTTTGAAAAAATGTTTCTCTCCTGTTTCTAATAGACACAAGCCACCTTCCTAGATGGTAGACAGATAATATTTGTTTCTCATAAACAGATACTGTACTCTTGGTCTAACAGAGAGATGTGTTTTCCTAGTCTGGGTGGCAGGTCTGCCCTCTGCTTTGATAGACACTACTCTCCATGTGTACTAGATAGATGATACTTTCTTGGTTTAATGGACAGATGCTGCCTTCTGGTCTGGCTAGGTAGATACTGCCCTTCCTGTCTTGTAGGACATTAGAAAGGCAATATCTCAAGCTAAAATCATCCTTCAGCTGTAACTCAGGATATAATAAATGATTCTCTGCTAATTACCAGTAGTATAAAGCTTGAATAGACTCTGAGAAATACATCATGGACAGGATGAAAGAGGTAATTACTTAGCTACTGTTGCTACAACAAACTCAGGTAAATGTCTATTTTCCTCCTTAACCTACTTCAAGGAGGACAAGAAGAGTCCAGTTCTATGCCAAGCATTATACACATGCTTTATAAAACTGAACAATGGCATGGAAATCTACAGAAAGAAAATCCCAGCATAAGACAACTGTCATGTCTGCCTCAGTTTTAGTTTGGGAAACTGTCAGCCTCATTTCTAATAAGTCAAAGGAAAAGTTAGTTTTGCTTTTATAAATGGAAGAAGTTACTAAACTAATCAATATAAAACACTGACAACATTCAGTATTGAAGGAAGTGTGGTTTTTCTCATAGTCATTCTTGAATTAAACAGTCTTCCCTTTTGTACTAAGAAAATTACATAATAGCAAATTCTAGAAGTCAGACCATCATTATTATATATGATATAGGTACATCATGTGTTTGACTTAATATTTTGAATTTAATTCTTTATTAATTCTTTAATTCTCATTTGAAAACAATGTAAGACTTCTAAAACATGAACATTGACCTGTCCTAGGATATCTGTAAAATGCAAGAGAAAAATATTATTATTGTTTTCTTAAGATAGAGTCTCCCAATAGCCCCAGCTGGCTTGGAATTCAGTATGTAGACCAGGCTGACCCCAATCATCTAGCTTTTGCCTCTGAAATGTTTGGATTAAAAGTATATGTCACCACACCCATCAAGTAAGTTATTTTTAACACAGAAGCACTGCATGTCAGAGTGTGTGTTGCGTGTATGCAATATCTTGCTTGACCCACCAATCCATTTTCTAGTCATTATCAAGATCTGAAGATCACTCCTAAAACTTGTCTTTGTACTCTGACATAAAATAAAAGAATCGACTTCCTATTCTGTCCAGGAAAAGAGCTTTCTTCAATTCAGTGTTTTAAAGCAACAAACACATTTGTCAGTAATATTATTACAATTCTGTTTGCTTTTTAGTGTTGTTATGGATTTTTCACATATCAGAATCATTGTATTTTAATAACAACAAATATCTGGTCCCAGCTGAATAAGCTACTATAAACTGTAAATGTCACAGCAATCGTCTAATATTTTTTGTAACTGGTAACAGAAAAATACCATTATATGCTACTACTAGAAACAGTGTGTTTCTACTATACAGATTTATCATTGTGTGGATTTCAGCGTAATCTCATTAATAAAGTCAAAATATTTCTGGACCATTATATTGTTTCATTTATTTGTCCATTTTATTTCACCCAGAACTCAGAAAGAAAACCATCCTAGTTTATAAAATGAAATGTTTGGATTAAAGGTACAAAATAGGCATTGAAGACATGAAAGCTTTAGCATACTTTTGAAAAATCAGTGAAAATATGCCATTCTTGTCTGTACCATTCCATTCTGCACATAAATCATCACTGCATGGTATTCTGATGTATGATTTTTGTGAATTATGTGTCTAAATGAACTGAGTAAACTGAGTCATTGTTCCTACCCCTTTCCTAAGAGAAGGAAATGCAGTGATATTTGAACTTTGTTATTTATTACCAACTCTGGGAGAATATATACCTACTTCAAATCTTCAGAGATACATGCATGCATGCATGAATAATAGCTGAGGAAAAGTGAAATTAGCTAAAGCATAATTTTAACATTTGGTCTTACTGCATTCCCATCGATTTAGGAGTTTATAAACTGTATAGTGATTTCTTGAAAACTGATTTTCTTTAGCACAATCTCACATTAGTATTTGATATCAAATGCTAAGGTTTTAAATATAATTTTAAAAATATTACTAAAATTATTAAAGTACAACCCTTATATTCTTTAAACACATCCCAAAGTGTTTTTAAATGATTCCAACATCACAAAATTAAAATTTGGTATGTAACTGAAGGCTATGTAACAAGAAACAGGGTCAGACAGGAGAAAACTCCCTTCGAATTGTTGGTCAGCATAGTCCAAGAGACTCCAAAAATAATACAGATTATTGTCACAGCCCTCCCAGAAATCCCTGTTGCTGAAGACAGGATATACTTCAGACACTGGACTTGGAGCTATAGAGCTGGAACTGACTTGGAAACCTACTCTCTGATGACTAACTCTCATAGTTTCAGAGGATACTATGCAAGCTGCTAAGGGAGAAAACCAATCAGTGGTCCAACCTTAGCTGTAAAACCTAATAGCCACAATGACAGGCACAGAAAACTATATCAGTGCAGCAAGGGCTCTTCTATCTGGGGGGCAATCATCAGCTATCTAATTGGACTTAAAGCCCACCCAGTGGGAGGGAACTCATGTGTGGCACCATAAATATAGCCAAACACACATGGCTGGAGAACTCATAGATCCTAGAGAAAATCCTACGTCTGTCACATCCTTAGACAAATGTAATTTCTTACTGTATACTAAACACACATCCTTATATTTATAGACAAGTATACCTGTGTCAACACTCATCAAAGAAGTTTCTTTTTGCAAGAGATGGAGACTGTTATAAAGTTCCACACCTGGCCAAACAGAGAATAAGTGTTTATGAAATACCCAGCTCTTAGAGACACATCTACAATGGAACCTCTACACCTAAGGCTCATGGAATACACCAGAACAGGGGGTAGACAGGATAATGATGCATCTCTCAACTCTCACCAGCAAAGCTTCCTCATGCAACAATGTGACTGAAAGCCATAACTGACCAAAATGTAGAGAATAAGACTGCCAAGTATGTGTCCCTGGATAGGACTCCTATATTAAACTTCACCCACCCAGGGCTCAATGATCACTGTAGAAGAGAGGACAGAAAGATTGTAATAGCTAGGGGTGGTGGATGACCACACAGAAGTTTTCTAGGCTTCTGGGAACTTGTGCATATGAACTTATAGCAATTGTAATAGCATGCACTAGACCCATGCAAACTCAACCTGGGGTGGGGGAGCCAAACAGCACAGACCTTGGGAAGTAGGCAGCAATCTCCAACCTCAGTTAAAGAATTATTGGCATATCAGCAGCTGATATTGGCAAGGAGAGTAGATCTTTTTTAAAGGAGTGATGCTAGATAGGCTGACCGAGCTCCAGTGAATGAATTTATACCAAGGGACATCTGGGGACACAAACCTGACTCTATAGGTCTTAACATATATGGTAGAATGTTGCATAAAATCCAGGGGAGAGGGCTATGGAGGGGGTCAGATAGGGAACAGGTTCTAGATATGATTAAGATATATGAAATGCACAAAAAGTCAATAAAAATAGTGAAAAAATAAAAATGGCTAAGTGCTGGGGGTTTTGTTTTGTTTTTGAGATGGGGTCTGCCTATAGCCTCAGTTGGCCTGGAACTCAATATGTTGACCATCATTTCCCATCATGTTTTAAAATTATTTTTAGAATAATATCTAAACCATGTGCACACACCACCTTCTAAACAGATCTTGAAAAGATTATTTTTAAACAACTTGGGTATATTACTTAATCTGTCTGTTCTTTGATTCTTATCTTTAAGATAGAAACTCCACTACATATTTTAAATATTAATCTTTCATGGGTTGCCACATCTGTAAGTCTGCTTTTTAACTTAGGAATGCCTGCCTTAGTTCCCTCTCCTGTTGCTGTGAGAAAATACTCTGACAAAACCAACTTGAGGGATAAAAGGTTTATTTCAGTTCACAGTTCAAGGTGCAGTCTGTCATGGAAGGGAAATCAAGGCAGAAGGAGCTTGAAAGAGTCTCATTGCATCCATAATAAGAAAACAGAGAAGGATGTGTGTGTGTGTTTCTCTATTTGATTCAGGATTCTAGCCCTCGGAATAAGTGCCACCCACAATGTGAGGATAGTTCCATTACAGTTAATGTAATTTAGGTAATTTCCCACAGGCATTATCAGAGGCCCTTGTTCTAGGCAATTCTAGAATCTATGAAGTGGACAATTGGCACTATCCATCATAACTTCATTCAGAAACAGAATGTCTGTTATTCACTAAATTCAGTTCTGAGTCATCTTTGCCCCATAGGTTGCATATTATGCAGGATGTGGCATAATCTAAATGAATACCATTTAAGATTGTTGCAAGGCCTGTTCATATGGCATCTAGCTGTCAGTTTTTGTAGTGTACACTACATATAGAAAATTGTGCCTCTCTGAGTTTTTACCAAATCTCAGCTTCCTCACAATTGAACTTACTATTCCTTAGCATCCACAGAAGTGCCTGTGCAGTGACTGGTATCTACATCTTTCAGTTTACACAGTAAGTCTGAGAGCCAAGAGAAGATGAGACAGTTGGTAATTGTGAATCTGGTGGAAATACAGGGAGAAGAACGGGAATGAGCCAACCGCTTCTAAAACGTATATTATCTGCCTAGAAAAGACTGCCATTCTGTTTGCTGGAAGACATCTGTGTTAGGAGAGATTTCTTCCTACATTCCCTCACCTACCTGTCTCACATGTGATTTGTGGATGCTCTTTTTTGCTATACAAGCATCCTTGAAAGTTAGAGATAATGTCAGTCTTGCTATAGTTTGGATCTGGTGTACACTCTAAAGGCTTCTGTGTTGGAACTTGCTTCCCAGTATGGTGATGCTTTGTGGTGGTAGGATCACTGTGGCGCATGTCTTTGATCAAAGCATTGGGAGACAGAAGCAGGCGAAGGTGACCCTGATCTACATAGAGAGTTCTAGACTAGCTGAGGATACAGGGAGACCCTGTCTCAAAAAGACAAAAAATAAAAGAGGTAAACCTAATGACCTAATGGAGGTCACTGGGGACACTGACCTTGGAAGGAACCAGGTAGCTCTTCTGGGACCTCTGTTAATTCTTGTGAAAAGATTGTTAGAAAACAGCAAGCCTGGCTTCCCCTCTTCTCTGGCTTCCTGCCCTTCTGTGTGATCTCTCCTCACATATCCCTACCTGGATACTGTGCACCATGATGTTAGGTGGTTAGCCTTGACCAACTGGCAACCATGCTGTTTGCCCTTTCAACCTCCAAAACTTCAAACTAAATAAACCTCTTTGTTTGCATATGGTGTACTGAACTTCAACTTTGTAGTATCAAAAGTGGATATATATTCAGAGTAAAAGATTTGAACGCTTACTCTGTAGTATAATGCAGATACCACCTTTGGAGCAAAAATTAAGCTCACCAAGGATTGATGTTAAAATATTCAAGCTCTTTAAGCTTGGAAATAGAATCTACTATGTAGACCAAGATTACCTTGAACTTGTAGATTTCCTGGTGAGGCTTTTCTTGAACATTCAAATGTAGTCCAGGCTGACTCAGAGTTCCTCTCTTAAAATGCAGCCTACCTTATATACAGATGTTCTTAACTCCTTTGATGACTAATTGTGGGAACTGGTTTGGGGAGTAAGAACAAAATTAATACTCTGACTACTGGTTTGTTGGGAGTAATAAACTATTCCTTGACTCTGGAGTTGTTCTACCAGCATCTTTGAAACTATGGTCAGGCTAACTTGCTAGTTTGTAAGTAAGGTAAAGATTCAGACTCCTCATAGTTCCAGAGAATCTGCTTGGGCAGTAGATGTGTGTTTATCTGAACAGAGAAAGACAGCAAATGGGAAAAAGAACTCGAGTGATCAGCTTGCAGACCACCATTGGACTGGGTACCCAGCCGCCTTTGGCCACAATAGTGGAGATTAACAATATAATGAATAATAACAACAGTGAGGTTTCAGGAGCTACTTCAAGCGTGTTTTTCACTTATAGCTGAGAGTTTCACATTATTTAACATGGAGTCACATATTTTCCTAGAGATTGTTACGTAGTATGTCTCCAGCTAGGCTAGCTTTGGCATTTCTGATCATGGAGCCAATGAGTCACCCAAAAACATGGCCTTCTCATGGTGATGAGTGAACAAGAATGTACAAGTCCCGTTGACATTTCTAAGTTTTTATTTATGTCCTGTTTGTTAATAATCCATTGACTAAAATAATCCCTTAATCTATAAATAACACTGATTAAAGAAAATAAATATATTTGGGGCAAATAAATCCTATCACAAGTCCAAACTGAAAGAGCAAAGAAATAAACTTCATGTTTTTAGTGGAAGTCTGAAAAGTTGCATTAAAGGAGGTGGGTACAGGAAGGGTAAAGTTTGGGGACTTGTGATGCCGTCCAACAATGAACAATGATTCCATTTGTGCTTCCTTCCAGTAGGACAGTGATTTTCCTTGAGTCCAGTGAGTAGGGTGGGATACTACTTAGGGTACTTCCTGCCAGGAAAGAGTTCTGCATTAGCTGGAGACTGTGAGTGTTCCACAGATGGTGGGAACTGGTGAGTCGGGGGAGGTAAAAGAGAAGGAAAAGGAGCCAGGTTTTCTACACCATGTTGTTTGGAACCATGCAGTTTGGAAACCCTCATGGTTGCCAAATAGTTCACATGTACCCTTGAGTGAAAGCCAGTGTTTTAGATGCATGTGACAGACAGTGACCTGTGCAGAGTTGAAACTAGTACAGAGAGGACCATGTCCTGAACCATCAGTCTCCCATAATAGCATTCCCTCACCTGCCAACTTCATTAAACCTGTACTTTGAAGAGAAAAGGAAGAGTGAGACTCTGTCTTTGCTTGTCCAACCTGAACTGAGAGAAGTAGGAAGAGGAGGCAAGGAAAAAAGAGAGAGAACTTACAGAACCCAGAATCTCCTGAACATGCTGATACTGAACTTGGCAGATTAAAGAAGACAAAGGCATCCTGTATTTACACTTCTCCTGAATGAAACTCCTTGGTAAACCAGGAATATAATAAAGTACACAGATTGTTTCATTTAAGTTGGCTAATCAACATTTAAGAAATATGATCATTATTTAGATCCAAAAGAAATGCAAGTAAATTTGAAAAATAAGTGAATCCGAGGATCGACACTACATCCTTTTATAGGAGATTTCATCACCATCATTTTGTCATTATCATCAGCAAAAGATGACTAAACCTGGCTATTTAGAAATCATGTTTATAACCTATTATAAGCAGATATGTGGTAATTTATAGAAAAACCTTGGAAATGTATTATAAAAATCACTTCAGTAATCCCACAACACAAAAATAGCATCTGTTCATATTTTGACCTATTTTCATTTAATATTTCTTCTCTTTGTGTGCATATCTTTCTGAAAGTATTTCAAGATTATACTATGTACTAGCCTTTGAATCTTTTAAACTCAAAATTATATTGTTATAATTCTTACATAATTATTTGAATATTTAATTTTAACAAATGTAATAAGCAACATATGAAAGGATTGTATTTTATTCAACAGTTCCCCTTTTGTTGTTCACTTGTTTTCATCTTTCAGCCTTACAAATCATGTGAAGATCTATTTCATTCTCTGTAAAATTTTGACATGACCTCCAATTTTATTTATGTTGAACTGCATTCCTAGAAGCGGAAACACTAGGTAAACAGATTTTTCTTTTCAAGACTTTAACATGTAGTATATTGCCCAAGATGGATGGTTTCTATTGTAAATCCCTAGAACAATTACAGAGGCATCTGTGTTGTAGCACTCTTACTGCTGTTAACATAAATTAGCCAGCTGGGTATGATGGTGCACAGCTTTAATCTCAGTGCTCAGGAGGCAGAGGCAGGCGGATCCCTGTGAGTTCAAGGCCAGCCTGTCTACATGGCAAGTTCCAGGTCAGCTGGGGCTACAGGGAGACCTTGGCTCAAATAGACGAAAGAAAGAAAGAAAGAGAGGGGGGGGGGAGAAAAAATAGTTAAATGCAAGAGAGATGAATCATTTTGTTTTTGTCATTTTGTGTTCTCACTGAGTGTTCATAGATAAAGAGATAGATATAAAAAGTAGGCATATTTGTGCACCTACATTTTTACCTCTTGAAACTGGTCTCTCCTATTATAACCACTGGCTCCCCCCGCCTCTAGACTAAACCCAGGATTTCATATGTGTTAGCAGTACATGCCAGGCAAATAATATTTAGCTACTTAGCTACCAAGCCCCAAACACTGGCAATGTTTTGTTTGTTTGTCCACGTAAAAAGCACACTCTAAATTTTATTTTCATTATTTTTTGGTGCTAAGAAGGGAGCCCAGAACTTCTCGTGTGCTAGGGGAGTCCTGTGATGCTGCACTACACCCAACCCTACATTCTGAATTTTTTAAAAGAAATTAATTGTATTCTTTAATAGTTTGATACTTGTACATAATGTACTTTGATCATATTCACAAACCCCTGTCGCCTTCCCTCAGCCTCTAACCCTCCCTCTGGACTCCTTCCTTTTCTTATTTTCATTCTTTTTTTTTTTTTTTTTTTGAGACCCACTGAGTTTGAGTAGTGTGTTTGCATGAGCATGGGTATGGAGCTATTTACTGAAGCTTGAGCTTCTTAAGAAGAAAAGTAACTTCCCCTCTCCAGCGGCCATTAACTCAATAGCCTCTCAGCTAAGGGTGAAGCTTCAGGAGCCCCCATCCGTGCTGGAATGTTGACGGACTCCATCTTGTACAGGTCTTGTGCAAGTAGCCACAGCTTCCATAAGTTCACTAATGTAGTGGCCATATGATCCCAGAAGACAGTGTTTCACAGCACTCTCCCCCGTCCTCCGGCTTTTATGTTCTTTACAATACTCTTCTGTAATGTTCCCTGAGACTCAGGTCAGGGTGGGAGGGTGATAAGAATATCCCATTTAGGGCTGAGCATGCAAGTCACATATTCTCAGCACTTTGATCAAGTATGCATCTCTGCATTAACCACTGCCCACTGTAAAAAGAAGTTTCTGAGACCAAGATAGAGAGCAGCACAGCTGTATGTGTATAAATATGAATATTTAGAGGGAAGTTTGACATACCCATTCAACAGAACAACGCTAGTAGGTTTCCCCCTAGGGCCTATGACCTCCGCAGTCATGAGCTTTTGATAAGGTTTACAGAATCAAGCATGAATTCCTTGCTGTGGAACAGACATCAAATCCAATCAGGAAGTGGTTGGTTACTCCCATAATCGTTATTCTACTTTTGCCCCAGTGGACAAATTTTGTCTGGTAAATCAGTACTGTAGCGTGTAGGGTCCACCACCGGGTGAGACCTCAGATGATTTTCTCCCCTGGCAGCCTGCATAGCACCTTCCAGCAGTATGAAAGCTGGCAGCAGGGAGGAAGCTGCAGGCTCAGTTCCAGCCTGATTTCTGTATATGCTGTAATCAAAATATGTGGTGTCTTCAGTAATAGGATCTTATGTAGTTCTGGTGGGCAACCAAGAGCAGTAGTAAGGACCTATATCGTTTGGGGAGTCTCTGGGGCCTCTCTGAGTAACAACTTATAAGGAAATACCTTTTGTGTGGCAATTACCTCTAAGATAAAACCTTCCATCTTGGAGGGAATCTCTTAAAGCTCAAGAGGCAAACTCAAAGGCCTCAGGAAATCCTTGAAACTGACCAGGTAGGCCCTCCCTCCCCAAACATACTAAAGCAGTAAGGACTACGAGGAGACACCCATAGACCAACTGAGTTTCCTGGAAAATATATGCTCCAACCTGCCAAGCTGCCTGCAAATTGTACAGTGAATTCCAGGTTTCCAGCTTTCATGAGCTATCACCTGTGTTAGGGTGCACACTGGGTGATGCAGCTGTCTTTGAGTCATTTCTTTTCCTGTAAGTAACCCCTCACTCGTATTTCTGTAAGTAACCCCAATGGAAAGCATTGGTTAACCAAGCTGGACTTTGGTGGTACCCTTACTTCAGCTCTTGTCAGTTCCCTTTCTGGGGTGATTAGACATTTGTTCATGTCTCCGCAGGATAGTGTCACATGTCAGTATCCTACACCTCACACTGGGATTTTCCTTTAATAATGTATGGTTCCTGGGACCAGAATATCCACTTATGCAGACTATGTCAATTCAAATGCTCTTTTTAAAATTGTATTTTAATCAGTTTACAAAGTAGCAGGTTCCATATAGGTTTTCATAATCTTTTGTTCGTGCTACCATTCCTTCTACTCCTTACTCTCCTCAATCCCCAGTTCCCATGCCAGTTTAAAACTTGCCACCCCCATTTCCCCATTGTACTTTCATATTATGTGCGTAATACTAGTCCTTACTTCCCTAACGTCTCTTCCCTCTCCCCTCCCATGGGCCCTTTACTGGCAGTTTTTAAAAGCCCATTCTATTAAGTAGTGATTTTAGACCCATTCTATTTGTCTAATCTTATATCTAAGTGCTTAGAAATCTCATGTGTTAGGAATTTTAGCTCAACTTCTGAATTTATTTAGTTTGTTGAGGTAGTTTTCTAGCAATCATTACACTGTAGCTAGAGACACCTAAGTTCAAACTCATTTTAATCCTTATTAGTTCTATAATCTGTATCCTTACTCCCCTGAGCTCCAATGAACTCAGTTCTAAAATGGATAGAATAATTCTAGTCTTAAAGGTGTGGTGTGTGTGTATGCACACATGCATGCATGTGTATGGAAACTGACAGGAGAATCTACTACATAAAATGTATGCACTATTCTGTCACTCTTTCCAATCAAACCTTGAGACCACATGTAGATGCCTGGTAGAAATTTGATTCATATGAAAACATAACTGTTTCATGGTTTTAACAGTTTGTTCTAATAATGTGTTAGTTTTTCTTTTATGGTGACCATTATATTTCCTGTTAATTGAGATTACAGTCATCTCTAAGTAATATATAAAGCTTCTTAGTCTTGAAACCATGTCCTCTTCTTGTTTCTTCTAACAGTGCTCTACACAGTGACTCAACACTCTCTTTCTCTTTGTCTCTCCCCACTTCCTTTTCCTCCTTGCTTACTTTTTTTAAGATTTCATCTTTAGCAATTCATTTGCATATAATCAATGTTTTCAAGATTTTTTTTTACTTTTTATTTTTGAGATTTTGATGAGTATTGTCTTTGCATGATTTCTGTCCCTCCCAGACCATGTCCAACTCCTCCTATGTCCTCCCTGACTCCCTCTCAATTTCTTGTCCTCTTTGAGTATTATTGTTACATATACATGCATATGTTTCTAAAACTACCATACAATTGAATTATGATACTACTGAGTATATACTCAAAGGAATTTAAACAACATACCACAGAGATACTTGAACATCCATGTTTATACTGCACTGTTCACAATAACCAAGCTATGAAACCAGCTTAGATATCCATCAATGAATGAATGAACAAAAAAAAAGGGATATATATACACAACAGAGTTTTTATTCAGCCATGAAGAAAGAGGGCGGTATATATGAACTTCCATGAAATCGCCATTTAAACAATGACAGTTCTGTCTGATGCATAGCTATTTGTATAGTGTTAAATCATTTATATAATTGTGGAGTCTTAAAGATCAACGGAATCATGAAAACAACACCAAATTTAAGACTTACATGAAAGAAATCAGCAAAGGCCTGGTAACCACCCCTATTGACTTCCTGTGGAGAAAAGTCAATCAGACAAAGGATTTGTTTGATATGATATCTTTTCTGTGAAGCCCTTTGTGAATCTATTAGAAGAAAATGTTTCTATTTTCATAACGTACGAAGTATCAGGAAAGCAAATGCCAACTCACATTGCATGAAATAAACAGAATTTTCTTTGCTTAGTTTGAAGGCAGACTTGACCTTAATACTGAAATTGATCCAAATACGCTTTTACCTTGGGACTGTTAGTAGGACCATTCAGGTCTTCCATACCCTGATCAGTGGTATGTGACCAAACAAACTATAAAATTGACTTAACTTGGAGGGCAGGGGATTGAAATAATGAAAATGGCCTCATTAGTTCCAACTCTATAATAAATTGTCCAGAAATAACTGATAGAAGACAAAGTCTTTTGTTTGACATTCTCATATTTTCTCTGTTGCTCTGTAAAAATGAATAAAGATTTGTGTCTGTTGATTTTGATACTTTATACTATTATAAAGCAACAATATTATTTTTTTCTCTTTGGTAGTACTGGGGATTAGGCACACTAGGTAAGTGCTCTACAACTGGGCTACATCCCCAGTCATTATGTTTTTGAGAAATGGTCTCATTATGTAGCCTGGGCTAGCCTTAAACTGGAGATTTTCTTGCTCAGCTTCCTGAGTACTGTCACCACCATTCCCAGTAGGAATGTACAATTTTTGGTTTGAGAATTTCTTACATACATATAATGTGTTTTGGTCCAACCCATCTCCCTACTCCTTCCCTTCCAGTTCCTTCTCCATCTCCTCCGTTACCCTCCCAACTTAATGTACTGGTTTTTAAGCCCATTGAGTCCACCTGTCATTAGTGCTTCCTGTATGTGCATGGGTGTAGGACCATCTACTGGAGCATGGGTAGCCTCTCAGCTGCCCTATCCCTGAAGAAAACTGACTGACCCTCCCCTAAAAACCATCAATAACTCCTCAGCTCTTCATAAAACCCTCTCCCATCCATGCTGGGATTTCGGCTGAATAGATCTTGTGCAGGTCTTGTGCCTATAGCCATAGTCTCTAGGAGTCTGTATATGCAACGACTCTGTCACATTCAGCAAATACTGTTTGCTGAAGTCATTCACTATCCCTGGTTTATGCAATCTTTCTTCCCCCTCTTCTGTGATGATCTTTGAACCTGGGAGGGAGGGGTGTGATATAGATGTCCCATTAGAGCAGAATATTCCATAATCTGTTATTCTTTGCACACTGAATAGCTGTCTTTGCATTAATCACCATCTACTGAGAAAAGAAACTTCTTTGATGAGAGTTGAGAGATGCATTAATCTATGGATATAAAGATAAGTACTTGGGGGCAGTTTGTGGAATGTATAATTTTTTAAGAGGAAAAATACAATATTTCTTAGTATACTGTTGCCTTAGTAAATGACCATCTGTTCATTTGAGAAAAATTAAAAGGCTTGCACTGTGCATCAATGATGTTTATTAATGATGACTATTTTTTCCTTCATAAAAGACACAGATTTTGAGTATTCATTCGAATAATCCAAGTAAGATCAAAGTTGTTTCTTATTCATTCTACAGACGTCTAATAATGTACTGTCCAAAGGCTGGTACCATACTCTGTTCCAATGACCCAAATGTCTGTCCTTTCTCCCATCTTGGCAACTCAGCTTCATTTCGACATATCATCATTCAAGTTAGATGTTAGTCAACCAGTTAGCCACTTGGAAAATAATTCACTAGTTCCTCAAAAAGTTTAACAGAATTAACTACTTAATGATGTATGAATTCTATTGCTATGTATATGTTGGCAAGAAGTGAAGACACATATACCCACGTAAATGTTCATAGAACTATTATTCATAATGGTGCCAAAATGGAAACAAATTCTGTATTTATTCATGGGTGCTATACAAATGTGCTATACTGACACGATAAAATATTAAATTTAGTCATAAAAGTAAAAGGAGTCTTGATTGGTTCATATGATACATGGATAAAACTTGAAAACATTATGAAGAAATTAAACATAAAAAGCTATGTTATATGATTCTATTTAGGTGAAATGTCTACAATAGGAAAACCTATGAAGGTAGGAAGATTAGTGATTGCCAAAAGTTGAAAGAAGAGGGAGTGAACAGTAACTGCTAAACCTGTAGTACAGGTTTGCTTTGGAGTGAATGAAAAGTTCTGGCATTATACAGTGGTGATGACTGCATTGTAAACATAAAACAAAATCTCTACATTTTCCTCCTTTTATCAAGGGTAACATGTTCAGTGATTAAAGTAACTGATGCCATTTCCTGTGCTCTCATAGGAATGCTGTAAAAAGAGAAGGAAGCCAGATGGAGCATGGAAGGAAATTAGGAGAGGACAGAGGTAGGTGGCAGGTCTTTCTGAGAACAGTAATATGGCAGGAAAACAGGATGGGGTGGCAGGTGGTGGAGGGAGGGGGCAGATAGAGAGGGACACAGAGACAGCAACATCAACATTCATATGTGAAAGAAACCAATAGACAGACACTGGGAACCCCGACCAAAACTGACATGTAACAGAGCATGTGCAGAAAAGGCACCATGCAAATGTCCTGAAGTGCTTGGCCCAGGTACCATTAGCCTTTGACCTTTCTCTAGCTCCAGCCAACTTCCAACCTTGGTAGTGCTTTTCTTAATTATTTCTGTTTCTGCAAGTATCTAATTCTTTGTGGTGGGACACAAGAAGCTGGAAATCCAGTGGGGGTTCTTTGGACCCCAATCCATGCCTGTAACAGTAGGATTATCTTGGCACTCAGGGTACTCAAACATTCTGACTAGATATAGCACCCATGGTTTTAAAAGCTTTATTCTGTGTGAAACAGAATCTGTAAGTACTTCAGTTCACTTTGTGGAATGACAAGTAAGAATATCACAGTTCCAGTTCTAGCAGGAAAAGGTTCTATAGCCTCTGCCCCAAGGGGCAGCCTAGTGTCCCATTGATACTGATTGCAAGGAACGTTCATCTTCATAATTACAGAAGTAAGAGCTGATGCATGAGATGTGACCTCTCAGGTAGAGGGTTTTCTTATGGAGGCAAGCGGGTTGTTTGTTTGCTGTTGTTTCGAATCAGGATCTCACAATGTTGCACTGGCTGGCCAGGAACTTGTTATGTAGGCCTGGCTGGCTTCAAACTCACCTCTGCCTCTGCCTCCCGGTGCTGGGCTATAAGGCATGCACCTCCACATCCAGCCTACAGGTAGAAGTTTTAATGAGAAGGAAAAGTGGATAATGCTGATTGTGAGAGATTTAAGCTGCCCACCTAACAGAAAAGAAAGGAGAACATGTTAATCTGGTAGCTGAAGTGGCTTGATGTCTGGAAAGCTTTGTTAGTCATGAGTATGGCATTTTTAGAAAGTATCTTCCTTATGATTTGAAGTGTTGTTTTTTTTTTTTTGCTCCCATGCAAAGTACAGATGGGTAGCCAGTTTGCCCATGGCACCCTGTACCTGATTGGGTTTTACTTTCGGTTTTGGTTTTCTCTCCTAATGAAAAGGAAAGAGGTACATTTCATGTACCGCTGACGAAGGAGGGGAGAGACTTTTGGTAGGTGACAGGTTATGGGTTAAGGGTATGAAACCCAGTGGTCTTCTTTTGTCCCCATTAGCTTTTCTTTCTGTTTTACAACCAGCCACCAGAGCAGGATGATATTGTTGAGTATGTAAATTGAAAGCACAGCTCCTACCTCAAAGAGAATAAGAGAATTTATTATGGAGCCAAATATGAGTGACCATGACCCATGACCCATGACCCAGGAACACAGATTTAGTTTGCCCCAGATATGTTCAAATGAGGTAACTATTTCATGAAGTTTTTATAGTAATAGAACAAAGAAAGTCAGAACCTTTTTCAAACATATTGATGAGTTTATTAGGGGGGCAGGTTAGAGCAAAGTGGGGCAACCTCAGATGGCACCTGATGACATTCTTAACTTTTGGATTAGTTAAGGCTAGGGGTCTGTTCATACAGTCCAAAGATTTACCTAATAGTCACCAGGATGTTAGGTCACACAAAGAAGTAGGCAATGAATGGCCACTGAAGAGACTAAGATAGCCCAAGATACTTTGGCTCTGAACTTGCAACATTCCATCCTCTCCACAATCACCGAAGTTTTAATTAGTCACTCTTCTAGAATGTCCCAAGGCAGTGACACTTTTCAGGAACTTCAGTTAACAAGAAGGAGGATGCTTCAGTTTTAGCAGTCACATTCCCAACGTTTATCCTAAGCACCGAACTTAGGTTATAGGACTAACTCTAGGCCAGATTGCCTGGGAATTTTTTTTCAATCTAAGACTTACCTATCAGCTTGGGGGTAATTTTCACAGGTGTTAAATGCTTATTCATCTTACATATGGACTTCTATTTACTTTTCTACATACATTTTAAACAATGATGAGATATTTACTGATTTACTGTTCTTGAAAGACAACACTGCAGAATATTACTGAATGGCAAAGCAAATCAAAAACAATACATATTATGGGAACATTGTATACTGACAACATGGAGAAAACAGGGTCACTGAGAAGTGTTAATTATAAGAAAACACAGTTTACAATTTTGGTAAATGTCACTGTGTATTTTTGAATTTGTCTGATTTCTATTTTTGAAGAAAAACTTTCTCCTCTTTCATTAAGAAAGAGCCCTATTAGCAGAAACATGAACATTAATTTACACATCAATTAGAAAATCTTGGCATCTGGTTTTTCTTGAAAAGTTTGGTCTCTGTATGACGTAGGAATGTTTTTAATCTTAAATTTTGGTGATCTTCCCGTTATTTTTCAGAACCTGAATTTGAGTGCATACATAACATGTCATCATATTTCTAGCCAACATGGCTAAAATAAATAAATAAACCTCTTCAATTTTTACAATTTGATGAAGACAGACACTCTGTGCCACTTTCTGGCATTTAGTAGTCATAGAGGTAGCTCTTTTCAACATTACCATATTAGTTGTTTCTAAGCATTTGTGTGACTTGTTCTTTTCAAGTATTCCACGCCTCTTCTCAGCTTGACCAGTTTCTGCTCATTTTCTTTTTGAACTCAGAGCTCTCTACCCTGCAGTATGAGTCATTCCTCACTGTGTTTTTGCACACTCTGCGCCCCTGGATGTGGGGCCCCCTCTATGTTTTTTCACTCTGTCCATTCTAAGAAGTGACTTGTAGAGAGGTGGCTTCTGAGCCTCCTGGTTGTGTTGGGGAGGCAGGTAGGTTGTTGAGTGGGAGAGACAGTTGAGTAGGCTGAACTCTTGGCCTCTGCACAACCTAGGTTTTCTCTCTCTCTCTTTCTTTCTTTCTTTCTTTCTTTCTTTCTTTCTTTCTTTCTTTCTTCCTTCCTTCCTTCCTTCCTTCCTTCCTTCTTTCCTTTCTTCCTTCCTTCCTTTCTTTTGTGTGTTATATGTACCTGTTTATATGGTTGTCTACACATGCAGGTACATGCAGGTACATATACACATATAAGTAAGTGTGAGTGCACAGCTGAATATTCCTACAGAGATCAGAGGTCACTGTCATGTGTCTTCCTCAATCTCTCTGCCTTATTTTTGAGACAAAGTCTCTTAAACTGGAGTTCATCAATTCAGCTAGGCTGGCTGGCTGGCTGGCCAATGAGCTCCAGAGGGGCTTCCTGTCTCTTCCACAACCTTTAGTGCTGCGTTTATAGTGCACATTGATGCACTTACCTTTTTATGTGAGTGCTGGAAATTTGAACTCAGGTCCTCATGCTTGCATGGCAAGCCCTGGGGGAACTGAGCCATCTCCCCACTTCTGTAATTTTCAGTAACAATGATATTCATGACATACTTCCCAAAATGTGACCCCTGGATATTTAGTTGCTTTTCTCACAGCTATGATCACATAGCTGACAAAAGCAACTTAAGAAAGGCAGGATTTATTTTGGCATCTAGTGTGAGGGAGAAGTTCAGCATGGCATGAAGTATCGGATCACATTGCACCTGCAGCCAGGAAGCAGGGAGTGATGAATGTTCATCCTCATCCCACTTTCTTCTTTTTGTTTGGTCTTATACCCTAGCTGGTATGGATGGGTGCTGACCACATCCAACGTGGGTCTTCCCACTTCAGTTAACCTAATCTAGAAAACCCCTTGCAGACACATTCAGAGGTATGTTTCCATGGTGACTCTAAATGGCATCAAGTGACAAGATTAACTGTCATATTGGCATTTCATAGAACAACAGAATCAGGAACATCTCCAACCTTCTCTGAGGCAGGTTACATAAGGTTTCTCTAATTTTCCTTTGAAGAGGCTCCCATCCATAAAGCCCCTTTGGGTAAAGAGGGCTTTACCCTTTCCTTGCTGCACAAGGAAAGAAGTTTATCTCTGTCTGTAAAGATACAGAAAAGAATCTGAATAGGCCTTGCTAAGTCTCTTGTTGATTAACAATTTTATTATACCATTTGTCATCCAATCACATTTCTCCCCATCTGTCTACTCTTCACCAAAGCTAAGCATAAAAATATGCAGATTTTTCTATTTCCTTTGTCTAAAGGGTCTGGTATCACCTAAACTTCATATTAAATTAATTTGTAGGCTTTCCTCTAGTTAACCTTTGTTTTGCTGTAGGCCCTCAGCCATGAACCTAAAGATAAGTATAAAGAGATTTCTTCTTCCCTATAATAAAATAAGAGTTTCTACAGAGTTCTATTATGCATGACAACAATTCCATGTTAGTTAAAAAAGGAAAAGTAGAAAAACCTCTTCTGTAGAGAAAGGAAAATGAAACCTGGAGTAAAAAATATGGTAGTTGCATTAAAGTACCACTAGTCATTACTGGGGTAACCATAGCGACTAAGTGTTTTTTTTTTTTTTTTAAAAACCTTACATTCTTATTTGTAATATTGATTGAACAGTGTTGAGACAATAGGGTCGCTGTGAAGGCTAAATAGGATTCTGCTAGTCAATGTCACCTCCTTTCCTTTAAGCATGTAACATATGTGGTATTCTCTGTGTTTTATGTCTACCATACCCTCTTAGAGCACACAAGCAGAGAAAGAGATAGTACAAAATCTAGCCCAGACCTGCTTGTTAAATGAATGGTTTTGATTCTGTTCCGGATTGCTTTGGAAGTTCATGAGTTTTTACTTGATTTAAATGAGTTTCAAACCAGGTGTATATTCAAGTTCAGCAGAAAATTTTTTTGCAATTTGATGAGATTGCAGCAAGATTACTTTTTCTCTCATCCTAACATTTTTTTACATCACAAATGGTCATATTTTCCAGAAACTAAGTAAACATTTGATGTGGAGAAAATATTGTTTGTTCATATTTGTATCTATTATGTATAGTTATTCATTCAATTTGGAGAATTCTGCTCCATGAAGTTCCAAAGCAAGGTTTCCCCAGTTTCATCAATACTTTTAAAACAAAAAGTTATTTGTCAAGCATCTCTCCACAGGTAATTTTGTTCCCGCTCTCAAAAGAATCCAGGCTTGGGGCTGGAGAGGTGGTTCAGGGGATAAGAGCACTTGCTGTCTTCTAGAGGACCTAGGTTCAATTCCCAGTACCCATATTGTGTCTCTGTCATCCTCTTCCAGCCTTAGTGGGCACTGCACACATACAAATAAAAACATACCAGCAATCAAAATACTTGTACAAATAAAAATAAATAATCTTAAAATGACACATCTTCATTGCAACCTCCACACTTAGGATGAATGCATCTCTTAACTCTCACCAAAGAAGTTTCCTTATGCAGCAGATGGTGATTAGCTTTGAGACCCACAATTAACCAATGTGCAGAGAACAAGAAGCCATACAATACTTCTCCCTGAATAGGTCAGCTATTTCAAACCTCTGCCTCCTAAGGCTCAGAGATCATTGTGGAAGAGGAGGAAAGATTGTAAGAGCTAGAGGGGGTGGATGACCACAAGGAAAGAGAATCTTCCAGACAGCTGGTCATTTATTCATACGAACTCACAGCAATGGTGAGTACAAGAATGTACAAGTCCTATACAAGCCCCAAATCCCAGCAGAAACATGGAGAAGTGGGTAAAAAATCCCATCCTAACCTAAGGAACCTTAGCAATTAACGGCTGCTAGGAGAGGGAGAGACAGTGTCTTCCAAGTGTGGGACTCTGGGTGGGCCCGGTGAATGGATTTCACACTGAATGACTTTAGGGGACATAAATCATACTCTAAAGGCAATATAATGTATATTATATGAGAGTTCATTAAATTAGGCTGGGGCAGTGGGAGGTGGTGAGAGAAGGGAGCCAATGTAAATGCCATCAAACTATATTCTATGAAAATCATAAAATTCAATTTAAAAATGCAAAAAAATCCAGGCTCAATAGTGACTTGCAAAGTTATGAAGTCATTAGATTCCATAGGTATGCTTAGAAAAAGATACAATCTTAATTATTGAGATGGGAAAATCCACAAAAGATAAATGAATGCTAATTGAATAGTAGCTTTTTATTCCACACAGAATGAGCTATTTCATAGGATCTGGTTTTTATTTTTTATTGCTAGATTTAGAGTTTTCATATATTTAAATTTAGTGTTGTCTCAGAAAGTACAATGATTGTTGCCTATTTTTATTTTTCCTTCTTACAGAACTTTATTAAGATGAAAAGGTCTCACTGAGAAATGCTTTTAATCCTGAATGAAGTGAATCAAATATGTATAATTTATGGACTTTTTATATCAGAATGAATGAAGAAGTAAAACAAGGCAGCACATAGCTTCTCGAAAAGCACTTATATAAGCCAGGATACATTGTAAAGTAACTCTTTCAAATCCTTTTGGAAGTTAAACTTCAGAAGAGGGTCTGTCTTTGCTTGGATTATTCACTAACGTAGCATTCATGCCTAAATTTAGTCTTGAAGAACTAAGGAAATTGCCTAAGGAGGATGTAGTGAAATTACCTCAAAGAGAAGAGGCTACCCTCCACCAACTGATGTTAGGTCTGGCTTTTATGTGACTGTCTCACAATGTTGAAAACAGTTATTATGAGAAAAGTTGATATTTACTCATGTGGAAAGTACATGTAAAGAAAACAAAAAGAGTACGGAACTTCTTAACTTCCTTTTTACCCTTGGAATAGGTTAACCAGCAAAATAAACTGTGCAGATTTCTAGGTTGCTACTGGAATGTTTCTAAGGATGTTAGGCTACTGTCTCTCCCAAAGAACAGCTTTGCTTGGCCATTTTCTTTTTCTGCATTATCTATAAAAATTCAAAAATGTAATTTACAGCCAAGACCTTCTAAAAGGCCTGAGACATGGCACCTGGTACTTCCTGATGCCAAATTCTCAGTCCTTACTGTTCCATAGCTAGTTATTCTTTTGTATTTATCTTACCTTCCCACTAATGTAAAGAGCTTGAGGGCAGAATCCATCTTACAGTTCTTTGTTTTTCTATGACAATTTAACTATATAGAGGTGCAAATTCTCTGGAGAGAACTTCCTGTATACCTATTAGATAGCTTCTTACTTGGTTACTATGGAAATAAAATAAATTTCTGAAAAATATGCAAGACTAGTCAAATTTGTGTTATAGCAGAACTGAGTGTGTGTTGGGTAGATTCCATTGGACTTTGAACTCACTCTCCACTTTAAAAAAAAACAAAAAACAGGATCTCACCAGTTATCCCTGGATGACCTGGAACTTGCTATTTAGACCAGACTGGCCTCAAACTCACAGAAATCTACCTGCCTCTGCTTCCCAGGTGCTGGGTTTAAGGTGAGTACCAACACACCAGGACTTCTCTAGTCTTTTCCAGTCTGCTCTGGCTTACCTTTATGGACTGTACCACCCCACTGCCTTGCCCTTTGAGTTCCACTTGAATTCAGGCATCTAATCCATAGGAAGGAAATCTGAGGAGGCAGAAACATGAGATTAGGGTATTCCCAGAGCTCCTTCTCTATGGGTTCTCACAGTTATATCTACAAGCCTGTCTCAGCATCACTGCCCTATAGGCACAACCCACTTCCATTTCCAGTAATTGCTTGCACACACTCTCCCCACCTTGAGATCTGGACATGACCATGACGCCCCTTGTTTCATCTTTGGGGTGCTTCACTACATTTGTTGGGTGTATTTCCTTAATTTTTCCTATACCTTTCTAAGCAGTTTTTCCTTTATATTCTCTTCTCAGTCATGTATATCCCAATGTAATTCTAATATTGTTAGTAGCTGTCACTTTGTGAGTAACTCTGAATTTTTTTTCATTTTTTTATTATATTAGAGCAAAAATATATTCTAATTGAGAGTGAATATTAACTTCTCGGTGAAGGCAGACAGGAAAATTTCTGAGATGGTTGCCGAAGGAAACTACATGTAATTTTAAATTGTAATTTTACATTATGATCTGCAGCAGGGCATGGTATTATGTGCCTGAAATTTTAGCACTTGGGGGTGGAGAGAAGAGAATTCAGAAGTTCAAGGCCAGCTTGAGCTATATGAGAAATCATTTCTCAAAATTACCAATAACCCCCCAATTTTTTTTAAAGTAACTAGGACTTTCAGTGATCTGGACCAAACTAAATGCTTTCCTCAGCACTAGCCTTTATAAGCTTGTTTATGCAATAAAGATTTTTTTCCTATACAATAATCTAATGCCCTGTTATTAAACAGCCATGTTCATTCTAATATTGTGTTGGGAGCTTAATAAAGTCAATGTCCCATACAAGCTAAAACTTACTCAGGAACACCTTTGACTATTAAAATATCTATGTAAGTAAGAATACAAATTAAAATTACTTGTGTGAATGACAAAATCACACTGATTCCAAATTTTTCCAGTAATGATAAGAGTAATAAAAAAATGACTGTATTATTAGGAACTACAGAAACATGATCCTAAGTAACTATTTTGTGAAAGAAGAGGGCAATTAAAAATATTACTGCTGTTAAGATTTTTATTTTTTTTAGGACAGTGTTTTCTTTTAGCCATGGCTGGCCTGGAACTCACTATGTAGCCCAGGCTGGCCTTAATCTTACAGAAATCTTCCTACCTCTGTCTCCCTATTGCTAAGACTAAAGGTGTGTGTCCCCATGCCTGGTTACTGTTATTTTTAAAGGAACTTTCTGTTTCCATTAAGGCCAGTCACTCATCATATATTTTATGATGTATGGTTTTTGTAATCATGTTCCTAGAAGTAAGAGAAATGTCTAAATTTACAGCAATGTTATTTTGAAATAATCTTGTGATACTTTTTTTCAGCCGTTTTCTTATTATTACCTGAAAATGCACACTTTTGGAGAAATAGTGACAAAAATATTTCTCCAGTAATTTTCTTTTTATTCTTTTGGAGTCAAGTTACACTTGGTTTAATAAGAGAACCTGTCATCATAGTTGTAAGCTATCATAATAGGAAATAGAAAGCAAGTGGATAAATGAGGGAGGCTTTTCCTAGATCACTTTAGAAATAATAAAGTATCTGCACAGTAATATAAAATGAATGCATCTCTCTGTTCTATCAGATGTATGGACTGTGTTAAAGTGATATCTTAAGACACTTCATCTTTATTTTTTTTTACTCTGTAAAACTTTTACATATCTAATAATGTTCAATCTGAGGGGGTGGGTACAAAGAAAGCTCTGATTTGGATTCAAAGCCAATTTTTCTAGGTACATAGGAAAACGTCAGTGCAAAATAATATTAAGGTTTATTGACAAAAAGACACTTTTGTGCTTGTTCATTTGTTTCTGGCTTGTTTGTTCCCTTTCAAGTGACAACTTGCATGGGTGATGGCTCTCATAGTTTGCATTTCTTATGTGTTTTGTTTCTTTTGGTCATTTAAGGAAAGTTCTTATCACTCCTTCTAAATTCTAAGCTCTATGACAATAAGAAACATGGTTTATAAACTGAATGTATGCCAAAGCATCAGCCATAAAGAATTTTGTTACTTTGTTTAGCATGATAATAACATTGTGATTAGTTACAAAATTCTTCATCTAACAAGAATATGTATACAAGTATTTGTAAGGTAAAATGATGTATCTGGCATTTATTTTAAAATACTCTATAGAGGTTTTGGAGTTCAGAGAAGATAAAATAAGAATAATAAAATATTGATAATTTTTGAAGCTAAATGATAGATACATTGCAGTTATACTTTTTTATCTTAAACATTTGAAAATTTTCAAAATAAAATTTAAATTATATATAAACATAGATAATATAAATTATATGTGTGTTCATAATATATGTATATTGTGAAAATAAGTGTAAGGAAAAATTGTGTGATAAAACTTCACAAAGTGGGTGCTTGGATCTATATTTCCCTTGCTTTGGCATGATATTACCAGTATCCTGGAATCACCCAAAATAGGCTTCACTTTCACAGCTTCATGCAATAGCCTCTTAGAGCCTTCTTGCAGTGACTCTGACCCTACCACAGCGGCCTGACCTCACTGCCTTTCTGAAACCTTGGTGCAAGCCTCCATGAGCCCTTCACTCTTATGTTTTATATATCTACAATACCACCATGACGCGGATGACAGAACACTCTGCTGTCAGTTCATTACGTAACCTGGCCCCCTGGGACCAGACCTGTAGTTTGTGCCTTTTTGGATGAACCTGAGAAATACTCCTATGTCTGTTTCAGCAGGGTACCCAGAGGCCCTATCTTTATGAGCATTCTTTCAAATGAGTATTTTTCAAATGGAGTTAGTTTTACACCCTGGAGACTTTGATGTGTGAAGTCTTGCACTCAAAGGACTTTTCTTTATTGTCCTGTTGCAAAGTTCAAAGTTTCTTCTTAATTACAAGTCTCCTTAACAACTATAGACAATTTATCCAAACGTGTCCTGTTCTCAACTTTAACCAGGTTCTAGCACCTCTTCCTATTAAACTGCAGATGTTCACATTTTCTGATCTACTTTCTGCTCTCTCACATTGTAAATCTGGGCTCATGCAGTAAGCAGTAACTACATTATTGCCTGAATTGTTATACTGTTCTGAAACCACATAAATTAGTCCACTACATTAGAATTCAACCTCCCTCAAATGATCAGGACACAGCAGAAAGCAGCCAGATATCTTTCCAGAATATAACATGAATATTCTCCAATCTACTTCCTGAAAGTCCTGATTCCCATCTGAAAACTTGCTTCACTGTCCACATCTGTCAGCATTCTTGTCTCCCATACACCGCTAGAATGGCCCGTTAAACTCTGATAACAGCACTCAAGGGCTTCCCTAGCCCACAGGTCCAAACTCTTCTAAATTCCTCCCACAAACTAAATCCACATGCTACAAACCACGTGTCAGTTGATGACAGCAATGGCCCCATTTCTTGGCATCAGTTTTCAGTATGAGTTATTTTTCTCTCATTGCTATAACAGAATACTTGACAAAAGCTGCTTAAGGAAGAAAGAGTTCATTTGGGCTCACGGTTGAGGAACTATAGCCCATCATGGTTAGGAATGGATGGTAATATGGGTGTGGCAGCTGGTCACGGCACATTACAGTCATGAAGAAGAGGGAGGAATGACAACATTCAACCCACTTTCTCCGTTTCCTTTTTATTTGGCCTGGGACTTCATCCCATAGGATGGTGCTATCCACCATCAGGTGTGTCTTTCCTTCTTAGTTAAACCTCTCTGGAAACTCAAAGACACATCCAGAAACACGTTTCTTAGATGATGCCAAATCCAGACAAGTGATAATCAAGATTAGCCATCATAGGGAGCTCACACAAACTCTCCTCAGATCACTTATACAGAACCCCAGTATGTAAATCATGTTAAGTAATGAATAAGTTTATAAGGTTAAGTTCTTGACTGACAGAAAAATAGTTTATTGTTTTCCCATAAACAATTTTAATTATATCTTGAGTCCTGATTTTTAATTAGGCTAATTGGTAGTATAAGGTTATTTCTAAAGTTATATTCATAAATAAAATAGTGGTCACATGACAGCTTAAGGCATATAATTGCACTTCAAGTAAAATTCAAATTCCTTTCTAAAGTCCACAGATTCCTACATTATTGGTCTTTTACCTTTTTTCCAAACTCATGCAGTATTGTTTTCCTTCTTGCTTCTTGCAACAAATTGTCCTCCTTTCTTTTCTCAATGTGTAAGATTTAGTCTAGTTTTAAGACCTGAATTTCTGTCTTCCCTCTTCTTTGGATACAAGTCATCATGTATGCATAGGATCATCTCATTGTCATCATTTAGGGTTCCATGAGATTGCTACTGATTCATTATGAGCAGTTGCTTTGTCTCTACCTAGCCACTAGACCATTATTTTGCTTGTAGCTTCGAAAACTAGTCATTTTTTGCTTTCTTCGTTATTTATAACCTCAATTAGTATCCTCAAGTTTGTTGCTCTTTTGTTTTGAAACAGAGGCTGTCCATACTCTGTAGGCTGTCCCTATACTCCAGTAACTGTTCACTTTGCTGTACAGAAGACATTTTGTTTAGTGTAATCCTATTTGTCAATTCCCGCTCTTATTTCCTGACCTATTGGAGTTCAGGCTCTGTAGTCCAGGCTGAATTGAACTCACCTGTGTAGCCCTGCATGACCTCAAACTCATGATAATTCTCTTATTTTAGGCTCTAAGGTTCTAGGTTTGTAGGAGTGAGCTAACATGCCTACACTTTAAATAATTAATTTTAATTAATGCACACAAATGGCACTGTTCTTGCTTCTATTGGAGTTAATGTTGGTTTTGGGGTTTTTTTTTTTTGGTCAGAGACATTGTAAGAAACTTGCTTATTAAATGTGTAGATGAGGCTAGATGTGGTACCCATGACTGTCCTCCCACCACTAAGAAGGATGAGCACAAGGATTGTGAATTTGAAGTTAGCCTGGCTATATAGCAAATTCAGACATTGTGGTATATATTGTGAGGTTCTTTCTCAAAAACAAAGAAACAATCAAGAAAACCCATCTGTAAACAACATAAAGCTGGATAATCAACATTAATTTACATCAAGTCTGCAAATTTCTCAGTATTTTTAAGTGCTGGAATAAATTTTTTTAACCAGGTTAAAGGTAAATACGAATTACAGATTTTAAAATATATTATAAAAATCATAGCTATAGTAAGACCTTAATATAAGACCGGAATCTTTAAATTCCAAGAGGAATCATAGGGTAAATACTTTAAGATAGAAGCACAAGCAGTGAATTTCTGAATAAGACTTCAGTAGCTCAGGAAATAAGATTGAGAATTGACAAACGGGATTGTATCAAACCAAATGCCTTCTGTACAGAGAAAGAAATAGTTGCTGGAGTGTAGAGACAGCTTACAGACTGGGAAAACATCTTTGCCAGCTCTTCATCTGACATGGGTTTGTTTGCTATCCAGAATATATAAAGAACTCAAAACTTTAAATGCCACAGTAACAATCCAATCAGCAAATAGGCAAATGAATTGAACAGACATCTCAAAAGAAGTACAAATGGCCAATAAAAATTATTTTCAAATGTTCAACATCCTCAGCTATCAAGGAAATGTAAATCATTGAATTTCCAGTTCACTCAGTGATCAGAATGGCCACTATCATCAAGAAAGCAGCAAACCCTGGTCTAAAAAAATACTGTACGCTGCTGGTGGAAAAATAAATTAGGGCAGCCACCATGGAGATCAGCATGGAAGTTCCTTTACAAATCTAATAACAGAATTACACTATGATCCAGCTATGCTATTCCTGGTGTCGGAATGTTCATTTATCCATCATGAAGGAATCTCTCAGCATACGATAGAGATACTTACACACTTACATTAATCACGGTGCTATTCGAAACAGCCTAGTTATGGAATCATCTTAAGTGCCCATCATCAGCAAATGAATGGGTAAAAAATGTGATATATGTACACAGTAGGTAGGCTATTAACTGGCCATAAAGACAACCAAAATCATGTTGTTTTCAGGAAAATGGATGGGACTGAAGGACATGTTAAGGGAAATAAACCAGATTCTGAAAGACAAATATGAAGGTTTTATATGCAGAATCTAAACTTAACAATAATAAAAACAACAAGACAATTTGAAAATAGAAATAGGGCTATTTAGGGAAAATGTTGGGACTAACAGGAGGTGGTAGGGACAAAATGAGGGCAAATAAGGGGTGAATATGATCAAAGCACATCATATACACATATATCATAATTTAACCCATTATTCTGTACAATTAGTCTATACTAATAAAAATATTTTTTGAAAGAATAGCTAGTAGGCATATATAAGTTTCTTTTAAAATCTAGGAATTTCAATTGTAGATTTGCTTGGTGGTTAAAATGGGTAATTATATTAATAGAGACACAACATGGTCAATAGTATCGTCATATTCTACCATGTTTAACCTACATCTGGAATAGCAATACCTGTATTAGTTATTTAATAACATGCATATTTATTTTCACTCAAGTTCTACTTCATTGTTTTCCAGTGAGCAGTGAACTCATACTCAGTCGCCAAGCTCTGATGTTCTTGCAGCAGCAGAAATGATAATAAGCCAGTTCAATATTTAGTGAGAGTAATAGTTACTTGTGATGATGTGAAATGCTGGAGTAGACAGAGCTGTCAGCTTCACCATAGATTTGTCTCCAAAGAGGATGACCTCCTAAGGGCTAGGTTTCATATGGCTTTTCATTCTTGGCTCCCAGGGAACTTGGTATCCTTTCTTGGGTTTGAAACGCTGCTCAGGGCGGTAAGGAATCCCTTCTGAAGAAGAGATTCAAACTCCCAGTTTATTTTTGGATACCGATTAGTACCATAACTTTTAGGACTCATCAAGCTTCAAAATTATAGAAGGGACAAACTTTGTGTTCCTTAATGATTATATACACATTTATAGTAGCATATATTTTAAGTATTCATGTGGTCATAAGTTTCTCATACTTCTTCCTGGTTTTTACTATAGATGTTTTTAATTTGCATCTTAATTTTATAGATATTATAGATAATATTTTTTTATATTATTTATATTTATATTATATTTTTATAGATATTATAGATAATTTTTTTTCATCTGTGCAATGAAAACAGAAACAAAGAGAGGTTTATTTAATCTTACAGTTTCGTGATGGATAGGTATAAAGACTGAAGTTTCTCCATCTACCTCAGTAGGAGCTTGTGGTGCGGCTTATTTAGATCTTGGCAGATCTGGAAGCAGGGAGCTCAAGCCAGAAGGTGGGTGGGGAAAAACCCTGAAAGGGCCACCCTCAATGACTCACCTCCACCAGCCCCACCTCTGACTCCAAAGGTTCTACCACAGTACCACCAGTTCCGGAGCAAGTGTTCTAATACAAGAGCCTGTGGTGGCATTTAGCATTCAAACCATACTACATGAGGAACTTGAAACAGGGAGATTAGGTAAATGGGTCCAGCAAGTTTTAAATGACAGAGATATCCTTGAGTCAGGTTTCAAGGTCTGCATTGCTCTTTCCACTGCACCTTTACTAAGTATTCTGGACTTTCTTTTGCTGATCTTATTACTTAACTCAAATTTAGTAAAAATTTTTTCTGGCCTGGAACTCACTATGTAGACGAGGCTGATTTTGAACTCACAGAAATCAGTCTGCCTATGCCTCCCAAGTGCTAGAATTAAAGGCGGCTACTGACAATAATTGGAATATCTTGGCTTTTGTTCATACCATTTCTGACCCAAATAATTTACTTAGAAAATTCTATTCTCAAAAAGACATTCTAAGCTTGGTGTGGTAGTACATATCTGTAATCCCAGCACCTAGAAGGCAGAGGCAGGAGGATCCCTGAATTTAGGGCTAGCCTGGTCTACACAGCAAGTTCCAAGCAAGCAAAGGCTACATAGTGAGACCCCCATCTCAAACAACACAAAATGATAATCCAAAGCATTTATAAAAATAAGGATATAAAAATTGTGAGATATTTAATTCTGTGAATCAAATCTTAAAGTGTAGGTATCCTGCATTCTTTAGTTTTGATTAATTTAAATCTCAAACTTTTGTCATTTATATGTTAGTCTTTGGGGTAAATATTTTCAGAATAAAGAAATATGTGCAATTAGAGAGGGTAATGGGAACTGAATTTGGGCAAATGATGTACAGGTATAATAATGTACAAAGAATATGCTAATTAAAATACATTCTAAAATGTTCATGTAAAAAGAAGAGAGATGTGCAACCAGTGTAGTTGGGGTGACAGAGTAACATTCAAAGCAGATTATTTCCCTGAAGTGGGCAGTACTTCATATGTTCAAAACCCTCACTTGTAACTTTTCAGGAGTTATTTAAATGAAAGCCAATTGTTAAAAGAAAGGCCACTATTTACACTAATAAATGAAATGAGAATTCTGTTTACTAAGTTGAAATGACATTTATTAACGTATACTTGTGGGATCAGAGGAGTGAAAAACAGATGGACTATTTGTGCTGAGTACCCATTACTGAGTTTTTCTGAGATGTTCATAAATTTGGCCATTTGATCAGGTACTCATTTTTTAACTTACTGTTGGGAGAAATTTTTCATAGGTTTCTGTGCATCTTCTGAGCAGAGACACACAGTCCTTTTTCCTGGATCATCTTTGCAAATGTTTTAATACTAAACAGAAGATAAATGTTTCCCTCTGGGATTGAACCCCTGGAGTGACAATATATAAGTAATGCTTCCCTCTGGAGCAAAGTTTGGGCAAGTTCTTTTTACAGCCCAGTCTTTTATAATAAATATCCAAAGTGTTCTAACTTTGGGGTGTCTCAGCTCAAAGTCATTGTGTGAGAAGCATCAAATAAAACTGCGCTATGTAACCCTACAAGACTCCAGAAAATAGGGGAACCAACATGTGCACACAGCTTAGAATCCTGGCTGTGCCATGAGTAAGAAGTTCCTTGTCTCTGACCCAAGAATTGTACGTCCTCTGCCAGTATCCTAAGACTATTGCAGGATAACTAGTCAGCCTGCAAACTTAGGTAAAATGTTCACATTTTTAAAGCTTTATTTTGAGTGTTCACAGGCTTGTCTTGGTTCAGGATCTCTGATGTGGGTCATTATTGGATGACCTTGGCGAGGCCAGGTGGAATCTGGAGAAAAAAGCAGTACCAGCCTGAAGCAAGTAAGAGATAGTATCAGAACAGGGCTGATCTGATGTGATCAGCTACCCACGCTAGGTTCAAAGCAACCAAACATAAAAAATGAGTAGACATCTGCAGCTAGCATGGCTCCTCTCCCAGAGAGAGCTGGCATGGTTCCTATCCCAGAGACAGGACGGCTGAAAATAACTCTTGACTTCTTTTTACTCTGAGATGGCTTCTCATACAGACTGACTTTCTTCTAAAATTGACCTTCAGTAGGTTGGAGAGATGGCTCAATGGTTAAGAGCACTGGCTGCTCTTGCAAAGCACCAGGGTTTGATTCCCAGCAACCACATGATGGCTAACAACTGTCAGTAACTCCAGTTCTGAGAGAGTCTGGCACCTTTATCTCACCTCCACAGGCAGTGCAGACATGGGTGTACTCACATAAAATAAAAATAAATATAATATTTTTAAATTGACCTTCAGGTAACTGCTGAGCATTTTTGATAAGGTGCCAAGTCTTTGGGCTCTCTTACCCCTGCAGTGATTCACCATCCTTTTCACAAGTAAGAGTTTAAAGGAAAGACAAGCTCTCCCGTGATGGGGAGTATCAGCTGAACCCTCAGACACTCCTGTTTGACTGTATTGGTTATTGTTGTCTGACTGTCTAGACTCTTTTCTAGAATAGTTTTTTACTCTGGGGACTAGTGGGGGTAATCGAGGGATAAAAAAGGTATGGCACTTTAGGCTTTAAGAATTCATTTTGGAAAAAAACAAAATACTGACGTCGATAGTGGCTTACATAGCAGCAATTTCCAAAAGATATGCCATTCCATTTTCTGAAAATAAATGGTTATAAGGACCTCAGGAATTTGAAGGTGTTGGCTCTGCTCTTTCTAAAGGGAAATATGCTTAAAATAGAAGCACTCAGTCCAAGCTAACAAGCCAAAATGGTGGTGCTCATAAATAGACATAAAAATGGATATGCTCTGAAATATGATGGCCATGATATGACCTCATGTGGATTTGCTGAGGAAACTCCCTAGCTATTTCTGACTGTTCGCTTCGCATGGATTCATGGTGTCCTTCTTAATGGTTGATCAGCTCTTCTATTGTTATTGCCAGAGTTCACAAAACATTAATTTTAATGACTTTAAGGAGAACATTTAGGAACAGTTTATCTTAGAAGTGTATAATGTCATATGTTGCCCTTTAGTTTGTTTATTCTTATCTGTCTGCAGTGGAGAACAAAGTTCTGAAAGTTAAATTTGGAATTAAAAAAACGCAAATCAGAGTGGATATAAACCAAAAATAAAAAAGTCCTCGTTAAAGGGCAGAACTGGCTGTCATCAACCACACACACCTATCAGCATCTTAAATGAGTAGATTATATTTCTATGCTATGGTGAGGAACTCAACCATTCCCTTTTATGTCTTTCTAAACAGTCATAAGACAGGTCTCAATATGTAGCTTGACCTTAAAATCACCTCTTTCTGCCTTGGCCTCCTGAGTACTGGGATTATAGGGATGTGCTACCACACCTGGCTGTAGGTGGTTCTCTTAATAATTTTTGTGTTCCTCCCTAGGCAAATTTGTCTTCTTTTGAATTCCTGTATTCTCATTTTGAAACACATTGTTCAACCTCTTCAGTGGCTAGATGTGGGAAAGGACAGTAGAAATTACTCCGTCTTGCACATAAGCCTATGATTTGAGATTCTAACACTCCTCCCACAAGTCTATTGAATGGTATCACCAGCCTATATCCCCTGGTAAATGCATGGTGATTCTTAACCTTAAGCCCTAGATTAGTAGAAGGATATATAGAGAGAGTCATTCCAGTTCAAGACAAAAACAGGCTCTAAGACAAACTAACAAATTAAGCACTTCTCTCCAGAAAGACATATTCTTAGTTTTTATAGTCATTTCACTGAATTTATATTTGGCATCTTTCTGTTTTAAAGTTGTTACAGAAAATGAAGCATTTTAATACTGTGTAGATATAATCTATAGTGATGAATTGTTGCTAAGAATATTTGAGTTGCAATTAATGCTTGGAAAGGCAGTTTATGGAGGATGTGCTAGAATGTTCTGTTAGCCACATGGATGGTTCTGGTGCATAACAGCAAGTATGAAGCTTGCCTTACAACCCTTGGTAACTATTTGAGACATAAAATTCAGGCAATAGGTAAAAGTGTCACCAGAATACCATCCAAGCATAAGATGATATTTGAGCTGCTCCTTGTCTAGCTTTTGATGGAGGAACGTGGGGTTTTTTTCTCCTTTGGAAATACATCATTTCACTAAGAATGAATTACTGTAAAAACTGACACATAAATGAGAAAACTGATAAAATGTCATTTAAGGCTGTCTTAAATATCTGAAGGTATGACTAGTGCTTGGGCTCCCTGTCTGTATTTAAGGGCTATAACTGCAAGGTGGTAGGTATTTGATTCTTTAATTCAGCACATTTTAACACTGAAATAATTATCATTTGTCTTAGAAAATAATTGCCCTAGAAGTTTTAGCTTTGATTGAGAGAAAAGTATTAATTTCCAGGGGCACTTTGAAAAAGGTGGGCCGTATTCACAGAAAGAAACCTAAATCAGAGATAATGAAAGCAACAGGAGTGAGCAGAACTCAGGTCCTTAGAGTTCACATGTGCAAAGGAGAGGAGAATGAGGAAAGAGGGTGGAGAAAGATCTGCAAGAGATTCACTGACTCTCAGAGAAGGGTGGTGCCTCATACACACATATTGCAAGAGGCACAGATATTCTCTCTAGTTGGCAACTTGCAGTTAATAAGATTAAATATCTTCTCCAAGCTTCTCTGCAGTCATCCTTCCTGCTTGGCAAGCTGCTGTAAACTTCTGCTAGGAATTCATTTACACATGACTTTACTCAAAATCCCTTGCAGATCAGTGAGACATTGACTTTGAACCTTTGGATATGTCCAACTAGAAATGGCTAGTATTCTCATTTCCACTATTTTTCTGTTAGATTTATTTTGTTTTCCAATTTTCCTGTCCTGACTAGAGCAGAACTGATTTTATTGACTGTCAGGGTTACCTGCTCCCATGGAAACCTAGGTACCCAGTGAGATAAAGTTTCTTTGTTTCTCCATCATTAAGGAAACTGATTGGTTACACTCAGTGGAGAACTTCTAGCTCTTGATTTCTCAAAATTATTGTTTTCAATATACTATAAGTTTAATATTATAAATAAGTTAGGAATTTCCATGGAACAGTTTTCTATTTTTATTCTACAAAACTATATAAATGGGCCATTATCATACCAGTATTGTAAAAAAAAAAAAAAAAAAAAAAAGCAAGAAACTTTCAAAGATCTTGAATATTTGCCATGCTAAGAATTCTATCATTTTGGGAACTGCAGTTAAGAGCACAGGCTGCTCTTGCAGAAGACCCAGGTTCAGTTCCCAACACCCACATGGTGGCTAAGAATGTCCATAACTCCAGTTCCAGGGGAATCTGACACCCTCTTTTGACCTCCACAGGCATTGCATAACACAGGTGCCCTTTCTTACATGCAGGGAATACATTCATACACATAAAAATAATAAAATAGAGTATTTTTAAAAGAATTCCATTATATTGATAATAAGCTAATCGGAGGCTTCCAATTGCCTTTCTAGTTAGTGCTCACAGATAATTCAATTCAATTTACGTGGAGATTGAATTTGAATGCCTTCTACTAATATACACATACTCTTTTAGATATATTAATTACTGAATTCCCAAACTAAATACTGCATGCATTGTTTTCTGAAAATAGTTCATTTCATGAATGAGGCTTATTGTAGCAGACTATGGAAATGAGCTGTCTGTTGTTCCATAATCTAAAATAAGCAGCTTATGAGTTTTATTGTATTTTACTCTTATGAAAGGAGGTCATAAACCTTGTAAAGAAGTTGCCTATATAATTTTGTTCTTACCCAATCGTATTTTGAGGTCAGATTGATAATGCATATGCTGAACATATATTTCTAGCTGTCTGGGTGTGGTAAAATGGAAACCTGCAGAGTAACTGGTTTTGTCTGCTGACCCAGAGGCTTGTGCCAGCCTGTTTCTGGAAGGGTGAGTCTGAACCACTCGATGTTTGGGCTTTTTTATTTTCTGCTATAGAGTAATTCTGAGAATCTGAAGCTTAATCTGACTTTAGAATGTACATATATAACAGAAAAAGAAAAAAAGTTGTAGGAGATTAGGGTATATACAGGATTGTAAATGCATGTTAAAGAGAGCTGACTTCTGTTTATAAAGTATGTACATTGACTTTTAAGATCTATTTAATACTTGTAGAACCTTTTTTTAAAAAAAAAAAGTATAAAATGTGCTAGAAAGACAGTTGAGAGCACTTGCTGCTCTTGCAGAGGCCTCAATTTCCCAGCACTCACATGGCAGCTCACAACCATCCATAACTCCAGTTCCAGAAGATCTGATGATATTTTCTGGCCTCTATGGGAACCAGACATGCATGTGACACATATTCATACATCAAGGCAAACACACATACACATAAATTTTTTTAAAGGAAATACTGAAAACAGAAAGTTTAAGTTCATTTACTGAGTATTTACTCAGATCATTGAATCCTTGCCCTCTGCTTCCCTACTGTTTGCCTTTCAAGCCACACATTTCACTCTAAGCATAGTTTTTAATTTTATATATGAGTCTTAGATCATTTCATATACGTATATAGTACATTCTGATGACACTCATCCCTCCTCCCTATCCTACCCACCTTCCACTCTACTCACTCCTCTCTCCTTTCCTCCCACCAAGTCCCCGTCCCATTTTCATGTCTTTTGTTTTGTTTTGTTTTTCATTGTGACCCACTGGGTTTAACCAGGGCTGTGGTGTGAAGTGGCATGCGTGGGAGGCTTTCCACTGGAGCATGAGGAGACACTATCACTGAAGACAATGACTTTCTCTCCTGCAGCAGCCCTCAACCACTTTGTCCCTTGGGCTCCTCCCTCATCTGTGACTGAATGCTTACTGGCTTTAATCTTATGCAGGCCCTATGCAGCATTTAAAGGAGGCTAATTAATCATGCTAAAATCTAAATCCTATGTGGTTTTTGCTTGTTGTATACTGAAATAAATATATTCGTATATTTTCTTTTAATGGAAATGAGCCAATTTTTTAAAAGTTTAAACTTTTTTTTCTTTCCTTTACTTGAAGAAAAAAAAACTGAGGTAAAATATGCAGCATAAAATTAACCACTTGATAATTTTTAAATGTCTACATTACAGTGCTACTGTGACTTTTGTACCCACAGACTCTGTTGAAAGGGAGGGAGAATCCATTTTCTCCAGGGACATACCCTGAGAGGGTATGCAATCCCAAGTGATCAGCCCTGAACGCATTACTTTCAGTTACCACTAAATGAACTCACTAGATTGTGTGTGTGAGCGTGTGTGTGTGTGTGTGTGTGTGTGTGTGCAAAATTAAAGAAAAGATCATGAATTGGAGAGGGAGGGGTTAGAGGAGGGGTAGAAATGATGAAAATACAGTGCTCATGTATGAAATTCTAAAGAATAAAAAACTAAAACTCTATTTATTATTTCCCAACTCATCTTTCTGTATAAATTCCCCTCCTCCTTGCCTTTTTTAAACTTACAGGTTATTTTTATGAGTTTACGTTACCTTCCTCTAATATACTACTTTATACTTTCTGGCTGTTATCATGAGCATTACCACAAACATTCTTGACTTAGCAGAGTTTGAAAACAGTACTCTTGCCACATCTTGAATAATATCAGGATATCACTGACTCCCTTTACAACATCCCTGCTTTTTTCTCTTTATTTTCATAAGTATAAGTAAGTATATTTATATTTGTAAGATATGCATGTTTTGCACCCTTCCCTTAAGAATGTTGTTTGTGTAGTTGCAACTATTTATATCCTCATCTGTCGCTTTAATTCTGCCTTACATTTTTTAATTTCTACCTGGGATTGTATTCGCTCCATTTATTGCACCAGCAGGCGCATGTTGGCGGCCAGTTGTTGTTGTAGTTCACTGCGTGAGGGTCATTTTTCTGAGTTTAGGAAATATAGCTTAACAGTTACTTCCTCTCAGACTCAGAAGTCAGCTGTTAGTTTTATTGTTTCTTTCTTGGAGAAAATGTTTCTGGTTTCTTTGCCATAAATCATAGTTTAGTTATTTGATTATCTGTATTTACATTTCTATTCTTTTCTAAAAGGATTTAGGAGAGAGTTTTATTACGGAGGAAAAGTACACAATCGATGGGCAAGTGTGTGGCTTTTCAAGAGTCTCATAACTGGGACTTGGGATCATTTGTCTTATGGGCAAACTTTAGTGGAGGGAAGGATTATTCAGAACAGGATGTACTCACATTTTTTTATCTTGTATGAGTACTTCTATATGTGCCATGATATCAGATGCATATAGAAGCCAGCAGTTTTGCAAGGCTAATGATATGGCGATGACACTATATGAAGCAGCAGTTAGCAGTTGTCTTTATTAGAAATGCTGGTCTCAGCTGGTTTGGTATGCTCTTGTGTTTTTGCTGTTCAAATGCTTACATGATATTCTGCTGTAATTCAGCTGCAGTTTGCTTTATCTTTGGATGGGAGGTTATTTATTTTTTCTTTTTCCCTTTTCTCTTTTTCTTTTTTCCTTCTAATCTTTTTTCTTTCTGTTCTTTCTTTTTTCCTTTTGATCAGGTCTTACGTAGTTCAGGCTGGTGTAAGCCACCACCACTTAAAGTTTGTGTTTGCATTTCTGTTGTCTCTTTTTGTTGCTAGTATTGCTTTGGCTTTTGATTGTCATTAATTTGGTCTTGTCTCTGGAATATCTAGTAATTTTGATTGAATGCTATTAGATGTAAAGAATCGTTGGTATTTGAATGATGTTAGATTTTGCATTTTTCTTATTGGTAGATATTTGTGCTTGGGTAGATCACTACAGTTATGCACTGGTTAAGATGACTTGTGATGAATTTCAGTTCAAGTAAAGTCTGGAATAACTTGGTTTATTCTCAGTCCTAGGACATTGGCTTTAACTCATAGCCAGGATATTTATCCTTCCTTAAAAAGACTTTTAAAAAGTGTTTTACTTATGCATATTGGTGTGTGTCTATGTGTGGCCACGTGCACATGAGTACAGGTGTCCTTGAGGCCAGAGGTGTTGGATCCACTTGGAGCAGGAGTTTCACTTGATGGTGAGCTACCTGACCTGTGTTCTAGGAACTGAACTCCAAGTCCTCTGTAAAAGCAGTTTGTGGTCTTAACCACTGAGCCTTGAGCCATCTCTCTAGCCCCATATATGTATTTTTTTAATTGAAGCAACATTTCATGTAGCTCAGGCTGTCCTTGAACTCAATATATAGCTGAGGATGACCTTGAACTTCTGATCCTCCTGTTTTAGTTCCTGAATGTTGCAATTACAAGCAGGTGTAATAACTTGGGGGTCGAGGACCTCTATCTTGGTTGTTCTTGAGCATGCATTTCTATTTGTTCATCTTTGTGAACTTACTGAAAGCACTCAGTTTGAAAGCTGAAAGTTTAACTTGGCTGCCAGTCTCTGTGTTGCTTAAGAATGGGTTGAATGAGGCTGGAGAGATGGCTCAGTGGTTAGGAGCACTGTCTGCTTTTGAAAAAGACTGGGTTCATTTCCCAGCACCCACACGGTGGCTAGCAACTGTCTGTAACTCCAGTTCCAGGGGATCTGACATCTTTGCTGGCATTGCATGCACATGGTACATGTACATATAGGCAATACATACATACATACATACATATATATAAAAAAGAACACATTGAAATCACACTTACGTGCTTATCTTTCTGCTTTGATCTTTTAAGTGTTGACTGTCTAGTCTAGGTACTGACTTTTTTTTAAAAAAAGAATTTCATCAGCCATGTGTTGTGGCACATGCCTTTAATCCCAGTGTTTGGGAAGTAGAAGCAGGTGAATCTTTGTCAGTTCAAGGCCAACCTGGTCTACATAGTGAGTTCCAGGCAAGTTAGGGCTACAGGGAGACCATGTCTCAAGAACAAACAAACAAATAAAAACCAGAATTTCATCTAGCTTCTTAGTGAGTTTGTTGATTTGTTTGTATATGTGTGAGTAGATGTGCTCTGGAATTCTTTAGTACAAATTGAAGCTAAAATATCCAGATACTCTAGAAATTCAGGTCTGTTCAGAACTTGTGGGCAGCTCTTCCTGGCTCTGGAATCTCTGTGGTTATGCTATTAGCTTTCCTGTCACGATGACAAATACCACAATTTATAAAGAGAAAGGGTTTATTTTGTCTCACAGTTTTAAAGGTTTCAGCTCATGACTGAATGGTCCTGCTGCGTGGCACATCATGGCATTAGTGCATGGTGAATGAAAACCACTCATCTCGTATGAGGAAGTAAAGAGAAAAAAGACACAGAAGGAGATTGAGTTCCCAGTCTTCAAGGGCACGCCCCCAATGACATGTGACCCTCACGAGGCCCCACTTAATATTTTCACCACCTCCCACTAATGTCAACCTGGGACCAAATCCCAAACACATGAGTGTTTGAGGAACAGCAGTAAGAAAATGGAAAAAGAACACTAATTAGTATTTTGTAGAAATAACATGCAAATGGCCTGGAATTTTATAAATAAATGGCCAGCCTCAATAAATACTAATTAATAGAAACTGGAGAAAGATGACTTTTCTTCACTATATTAATAAGAATTGATATTTTCACTGTTTTACTGGAGGCAATGTAGATCAACCCATTCTATGTTAATAGTAATGACTGCTGACATTTATTGAACATTTTGTATGTTGATCCTTATATGCATTATAAGATTTATTCTCATAATAACAGTATAAAGAATCTTTGTTCTTATTCCTGTTTTCTGAAATTAAAGGAATGATGTTGTGGGCCAGTGGGATGGTCAGTGGGTAAAGGCCCTATCCACCAAGTCTGACCACCTGAGTTCAATCACTAGGACCCATATGGTAGAAGGAAAGAACCACTCCCTTGAGCTGTCCCTGACCCTCTCCACACCTGCCATGGTATGTATATGCAAGCACATATAACTAAGTAACTAACTAACTAACTAAGTAAATGTAATAAAAAAAGCACTTGGACAACCAGGAAATGGTCTGAGCTTGGGTCACAGGGAACCTGACTGTAGTGCCCACATTCTTACCTGTGAATCTAGGTTGTCTCTCAATCTTGCTTCTAAAGCTTCATCCTACAGACATGGTCACACATATGTACAAAGGACTGTGTTCAAAAAGTTCCCTGTGATATTGTTTGTGATTGCCTAAAAATTTGGAGCAGAGTAAATATTAATACATACAGAATTATGAAAATAAAATCATGCATGCAAAATATCAAAACCATGGAATATTCTGTATCAGTTACTAAGGAGAAGATAGGTTAGAACTTACTCACATAACTTTTTTAAAGAAAAGATTAAAAATATATTGACAAAACATTAAACACATATAATAGTTATACATGTAGCTAGAAACGTTCATATTGGTAAATATACCAAAATATTAATAGTGATTTCCTCCTGAAAGTGGAATTTGGGGTGGCAGTGAAAGAAGACTTTCATATACCATCTTGCAAATGCTTTGTTTTATTTTTATTTTTACACAGTGGGTATGTGTTACTTTTTATCACTTATAATGCCATATATATATGTGTGTATATATATATTTTAAAAGTTGAGTGTGGTGGTATGAGTTTATCCTAGTGTTGGGAGGTAGAGACAGGTATATATTCTTAGGACTCTCTAGGTAGCCATCTTAGCTAAATCAGTGAATGCCAGGCCAGTAAGGACTGTCTCAAAATACAAGGTAGACAGCACCTAAAGAATAGCAGCCTGAAGAATTAAACCTGAAGAATGACAGAAGTTGTCCTGTGGCCTCCACACTCATGTGCTCATATATACATGCAGACATACACACATGTGAACGTTTGCCCACACACATACACATATGTACACAAAATAAGCAAATAAATATTTTTATTATAAAAGTTTTAAAACATACACCAATGAAAATAATGTTTTAATCTATCTTTACTCTCCAGCATCATCAGCAGTACCAAGGATACCAGACAGCATTTTTCTTCACTCATAACTAAGTGAATGTTCATCAATAACTATGCCTTGCATGGGACTGAAGAGATGGCTCCGTTGTTAAGAGCACTGACTTTTGCAAAGGACCTGGGCTCAGTTCCCAGTACCCACATAGTGGCTAACAACTGTCCATAATTCCAGTTCCAGGGGATCTGATGTCCTTTTCTGGCTCTGAGAAGGTCCCTACTTGTTCTAAAGGTTTAATTACCCAGTAATACCATCCAAGGAAGCAGACCTGTAATATATGGGCCTCAGGGGACATTCAAAGATCCAAATTATAGAGTAATCAAATTGACCCATATTTTAGGAATGTCTTTATACACATAGCTTGCTTAAAACAAAATTTAGTCTTTATACTACACTCATTTGTTAGATTTAATGCACTTCTTTTAATCTCATTTGCATTGACTAGCTGTAATTTTAATTATTAAAAGAAATAGTGCCAGGCATGGCAGCTCATGCCGATAGTCCCAACACTTGGCAGGTTGAGTCTGGAAGATTGCTATGAGTTGGAAAATAGCCTGGACTGTACAGTATGTTGCAGGTCAGCTTAGCTACAGACTTATATCTTGCCTCTATTTAACTAATTAATTAATTCAACCGTGGATCCATATAGCTACTAAAATTATTTAGCAATCTCCTATTACACAATAAATCGTATGGAGACATTTTAATCCTACTTGGAAGCATTTCTCCACCCTCTGTCATTCACCAGTACTGAACTTATCAATGAACTAATGTTTATTAAGGTGTTTTGTACATTATATATATATATGCATATTTATAAATGTATGTATATGTAACAATAATAAAGAAGACAAGAAATTGAGAGGGGATAGGAGGACATGGGAGGAGTTGGTGGGGACTGGGAAGGATGGAAATAATACAAACACAATACTCATGTATGAAACATTCAAAAATTAAAAATTAAAAAAGATGTTTTGCACAAAAGATATTTTGAGAGAATATCAGTATCGAGTGTAAGAATATGAAAGGGGGAAAAGTTGCTATGTTTTTAAGTTAAGTATTACAATCAAACTAATTTTAAAGTTCTCATATTTTTGTTTAGAAATTGTAAATTTTGGGCTTTCTTTTTAATCCCATTGACGCACTCTGAAAAAAATTTTTTAAGGAGAGGAAGGGTTTGTAGCCTGAAGACTGCTATTCACCTTTCCTTTTACATGCACAGGTCCTTAGCAGCTTGAGGGGAAATGCCTTGCCACTCTGTTTTGCTGTCTTGACACCTGTCACGAAGTCTGGTGTGCAGCAGGTAATCAAAGGTGTTTGAAAAAACTTCTGGAAGGACATAAATTAATGCTCACATTAAACATCCATTTTTTCTTCTGCTTAAAACAATATAAAATAACTCTGGTATAGTGTTATTTAATATGTAAACCATGTCACTATTCATAAAGTATGATTTTTAAAAAATAAAAAAAAGAGATGGGCATGGTAGCACATGCCATTAATCCCAGCATTAGGGAGGCAGAGGCAGGCGAATCTCTGTGAGTTTTAGGCCAGTCTGGTCTACATAGCGAGTTCCAGGCCAACTGGGGCTACAGGGAGATCCTGTCTCAAAAAAAAAACAAAAAAGAAAAAGAAAAAAGAAATTGTATACAGCCTCATAATTAAACTAGATATAATATAGATGTACAGTTGTGTTCTGTGTGAAGTTCTGCATATCATAATCTCCAGTCGGCCACATTTGCTTCTTTCTCTTTCAGTCTAGCAACAAATTAAAGTCATTGGATGGTCAGCATGTTTGGTTTTAAATATTGTATTTAATTATGTATTAAATGTATTTAATATGTATTAAATTATGACATATCTTAAACTCTTTAGCTTTGAAAAGATAAGATAGTTTAAGAACTTTTAAAGAAAGGCAAGCTGAGACTAACCTCCACACAGAATTATGCAGGACAATGCACGAGCTGAGCTTCATGTCTTGGCATTGAGAGGGGATACCAAGATGGAACAGCATTTTCTCCCTGATCCAGTGAGACATAATTTGTACTAGGAGAGAAATAGAAAATGAGAGCAAGAGCATAATATGATATCAGGGAAAATACCCTAATGGACAGTGATCACTTAATGGAAAATTCCCAAGAGACAAAATGTTAATGCGATTCAAGTATGTAATTAGGGACAAAGAACACTGGAGGAGAAGGAAAGCTGCATTTATAATTCTCTAAATGAGCCTGCACAGATCAGTTCCTGTTAGCACAGTCCATCTTTATCTTAGAAACAGATAAAAGATAGCAGTTCTAGATACATTCTTAGTGAAGGAATGCCTAGAGAGAGAACAGAATTGTGGAAACTAGCTTTTCTCTTTATTCTCTTGCTGATGTTAGAGTACTCATTCTACAGCGTGGCAAAGGAGGCTCATATTTTGATTATTCTCATTTCCTTACTTTAAGATTACTATCATTGCTTTATTATATTGTAATGGTAATACACTAATTAATAGAACAGCACGGTTTTCTCATTCATTAGCGCACTAGAAGTAGGATAGCCATTACAAAACTAGCCAAGATGATATCGCTTTATACTAAGAATGTTTTAAACGAGAGCTAAATCCATCTGTACCAACTTGACTCTGTATTTTGATGGTCAAAATAAGTTTTTACAGCATCACTGGGCTTGCAATGCTTGCTTTTGACTAAAAGGAGTGAGGAAGTTAAGCAAACTTTACTAACACTGTCACCTGAATTCTGTGCCCAGCCAACACTGGTGTGCAAAGTAATAGGCTCTCTTACATTATTAAAGAGAATATAATTTTCATTTTAAATTAATATTCTAGGTTAACATGCAAAGTAATGAGTTTAATCATGGCATCTTCACGCATACTTCACTTCCGTGGGTTGCTCTCTCCCTTAATTTTCCTACTATATTTTATTTTCACTTATCTTGTGGAAAATTTGAAGCCACAGAGTAAGCTGACACACTTCATGATCTTTCCCAAGTCCCTGTAATTAAGTATTTATCCCCCAATTAGGGATACACCACATAGTTATTTCTAGATTGTATTAGCCAGAACAAATTCTTTACTTTTAGCACAGGACAAATTTAGGACTGAATATTTAGTTTTCGTAGGTCTGCATTATACATTTGCATCATTTAGATATCTGGAATCCACTTTAATTTGAACAGATGCAGACAAAGAATGAGGGATTTAAACCAAGTTTCTCAAGCAGGATTAAGTGCAAAAAAAACCATAATGATATTGTTCATAGGGGTGAGGGTCATTGTGAATAATCAAATGCTAATTAGAGGGAGGGCCTACCCAAGTGCACCCTTTATCCTTGCACTGTGCTCATTGGATGATTTGTGTGTTAAACTTCCTAGACATAATTTAGGACATATCTAGGTGAGTGATGCAAAAGACTTTATTATTTGAGAAATGAATGCACTGCAAATAATCTTGGTCCTGAGATTTGCATAGAAAACCTAGAAACAGCATTTTAGATAATCTATCACCAAGGTATGAGTCCATCTGGAAACATTCTACAGATGTCAAAAAAAAGTCTGTGTAGAAATAGTCATCTTTATATTTGACAAAAAGATAAGTTAAAATGAAAAGTAATATGTACTTTACCATGGTTTAGATATGGTCTAACTGTGGCCTTTTAAAAGTCGATGGGATTAAAAGACTGCTTTATGAGGTGGTGGCATTGGGAGCTTGTAAGCCTTTAAGAGGAGGGGGTCAACCTGATATGATGTCCTTAGGTCACTGGGGGCATGAAGTTGGGAATTTGGTAGTTTTTGTTTGAACCCTTGAGTTCTTTTAAAGGGTTGTTATAAAAGGAGTAAACCTGACCCTTTGCTTTCTGGCTGGAGACAGGACTGCAAATATCACCCCACCCCCTAAAAAAATTATATATATATATATATATATATATATATATATATATATTACCTATTTTATATATATATATATGCTAAACAAACCTGTTTTTTCATAAGCAGCTTGTATCAGAGATTTCATAAAGGTGATAAAGAACTGACTATCACAGGCCTTGTGAAAAGTAAGTTGCCACATGATGTGAAACTTTGTACTGTTCATTTGTTTTTCTTGAAAACTTTTATGTCCAAATAACTAATTCACAGGGTGTCTACAAACCGAAATCATAGTTTTTAAGTAAACTTTCTTCTTTCCTAGTTATAAAGCAATGCTTCTGATAGAATACAAATTACAGAATTGCAGCAATGTCTGTTGAATTGTATTCATGACACAATCATATTTGTAAATGTAGTCACCAATGTGTCTGCTGAATTATATCCATGACGCAATAGTCCTGTGTGCTGGCAAGAAGATAAACTATGAGTTCCTTAAGGCAGAAACTTTATTAGTAACTTTCTTCTTTTTTTTGAAACAAGTTCTCATGTATCCCAAGATGGCGTTTAACTTTCTATGTAGCTGAAGACAACCTTGAACTCCCATCTCCACCTCCTGAATGCTGGTACCACCACACTAGGTTTATACCATGCTGGAGGTACAACCTGAAGGTTTTGGATGTACTAAGCAACTGTGCTATATCTCCAGCCCTTAATGACTTCTTAAATAACTAACATTCCCAGTGGACCTGACACTGGAAGAGAGAATGACCTATAGCATGGGTGAGATTAAAGTGTCATCCTAGTGTTAAGTCAGTGGATTTCTTGATCCATCAAACAGCTGGAATGTGAGGTAGGCACATCTGGTCAATGTCTTCAGGAGTTAGGATTGTTAGCCTAACTTGTAGGCTTGCATTGTGTTTTCCAGTGTTACACTAAAATTTCCGACAGTGGACTCCATTACTAGGATGTCCTTTGAGACCAGGGATTCTTTATCTTGAATCATTTGGATTAGATGTGTTTTGTATTTTTGCATTTATTTCTTAATGTTTTGGTGAAATATAGAATATGGTATGTTGGGATTTAATGGAGGCTCAACATAAACTGCACACAGGGTTCATCAATATTTTCCACACCAAGCCTAAATGTTTGCATTTTACTGAGACTAATATCATGTGATGTCACATATTAAGTTTTCCATTTGTGGTTTTATATTATTTTTTAAAGTTCAGATTTTATATGTTCTACCTGTAGATTGTCTTTCTCAAAGTGATTCAAGGCTTTGCAGTAGCAACAACAGTTTACTCCTTTAAAACAGTGACAATTTGGCATTGTACCATTTAACTTAGCTGAATAAAACTTAGTAACTTAACCTGCTCTAATTCCAAACCTGCATTTATTTCAGCCTTTGCCAACTGTTTAGAAGTTAAAAGTTGAGGTGTTGGCAACTATTGATTCTGATGTCAGCTTTGAAACTTTAAGTGATATTTGCCATTTGACAATCTGTGAAACAATTTTGTGTGTTTTAATTTAGTTTAAGTAGCATGAACTATAGTTTACATGTAATAAACTGCTTATATGGAAAGTGTACAGTTTGGTAAGTTTTAGCTTACTTATACCTGTGAAATGACCACTACAGTCAAAGTGAACACACAAATTATATGGGAAATTCTATGAACTTCCTTATAATCCCTCTTCTGTTCCCTTTCCCACATATTGTACTGTTTTCAGTGGCTGTCTATTTGTATGTTTTAGAATTGAAGACAAAGGGAATTATGTGCGTCCTGTTCTGCTTGTCCCTGTTCATGCAGCATCATTTTGCCCTTGTCTGTGTTTCGGGTATTAACAGTTCACATATTTCTCTTGCCGAGTGGTACTGTATTATGTAAGCAAGCCACATTTTTGTCTATCTGTTTAGTAATATATATTTGGGTTGTTTCCAGTTTGAGCTGTTACAGTAAAGCTTCCATAAACCTTCTTGGGTAAATCTTTGTGTGAACATGTACTGTCATTTCTCCAGGTACTTGATTAGAAGCACTATGGTGGAATTCCAGCAAAAGTTTGTGTTTAACTTTTCAATCTGTGTTTCAAATATGATTTCCAAAGTGTTTGTACCATTCCACATACCACACACATACTCCCCAGCATGGGGGAAAGGTGCAGGCACAGCATCTCCTTGCTGACTTTTGGTATGGCTGTTTCAAAATGTTTAGCCTTTCCAGTAGTAATGCTTAGTGTCTCATTATGATCGTAATTTACATTTCACTAGTGAATGGAAATGTTAATCATCTTTTCATGGGCTTATTTTTCACTCATGCCTCTTTGGCAGTGTGTTTTATTCAGTTCTTTTCTCTATTACTGAACTTCGAGTGGTGAGATATTTAAACACATAGACACAGACATACACACACACACATTTGTTATATTTTCTTTTTTTTTCTTATATGCTTTCATTCTCACAATGTCTTAACAGAAGTTTTTAAAATTCAACAAAAGCAATAGTCTTTTTTTGTTTAGATCTCTATAAGAAAACACCATAAATTTGTAGCTTATAAATAACAAAATTTATTTCTCATAGATCTAGAGACTGGGAGCACAAGATCATGTCACTAGCAGGTTTGATGTCTGATAAGAGCCTACCATTTGGCCATAATGTGTGCTTTTGGACTGTGTCGTCAGGTGGTGGAAGAGGCAAGTTAGCTCTCTGGGGACTACTTTCAGAAAGGCACTATTCCCACTCTAGAGGGCTCTGCTCTCATGGCGTAATTAACTTTGGAAGGCCACACCTCCTACTGTCGTCACCTTGAAGGGTCAGATTTCAGCATATGAATTTTGGAAGGACACAAACATTCATTTGATAGCACCACTAAATCAATTTTAGATCACACTTTTGGTGGCATAACAAAGAGCTCCTCATTTAACCCAAGGTCACAAATGATTTTTATGTGTTTTTATTTTTCAGTTTTGCATATTTTTATACTTTACAGTTAAGTCTTTGGAGCATTTAAAATGAACATATATGATATAAGGATTCAAGATTTTTTTCTATATTGGTATCCAAATTTTTCAGCACCGTATATTGATAAGATTACCCTTTCCTGATGAATTGCTTGTGTACATTTGTTGAAAAAGTGTCGACTATTCGTATTTGCAAGTGTTTACTTTTGGAATCTCTCTCCGTACTATTCATCAGTTTATTCATCTTCACACCAAAATTACTCTCTGGACCACTGTGAAAATTTGCCTCTATTCCCATTCACCAGGCCATTTTTAGCCGTATATTTCCCCTGGGTCTGTCATTGTAATTAAGGATGACTGCCAGCCAGCTTTTATAGTAGCTGCTTTTGAAGCACAGTGGAGGATCCTATTAGAGTCAAAGCTGTATCTCCTGCCAGTACTCAAACATGCCTGTCTGGCTGCAGGCTGGGCAGCCAGTGGTCAATTTGCATGACTAAATGAAGCCTCCGGGGAAGCAGCTCATGCTTAGGAAGAAAATCAAGCCAGGGTGCTTGCCCTAACAGAGGCTTCATAGGAGAGAGGGATCACTGGTTTTACTCCTTGTTCCATAGCTTTTCAGTTTCTGTCTTTTCTCTCACAAGACTAGGAGTTGAGGGTAGTGTCCACAGACTACCTCATCTCTTAAAGAGAAGGGGCCACGAAGGGCCTCTACTTTGTCTCTAGGCACAAAGCCAAGAAGAAAAATATACATTTTCCTTTTGGGGGGCAACACACAGCATGACTAACACACTGAAGTTTCTGGAGAGCTCTTCATGCTCAGGATGGGCATTCAGACTCCTGAGAGGGGTTTCTTGAGAATCAAAGTCTCCATGACTGCTCCTTTGCAGGCAGCAGAAACCAAATAGATTTGCTTCTGGGGACTCCCAGGGAGAAGTGGAGAGATTCTGAAAGAATCTGAAGAACCCCAGTATTCTAACTGAGGATGGGAGTACAAAGACCGCAGAAATACAGATTGTTCCCATCAATTTGCCTGCTTTCTAGGTAGGTGGGTTTTATATTGGAAAATATGAGCAACATATTCTAGTTAGGTTGGCTTAAAACACTGTATTTTGAGGACAATTTAACGAAATACAAAACATAAATTCGGTTACTCATCAGATCTTTATAAAAATAGTATCCATGTTTTAAACAATTATTTTTTAGCTATCTCTCTCTCTTTCCTTCTGTGTGTGTGTATGTGTGTGTATATACAAATACAAGTATGTACATGAGTGTGAGGCATGGGGGTCAGAGGCCAATGTTGGTGTCTTTTTCAAATTGCTGTCCAGTTTATTTTTTGAGATAGGGCTTTTCTTTGAACCTGGGCTCACTGATTGAGCCAGAGTGGCTGGTCAGAGATCTTCAGGAATCTTCCCATCTCCATCTCTGTAGCTTGGATTATAAGCATGTACCCCCTTCACCCAGCTTGTTACATGGGTGTCTAAGATCAGATCTCAGGTCCTCATGTTTGTGGGGCAAGCACTTTACTGACTGAGCCATCTCCCCAGCTCCTTGACTGGTTTGTAAATAATGAAAACTTTTCTGTGATTTCTATATGCTAATTCTAAAATTCTTGCAAGACTTTAAATCATGAAGCATTCAGAGGAAGACATTTAGAAAAGTATTGACTACTTTTAACTTCATGTTGGTGTGTAATGGATGGCCTTTCTAATGTTATGTTTCCGGTATTTGTTTATAACAAAGCAGCACTACTGATTTGAAAAACGTTAACCTAAGGAGCTTTTTTGTCAGTCACCCAGGGGGAGTGGGAGGGGGGCTTGTAAATGCTGCTACCCAGTTCTTTGTGAGTAGATGAGATTAATTAACATAAATCCTGATGACAGTGTTCCAGGCACACACCACCTAGACCAGGCAATGCTTCCCCTGATGACTCTTACAGTGGCCTCTCCTGCCTAGAGTCTGTCGGAATTAAGGATAAAGAGTTCATAGACTCTGAAGTTGGCTAAGAAGTTCACAAACTTCAGATGTCATAATCCCCTACAAAATAGGCTTTTGTATTCTTTGAAGACACATATTTCTCAGGGAGGTGGAGAAATGATTCAGCAGTTAAGAGCATTGGCTGCCCTTGCAGAGGACCCAGGTTCAGTTTCCAGCACCCACATGGTAGCTAACAACCATCTGTAACTCCGGTTCCAGGGACTCTGACACCTTCTTCTGACCTCCGTGGACATTGCATCATATGGATGCACTTACATACATGTAGGCAATACACTCATACACATAAAATAAAAGTAACAGAATAAAACATTTTTAAATGTATAAAAGTTGTCTTCTCAGAACCTTCAGGCTTGAGGCATCACTCACTCCTCTGATCGCAGCTATCATTTTTTGAAAACATGTTTATTTTTGTTTCATAAACTTTCTAAGTCTTTTAGTGTTTAAACTTTTAACTGGCACTTTAAGTTTAATCTTCACCTGTCTTCTCTTTTTAAAAGAAATTTATGTGTATGTCTGTGTGTGTATATGTGTGTATGCACAGAAGCCCGAGGAGAGCATCAGATTCCCTGGAGCTGGAGTTACAGGTGGTTGTGATCTGCCTAACATGGCAATTGGGAACCAAACATTTGTTCTCTGGAGGAGCAGCAAGCAGTCTTAACCAATGAGCTACCTCTCCAACCCTTATGTTCTTTGTAAAGCTGTTTTATCTCTCTTAATATTGCTCCTTTTGACAGTAAACTTTTTGCTACACCTTGGGAGAGAAACAGAAGAGATCCAAACTAGAACTGCCAGCCTTCGAAGATTCTGGCAAGCACAAAAGGGTCGAAGGGAGTACTGATGATTAAGCAACTAGTATCCTTAAAACTTTGTTTTGGAAAATCACCATGTTGAAAATAATTTTTAAAAATTAGCCCTTCTTCACATTAGTGTAGATTGTACTAAAATCTCAGATTTCTTTAAAGGAAAAAAGCCAGATGTGGTGTCACACATGTAATCCCAGCACTCCTGTGTTGAGATGGGAGGCAGAGACAAGAGAATCATCTACAAGGCCAGGGGACAGCTAGCCTGGAGTATGCCCCACTGCAGAAACAAGAAGAGACCTTCTGCCTCAACAAGGTGGAACATGAGAACCAACTCCTGAAAGCCATCCTCTGACCTCCACACACACCATGTATACTGCATGCACATAAATAAATAAATAAATAAACAAACAAATAAATAAATAAATAATAAAAGGCAAAATAGAACAAAACAAACAAAAAACTGATGGTTATGAGGTTTTAACCTGTTTGCAGTTCAGTATGCACAGCTCTGGTTCCTGCTGCCAGCATTCTTCCGTATCCAGTTATAGAAGTCCGTTGATCTCATTCTTCAAAACAGAGTACCCTCTGTAACAGTGTTCTTATATTCTACTAGCCTGTCTTAAAAAATCTTTTCTCCTTTATTTAAGGGTAGCATAATATTTGTATAATTTGCTTATTTCTTCTACCATCTGATTAACATAAATAAATCTGATCTACTTTATCCAAATTTAGATTATAAAAATAGCACAAATAGATAGTTTTGGGGTCTTTTTCTGTCTGTGTTCAGCACTATGTGTGAATGTGAGTAAACAGCCCATTTGACTTTATTTGGGGATTTGATATCTTTCTCCATATTTTTCTGAGCATTTTAAAATTGAGCTATTTCTGTAAAATCTGGCACAAATTATTGGGAGATTGTTTTGACTTGCTGGCAAGGCCTACTAAGTTCCATAAGGGGGGCCAATAAGGTTTCAAACATAATAAATACCAAATATTTATGATGTACTACATTCTGGACAAACCAAATGACCTCACATGTGCACCTCACTTAAACTTTAAATCTGTGAAGCAGATGTTAATTCCATTTTACAGATGCAAAAGCTGAGGTCAGCCTTGGGTTTTACATTGAGAAGGGAATGTAAGTGTTACAGGGCTATTTGTGCTCATGAGCAATATGCAGGCACTGTTGAATACTTGTGTAACTTTTCTTGGTAGGAGACTGATAATAAGGTAAGACTGCTCTAAGAACTCTGGGAAAATTAGTTTGCTTTCTATATAAATTGATTCTTTATTAATATCTATAACAACAGTACTGAGTCAAATTGTGGATCACACATTAAAGATATTCAAGAATGTTTCCAGATAAAACGACCAAATAGTATATCAAGTAGAGAACATAACTCAGTTTCAGGAAACGTTACTATGAGTATTTTTAGCTCAGGATATAGAAAGCATAGTAAATTTTGTAAGTGATTTTTCTCCTGATATAATACCTTTTCTCTCAAGAAAGAGTAAAAGGCTATAATCAAACCAGTAAAGTTCAGGTAAAGCAAAACTTAAGTGAGTTATTCAGGAGAAAATAATACACTGACAATTTTATTTTCTAATTAGAGTTACTCACACTATTTGTTTTGTTATACTACCATCACCTACAGTATTAATCAGAAAATGTATTCTATTTCTATATGTAATAAAACTCTGCTCTTGTTCTACACATAGATCAACATATTTTTAATATTTTTCCATACAGAAATCATCATTTCAGCTGACAGACTTTAATAACATATGCAATAATAACCTTATGTATGTAATTATTTTAAACTAATATTTATTTCAAATTTGATATGTGTTAGGTATAATGCTAAGTATATTAGACACTTTCTATATTATAATTTGGGTTCATATAGTCACCCACACTCCATGTCAGACATATTTAACCTCTTTGGAATTATGGACACGAGGACTTCACTTAAAGTGCTGGACCTGCATAAGAAAAGATACAAAAATATCCATGAACACAATCGTTTGCATATAAATTTAGGAGATCCATGGGCGTGTTATGGGGTGGTGGTAAATAAGATGATAGGCAGCAAGATTTTACTGGAAGCTTTTGAATGTGTTTCCACAGAAGTGGAAATTTTTAAAGTTTCTGGTTTAACTGAGCTTTCTTGGGTTGATAAGGAGATATTGTATCTTTTATGGGGAAGAAATCTGTTATCCTACACCTGCCTTCGCATTTTCTATCCCGAGGTAGACATTTGTAATGAGTGAGAGCCTAATGACCCTCAGGGAGCATCGTCCTTCCGGTGCTGTCATGGCATTCTCATCTAGAAATTGTCATTTTGAACTTGTTTGGCTTTCTACCCCATTTTGGGCTCTGAATTGAGTTCCTGGCAGTTTCTCACAGCATTTCCCACTCTCTCTGTTTTGTTCGATATCCAGACTCAAGAGGCCTCTTAACCTAGGCCGCTAGACCACAGTGCTGCTTTTTGATTCCCAGTTCAAAAGTCCATTTCCTCTTTTGTCCTTCCTTCCTCCCTCCAGTTCCGCTTCCTCTTCTCCCCGCTTCTTTCTTTCCTTCCTGTCTTTTTTTCTGTTGCAGGACAGGGTCCTATTATGTAACCCAGATTGCTCTTATACTTGCAGTCCTGCCTTAGCCTTCCAAGCACTGGGCTACAAGAGTGCACTACTACATATGACAATTGTAAGGTCTTTGTTCTAGATCCTAATTTATGGTGTCGTTATGATCCTAAATTGAAATAAGTTTGATATGAAATAAAATCTTTGTCCTATCTCAGAAAATTTATTTAATGAAATACAAAAAATGGTGTAGATATGTTTAAACAAATCAGCTCGTGGAAAAATAATTCCATACCGTAAACCCCATGGACAATGTTATAATGGGGTCTATTTCATAGACTGGCTTATAAATCTGATGTACTCTGCATCACAGTTACACTTACATCCCCCTGTTGGTTACTCTTCTTGTTACTGTGATCAATACCTGATAAGAGGCAACATAATGGAGGAAGGATTTATTGTGGCTCACAGTGTGAGGAAGTACAGTCATCATGATGGAGAAGGCATGGCAGTGGGATATAAGGCTCTTTATTCACATCTGGGCTGATCAAAAATCATAGGCAGGCGAAGTCTAGCACTCATCTGGCTTTCTCCTTGTCTCCTTTATTCCACAGTCTCCTTTATATTCAGTCTTGATTCTCAGCACATAAGATGATGCCAACCACATCAGGGTAAGTCTTCCCTTTTTAATTAATACTTTCTTAAAATGTCTGACAGACACACCCAGAAATATGATAGATGATTTAAAATAATTTACTGATTCACTTATTCTCCTTGTTTATCTTTAACTTTTAACATCTTTAAGAGACAAAGTCAATAAACAAAAGTAGAACACTTGAAGTGTGTTCATTTAGTGTTAAATAATCTGGGAAGATAGTCACTGGGTAAGACTGGGATGGTAGGGAGGACACCGTTCATTCGTCACTGTGATGCCTGGCCTGTGTCCACCTGCTCCAACCCTACTCGGCTGCACATGCAAGAGCCTATCTTTCCTAAACATCTTTCTTCTCCTATATAGCCTCTGGGTCTAGAATGAGTCTAAGTAGGGGATCCCTTGATCCATCACAACCCCCCAATACTTCCCAGTTATTTTGTATGCAGCATTAGAACTAATGTTATCCAAAGGAATGTGAGATGACCAATTCTCAGTCATATCTAGCTATTCTACGTGTTTTTGGTTCAGGGGTTTTAAATTTCTAATAACCATATCTTTATATATACACTTTACAGTAAACATACCATTGTCAAATGAGTATTGAATTTGTATAAGAATATTTTATCAGCTATCTACCTACATGATGCTACTCTAGACAATATTTGATGCTTAATATAATTTTTACTTAAACTTTCTGAATAGATACTGCTTGTGTTATATTTACTGAATACGTAATACGAGGCATAGTATTGAAAGGGATACAAAAGTGAGTATGACTTGTGTAAGTGACAGAAGCATGAGTAAAAAGTACTTCCAATCCTCTAGTGTGGAGAGAATGAGGGAGTTAAAAATAGATGTGGGCATAGCGAATGGTAACTGGTACAATCTTTCAAGGACCAGAAGGCAGCTTTAATAATAATAGCATCATCTTAGCTCTTGACAAAGACACTAATCATGTACTGAAGACACAAATTATGCCTGGTTTAAATGTCTTTGTCAGCTTGAAGGAGCAGACACTCAGGTGTGCAGACAGATGTTACTGCTCCTTTGGGAGCACTTGATCTGTGTGTGTCTTCTTAGGGGGATGGTGATACTCCCTAATTTCCACCAACATGATATGCATTGTGAACAATGCAGCAGACCCTCTTCAAATTCTACTCAGTTATGTCTGACCTCTGCCTGAAAGAACTTCAGCAGCTTCATTGACATCTTATGGAGACAGAATCCACATCTTGTCAAGATACTTTGAGAAACATTTCATCATTTAGCTTTCCAGTATGAAGAACATTAAAAATTAAGTGGTTCTTACACATTTTCATTCGTTCCTCTCAAGACTGTTTACACTGCATAAGGATGTACAAGGTGGAGGCGCTCAGGAGACCTGAGTGTGGGCTACAGACATATTCCCAGGGTATCCCTCTGTCATTCTATCCCTAGATCCTCTTTCTTTCTAGAATGTCTGTAGCTGCAATAGGACAACATTTGGGGGAAGAAGTGGTAAGTTTATCAGCATCTCTGCCTTTCATTGATTACACACCCCTTTTGCTGATTCTGTTTGGATTGTTGAAGAATGGTTTAAAGCTTCTTTTCTATGCTTTGGTGTTAATAGTGATATGATTTAGTACAAAATTGTCTCTTTTGTGTTGAAACAATATTTTAAAAATTATAGAGTCTCTGAGGAAAGATTCCAGAGATTAGATCTCTTGAGAACTACCCATCTGTGAAAAAATATTTCTGTTTTATTAGAGTCCTGGCAATTGAGAAATGGACTGCTACTGCCATTTATTCTGTCTCGCTGGACAAAATAAATTGTTTCCTAATCAGAGCTATGCCATGACATGTTCTGAAAAATGTGGTAACAATAATTTACTCCCAGCTTAAAGAAATGACAGAAAATTGTCTACTTTTCCAAAAAGCATTTCTTTTTTTTTAACCACACTGTGAAATAATATTTAAAAAGAAATATTTTATTACAGTAATTTTTGTACATTAATTTATATTCGATATTCTTCAATATTTCAAAAGAACTAATTGTAAATATGTTATGTGCACTTTTGGGTAACATTATTCTAACCTAAGTAAATCAAAATTCCTTGATTATAATCTTGCTTATCATTGTATGTCTTAGTGTAACTAAGATTAGGTTTAGGATAAAATCCATGATATAGGAAAATTAATGGAAAACTCTCAATGAGAAGATAGTGGAGTCGGTTATAGAATACTCATTAAAGGCAATTCATGAAGCAGTCAGAAGAAGCAGGTTCCTATGTACTGATTTAGAAAACGACTCATTACAAATGAAATGAAAAGCACTTTGGAAAACCATAATATAGCATGCTTCTATTTTATTGTGAGGAAACAATGATAACAACAATATATGTCTCTGTAAGCACCGAATGGATAGAAGACTATAGAACAATCAATGGGTAGTGGCTACAACTGGAGCCAGAGACTTGGCAGAAAGAGGAATTTCTTCTAGTGATAAGACACTGAAAAGCGAGGTTATGTGATTTGTATGGTTTTGCAATTTTCTTTTTAACATCTATTTTACATTACTTTTGTATTAGAAGAACAAATTAACCTGGAAAAGATTATTCTTGAAAGATGGGCCGAAAAGATAGATAGACAGAAGGGAAGCAATTTAGGGACTTTCAGGGCAGGAGAAAGGCCTCAAAGGTCGAACCCACGGTGGAGGCCGGAACTGAGGAATTGCTGGATGAGTCGCTGGGAAGCGGAACTTGGAGGTAAGGCCAGCTCCGGCAAACATTTGATGACCAGAATCCCAGTATCTGCTCTTTGGCAATATGCTCCCTGAGGCTCGGCGGGAGAGGGAGCTTTATCCAATCTCATGCTCCACACCAGGACTTTCCAGGTCGGGGATTTGAGTGAGAGCACCCGCTGAGCACATCTGCAGCAGAAAAAGCCCAAGCTCTATGTGTGAGTGCGCCGCTTCTGTCCTGATTGCCCACTTACATCTTTCCACACGAGACCTGGTAAAAGCTGTATTAGCTCTGCCAAGAGCCCCCTGGGCTATTTATTCTCTGCAGCTTGGTGACCTGGAGGTGATGGTACCGTTACATCAGCCTTCTCCTCAGGGACTTCCACGGAAGCGGAAGCGAGAATGCCTGCCTTTACTTGCTTGAAGCATAGCTGATGTTTGCAGTCTGTACAGTCCTTCTGCAAACCTTTGGTTCCTGTATTCACTAAGACTTATATAAACTTGAGTCTGCATACACAACAAGTTTGCCCTAAAACCAGTCCCATCGTTGCCCAAAGCAGCCATTTCGAAAGTTAGTTTCATCCTTGAACTCCTTCGAAACCCCTGGGTTCACCCTCTAATTTGTGTAACCAGCTGCTCAACACAGGAGAAGCAATGTTGCACGATGGATATTCATTTCATGAGGGACTTCTCTTTTTATTTGTTTATGAAGAAACAGATGTTTAGACATCTGCTTAAGTACTGTGACTTTTTTTTTTTCTCAAAGTGAAACCTTTCTTTCTAGCAACATAACCAGGAAAACTAATATTTAGCAAAGTGGAGGCAAATTGTGGAAAAGAGGAATTCTTAGACTATCTTTTCTAGCACCTCTAAGACAGAAAGTAAAATATCAACAAAAGCTTTCACATATTTAATAGGAAATATGTTTGGCTGTTTGAACCTTTAAAGCTCATTAGCATAGTATTACCTTGAATCTTTTTTCATTGTATATAGAATGCTATAAATAAAGCTTTTCTTTTTTTTGAAAAAACCAACATATTTGAGAGCTGAACTGGCATGTTAGTGAAAATATGATCAAAATGTCACCATCCCTTTTTTTTCCTCTAGTGAAAAAATTGAACAGTTTCCTGCTTTTAAAATTTGTACACGCATGCCTGCATCAACATTTCTGAGGAGCCTCATATGGCTGTATGCAGACACAGAGGCTGTAGTTCTGCTGTTTGTTTCTAAAACACAACATAAAAAGATTTGGCTTACACGATTAAGATAATGTGGTTACATCACAGAGCTGTCTTATTTTGAATTTGAGTGATTTCTGTCTAGTGTCACATGGAAGAAAATATAAGCCTATCTTTTACCAGTAGACACTTTGTAGATTCTGTTACCAAACACCTTATCTGTAGAAGGAATTTTGAATTTGCAGCTTGAGATGTGTCGTTTTGCATACTAGATAACTGAAATGATCTCCTGGCAGCTTTTGTGAGCAGAAACTTGTTGTAAATGGAAATTCAGTTACTCGTTTGTCCTTCTTGATCTGAATAACTGGTTTTAACCAAGTAGTTTAGTTGCTTAGGCATCTTGTAGAGCAGTTTGGGAATGAATAAACTGCATCCAATACAGTCTGTTACCATTTCTGGGATCAGTTTGCTCTCAAGGTTTCAAATCACATGTACATGTATGCATACATACACAAGTCTACAGACAAAGCCGAAAGAGCAGAGATTTTAATTAATTTTTTAAATGTAAGGTTATCACCATCATCATGATGTTTAACTGATCACTAAGGGACAAACTCCACATTACTTTTTTGTCTCCTTTATATAGATGTTCAGTTTAGTTCTTTGGCATTCTTAAAAAAGATCATCATCAGTTTCAGTTGACTTAAAAGCTTACTGATTTGCCATTAGGCAGACACATAGTCTGGACAGACTTTCCTTACCCCACATTTTAAGCCTGAAGCTACTCAATCACTTTTCAAAAAATCCACATACAGAAACAATGATACATGTGAGAATCTAATATAAGAGTCACACATACGAATGTTTGATATCCATAGATATGCAAGCTTCAGTGTAGAGAGAGCCATCCTGAACCTAATGCACATGCTCTGACTGCTTCACATTTGGGTGTTGGGACATCAACCTACTCTCCCATATCTATTGCTTTATGATATTGTAAAACTGGACATGTTTGAGCAGTTTGGATGTCCTAATATCAGCTCCATGGGCAGATTCTGAGGAGCAGAACTGATGGCTGATTTCCCATGACCTTTTGGTTTTACCTTCTCTAGACTCTCTTATAACAGGCTATACAGGTCCAAGAAGGACATCTATCCATTAGTAAATGTAAATATGCCAACCTTGTCTCAGTGATGGGGTACAGCGCAATAAAGGGCATTTTCCTATTTGGACTTCACTGGAGAATGTGGTTTTTCCTGAAAAACTACATACTTCCTGCTATTAAAAAACTGTTGAGATTTATCTCTTTCTAGATCTGATTTAGAGAGGAAAAGGATAATCACTGGTGGTCTAAGCAGCTCAGACCATAGATCTGATCAAAATAATTAGGTTATTGCTCAAATTTTGCTGTTGTTTGTTTCTAAAACCATTGTCTTGTCTTTCTCATGGTCTTAATTCAGTCAGGGGATATCTTCATTTTGAAAGACTTTGAGTTCCATGCCTGAGCAAATTCGTTTTGATTTAGATAATTTTTTTTTAGTAAAACAAGATGTCTCCTTTTGTTCCAGTCCCCAACAATTCAGTTAATTAAGTGCATATGAAATCTAATGGAACTTATTCTCAACTGGCCCCAGACAACTACAGACACTTGTTTTCTACGATCAGCAGGACTAACTCGGCTTCCAGCTTTCCGTGTGAATGGGAATGGTGATGCTTTGCTTCGTCTGAACAGAGTGGTTCCTTCTCTTCATTTTCTAAACTCTTCTGCTAGAACAAGCTGGCAGTTCTGAGAAGGCAGAACAGCCTACAGCCATATGCACCCATCTGTTCACTGAAAACATGCCCTTTTTTTTCACACCCAGCTGATGGGTGATGGGGTAATCACTGAAGGTGAGCAGGCCAGGTAGGCCTCAAATTAGGTAAGGGATAATTTAAGGTTAAACATGTATTGACAAGAAAACCTGACAGAGAAACGTTTGCTGTAGCAAAGTTGTTTCTGCACCTCTGCCACTGGCTCACAGTCCTCTGCTAGCTCTCTAGTCTGAATGCATATATACTTTTTTCCTTGGTCAGATGACTACTTTTCTTCTTTGTTTATTTTCTTGTATTAGAAGTACTTTAACGACTCCTACTGGAAAACGTAGGCGAATTCGCAGAGAACTCACCACAATAGCACCACACTGGTAGCATCTTGGAGCACATAAGAAGACAGACTAGTACTAGTAGGTTCCAGTGCTTAATTTTTACTCAATCTCTCTTTGGCTATTTCTTCTCTAGGCCCTACAGGGACAATGCATGAATTCTAACACAGACTTCCTTTCTGACATTTTGTTTTGACAGAAACTTATAAAGTTATGTCAGCTTTCTCATAGTAAGGGGTTTACTGTGTGAATATTAAGATTGCAGACCTAAACAATGATTGAATTGTGGAAAGCAATTTATGCAACCTCCTATTCAATTTCTTTATTTTTCAAAGGAGGAAAGTGGGGTTCTGAAAAGTCAAGTGAGTTACCTGTGGATGTATAGCTATTAAAGAATTAAACTGAGAAAAGACTTTGTTCCTCCACCCACGGATACAGGATATTGAATTGCCTGTTTACTCAGATACACAAATTATAGTCGCTGTTTAAAAAAACTCTGGAGACGTTTGGTGTACATTTTATATTTTAAGAGCTGTAAATTTATTCAGAGGCCTTTGTATGTTTTGAGTGTTTTATGGCATGAAAAAAGTGTGTATGCATGAGTGTGTGGGTGTGTGAAGCTTTCGGTAATTTTTAGTAGTCTTAAGATTTCCTGAGTCATAAGAAAATGACTTAGCTTTACATTTAAGACCTTTAAAGCTCTGTAACTAGTAAACAGACACCAGTAGAAGATTAAAGAGTTTCACAAAGGACGTTAACTTCATGGCTATAAGATTGAATCTAACTAGGAAAACTAGCAGATCTGGGAACTTCTAGCAAAAACCAAACCAAGTTCACCATTTATTTTAAAACTGAAATTTCTCAGTTTTTACTTGTTTGTGTTTATTTTATATTTGTATAAAGTTCCTATCCTGAGTACCTAGTGGATCATAGTCACTGAATAAATTGTTAAACTTTCTGCCTTGTACCTTCTACAAAGATTCAGTCATTATATACAAATTTCTGGGATTTAATGGTGCCATTTTCTTACCTTAACTCTATCTTATCTTTCTTATCTTAACTCTATTAAAGTGATAAAGCAACATCAAATTATATTTGAATTTAGTATCTCTGTGAGGCTTAAGCATTTTTTAGGACATGGGTCTGGATTGATTGCCAGAGTTCATGGTCTGAATGGAATTCATACTTTCCCATCTCTGTCCTACTGCGTCTTCAAAGTTACTTTGTTGTGATGGATAGAAAGCGGGAACAGCTTTTGCTCCCACGTACTTGAACCACCCTTGAGCTTGTCATGCCTTATAAACGCTGGTGCTCTCGGCTCACTTCTGGTGCTATATGGCCCAGGAGCAGGAGCCTTCACCACTTCCATCTCTGTGTAGCCCTCCAGCTGCCCCAGTTTCTTCACTTGTCTCCATTTCAGCATGACTAACCCACAACCTAACTAGGTTTTTGTGAAGCAGCCTGATGAGTGGGTGCTTCAAAGAAACTGAGGTCAAAATATGGACACGTGAATACATTATCTTGTTTGGTGAAAAAGACTTTGCTGATGTGATTAAGATAATGAGATGGGGAGCAATGTCATCATACATATCTTTGTAAGAGGGGGGCAGGAGAAAGAGTCAGAAAAGGAAGATTGTTGACTGAATCAGAGGTTGAAATAGATGCCCTCTGAAAGAGGAAGGGATCAGAAAGTAAGGAATGTGGGCAGCTTCCAGAAACTGAAAAAGAAGGAAATATTCTTCCCTGAAGTTTCCAGAAGGAAGGAAACTTACAAAGTCCTTGGTTTTTTTATTCTAACTTCCAGATGTATTAGGGAATGATTTGTGTTATTTCAAGCTAATATATTTGGGGTAATATATTATGACTACAATAGAGAACTAATGCAATTCTACGTAAAAACCCTCTTAAGGTCATGATAACATATGAGGCATTTTTCACAGTAGAGCATCGTAATTCTTTTCAAGCTTTTTTCTAATATTGTGTTTTAAAATTAAATGTCTTTCAAAAACATATTTCCAAGCTTGCTATAAAATATTCTTATAGGCAAACCTTATGCCATTTCTGTAGTTTTTAATTAATAAATTTGTTCATTCAGCTTATATTTACTGAGCACCTACTATGTGCAAAAGCATATCTTAGAGAGCACAGAAAAAAACAAATAAATAAATAATTGTAAAAAAAAAAATCAAATGATGAATAAGAAACTCCCTGCTACAGGAAGTTCCTTATATCAAACGGCTTCCCTCCCAGAGGGCACATAGATGAAAGGAAGAAATATTGTTGCTAAAGAGACCTAGAAAAGACAAATACAACAAGAGAGTCCACTTCCAGCTCTCTGTGAAAAGCAGACAGAACTGAGTGCAAAGGTCACTTGGTGGAGTTCCTCTGTGTCATTCCCAGGCTGCAAACAAAGCCAATAGCTAATGAGTCTTCTGATGAATCTGACCTTTTGAAGTAACCAAATTTGCTGTGATGAACTTTACGGTGCTTGTAAGATCTGTCTCATCCAGGCTTAGAGATGATACTGAATCTTAGCTAAGACCGAAAAAAAAAAAGTGCTTATTGTTCCCTTAAGAGAACTTATTCCTGTAGAAAGAACATAAATTTAACAAAATAATGTTAAATGTCCTAATTAGTATATTCCAGAAGAAAGGTCTAATCAACAGAAGCTAAGATACAATACTCTTAGAAAAGCAGATAGTAGTCATATGAACCTTTTCATTTTCTTATCAATGAGGATAAAAATGTTCAATTTGGTGGGAACTCATTAGAGTTGGTAATTTATCAAACTAATTTGGTGCATCATTGCTAAAGTGCTGAGGACACAAAGAAGAGAAAAGATAGAGGCTGAGAAAAGTCACACTGTGGAGAGATAATTAATTGTACATAGATAAATCACCTATTACGAGGTAATATATGCTTGATAAGATACCATGTAAAAAAGCGGATCGTGGATATGAGCTCCTTTGAGTTTCTAGGCACAGAAAAATAATAGAGATTCCACTTTTAGGATATTCACTTACTTGTACAGATATCTAATAATCATGTGTCTTAGACGTTTTTTGGTTTTTCTCTATCATTTCAGATAAACTGCTACTACAGAATTTTGAATATTTTTGCTCTCAAGTGCCAAATAACACCAGTAGAGGTAGAAAATTAATGTTTTCATATAAAGAAACAAAGTGGGAGACTGAGAGGATGCCCAGTAATAACAGTTAGGATGCTGGGGTTTTTCTAACATAGTATTATTTCAATTGTAGGGTAATTGAATTCAATTGTCTGAAGAGTATTTATTTGCTAGCAACATGTGAATTTATTTAATGACAGTATACAATTTTTAGTAGGAGTTCCTGAGATTTTTCTAACAATGTTAATTTGCTTCAAATCACATTGTTTTCTAGATAGACTCTGTTGGGTTTTAACAAAGATCCCCTAACTAATCACAGATAAGAAAGAATTATACCACACAACTGCTTTCATTGATGGTGCTGGATGTTATCTTGGAGTAAGAACAACAATGTGTTTCTTAGCAACACCATTTCTGTAGTCAAGGAGTTGCTATCACACACTTGAGAAGAGATGGAACTATCCCTAGGGTGAAAAAACGATACTTTTAGAGAAGCAACTGACCCACCTTTTAACCAAATCAAAAGCAATTTGTCACAAAAGAAAGAAGTTGAAAAAAAATATTTTTGATAGTGAAGGCATCTGAAGTTAGATAGAGGAGATGTTACAAGGGATGAGTCACATGGAGTCTCAAGACACAGATATGTATTTTTTAGAGGTATAGAACAAATTCAAGGATTTTTTTTATAAAGATTGAAGAACTTTCTAAAGGGATCATAAGTGAAGTCCAGAGGCGGGAGAAAAGGAAAAGAGGAACTCCAAGGGCAAAGTTTCTCTTTCCCTTAACTTTGTGAGTTCAGGTAAAGCAGGCTATGGATTTGAACTTTTTCTAATTGCCTTGTTTTAATAATTACAGGTCTTGTTGCCTCCTCTGAGCCAAGTCCAACTATACCCTATTCCTGTGATTGCCTTTCAGATTTGTTGGACCTCGTTCCTTTCTGAAACTGCAACCTCTTTCACTTCTCTGTTCTCTGTGGGTCATTTCTGCACTGTCAGGGTTCCTGTACAGCCTCAGAACACTGTCATTTCAGGACTCTTTATCTCCAGATTCCGGAAAATAGATGCTTTACTCCCAGTGGGTAAGTTCAGGCTCCAGGTTCTGGTCTTGACTCTAAGGAAATCAATCTCTCTTATTTCCCAAGTGAATTGATATGCTCAGATTTATTTATTATTTAGTTATTTATTTATGAAATGGAATAAAACTTATCAATGCAACCAGAATTCACATGCTATAAAGGGCCTAGATGTATAAAAAGTTTTATTTTAATAGCAACCATACCATTTTGAAAATGAAAATTTCTTCTTGAATAGAATTAACTTTGTTCAGCATTTAAAAAAATTATCTGTCTGGTTCTATTATATATCAGTGTACACATACGTTTAAATTTATCAAGACTTTCACAAGAATAAGAAATACATTCCAAATTTTAAAGCAAATCTCCTTTAAGTTTTATTCAAACAATCTTAGAAAGTAATACAGAATTCTATAAAGTGCTTAAACCACTGCAAATCTCAGCTAACTAGTGCCTAAGTGGCTTAGCAATTCTAAACCAAATTATATATTACCAAAAAAAAAAAATGTTCACATTCATCTCTAGACAGCATCATTGAACAAGTCAGCCTAATCTTTTATAATTCAAAAGTTTTTTTGATGATGAAAATTTTATTTATTTGTTTATTTTTCTAATGAAATTGCCTTTTTAATTAAAAAGTTACTTTATTTTATATGTACAGGTGTTTTACCTGCATGTATGTTGGCACACCCACAGAGGATAGAAGAGGGCAACAGATCTCCTGGAACTGGAGTTATGGATAGTTGTTAGCTGCCATGTGGGTGCTGGGAACTGAACCTAGGTCTTCTGCAAGAGCAATCAGTGCTCTTAACCACTGGGCCATCTCTCCATCCCCTCTGGTGAAAAAATTTTTTAATGGAAAAAAAGCATTTGTTTTTATTCAGACCTCTGGGAAGAGGGTGCCATGCTTATATTACTTTAATTTCTAAGTAAATATAAATATATCATATTTCGAAGATTGGACTTTTTTTTCAAAAGGTTTTTTTACACTGTCAAGCTTTTAGAACAAAGAAATCTCCAACAATAGTAACAAAGGCCAAGAGCTGTCTTGGTAGCAGATAACACTTTGATAGCTATTTACGTTTTGACTATAAAAATGAAAATTTTTTTGTTAGACTATTAAAATGCCTATTTCTCATAAAGTCCAGGTATAAATTATCCTTTCAATATTTATCATGCTTTCCTATTGGAAAAGCTCCCATGAGCATAATCTGAAAAAAAATATATATATATATAATATATATATATTTCTGGTTTTCTCGTTGTTTTCCCAACCTTTCTTGTATTTCTTACTACCACTTTATTAACTCAAGCGAATGGAGAGTTTGTTGTGAAGATACAAAAAAGCATTTTCAGTAGACTTATACAAATTACTAATTGTTGCTCTGATGATTTTATTTACATTAAAATTGAAAAAGTTAAGCTAAAAATTTTCTGGGATAGTTATAAATTACACAAGTCCTTGTTTCTCTAAAGTACACCCAACTCATTGTTAACTTTGTATTTGTAATTCCCACTGCCATATATGCAGCACAACATTCTTTTTTCAAATTAATTTCAAAAAGTATTCAAGTTCTGGTGGGTAACAAGAGCAATGGCAATACTCAGTATTATTTGAGGTCTATGGAACCCCTGGTCAACTGCTCAAGAAGAGAAAGTCCATTTCTGGCATTGAGCATTTTTAGCCATTGACTATGGTGTCTGGTAGAGGCATTGTCACTCATTATAGGATAATTTCATTTAAACGCTTTCTGTACTGTATATGTATATACTTTAAGAAGTTTCTATAGTGATCAGTTTCTATGTGTTGTTTTCAAAAGCCCTGTAATGTTCTGCCTCCCTGTACTCCTCCGTCAGCACTGCCTTTCCATCTCCCACTACATTCACCCTTTCCTACGCCATCATTCTCTTCTCTACCTTTATATCACTGCATTCTGTTTCCCCTCCCTTGAAGCCACTCTCCAACATGGTCCATACTCTCAGAGGACTTAGGTTCAGTTCCCAGCACCCACATGGAAGCTAACAACTGTTTGTAACTCCTCTTCCAGGGGATCTGATGCCTCCTTTTCTGTCCTCCATAGGCCCTCCAACATGGTCCCTTATTAGTTCCCTGACCTTTTGTGTATTTTCCTATTGAAACACACATATCTGAAGATTCAAAGCTAGCATCTACTTATGAGAGGGAACATTCAATGTCTGGCTTTCTGGGTCTAGGCTACCTCATTCTTTATGATTGTTTCCAGTTCTATCCATTTACCTGCAAATTTAATAATTTCATTTTTCCTAACAGCTGGATAATATTCCATTCTGTAAGTGTACCATACTTTCATCATCCGTTCATCCGCTGATGATGGTCTGAGTGCTGAGGATACTGCAAACCTGAGTTATAGTACAAGCAAGGAGACATCAAGCTGGTACTAACCACAACACATCATCCCCACTGGCTAGCTTTCATAGTATTGGAAGGTACTATGCATGATACTGGAAGGAAAAGACAAGTAATCAGCTTGCCCAGCTGTGAACCCTGCAAGCTACAGTAACAACTGATGTGTCAAGATATTCCCACTGGTACAATAGTGGCATGAATGCTATATCAATAACCAACAACTTTCAAATTAGATTTAAGGTCCATGTCACAAGATGGAGTCCATACCTGGCACGGACATTAGGCTCAGGAACCTGTGACTAGACAGGTCAGAGGCCACAGGGGAGAACCTAACCATCATTCTGCTAAATAGGCATAGTATTAAATTGTCATCTAATGACTTATTGTTATATCCATAGATTAATGTATCTCAAAACTCTCAGCAGAGAAGCTTCTTGTAGTAGATTACAGTTAATACAGAGCTCCATAGCTGGTCAACATGCAGAGAACAAGAGACTGTGGAGTGCTTAGCCCTGAAGAGGACACCTATATCAAACCCTCTCCTTCAAGGATCAGGGATCATTGTGGAAGAGAGAGCAGAATGACTACAAGAAAATAGTAGTTTCCAGAAAACAGAGAAGTTGCTCATATTCACTCACAGCAATTGTGACCTTGTGTACAAGACCCACTCAAACTCAAGATGAAATCCCAGCATGGGAGGTAGTAGCAAGGAGACCCCGATGTAACTGAGGAACTACAGGCAACTGAGAGCTGCTGGGAGAAGGAGAACAATATTCTTTAGGGCTGTGACACTGTCTATGTTGACCAGGCTCCAGGGGATGGACCCTCACTGGATGGCATTGGGGAACACAAATTAGATTTGCTAGGCCTTTGGAAAATAATAGGAGGCATGATGTTGATGGAGGGTAATAAGGAGGGGTGGAGACAGGAGAAGAGCTCTGAACAGGATCAAGATACACTGGATGATGGAGACAGGAGAAGGGCTCTGAACAGGATCAAAGTACACTGGATGATGGAGACAGGAGAAGGGCTCTGAACAGGATCAAAGTACACTGGATGATGGAGACAGGAGAAGGGCTTTGAACAGGATCAAAGTACACTGGATGAAATTCTCAAAATATCAATTAAAATATTTCTGAAATCTATTCAAGGCACAAACTGTGGTAAATAATAGAAAAGTGTTATTATTCAACGTAGAAGCTCAAGTGGGTGAAAAATGGCAGTCTAAAAACACCAGTGATTTTGCATATGGTAACTTGTAAGTAAAGTCTTCCAAGTTCATCTTAAAATTTATATTTTAAGTTGATACAATATTGTATATGATTGATGAGTCAAGTTTTCATCTTGAAAATAAAACATTTTCAATTTTCAAGTGTTTTTATTAGTTTCTTTTTACTTTCTAATGAATTTACTTCATCTTTCACTGTAAGATTTTTCACACTATACTTTTATAATCACAGCCACACTTGCTTTAACCCCTCATTCTGTTCATGCCTGATTTTTATTTTCTTTATTATTTTTATTTTATGTGTTTGAGTGTATTAGCCGCATGTAATATAAGTGCACCTGTGTCATGAAACACCCAACAGAGGTCAGAAGAGGGTACTGGATTCCTCTGGAACTAGAGTTACAGACAAACAGTTATTAGTCACCATGTGGGTGCTGGGAATCTAACATGGGTCCTCTTAAAGAGTATCCAGTGCTTTTAACCACTAAGCCGTCTCTCCATAGCATCTCATGTCTAATATTTTTATTTTTTTGGTTCCTCTGGCTTAGAGCTTCTGTGTCTATTTTTTTTCACCTCTAAGCAGGCTGTCGTAGATTCAGCTAAGATTTACTGAGCACCTATTACATGGTGTTAGATTTCAGCAGGCTAGATTTCAGAAGATAATATTAACTTCGAGACTGGTATTATGTCTTCTTCATTGTGTTGGGCTTGGTACTTATCACATGCTTGATACATTTTAAAACTTCCACAAATTGTTATTAAAAATATTACCCAAAGGGAACTAGAAAGATGACTGAGCAGTTTTAAGAGCACTGGCTACTCTTGCAGGGGACCTGGGTTCAGTTCCCAGCACCCACATAGAGGCTAATAATCATCCATAACTCCAGTTCCAGAGAATCTGATGCTCTCATCTGTCATCTGGTCTCCACAGTCATTGCATTTACATTGCACTTACATACATGCAGGCAAAACATTCATACACATAAAACAAAAATAGATAATAAAAATGATCCCCGAAGCCCATCTGCCGTGTGAAGTATCCCATGTGCATTGACTGCTTCTTTATTCTATTGTGTATCCAAGGTGTGGGGGCCAATCAGTTGCAACTAGTAAACGATGGGGGGGGATATTGTTCTTAGAATTTTCTATTGAAATCCAATGCTATCACAGCAAACTTCCTGAGAAGAAAGAATGCATGCTGTGCCAGCATTGCTCCAAGTGTTTCATTGCTGTGCTAAGCCAGGTAGCAACACAGCGTCCATCCAGCTGCTGACTTTCTGATCGGGATGCTGGCAGTAGATAATCTGATCCTGCCTCAGGGGACTGCACCACCTTTGATTTTGTGATCTAGAGATCCAAAAGTTGAAGTATATAGAATGGAAAAGTTGAAGTATATAGAATGGAAAAGTTGAAGTATATAGAATGCATAACAAATTTTGGTCGTTTATTTAAGAAACACATGGTATTTGAATTCATATTGCAAAAAAGGTAAATAAGTTATAGGTTATATAAATTCAGGACATTTGAAGATTAATTTCACTTTTGTGTCTAATGCATAAATATTTTAAAACTTTAAAAATACGTAACAAAAAAACCCTTGTGAATATTCTCCTGTGAGTAATCAGAATGAAATTGAACTAAGATGGCAGGTACACATTCAATTATCCAATTACTTACTTCCTGACCTTGCAAACTTAGCTTAATGTAATTTCTTTTTGGTCATCCTAACGTATAGTGAAAAGAACTGTCACATTTGCCTGGCAGAGCCAGTTTATACATTTTTCTGGCATTGAGTCACATGTTCTTTTGAAATATCTCAAGTCTCATCCTTTGCTTTGCCCGATTTTCTTCTAACAGTGAAGAGCCAAGCTGCCTAATTTTAATCAACCATGTTTTCTACATAATGTATGATTTAGGCTTTATGCTCTGAAGAATTTTGTGTTTTTCAGGCTCTGACCAGCTCACTACCATTTCCTTCCTCTGTTTGTTTCTTTCATTGGGAAATTAACCCACAAAATTGATGAAAGAAAACTCTGTTTATTTTTTAAATTTTAGGTGTATGAGTGAATGCTTGCATGTATGTAAGTGTATCCATGTCATGCAATGCCTGTAGTGGTCCAAAAAGAAGATGTCAGATCCCCTGGAACTGGAGTTGGGCATGCTTGTTAACTGCCATGTGACTGCTGGGAGTGAAACCCCGGGTCTCTGCAAGAACACTCAGTGCTTTAACTACTGAGCCATCTCTCCAGCCCCAAAAGAAAACTCTTAAATCATGTCTGTTTCACCTTGTTTACTCAGAGGGGGTAGTGGGTTGGATAGGGTCGGGTGAGGTAAGAAGACTAGAAGAAGAAAGGAAAAGGAAGACCACCAACTGAAAGAACAGAGATTTAGAACTTTAAATTAAAACTGGATACATTTCTGACATATTCATCATGATTTTGAACAAAGTTTGAGATCCACAGAAAATGTAAATTAAAATATTCAGTCTGACTTCTGCTGAAGATAAATTTTAAGCATTTTCTCATTAAAATGTTTTAGAACTAAACCCAGAACAAAATTACATCTCCAGAAATGTGATTAGATTTCCTAAAAGATCACCAATCTCCTTAGAAAATGAACTAGCATTTCTAAGCATGTGTTGGCATACGTGCTTTTCTTCTGTGTGCAGAATGACACAGTGAAAAGAACATGAGATTCCGGAATTAGAAGAACTGGGTTTGAGTCCCAGACAGCACTACCAACCATGTGCCCTTGGGTAAGTCATTTAATCTGCCTAAGACTTATTTTTCTTACTTATAAAATGCTAACAACCTTTCAGGTTTGATGTGCAGATCAAATAAATAATATGTGTGAAAGTGCTTTGTAAACTGTGAAGCATCATGCAAAGTATAGTTATTTTATTACAGATGAACTCAAATTACAACATGCCCAAATGAAACAATGTCTGCTAATGCCCACAATAGATCTGATTTGATGCGATTTGAATTTTTTTAATCATAAAATATTTGAAATTACTCAGTTCATAAAAACGAGCCTTTTTAAAAAGAATCCCTTTGGAGCTGAGTCATATGACCCTTATCTCAAGTTTGTCTCGTCATCAGATATTACAGCCAATCTGCTCTGCTCCAGAGGAGCCCCTTTAATCTTTGAATTATGTAAGTGGTGAAAATAAATACATGAAAGCCCCTGTGCACGAGGACAACTCACCCTCTGAACACAGTGGACAGAGTGCCAAGGATCTACGTTGCTTGTAGGTATCCACAAAAATGTTTTACTTTCTTTTGCAACAAGAAAAAAAAAAAGATTGCACTTCTATCTCCATGTCAGCATTTTAATATATAATATTAATATAAGCATCTTTGTATTAATGTCCTAAAATATAACTTTTAAATTTTATTGTAACCATGAGTAACCCATGATAACTTATTTGAGGAGCCCAGTTATCTGCAGCTCAAGGCACACCAAGGCACTCTTCCAACAGCAGATGTGGGATGATTAGCTCTATCTTAGAACTGATGTTTAAATCAGTCCTTAAGGATAAGCCTTCTACAGGAGGGGATATTTGTTAGGAAGGGTGTTTCTGGGAGAGAAAACAGCATAAACTGGCAAATGAGGTTGTGGGAAAACGAGAGTGTTACAACTTAGCAATGCAAATGGCCACAATGGCCTCTTTCATGGGTATGTACATGGGCAAGGGGTAGGGAATTACTTGGGGGACAATTAATTATGTAGCCAAATCTTGCTAATTTTTCTTCATTTTACATTACAGTATTTTAGAATTCAAACTCTAGATTCCACAAACATGTGCAGAAACAATGAGTAATATGTTTTTCTTAAACTAATAAGATTATGCAAAATTAATTGGGATATTGTGACCAGAATAGGGCAAAATATTTTATGTCAGTTAATTGTGTGACTGCAAGAGACTGATTCTAGTTAATTCTGACAGCCAAGAAAGAAAAGAAAGAAGATTGGAAGCTGGCCCTGCTAACACATGAGTATTCTTTTCAAGGTCAGCTAAACCAGGCGATGCCATTCAATCCAGAGCTTCAGGTTTACCTGCAAAGTCATTGTCTCAGTCTCATTGTTGTCAAGTCAGTACTCAGATTATCTAGCACCAAATACACAAGCTGTTCTTGCTCAAGATTGATACAGATTATGTGGCTAAATTCTAAAAGCTGTACTTTACCCTTTTTCTAAAATAAAATTCTTCCATGGTAGCCTAGTTTTATGGTCCATTTTCTTAGAAATTTTCTTTGCTTTTCAATCTGCTCTTTATGTCTAAGAGCCTGTGAATAGAAGTGATCTGAATTCCCTAAAGAGTACATTGGACTGGTTGCTTACACTTGTCTCTTCTAATGTTTATTTGTACTGGGGTCTATTCTGATGTTTTGTGGCATCCTTCTGGTAGGCTATAGTGTCTATTCTGAATAGTCATTGCCTGTGTGTACCAGTGGTTACATATTTTCCATATCATTCTATCCCATAATTAACATTTAGTTTGATGTGTGATAGCATTGTTAGAGTCCAGTATGAAGACAGTAACTAACATTCTTTGTCTGGTAAAATATTAGCTTTCCTATTGAAAAATTGTGTATATATGAATATATTTGCGTGGGTGTTTACACACAGGCATGGAGGTATATTTGTACGTGTGTATGTGGAGGCCAGAAATTACCATCAGGTCTTTTTTTCTTCTTTAGTATTTATTTTATTTTATATGCTTTGCTTGCCTGAATGTATGTGCACCACATGTGATCCTGGTACTCGTGGAGGCTCGAAGAGGGCATTGGATCCCCCGGAATTGGAATTACAAACAGTTGTGAGCTGCCAAATAGGTGCTAGAAACCAAACCAGGATCCTCTGAAGAGCAGCAAGTGCTTTTACCTGCTAACGCATCTTTCCAGGCCCTTCAGATGTCTTTCTCAATGGCTTTCTAACTTGGTTTTTGAACCAAGGTCTCTTAAAGAACCTGGAGCTCATCTTTCAGCTAGGCTGCCCGGCCAATGAGCTCCAGGGTTTTGCCTGCCTCGAGCACTCCGTTTATAAATGCACGCTTCTGTGCCCCACATTTTTTTTTTTTTTTTTTGGTCTTTTTGCGAGCGTCTCCCTTGTAGCCCCAGTTGGCCTGGAACTCTCTACGTAGACCAGGCTGGCCTTGAACTCACAAAGACCCACCTGCCTCTGACTCCCAAGTGCTGGGATTAAAGGCGTGTGCCAATATTCCCAGCCTGTGCCCCACTTTTTATGTGGGTACTTTGGGTATCTGAAGGTATCATGCCTTCAAGTCTGTGTGGCAGGCAGTTTTACTGACTGAACCATCTCCTCAGGCCGCCATTCTAAAATTATTTGTTCACCAGAAGATTGTTGCTTTCAGAGTTGGACTTGGTTTCTGTCATTTAAAGGGCAGCTACACATGACTCTCTTGGGAGCTGTTGACTCGTTATAGACTTTCCATATATGCGTCTTGACCTTGTTCAGAGGCAGATATTAGGAACCAATGAATGAACAGCCCATGGACTACACCTGCAAGGAAATCCTGGTGGAATGAGAACTTCTACTCCTGATGTTGCCACTTATTTTATTCAATTCATTTTTTAACTGAAAATTATGACAGTGTTTTCATCTTTTGAAATGTAGGTGACTAGATTTACAAGTCAATTAAAAATATTACAATTCTATTGAAAGGTAATTAGATAGGTCCTAAGGAAATCTAGTCAAGTGATCTCTCAAATATCCATGTATCTATGTATTTGATCACTCAGTATCTTGCTGAATTCATCCAATGCCAAGAAAATACGCATACAAGGGTGTTCCCTGCTTTCTCCTCTATCAGGTCTTATGTTGAGGTCTTTGATGCATTTGGAGTTGAGTTTTGTTCAGGGTCAGAGATAGGAATCTAGTTTCATTTTTCTACAAGTCACTATCCAGTTTCACCAGCAATTTGTTGAGCACACTGTCTTTTCTCCAATGTGTGTTTTTGGCCTTCTTGTCAAAAATCAGATGACTGTAAGTACATGGACTTAAACCTGGGTCCTAGCGCTATTCCATTCCATTTTATACTAGGACTATAACTCCTTTCGTTACTATAGCTATGCAATATAATTTAAAATCGATGATAGTGATTTCTTTCTTTCTTTCTTTCTTTCTTTCTTTCTTTCTTTCTTTCTTTCTTTCTTTCTTTCTTTCTTTTTTTGAGATAGGGTTTCCCTGTAGCCTCAGCTGGCCTGGAACTCGCTATGTAGATCGGGCTGGCCTTGAACTCACAAAGACCCATTTGCCTCTGCCTCTGCCTCCCAAGTGCTGGGACTAAAGGCATGCACCACCATACCCAGCCCCAGCTCTTTTTTAATTGTTCATGATTATTTTGGCTATCCTGGGGTTTTTTGTTGTTGTTGTTTATTTGTTTCACCATGTGAAATTAGAGATTATTTTTTCAAGTTCTATGAAGAATTTTGTTGGAATTTTAGTGAGGATTGCATTCAATCTATAGATTGCTTTTAGTAGGTTGGCCATTTTCACCATACTGATTCTACTAACCTATGAGCAGGGGTGGGGGCCTTTCATCTTTTGGTATCTTCTTCAATGTCTTAAAGTTTTTGTTAGACGAGTCTCTAACTTGTCTCTAACTTTGTTAGAAGTCTCTAACTTCTTTGGTTGGATGTATTCAAAGACATTTTGTGTTTTGAAATTATCGTGAATGGGACTGTCTCCCCAATTTCTCGGTATATTTGTTGTTGGTGTATGGGGAACCTGCTGGGTTTTGTGTGCTAATTTTGTATCCTGCTAGTTTGCTGACTGTTTTTATCATTTCTAGGAGTTTTCTGATGGAGTCTTTAGGGTCTTTAATGTGGAGAATCATATCATCTGCAAACAGGGACACTTTGAATCCATCCTTTCTAGTTTGTACCCATTTATCTCCTTCACATGTCTTATTCTCTGGCCAGGACTTCAAGCACTGTATTGAACAGAAATGGAGAAAATGGACATCCTTATCTTGTTGCTGATTTTAAAAGAATAGTTTGAGGTTTTCTCTGTTTAGTATGATGCAGTGTATATTTCTTTTATTATGTTGAGCTATGTCCCCTGTATGACTTATATCATGAATGGATGTTGGATTTTGTCAAAGGCCTTTTCTGAAGCTAATGAGATGATCATGTGGTTTCTGACCTGGAGTCTGCTTATGTGGTAGATGATATGTATTAATTTACATATGTTGAATCATCCCCATGAGGGAGATTCATGGGTGGGGAGATAGAATGCAGTGGTATAAAAGTAAAAGGAGAAAGTGAAATAGGAAAGGTTAAAAGGGGGTGTGGAATGGGAGGAAACAGAAGAAGAGGGAGTGAGGGGAAAGATAACTAACGTGAAAGACCTGAGAAAGCCATGGAAACTTACTACTGTAGAAGCATCTTAAAATATATGCATACACAATATAAAGAGTTTAAATGTAGTTACTCTATAACAGAGATCCAGTGCCCACAAGACAATACTCCTCCCAGACAATACAAGCTAGCAAAGAAAAAGCTCAGTGTCAGGAATGGGCTCCCTCTTTTGGAAGTCTAGTCAACCTAGCAGGTATTACAACCCTAAGGAAAACTGAATCTCCTGGTACATCAGCTTTCAACCACCAATAGGTCCTCAGTGAGAGCTGGGGCTTCTTGCCCACCTCCCCAAGACCCTCAAACAATAATGTCATTGCTCTTGGTGATACTCCAGAATTTGATGATAAGACCCTATTACTGAAGATACTACATACACAAGTCAAGTGCTCTTAATTGCTGAACCATCTCTCCAGCCCCCATGAAATTCTTGAAGAATCAATAAAAAAATTTTTTAAAAGACACATTTATTCAGTGTCATGATCAAACTATCTCAGTGATTTAAGAATAATTTCCCTAAATTAGAAACTACTGCATTCATTATTTATATTCACAAATAAGATCTTCTGTAAATGTGGTTGTTGCTGTTTGAATATGAAGTATCCTCTCAAAAGGCTTGTCTGCTAAAAGCTTGTTTCCCAATGAAATGTTCAGAAGTGGACTTTTGGGAAGTGATTAGATAACCAGAACTCTAACTCATCAGTGGATGGATAGATGATTGGAAGAAGGGGTCTGGAGGATTGGCCTTTGTCCCTGACCACTCCTTGTCTCTGTGCTTCCTGGGTACTATGAGGTGAGCACCTTTACTGTACTCCTCTGTTGTGGTTTAGATCTGAAATGTCTCTGTAGGTTCATGATTTGACTTCTCAGTCTAAAGCTTGCTGATACTCTATTTTGAGGGCTATGGAGCCTTTAGGAGGTGAAACTGTCTGGTAGAATGAGGTTACTACGGATGGACCTTTGAGAGATGTGCCCACTTTGATCCTAGCATCAATCTCTGCTTCCTAGTCAGCCACAGTGTGAACACTGCTCCAAGGAATAGAGTCACCCCAGTCTCATTTCCCCTATCAAGATCGACTGAAACCCCTCAAAAGCCATGGGCTAAAATAATCCTTTCCTCCCTTAAATTGTTTAATCAGGTATTTTAATGCAAGGCTATAAAGTAACAAGTACAAATGCTTTCCCTGAAATTAGGTTCTGAATTTTCACAAACCCAAGCACTGTGAAGTCAGTTCACCTTGTACTGAAATCTCTGAAATTGCGAGACAAAGTAAATACTTTACCTTTAAGTTTCTTGTCTTAGACACTTGATCACAAAGCAGAAAATTCAATGATACAGTGTAAACCTTGATTAGTCACACTGATTAGCCTGTGACAAGAGTTTTCTTCTTACCTCAGGACTCTCGTTACTATTGTTTAAAGTCCATTCCACTGGGTTGACCTGTCTAACTCTTGTACATCCTGCAGGTGTGAGTCTAAAATCAACCTCCATAAAAATAGTTTTCACTGATGATGCCCAGAGACTTAATCTATGAATTCTCTTGGGACTCTGTCCTCATCTGGTCAAAACAGCCAACACACAACAGCAATTCTTTTCATTGATTTGAACGCTAAAATTTGAGCTGTACAATCTTGTATTTCTTGTTTAAAAGGTTTTGATAATGACTCCTGTAAACTCCAGACTGTTCTGGGCTGTTTTATGGTTTGTAGGAATGACTTTTATAGAATAGACAGAATCTGGACTAATAACTTTTAATCTTGCAACCAAAAAACTACAGTCACTGAACCAAGTGCTCTTGTGAGCTGGGCACCTGACCTTGATTTCTCAGAACTGCAGTTTGTACCCAAAGATAATGAATGAATGTGGATAGCTTGAGAATTAATATATCAGACTGAAACACAGCACACATCCTCATTGAAAACAAGGAAAACTGAGAAAGAATGTTTGGCATTGTGTATATAAAATGTTTTAGGCCTAGAGATGAAAATGAAAGATTGTCTCATAAGGGTAGATCTAAGTTTGTAGTTCCCCAAAATTGATGCTGGAGAAATTGTTCTGAATAAAATTATGAGTGAGGCCTAGCTCAAGGACATAGTTCCAGGCCATAGCTCCAGAGACATTTGGGGGAATATGTATCTTCCAAGTTCAGGCCCACTCTTAAAAACTAAGGTTAAGAGTCAGACTGTTTTATTCAGGCAAGGGACCTCGGACTACACAAAACTGACTCAATAGGCCTTAACATATATGACAGAATGCAGGAAATCCAGTGGGAGAGCTATGGGGGTATAGATAGGAAGGGGCTCTAAATATGATTAAGATATATTGTATGAAATGCACAAAAATCTAATACAAATTTATATTTTAAAAACATAAAGGTTTCTGAAGTATTTAGGAAGCAGAAGCAGGTAGATCAGGATTTCAAGGACAGCCTCAATTATATTTTTTCAAGAAAAATATTTTTTTTTCTGTTTCAAGAAAAAACCAACCAAACAGAAAAAATTATAGATTTATGAGTCATCTGGGTTTACAAATGAAGAAACAGTCATTTACAGATTTTTTAAAGTAAACCATTTATTATTCACCAAATTACTGTATTTTCTAAATAGTGAGGCACTGTAGATTATAAAAATAAAACAGTATAAGATTTTTTCTAAAAAAACACCAAAACATTATTCCCTTAGGAATGGCTTCTCAGGGAGGGAAGGGAGCACAGCCTACAGAGACACATTCATTCCATGACTGATCTGGGATCCTATGCGTTAAAACTGGGGGATGGTGGAGGCAAGGTGAGCTCTGGAACGCATGATTCTAGAAACAATGTGCTTTCCACTTTTGCCTTTTACTCTTAGATTCATCAGCCTTTATCTACGTGGCATTTGCAAAAGGCTAGTGAAATAAACACATCTTTTAATTGTGAAAGGGAGCCCATTGGGAGTATGAATATGTGAAAAAAGCCAAAGTCAAATCCAAAACAACTCCAAATCACTAAATTCAAACATTTTAGAAATATTGGATTTTCAGATTTTTAAAGAGAATGAAGATTATGCAGAGTATTATTTATGTGTTAGTCACCTTATATGATTCATTTCATTTAATCCTCATCACAAGCTTGAGGCATAGAGTATCTATATCAAACAGAAGAAACTGTGACACAGAACCTGCCCTTAGTCATTTATTAATACAAAGTAGAGTTTGTATTAGTCCCAGAGAGACTAATTCCAGAGTGCACACAGATTGTGTAATCCGCAGAAAATTCTACAATTTCCCAGACCCCAGGATTACAGCAAGGCCTTTGAATACTTGAGGAAAATTTCTGCAGAGGAATGTTCCTTGTCCAAGCAGGTGACCACATGGGACAGTGAGATTGCTGTGGAAACAAGATCCTTCTGGAGCCTCCTTGATTCTTCCAGATCTGAATTTTGCCAGCTCTGGTTTTGCCAGCATGGCATTCTTAGGATCAGAACCCAAAAAGGAGATAAAAGTCACTGAATTATGACACGATCGTGCATTCACAGTCCCTAGACTGGCAAAGTCAAGGACACAGTAAGTACACACCAGAATTAATGAAGCATGTAAGAAGCTAAGCAGAAACTATTTTACTTTTAAACAATGACAAAATGCACATCACCGAAAATGAGATCCTTTCATCAGGACACGGTCAGCTCACACAGGTCCTTTGATACATTACTCATGACAGGTGGATTCTCTCAGACCCAGCTCAGCCTACGCCACAGAACCCTGGAACCTATTAGATTTCTAAGCATGGTGTCTCATGCCTGTAATCTTAGCTCTTGAGGGCTGAGGCAGGATGATTGTACTTTTGAGGCTGGCCGGGGCTATGTAATGGGAGATTATCTAAAAACAAAATTAAATCTTCAACTCCACTTTCTCCTGTACACAAAATGTTCAACTATGTATGTTAGTCTGTTTTAGCCCATGATCCCTCTTTTTGTAGGGTGTCTTTCTGTCTGTCTGTCTGCCTGTTCAGGGGGTACTAATAACCTTTTGTCTTTCTTAAGGAAGTACATTTAAAGATGGAAAATGATTATATCTATTGATTCATACCTTGTTTACCATCCATGTCAGTATTTTCCAAGGACAGTGGTTTATATTGACTAGTTACTTTCATCCTTATACTATGATCTATATATAATTTCTATTGGCTCTTTTCAATTTTTGGAAACAAAAACATAAAACACTGAAACATTATTTGAATTTTAATGAGTTTCTTCTTTTATGTTTATTGAGTTCCTGGAAAAATATAGTGCTCAATAATCATGAATTCTGTCTGTTCCAGATACTTCTACCAAGTTTGTAGTCATGTATATACCCACCTATGTAAAAACACACAGACTGCTTTTCTGTGCTATTTAGGATTTAAGGGTAACCTGATTCATAGCAAGAGATGTAGGAATTCTGTTGGAATTAGTGTCTCTCTATGGAATTTCAACTAACTGAAAATGATCATTCTTGTAAATTTTTAAATTTTCAGTTTGTTTATTTATTTTGTGTATGTGCATATATGATTGTTTGCATTAAGTGGCACACATAGAGATCAGAGGACAGCTTGTAGGAGTCAGTTCTCTCCTTCCACCATGTGAATCTCAGATATCAAACTCAGATTATCAGGTTTAGCATCAAGGGTCTTTACTCTCTGAGCTGTCTGACTGGCTCACTGGTAATTGTTTTCCAAGAAGGATGGTAACAGTTTCTTGGGAAAGATTTATTCTAGTTTACCCCTTAAAACTCCAGCTCCTATTACTTAGGCATACACATGTTCCAAAAATTTAGGAATTAAACCAACATACCTTTCCTAACCAAACAAAAACCCAATTAAAACATTTTTGCACGGACTCTAGCTCTGCTACAGCATGTCTTTTAGGAGTGATGTTTGTGTGTCTTTTTTAATAAGGACCACAGGCCATTTAAAATAATTAGTTATTTTTATGGAAGTAAATGATTTTTCTTTTACTCACAAGCTCTCAGTTTAGATCATTGGCTTATTATCCCCAGTTACATTTGAAAATTCCATCTCTGATACGGAAGTTAGTATCTGTTATTCCATTTAATTCTGAAAGATCCCATTCATGAAACTGAAGAAGAGAACCTGTTGCTTTCCTCACTCTGAGGATGGTTTACTCAGTGAGAGTGAGGTCTTCAAATAGAAGCTGGCTACTCTCTCCATTGGTAAGCAAGGCAGAGGCATCTCACTCACAGAACCCTTGCAAGTGCTAGTGAGGACCATAGAAAAGTGTATGGAAGAAAAGCTAATTCTGCTGTCAGGTTTGTGGATACCTACCACTGTTAGTTGTCCATCCATTGCTTATGAGAAAATTAATATGTAGCATCTTCAAAATGATAGTGTTCCCAGATATCCAGATACTCTCTCTTCTGGCCCAGGTTGGCTTTGTCATTAAGCAGGTGCACACACTAGATTGCTCTCTAGGTGAGCTGAGGGAGGACTAGAGAACAAGGCGGGTTTAGATCATCTGGGAAGCAGTACTGAGGATGAGGACTTCAGAGGTGTGCCTTTAACCCCCAGCTTTGCATTTTGCTGTATGAGCTTGGGAAAGTTCTCCAAGACATTCTGTTTTTCTTTATTTGCAACAGCTCCTGCCTTCTGCCTTACATGGCTGTTGTAAGGATTAGATAAGGCATGAGAAAAACTTGGCCCAAAGTACCTGGGTAAAGCTCAGTGACTGGCAATCTTTTTCCACTGTGGAGATATGCTCACCAGAAAAAAATTACTCTGAAATTTCCTTCTTGTATGTTGATTTATAAACCCCAGAAATAGCTAGAATAAATAAAACCAACCTTGGGGACTTTTGAGTTTGAGCAATATTGCCAAGAGTATCTACCAAATAAGCCTTAACACACAGTAAATTTTTCCAATGAGCATGATTAGATTCATGCTAGAAATAAAACATAGCAGTGAAGTTGTTTATAGATAGGTATATTGTTTTCCAGTTGCTCAATGTAAACTTTATTTGTTTTTTTTCATTTATATCTTATAATACTAAACTACATCATTGTTGCTCAATAAATATACTTTGTTTATAAAAGGATATGATTTTAAGCATTCACAGTAAAGATACACATTAACTACCACTACTCCTATCTTATAGATACAGTAGTAAAAACGAAATTAAGGAATATCCTCAAGGTTGTACAACTAGTAAACAGAAACCCTGGGATTCAAATCTAAGTTTACTTTACTTCAAAGCCTTTGTTTTCTCTTCTGTACCTACCATGTATTCGAGTGGCCAGGAATTTTGTCTGAGGAGTAAGTGTATCAACAAAAACAGGTTTCATCACCTTAGTGAACATCAAATACTCTGCTGCAAATTTCACAGCCTCTTGAAATCCCACAAACTCTTCTTTGCTGGAACTCAGAATCCTTTTGCTGATTGAACTATTTCCATTGATATGGATTTCAATTCCTTCTAATAGCAACAAGGCTCAACTTGACAAAGGATGGGATGTTGTTAGGAGTTTTTCTGAGACAGGCTTCTATCATAACTTTTCAATTAGATGAATTTAGAGAATAGAATTATTAACATCTGTCCAGTTCAGGCAGAGAAAAACTTTTACTTTAGGGATAGGCTTTACTTCTAGTGGATCTTGTTATCAGATTAAAAAGAAAAAGATTCCCAAAGGGAAAAAAACCCATTACAGAATTGGGAGGACACGTCACAGTATTAGGAGGACGGATTAAAGATGAATGATACCCAAACAACTGGAGGAAGAGACCAGACTCTAACCTAAGACCGAGGTTAGAGGTTCCAGGAGGGAAAAGTGATAGGACACAGTAGGAAGAACAAAAGAGAAAATGATTAGGTCCATCAGGAGGTTTTTTTGAAAATCTGGAATTCACTGAGCTGAATCTTGGACAGTGAGTAATATGTGTCCAGATGACAGAGAGGAGAAGAATAGACTGTGCAGTGAAGTCTGAGTTCATTATAAGAAAGGAAAGCATCAGGCTGCTTGGAAATAAATCAATAGACATTATTCAAGTGGAACACAAAACATAAAATAATCAAAATTCTGGACCTATGTGTGGCCATTTTCAAGAGCAACCAATTCTCCCATACCAATGGGGCACAATCCATTATGACATTATATGTGTGAAATTAATACCAGATGCCATAAGTTAAAGAGTTCAGTTCCGTAGGACTGCTCCCCATTTCTCTCACCAGTTGCAGTGAGACTCCCTGGATATGCATACTTCTCAGTCAGCTACAAACGTAGTGGTCTCCAAATGCCCTGACCCAGATTTGATAATTCAATTGAATGACTCACAGAACTCAGGAAAATGCTTTAATACAACAACTGGCCTATTGTAGAGGACATAATTCAGGGCCATTCAGAGGAGAAAACGCAAAGAACATTATACAGGGTATCTGTGTAGGGTGTGATCAAGACCAATCTGATTTCCATAGCGAGTGTTGCTCTAATTTGCTTCTCCGTTGCTGTGACAAAATGCTCTGACCAATACCAACCTGGGGAGAGAAGGGTTTATTTGGCCCACATCTCCCAGGTCACAATTCATCACTTTGGGTGCCCAATGCCAGAACTCAGGGTGGGAACCTGGAGGCAGAAGCTGAAGCACAGGCCATGGAGGAACACTGTATACCGACTTGCCCTCCTCCGCCTAGGCTCAGCCTGCTTTCTTATTCAGTAGACAACAACCTGCCCAGGGATGGCACTGCCCTCAGTGGGCTGGGCCTCCCACAGCACTCAACAATCAAGAAAATACCCCACAGACATGGCCACAGACCGAGTCAATGGATGCGATTCTCCAACTGAGGCCGCCTCAACCCAGGTGGGTCAAGTTGACACCAAAACTCTCCAGCACATATGTACACATATATGTATGTATAATAACAATAATAAAGAAGAGGAGAAGGAAATTGAGAGGGGGACATGGGAGGAGTTGGTAGGGGAGAGGGAGAAATGATGTACACACAGTACTTATGTACAATATCCTCAAAAAATTAAAAAAAGTTTTTAATCTTTAAATGTTTTTATTAGGAAAGAGGATCTACAATTAATGATTTAAGGTCTGACTTAAGAAGCTAGAACTGGGGCTGAGGAGATGACTGTCAGTAAAGGGTTTGCTGTGTGAGCTTCAGGACTGAGTTAACATCTCCAGAACTCATAAAAAGTCAGGCACCACAGTGTGCTCCTGTAATCCCAGTGCTGGAGAAGCAGGGACAGGAGGATCCCTGAAGTATTCTGGCCAGCCAGTCTAGCCATATTGATGAGCTCCAAGTTCAGAGAGAGACCCTGTCTCAAAAACTATAGTGGAGATAAAGCAGAAAGTGATGGAGGAGGACCCCTGATGTCGACCTCTGGCCTGTATACACATACAACCTGACATTGACCTCTGGCCTAGACACACACACACACACACACACACACACACACACGTAGAAAATAATGTGAAAATAACTAAAAGGAAGTAAATGAAAATAGGAGCAGAAATCAAAGGAATTGATAAATACAACCAGGTCAAGGACGGGGGAGGATGCTCAAAACCACGTTTTTATACTTCTGGTTTCTTCCTTTTCCCACTTAGCAGTGTTGGCAAAACCTGAAGTTAATTACTTTTGTTGGTTCTCAGCAACGTACAAATCCATATAGATCCTACCCATGAAGCCGTGCCTTTAGCTCTGCAGCTGATGTTAGTATAGGGCCCTCTAAGGGAACACTCTGAAAAGAAGGTCTGTTGTTTTTATTCAGTGCTGAGGGTTGAACTCAGGACTTTGCTTATTATGCAAGTGCTTTTTCACTGAGCTATATCCTTGACTCTCTCTCTCTCTCTCTCTCTCAGCATTTTTTCCATGAGGAAGAGTTCCCCTCAGTTGCCAAGGCAGTCTTAACTCATTTTGTAGCGCAGGAGGCATGCCTTGGCTTTGTTGTCTTTCTTTCCTGGGTAGATGGGCTAACAGACCCCTGTCACCAGGCACAGTGTCTGTTTCATGCTGTTGAAATTTGAGAATGGTGTGCACAGTGTAGAACATTGGTCAAAGGATACAAAGTTTCAGTTATACAGATTGAATAAATTCTGGAGATCTAATTACAGCATGTGACTACAGTTAACAATATTATTTTTTATTCCTGAAATTTTATAAAGCCATAAGTCTTATTGTCCCCGTAATCACATGTGCACGTGCACACACACACACAAACACACACACAATGAGAACTATGCAAAGTAATGGATGTCTTAAGTAGCTTGACTGTGGTAACTTTTTAAAAATAAAGATGTATATCAAATTATCAAATATGCCATACTCCTTAAATAAATATAATTTCTATTAGTCAATTATACCTTAGTAAAGCTAAAAAAAAAAGGATAAAAGTTACAATTTGATAAATGAAGTTTTGGTGTTTTCATTTGAATTTTAAAGTTTTCTTAGTTTTTTTTCCTTTAACTCAGTAAGTTTAGATAGGTTATAGAGAAGCAGCATTTTATTTTATATACTTTAACCATGACATTATTTTTCTTCATTGTATTTTTGTTTGTTTTTAGTGTAAAAGCCAAACAAATGCTGCAAAGACCTTTAGGTTACAAGAAGACTTTGTTATGCAGCAATTTGTAATGTCCTAATATATGTTTTGCTAGGCCTTAGGTCAGATTTCAGCCTCTGAAACCTAACTACATTCAGTAAGAAGCCTCATCTGCGAAGATGCTTGCACAATCCCCATAGCAGCATCTCGACAGGCCGCGCTTTGTGGATGATGGAATGGGAGAGCAGAAATAACACGTGTTTTGAGTCAGGCGGCTCCGGTTTCAAATGCCAGCTGTGGCCCCTGGTATTTCTGTAATCTCTATTAAGTCCCCTAATGGGTTTACATGTCAGTATTCTAAATACCTACTGTACAAGACCACAGTGGGATATAGTGTGCAATGCTTTTGAAGAGAGATTATGTAAGTAAAGAGCTTGGCACCTGGGAGCCCCTCATTGACCCTCTAATGCAAGAAACGGAATGATTAGTAGCTTTCTCCATTTTTCAAGAACCAGTGTGACAGAATGAAAAAAGCAAGGTCTTTAAAGTTGCACAAAACCAGGCTCCACTCCTCCTTGCCACACACTGATGCCTCGACTTTGGGTAGATTACTTAACCCTTACAGTTTGTTTTCCCACAGGGAAAAAGAAGACTGATCATCAATCATAGCCACAGACACATGAGATGAAACAAGATCCATAAACGTCCAGCACACTGCCCAGGACAGTGAATGCTCAATTAAGCTTCAGTTATATCGTTGTTGTGCTATTAAGATATCTTGTTATTAAGGTTTTATTTACTAGGTCAAAAATGTGTTCAATTGATCAAAGCCTTCCAGGATTACTGTAGGCATTACTGGAGCACAAATCACTTTCTGATTCAAATGTTGGATATTTAATTTCATCTCTGGCTCTGTTCATGAGTGCCTTGGAAATAAATCCCACCACTTTACATTCTACAGAGCAGAGAGATGCTTGTGAACTCAATGGACGTTATTTTTCACAGCTCCAACATCACACCCTCATGACTGATGACTATTGTTTTAAGATTTTTTTTAAAGTTCCAACCATAGAACTCATGTTTCAGACTATTGATTTCTATTAAATAATTCCTACTACCTACTTTCAATGCACCAGGATATCCATGATCACTAGATACAAAGCAGTATTTATTTGATTAAAATTCCTTTAGCTTAATTTTCTTGTTGCTAGTGGCAACCAACAAAGACAGATCTAAAACACCAAGCAACCGCTGCAATGATTGTCATCCATGTTTTATTTCCCCAGTTGTGGTTTTAAAATAGCCTCCCTAGTGCTGATAGTAATAAAAACAATTGCTGTGTGTGCTACCTAGACATGTTGACAAACCATTTCCTAATAACCTGTTCTTCCATTGAACTTCTTCCTGTGGTTTGAGGAGGCTACCCGACATAGCAGACCACATTAAGAGCACTAGGAGAGATGATGCTATTTGTATTATGGAAATCATTTTACAAGTTAAATTTTCTATGAACTGATAGATTTTGGATGTGCATACTATTATGTATAGCGGCAGAAACATTTGCATGCTTTACATCCTTTTGGAAACTATCCCTTAAATCATGTACAGCATTACTTTAAGAATGTGGTGCTTCTCTTAGAAAGATGTACTGAAATCACTAAAGGAGACTAAAAATATACCCTTGACAGAGCTGCTTGTAGACAACAGTGAAATTCTATTAGACTGCTTTCTAAGGGCAAAAGAACATCTTTGTAAGCAGAAAAATGTTACTTTATAGACGTATGATATTCCTATGAGATATTTGTTGAGTCTTCTAAAATTGAAACTGATGTACAGAAAAAAAAACTCAAAGACAAACAAAACCCAACTAAAGTAGTATGTGGCATGATGCCTCCTCCTTCAACACTTTGTTCATTTACAGGTCAGTGGAGAGCATTTTATAGACATTTGATCTCTGCTTGTTATGATGCTGTATGTCTGACTCCCTGATGCTGCACACACATGAACAGACCTTCCAGGGAAAGGACCATTAGCATATTGAATCCTTCTCACTGAGAAGACTCTTTGGTGATGATCTAGTGGGCTAAGTTACATTTCTCAAGGCCCAGAGGAAGCCTCCATACCCAGCGTGGTGAAGGGCAAGATTCCCTAGGAAGACCATGGGAGGCAGCTGACAGGTAGACCACAGTTGCTGATAGAGTACTTGCTAACAGCTGTGACTTCAGGGAACCCACTTCCAATGAGCATCAAGCTGTGGCCCAGAAAGCATGACTCCGGGAAGACTGCTGGCTAGGCAAGAGAAAACGGCTGGGAAGAGAGCCAAGAAGAAGCAAAGGGGAGTCAAAAACATGGTGTCACTTCATAAATCTTCTGAGGCCAACGCCCAAGACTTTTTCTAATAATAATAAAAAATGCTTTAACGTTTAGTCTAGTCAAAGTCAATTTCCCTTTTGCCTTCTCTCTAAATTTATACAGTGTTGCAATGCTGTCTCCTTGCTCAAGTTTGCCCCAGGCAGTGACGGTGGGCACTTTCCAACTGAGTATCTGCCAGCAAGAGCTGCCAGGCCAAGGGTTGGCAAAGTGAAGATGACTAAACAATCTACCAGATCCTGGTCTTTGCTCCTTAACTGTGTTAGAGCCTGTGTCTCAGGACTCACTGTATTCACTTTTTGTTAAACCAGGAAACAGCTTGTGTCTTTGAAGAAAGACAGGGCGGAAGTCCGGATCTCCTGGAACCCATTCTTCCACAGAGCGTACGCTTTGAAAGCTGCTCACCCCACCAAGGTTCTGGTGAAAGTAACAAGATCCTCTATCCTTTGGGACCCATGAGAAGAGGCGCTTTAGCTTAATTATTCCCATCTCAGGGGTTCTAGAAAATGTAACTACCTCCCTTTTAATAGCTTGAAGTCCTTTCCACTTTCCCCATGTGCCCATTGTGGCAATGCCCTGACTTTCTCACCTTGGTTCATTCACTTGGGAGTGATGGATACTCTGGAGCTAGAGACTGGGATTCCTTTGGAGAGTTATCTAGCTTAGCAAGTTTAGTCCCTGGAGCCTGCTTAAGAATAGAGCCTGAAAAATATTTCTTAAAATAATTTAGCTGGATATAATTTGGGGCTGGAAAGGTGGCTTAGTGGTTAAGAACACTGGCTGCTCTTGCAGAGGACCAGGGTTCAAATGCCAGCATCTACACAGCGGCTAATAGCTGCCTGTAACTCCAGTTCTGAGGGATCTGACAGCTTCTGGCCAGCTCCACAGGCACTGCCCTACTTGGATGCAGTTACATACATGCAGGCAATACACTTATACACAGAAAATAAAAATAATAACTTGGCTCCATTGCTACAGGTGAGAAAAAAAAGAAACATTTGCCTCAAATAATTCACATTCTTGGTAATATAAAAATTTAGCATAACAAAATGAGAATTTATGAAATTAAAGAGTTATCTTGGTTTAGAATTGTTCAGTGATGGTTTAGGAAGGAGGGTACTTGAAGAATAAAGAATTTTTTCAAGCTTCAAAACAGCGGAGAGACTGTATTTTCCTTTTTGCTTTACCACATGGGATGAGATCAGCCCTTGATATACACATATTGAATGAATGAGTGACTTTATTTTGTAATCCTGTCTCATTTTTCTAATCTCCCTTCTCTAAAGCTTATATTTATCTATATGATTCTTTTTTTTATATACAAGGTCTTGCCTTGTAGCCCAGGAGTCCTCATTTTGTGTGTGTGTGTGTGTGTGTGTGTGTGTGTGTGTGTGTGTGTGAGAGAGAGAGAGAGAGAGAGAGAGAGAGAGAGAGAGAGAGAGAGGCATGTGTAAGTGCGGGAGGTCAGAGGTTAATGCCAGGTGTCTTTCTCCATCATTTTTTAAAAATTTTATGTGTATGAGTGCATTGTTTGCATGTAGGTAGGTAAACCTGTGTCATGCAGTACCCACAGTGGTCAGAAGAGAGCGCTGGATTCCCCTGAAACTGGAGTTGCAGATGGTTGTTAGCTGCTATGTGAGTGCTGGTAATCATAGTGTGTTCCAGGCCAACTAGGGCTATAGAGAGATTCTATCTCAAAGACAAAAAAAAAAATAGAATCCTTCTTGAGATTTGTTAATTTTATCTTCTGAAAGGATCCTGTCTTTTCCTACCATTTCCTTTCTACATCTCATAATTTCTCATTTTATGCATTCATTTTGTTTATCTCTGTTCTATGAATTTTTGATAAAAATATTTTATGTGTGAAAATTATTTCCTAAATATGAATTCAAGATAAGCTTTTGTGTTGAATTAATTCTACAATTGACTATAAAATATTTTTATTAAAGAGAATGGTTGAGTCTAAAACAAATGACTGAAAATAAGTGACTGTGAGTGCTAAGGAATTGATGAGACATCTCTACCAACCCTCCCCAAAACCCACACTCAGGAAACATCAAAGAAGAGGGACACAAAGAATATAAGAGCCAGAGGATGGGGAGGAGCGCTGTGAAGCTGTCCTCTGGATGTGACTTGGCTGTCCCACATAAAACGCACAGCAGCTGTGGCTACCTGCACAAGTTCTGTGCAAGATCAAGCTAATTCAAAATTTCAGCAGTGACTGGGGAGGGGCTCCTGAGGCCCTGCCCTTTTCTGAGGAGCCATTGACAGTTGACAGTTGATGACTACTGGAGAAAAGAATCACTTTTTATTTTTAGACTAGGTCTCTGTGTAGCCATAGCTGGCCTGTAATTCACTATGTAGACCAGTCTGCCTCCATCTTATAGAGCAAAGGCAAGGTAACAATTACAAACTGTTGAAATACAATGTCTGTTTTGAGAAATCCTTAAATTTGTTTACCTATTCTTTTCTTGATGTCACCAAGAAATGTTGTGAATAGGAAATAACATGTGGATTGTTAAAAATTGGTATTTCAATAATTACAAAAGAAGTAAAAAAAATCTAAAATATGTGTTTTGATTGTTGAGGATTTTGTTTATAAACTGCCATTGACAGACTACAGTTCCAGGGATATTAAGACACAGATCTGTAGAAGAAGACAAAAAAGGTAACTCCTGATCTTGATGAATGACAATGATAGGCAGACCCATAACAACTCATTACAGTACAAAATAAATGATTAAGTCTCAAAAGCACAAATCATCATAGCTACACTGGAGGTAATTACATATGGACATAGTCATTGAGAAAATTCAAAGACCTGGACGTTTTGAATGATTCTTAATGACTGCCAGGTAATGCCATGTTAAGGAAAATTCTTCCTTAAACATGTGTTACAAGCATGGGCTCCTTTAAGGGAATGACTTGGATAGACTTAATGCAGTCCATCAGCTAAAATAAATGATTAGATGTGTTATAAGGTCTTACTGTCATCTCCTTTTGCTTTTGTTAACTCATTATGGGTTGGTTTAGATCATGGTATGGGAAAGAGTCTTCACAATCATTAATCATGGTGCTTACAATTGATTAATGCATAACTGTTATTTTCTCAGTTCATTAGGAAATGTTTCTCCTCTTTGTGTATATGGCCACAGTTGAGGTGTGGGGGTTCATATATGGTTATAGCAACTGGAAATAGGACAGGGACAGAGGCTTTTGAAAACCACCACCTGGTACATGTTTCTGTACTTCCTCGTCCCAAACTATGTTTTATTACTCTTGGAACCATGATTTTGGTAGACAAAAAATTTAATAATAGTAAATTGGCCATGGTGCCACACACCTTTAATCTCAGCACTCATGAGAGGCAGAGCCAGGTGGCTCTCTGGGGGATCAAGTACAGTCTGATCTAAGCAGCAAGTTCCAGGCTGTTGAAAAAGATTTTTCAATAATAGTAATATCAACAGTTAGTATTTAAAAGTGTATCTCTATAAAATAACCTTCCTTCTTTCTGTCCATTTCACCTACTTGAATTTGTTAGTTTAGCCACATTGAATCTTTCTGGTCATACTCATGCTGAATATTACCTCAAAAAAGGTTGACAAGGACTTTAAAGAATTAGATCACTTGGGATGAGCTGATGAGGCAATGTAATACTATCCTGTGGCCATGAGACTTGCTGAGTACTTGGCTTAGGTACAGAGCAGCAGAATGAACCAAGCTGAAGACATAGACATCTGAAAGACATAAACTCAAAGTACTGAAAACCATTCTCTTTGGGAATCTCTACCAGCTGTATATCTGATAGAGGATTAATTTCAGAGTATACAAAGAACTCAAGAAACAAAGAATCTAGAAAACATATGATCCAGTTTAAAATGGGCTACAGATCTGAACAGAGAATTCTCCGAGGAAGTAAAATGGCTAAGAAGTACGTTAAAAAATGTTCAGCATCCTTAGTAATTAGCAAAATCCAAATTTAAACTATTTTAAGATTTTGCCTTACCCCGTTGAGAATGGCTAAGATCAAGAAAACAAATGACAAAATGTGTGGATCTGGGGAGAGGGTGATGCTCATTCACGCTGGTGGGACTGCAGAAACAGATCTATTGATCTACCAATGATCCAGCTATACCACTCCTTGGCATACTCCCAAAGGACTCAATCTTGTATGACAGAGATACTTGCTTAGCCATGTTTGTTGCTGTTCTTTTCACAATAGCCAGGGAATGGAAACAACCTAACTATCCCTTAACCAATGAGTGGATAATGAAAATGGAGCTCACAATGGAGTTCTACTCAGTGGTAAGGAAAAACAAAATCATGAAACTTGAAGGGAAATGAATGGAAATAGAAACTGTTATACTGAGTGAGTTAGCCCAGACTCAGAAAAGCAAGTGACATATGTTCACTCTCATTTGTGAATCCTTAGATGTGAGTATATATCCTGATGTATCCACAGGAGCCAGAAAAACAGAAAGTAGCCATGGGGGAAAAGGAGAAGAAAGCATTACCAAATGTGGGGGGGGGGGAGTACTTTAACTGGTTAACTTGGGAGGAAGAGAAAGGGCAGGAGACACAGAAGAAGAAAAAGGGATAAATAACAATTAGGTGTGACTAGGGTATGAAAGCTCAAAGGGAAATGTAGTGTCTAGTAAGCCTACTGAAAAATACACACATAATATAAATGTGAGTTCATGTGTGAAGCTGAAGGCTATATAACTAAAATCACAGTACCAAGCAAGGGAAGCTTCTGTTGGAGTTGTTGGTCAGAGTAGTCCAAGAGACTCCCCAAATAATATAAGTTATTGTCACAGCTCTTGATTACCTCCTAGAACTTGATGAAGACAGGACATAATTTGAATATAGGACTTAGAGCAATCAAGTTGGTACTTACCTGGAAGCTTCCTCCCTGAAGACTAGCTCTCATACTATCAGAAAATACTATACAAGTTGTCAAGAGAGAAAATCAATCAGTGATCTTTCCCAGCTGTAAAACCCACGAAAATCAGTTATCGGACCAGCAAGTATCTTTATCGGTGCAGTAGTAGGACCTTTATCTTGGGGGTAATCAATAGTCATCTAATTAGACTTGAGAACTGCGCAGTTGGTTGGGGAGGGAATCACCCATTGTGTTGCAAACACAGCCAAGTACACATGGCTGGAAAGGTCATAGACCCTAGAGGAAAACTTACATCTGTCACTTCCCTAGACCAACGTAATTCTTTTACTATATTCTAAATATACACCCTTATATTTACAGATAAGTGTACCTCTTACCACTCATAAAAGAAACATCTTTTTTAGAAGATGGGGACTATTACATAGTTCCATAACTGGTCAAACGCAGAGAAAAGTGACCATGAGTTACCCAGCCCTAAGTGATGCGTCTACAATGTAATCTCTACACTTATGGCTCAGGGAGCATCACAGAAGAGGGGCAGGAATAAAAATGTAAGAACCAGAGAAACAAGACACCTGCTGCTTGTTAATGCATTCTAGACACCATAGGGAAGCTACATCAATGATAACTCCAAGACTAACAAGATCTGCATAGTGACAAAACCAGTTGACATGCTAAATTGGATGGGGAAATGTCACAGGGTCCCAGTGTAAGATGCGGAGCTACAAGCAATCATTGGATGCTGAGGAAGGATTTATTTTCTCAGGGACTAGCTCTTTGAGAGGTTATTCAATCCCAAGTGGCAATCCCTAAACACAAGACCACATGAGTACCATTAAATGGATTCAGTGCATTATATATGTGTGTCTGTGTGTGTATATGTGTGTGTTTATAAGTGTATGCATATATGTAAACATAATAAAAATCAAAGAAGATGATAAGAAATTGAGAGGGAGTCGGGGGACATGGAAAGCTGATGGTCTGGGAGGGATGGAAATAATATAAAGACAATACTCAAGTATGAAATTCTCAAAAAAATAAAGAAGTGATTCTCTTTGAAAGAGACACTGACTAAGTCTTTAGAAGTTTTGTTGGTAGACTATGCTTTGAACAAGTCCAGTCAAAGACTCCAGAAATGTTATCCTTAAAAAACCTTGAGAAATAGTTTTTGCTTTAAAAATGGTCACTCTTGCTATTAATTTGAGGGGTTTTTATTTCAGAAAATTCTTGCCAAGGCATAGGCCTACACTGGTATTGTGCATGCTCTCAGGGAACCGCAGGCTTGGAGAACACTGACGCCCGAGCATGTGGCTCCCTAGAAGCATGGCAGAAGCACTACAAGCGATTGCAGGAAAATAATTTGGGCCTAAAATGTAAAGATCCGTTATCTGACCATAATATTGTTCAGTTTCCTACTTATTTTGACTGCTCCCAGAATGGGAGAACTTGAGTCACTGACATCAGATCAGTAATTTGTTGCGGCTCATCTATAAATTTAGACATAGCAGGAACCTAGACATGTTGGCACCTCGACTATGTGAGGTGAACTTTATGTTTTGCAGTAGAGGAGTCCTACAGACCCTGGTCATATGGCATTACTTTCTTGCCATATAGACATTGAAGATCCCTTGGAAGTGATCGTGTTGTCCTTAGTCATTAGAGCTTTTATGAACAAGGAACCAGTATTTAATGGAGAAGCGGCAGGGTGGGAGCTTAGACACCCTGTTGGAAGCATTGGTCCAAGAACTTGGTGGATTTATTGTTTTGTTTCCAGAAAGAATTTTGGTGCTGGAGACAGCTCAATGGTAGAGATCTTGCCTAATATGAACAAGGCCCTGGTGGGTTCAATCCCCAGAACTGCAAAAAAGCAGAAGCAGATGAAGAACAGGCAATGGTACCTCCTTCAGCCACTCTCAGTTTTACGCCTACCCACCTTCTCCCAGCTCCCACTTCTGCTTGGCTTCGCCCGTCTTCAGTCCTTACACGTGCAAGTGTCGTTATATTACCTTTTATGTGTTTCTGTATCAGCAACAGTTAGATTGGAGTTTGCGTTGTGCATGTTCAATTTCTCTTTAATATTTATGATAAAATAAGGATAATAACATACACTTTGCATATGCATTTTAGTGAGCTGTATTGTATGTTTGCTGCCTAGTAATTGCTCATGAAACTAGTCTATATGTTCAACCATGGACTTTGTCTTCCTTTAGGTTGAATAGTCCAGAAATGCTGCCAAATTACAGACTCGGCTGCGAACACACACTGGTACGGGCTTGTAAAATGTAAGCCAGCTGGCTGCTTTAGAAAAAGTCGCAGTAAAAAATAGCCTTCTTCATCTAATTCATAAATAGCAAATTGAGTCTCCAGACTTGACTGGCTCTTTTTTATCCTTTTTTATTGTTTGTTTATTTGAAGTATGCTTTGCCGAATAATTTTGACAACATTGGGAGAATTCACGTGTAAATCCAGGGTGACCTTTCACAAAGGTGAAAGTGCTAACCATTTCTAGGGATACTGTATGCATGGTGTGTCTCAGACCAGAACAGGTGATAAGAAGCAACAGGAAATCCTCTGCCCAGTTTACCATGTGTGTGTGAATATATCCTATATTGTGGGCATATACACATATATACGCTGGTAATCAGTATTTATTCACTTCCACACGTTTTATGCTCTTCCCAGCATCACAGGGCCGCAAGCCTGAGACTCTCATTTCCCAGATTCTTTTACTTTCAATGTTCCAGGTATAATTTATGTTCTGTTCACTAAATGCATGAATAAGAGATTCTAACAGTGTAACAGAGACCCAGTGAGGCCAAATACTTAAAAAGCAAGAAAGCTCTTGAAATACAAATAATAATTCCCTAATTTATTGATTTTATGCTTGGAATTGTAAAGAGCCTCCACTGCTGCCCGAGCAACCAAGAAGCGCCTGTTTGTGCAGCGTTTGCTGCACAGAATGAATCATTTATGAGACAACAAGATGAGCATAATCGCTTTATTCCTTCCTAGTGCCTTCCTTTTTAAATGATACTGTTTGAGAGACAGCACAGTATTTTGAAACAGATGACAGCATCACCACCTTGGAGTGTCACACATTTAGTAGCAGCAGCACAGTTCTTATTATAATTTCTTTACAGGATGAAACCCAAAAGCTATTCTATGGCTTCAGGATGAAACCCCACCAAGAGTCATCACTGACATGGTGCGAGGAGGGCGGCTGAGTGCGAGGAGGACGGCTGAGTGCGAGGAGGACAGAGGAGTGCGAGGAGGACGGCTGAATGAGAGGAGGACGCTGAGTGCGAGGAGGACAGTCTCATTTTCATGAAAGGAAACAGGACTAGACTGTGAACAGGCGGGGTACTGCTGTAGGGCATGATGGCTCTCCCACAGGAGAGGGAGGCATTCCAAGAGGCGTCCAGTCAGGTGTGCTAGCAACAGGATCTGGCCTTTGATAGACAAATCCACTTGAAAAGTATAGCAGTTCCTGAGATGGTGGATTTAGAGTTACAACCTCTAGTTGCTGTATCCTGGAAAACCTGAAATAGCTTTATAGTAATCTGCCTTGAAAAATCATTAAATTGTTCTACACTCTTCTTTTTGGTAAGATGTAGGATGTTATTGATTAGTTAATCTCTTTCTTACTCCTAAAAATTATCTAAAAAGCCTGGCTATACAAGATGATGAGAAAGCACTGCCTGATAGAAAATGAAGATTCTCCCATGGTGAGTTCAAAGGTATCTTCCTTATCACACTTTTATAATATAATTTCTGGGAGTCTTTCCTTCAAAACCTCATTACTTGGGGTCACATATGAAGAAATCATAAAAATAAGCCTCCTATGTGGGGATTAAACAGAACCTCATTCATCCTGGAATTTACCTGGAATTTGAACAGTAGTGATTCTGAGGTCCACAGATTTGACACAAATTTAATTCTCTGGTAAATTATATGATAAGGATTTGTTCTCTGTTCTTGTGACTGACTCAATAAGTTTAGTAAATCGCTATTTATCAGTGGCATGAATTTAGTAACTGGAGATGTTTACCATCTACATGTTACATAAATTCTAAAATTATATTCTACGATTGGCAGGGAGAATGGCTGAAAGAACAGTATACTTTTCAACAAACGAAGCCTTTGACTTTTGAGAAGGTAATTGCAATGGACTGAACCAGGTAGGCTGACTCTCCTGAATGAATGGACTTCCTTTTCTTATCTTGTCTGGTCTTCTTTTTGCTCTTAAGACAGGCTCTCAGTATGTTGCCTAATGCTACCTTGAACTTGTGATCCTCCTGCTCAGGCTCTTGAGTAGCTGGGCTTACAAGTGTGTGTATCACCTTGCCTGGCTAGATTTCCTTCCAACAGCCAAAGGGTGCCAGTTTTATTTTCCTGGGAAAATTTTCCAGATGTTTTATAAGAAATATTTTTAAAGAATTTAGAAGAAGCCTCATTCACAGTAGCTAAAGGCAGAAGAAAATACCGTAAGTATCTAATCACTGATGAGCAGATTTCTTTGTAAAAGCTGATATTAGTACAATAGAAGCGGTACTCCATGCATAAAACTTGAGGATATTATGGGACTGGAGAGATCGCTCAGTGGTTAAGAACACTTTCTGCTCTTACAGAGGACCTGAGTTCAGTTCCCAGCACCCAAATGGCAGCTAATACCTGTCCCTAACTCCAGTTTCAGAGGGATTCTGATGCTCCCTCTTGGCCTCCAAGAGCACCAAGCATGCGGGTGGTGCACTTACATACATGCAGACACAACATTCATACACATAAAATAACAATAAAGTATTTTTTAAAAAACCTTGAAGACATCATAAAGCAAAATGTCAGGCATAAAAAAGACAATGAATGATTTAACTTATGTGAAGTGCCTACAAGAGTCAAGTTCTCAAAAATTTGAAAGTGCAATGCGATTTCTGGGGGAAGAAGAGTCGGGGAATGAGAAGCTACTGTCTAATGAGTACAGAGTTCCAGTTTGAGACGATGAAGATGCTCTGGACAAGGATGGCCATGCTGGCTGCACAACAAAGCCATAAGAATATATACTTTAAATTGGTTAAAATGGCAAATTATGCATTACATACATCTTACCACAATTTTTACAAAGGAACAAGTTTTAAATGATTTCAATTGCTTCTTCATGTTTACCCCTTTTCTTAATTTAAGAGATGATTCATTCAGTTTCCCAAAATCATTTGTTTCTGCATCTTTCATGTTAACTAAAACATGCTTGCCAGTTTTTTGCCTGTGTCCAATTATATATCTATCTTGGTAGGCCACTGACTTTAAGACACATCATTGTGTCACTGAATTCAGAAAAAACTAAAATTTATAGTTGATATTTCAAATTTATTTTATAATTCCAAATTAAGAAAAATAGTACTCCCATATTTGAAACTTGGCTTTTGAAGAATAATATACCTGACAGTTTACACTAAAGATATGAGCACAGTATGGCTTTTTTTGGTGTGTGTGCTTTTGAGACAGGATCTCCCTGTTGCCCCAGCTGGCCTGGAACTCACTATGTAGACCAGGCTGGTCTTGAACTCACAGATTTGCCTCCCTCTGCCTCCCAAGTGCTGGTATTAAAGGCATGTGCCACCACGCCCAGCTCATGGCATGACTCTTTATCTTGGGTATATTTAGACATGCATGTTTAGGCAGTAGGTCAAAGATACTTATGAAACATTTTATTTGTTGAAACAAAATCTCACTGCTTATGTCTCTTGTCCTCTTAGTGCTCAATTGAATCTCATTCTTTTACTTTCCTGTAGTGCCTTTAAAAGCCTTTTTTTGCCACTTATAATATGTTATCATAATTTTCAGGAATACCTGTGTGTGTCAAAGTTTCAGGCCAATAATACTAAAGTGAAAATAGTTTTACCATTGTTTATGAAAGTTACAATGATCTGTTGAGCATTTTAAGATTCAGATTCTTATCCAAACACATGTGAAATTTATTTTAAGAGACTTTCTCCTATGATGATAGTAAAAGATAACAGACAAGACTGAAGTCTGAAGTATCTAGACTTATTTTTGATACAGTCCAAAGCACATTCTGTTTTTCCTTTCTGGGAATCTAGTGGTAGCCATCTTGGTTCATGCTAGAACTTCGTGCTAGTACCACGGTCTTGGTTCCCTACTTGCTACCAAGGCCAGAATGCTTCTGAATTTCCAAATACCTTTCTCTCTAAGGGTGTCAGGAAAAAAGAAATAGGACAATGCTACTGTAAATCTTAATATTACTATGGCTAAGTAATCATAGTTTTTCATTAAATATTTGTTTTTACATACTATATGCCAAACCCTGTGCTAGGTGCTAGATGTATGTCAGCAAAGAAAACACGCACAGTGCTGACTTTCAGTTAGGCAGTTCTATAAATACACATTGTGTTAAGTGATGTGAAAGAAAAGAACAAAGTATAGGAAATATAGAGGAGGGCTGAACTTAGATTAGCAAATCAGGAAGATTCTTGAAAAGTGACTTTCAGAGTTTCTAGGAGGTTGCAACTGAAGAGGGATGGAGAGATATCCATGTAGGAAACAGGTGTGCAAAACTGTAGGGGTAGAAAACATCTTAGCAAGTGCAGAGGTGGAAGAGGACCATATGCTTGGTGCCTGGGAAGGGATAGGAACTGAATTTTTATGTGGGGAAAGACTGGATGTGATGAACGGGCTTTGGAAAAGTCCAATTTTATTCTATTTGCTGAAACCAAACATGATTTCTAGTATATCAGAATTCAAATAGTGTGCTTCAAAAAGTACACCTGGACAAATTGGAAAGAGGTTAAACTATTTCAGATGAGAAATGATAGAAATAAAGGCCACAGTAAGGAAGCAGAGACAGGGATAAGGAGAGAGATCTGGAGGACTTAGCGATCCAATTTTCTAGGAGAATGGAGATCCCATTTACTAAGAGAAGGAGGAAGAATATATTGGTTTTGGTGCTTGAGGAGAGAGCAGAAGCCTGGTTTGGGGCACATAACATTTATAATATCTGTAAGATACACATGTGAATAAGCCATATGCACATTTAGTTAGATCTGAAACTAAGATACAAAATTAGAGAATATTAATTTGTGAGTTGTCATGGCGATGGATTTAAAGCATAGAAGTCAATGAGACTGTTGAAGAAATAAAGAAAGAAATGTTTAAAGGCACAATCTTGAGGAGTTTCAACATTTAAAAATCAGGTATAAGAAAAAGAGCCAGCAAAACAGAGACAAACGTATTGGCCACTCCAGTGGGAGGAAATCGTGGGTGTGACGTATACAAAGCCAATAAAAAGGAGTTCAAATGACGAACGCTCCAAAGCATGGAATACTGCAGAGGGGCGTGCCTGTGCTTCTGATGTGTTGACAATGGAAAAGTCATGGTGGCCTTGGCATGAGCAGTCTTTGTAACTGGATTATACTGGTCTAACCAATAAAAGAGAGGGACTAATTTGGAAGCTTCCTGTGGACAGGATCAGAGAGGCAAGAAAGTTAATAGAGAGATATGTAATAGCAGAAGATTATTTCAAAAATGAGCTTTGAGTTCATGTTTAAATGTTGAAAAGAATTATGAGTACAAAAGGAGATGCTGAAGATTCCTGGAGAGGAAGAATCCAAGCAGCCAAGGCTATTGCTTGTTCTGGATCAGCATGCTACAGGCATTATGTGCTTTAATCCTTTTTAATCCTTGCATCACCACTGAGAGGCAAGTATCACAGATCTAACACCTTGTTACATTTCAAACAGCTTAGGAAGCCGGTGGGAATGGCCCCCAGCTCACTAGTGTCTACTGGGAATACTGGAATACAAAAGGAATGTGCAGATGTTTTTCTACTGTATTGCTTGGTTGTTAAGTTTGCTCTCGGCAGGAGCTCATAGAAGTCCTTTCTTTTTCTCCTTCCATCCTCATTCCCACCTCTCTTTGTCTTCTCCCTCAGTCCTGGCTTTTTTTTCTCTATGTGTGTGAGTGTTAGGCCTGCATGTTTGGATGTGCACCTGTGTTACACCAAGCCTCAGAGGTCAGAGTGGGTGTTGGATTCCCTGGAACTAGAGTTACAGATGGTTGTTAGCTGCTATGTGGATGCTAGGAATTGACTCTGGGTCCTCTGGGAGAGCAGCCAGTGCTCTTAACCACTGATCCATCTCCCCAGCTCCCCCCCCCCCCCCCGCCACAAACCACTGAGCAGTCTCCCCAGCCCCTCTCCTTCCCCAGTCCTGGCTTTATGACATAGAGCTCCCTTTATCTACCTTGATGTATCTAAAATTTCTCTGAGAAAATGTAAACAATGTCCACCCGCTTCTCCCTTGGTCCCAGCAACAAACCCAGATACGATTTCACTCAACTACAATCTGGGAAACCAGTGAGTTATTGGGCTTACTTACAGAGCAGTGGGTGAGGGTTTACTTACAGGAGTGTGGGCGCTCCCTTCCTAAGGCTGCACTGGAGAATCTTTCAAGCATGGATGGTGGCTTCCCCACCCGAGGTGTCCTCAGCTTATATACCCTTAGCCCATCCCCTTCATGCAACTACAGCCTACTGGTTGGTTGTGAGGTGTGGCCAACTCTTCCTGCCCCTCTTTCTGTGTGGTATGTGACAGTCAACAAGCTTAACTGTGATGATCCTAGGCAAGCGGCCACGACCAAGCTTGAGAAGATGGCATCTGTCCATGGCCTGTCTGTTAAGCTCTCCTTACAAAGAATTTCCTTATTCTTGGAAAGCATCTCATAAGACCAACAAGGTCAAATTTTCACACATAACACAATTTGAGTTTACATGCTTTCTTGTTCACTTACTGTATGCTCGATCTGTACTATGCAGGGAGGAACAAGCAGATAAGGTTTGAGTGACCGTGTAACTATGCTCTAACATATATGTGTATTTAAGGGGATGTGCATATAGTTGACAAGTGAGTCAAGGAGGTTTTTAAAGGGATAATTTTGTACAATAATGAACCCTACATAAATATTCAGTATTTTATCAAATACTTATTTTCTATGGGAGAAAATGAACCGTGCAATGTGATAGAGAATTATTGAATGCATACTTTAGACTGAGAGGTCAGGACAATCTCAATATTGTGCTAAGAAAATCCCTCCACAGAGGATGAGAAACAAGAAGAATTTGCATTGATCCAGTGAGTAGAGATAAGTCAAGGGGGTGACGGAGATGGAAGCTTTGTCCACCACTCTCCTCTCCTTTTATAGATAAACAAATGGCAGAGTTGCCAAGATAGCTCAAGGTCCTGTGGCTCAGAAGAATAAGCCAGGGTTCCAGTCTCAGTCTAGTTACCCATTAAACAAAAGCTCTGCTCTAGGTAGACAGCAATCTCTAGGAGGCCTGGAACAAGGCAGGTGAGACCATTAGCAAATTCTGTATCTCAGTGAAAAATTATGGTGTATTAGGGAGCTGGTGTCTTTTGGAGAAAGTAGACAACAGCAAATTAAAAATTTTAGTGTCATCTCATCATTGTGAAATGTCGCTTTCTTAGACAATTAGGTCTGAAAATTCTGCCAATGGCCTTTTAGTCTTTCCTTTCTCTTCCAGGAAGGAATGTGCTTAAATTTTCCCAGAAAAATGGGTGTGCCCTTCAGAGAATCTGATTGCTCAATCTTGCTTGTTGGCAGTCAATTCCAGAGAATCAGAAAAAAAAAAAATAGGGCAAGATTTATTTATCTTCATATCTGAACAAAAGTATTGCACAGAAATCCAAGGTTTAGCGTGAGCTGGGCTGTGGCAGAGATCTCAAAGTTGCTGGTGCTTGGTTGGAGTGCTAGTGATTGTAGACTGACTTTTGGAGCATACCTCGAGGCCTAATTATGGAGAATGGTCTGGAGAAGGATGGGGAAGTGCTTCCCCATCACTCTTTTGTTTGCATCTAGTGTAGTTGACCACACCTCAGGCTGTCTATGCAAAATCAGAGAAACATCTGGCCGTTTCAAAAGAAGGCTGAGGGGATGAAATGATGATTAAGAACTAGAGAGTAAGCCAGATACAGCTGCGACCCGTTTAATCTCAGCACTTGGGAGACAGAGGCAGGTAGATCTCTGTGAGTTCAAGGCCAGCCTGATCTATGTAGTGAGCTCCAGGCCAGCGAGGGCTACAGAGAGACCCTGTCTCAAAAAGAACTAGAGAGTAGGAGAAGGAAGAGAGAAATGATGAAAAGAAGGCTAGATCCAGAATGACCGCCACTCCTTCTTCCACATTCCTGATCAGGATCTTAGGCTCCCTCGGAGCTACGGGGTGGGCGTCCGTCCCAAGGGATCTCTCCAAGCTCTACTTTGCACCTCCACACTGGGTCTCCTCATGTTCGTCCTCCATGTCTCTACACCTGGGTTGTTTCTTTCTGCTCCACTCTTTAGTGTTACTAGACATTGTTGTTTTCTTGGTCTCTTCCCACTCTAGTCCCCTGAGGTATTAGAGGAAGGCCCCTTTGTTGTTTTCCAGCGCGTGGTTTGCATTTGTTGAATGTTTTTATTTGAGTAGTCCCGGTGCTTTGCCGAGTTGACGCTTCCTGGGTCAGTGGCGGGGAAAATCAGCAGACAGCTACCTCCACACTCCTGGCAGACGGACCTTCTCACTCTAGCTCAAGCCCATCCTTGAAGATCTTTAGAATCTTTCAGCACATTGGCAGATTGACTGGCATCAGCCAAAGTTAGTTGGGAGTGACTTTCTCATCCTTCTGGGAAATTATAGGTCCATTCCTTTCTAGAACAGGAAGAAAAACCTATGTGGCTTTTGACGAATTTTAGGAAGCTAACACAGATCTTAAAATTTTCAAAGTTTAAAATTAGTTTAAAAACTTGAAAATAAAGTTTGTTGTTCGTGTTATATAGCTTTAGCCTGACAAGCTGGGTCTCCCATGTAACTCACCTCCAAGCGGCAAGCTAGGCTCTGAGAGAAGCTTCTCTGGATCCTCAGAATTCAGTAATTGCAACTGCAACAGAGGAGAGGAAGAACTATGGATGGAAGGGCGTTGGTGCCAGGCCTGGACGTGGTCTGCATCACCACCAGTCACCAGGCTAGTGCCAACTAGAAAGCGGCTGTGACGTATTGTGTAGCAGTGTGCCAAGAAAACAGGAAAAATGATTCGGTGAAGGATAAACTAGTTTGGAACACAAATGCCATAAGACAACTTCTCTTTTTTATTATTAATTACATTTCTTTGGGGGGGGTGAAAGGTGTTGGGGAGGTACAGTGATGGAAGGAGGACTCGTGGAGCGACTGAAGCTAGGTATGTAAGAAAATGCCCTAAGGAACCCATTACTTCATGTGCTCATCAAAAAAATAATGCTTAAAATATTTTAAATATTTTAAGTGTTATTTTTATTTTATGTATATGAGTGCAACGCCTGCATGTGTGTAAGTGCACCCATGCTGTGCAATGCCCACGGAGGTCAGAAGAGGGCATCAGATCCCCTGGAACTGGAGTTACAGACAGTTGTTAGCTGCCATGTAGGTGCCAGGAATCAAACTTGAATCTTCTGCAAGAACAGCAAGTACTCTTAACCACTGAGTTATCTCTCCAGCCCCCCAAAATAAAATTTTTAAAAAGTATGTTGACATTTGAAGTATGCATGGTTGGACTCAGTGATTAAGAGCACTGGCTTCTCTTGCAGAAGACCCAGTTTTGAATCCCAGCACCCATATGGCAACTGACAACCATCTGTAACTCCAGTTCCAGGGGATCTGAGGCCCTCTTTTGTCCTCTGTAGATACTGCACAACATGGATGCACTTACATACATGCAGGCATAATACTCATAGATATGATATAAAATAAAAAGTAATTAAAAAACAAAATCATAAAATAAAGTAACATGATTGAGAACCAGAATTATGGTCTGGCCATTTTTTTTCCCATGGTAAAACAATCAACAGTGTTATTCCATGTTCTGAAGACGGTTCCATTGCATGTCGCCATTTGTGAGATGTTCTGCAGGACATGTAGCCCCTTCACATTTCTCTTGCTTTTCACATTTTAAGAAGAAAAGTCAGATTCTTCATTTTATCTGTTTATATGTACAACCACGAAGAAAAATGAGAAACTTAGAAGAGGAAAAAGGGACAGAGGAGGAGAGAGGGAAACCATATTTTGAGCACAAGCACCCCACAGTTTGCTGTCATCATTTGGAGCTGTCTTGTAGTCATTGATCACATTAAATTTTGAGATCTCTCAAATCTGAAAAAATAAACAATTTTATTTCAGTGTCTATTTTGGCATCAAGTTTATTTTTACCTTTTGTCTGAACAAGTGGAAGCTTTGGGTCTTAGCCCTGGATAGAGGACAAATGTACACCGGAAGTAAAGGGTGAGGGAAGTGAGTCGGGCAAGCCTCCTCCCTTGCTTAGCTTCTCTATTGCAGTCTCATCGTGTACTGAGTTACAAATGAGTGACACAGTCCTGGACAGTTGGGGAATGTCTGAAATATGGCCAAGCTTCCAGAGTGTGCAATAATTATACAATGAGCAGAGACATCTAAAAGGTAAGACTAGGAATCATGAAGTCACATCTTTTTCCGACAATCAGGTATCGAAATATCTAAAACTTGCAGGCACTTCAGGATCTGAGCTTTCAAGAACTTGTCATAACAGTTACGTAGTAGAACAGTTACGTACTAGGTTCCTTGCCAGTAGTAGAACAGTGTAAGAAACCCTTTTGGAGCTCACAAAGAGCTGCCTGACTCTGCCTCCTGAGTGCTGGGATTAAAGGCATATCTTTTATGAGCTCGAGGCCAGCCTGGTCTACATAGTGATTCCAGGTTATCTGGGGCTACAGGGACACCCTATGTCAAAATCTCCCACTCTCACTCCCCCCAAAAGTACCAATAAACAAAACCTATTTGGTGTTCAAAACCACTGTAGCTTATGAAGATCTCCAGAAATCTTAGGAATTGTCTCTAAAAGTAGATAGAATGGCCCCAGTGAGCCCAAGTGGTCAAATATTTTAGACTTGCTAGCTCTAATGTTCCTATGCAAATCACTTTTATGAAAGGAAGGAAACAGCAAGTCCAGGGTCACAGAGATTCTAAGAGAAAAGGTTAGAACAAAATGCAGTCCAAAGACTCATTAAAGGATGTGGTACATTTGAGCATATGATCTGTTTTTTGCTGCGCTCATATGAAAAGCATGTGTTTACTAACTAAAAATATAACCTGAGCAAATATCTTCAATAAATTAATTGCAGCTATGTTTTAGAACGATGACTGGAGACGTGGTCACAGACCTAAGTTTCACCCTAACTCTTGCTGCCAAGTTGGAACTAGTCACTTGACTCTGGAGAACAAGAGTTTGAGTATTTCTTAAAATGTTCACGAGACTTTTTTTTCCTTCAAGAATCCAGGATGCTATCTGTGGAAGGCTGGACACTGTGCAGGAATCTAACTTCTGTCCTGTCCTTTTCATGTATGCCTGGGGTCCCTGACGAGGCCCCTTTAGTTACTTTTACCATTTTCAAACTCTGCAGTCACATTTCCTTGATCCATTCTGCAATAAGCAGTGTGAAGATCGTTTCCAGGCATCACAGTAGATGGATTTCTCTACCTTAAAATGGCCAGAGCAACACTGTAACCTGGAACTAACAAAAAACATTGCATGCAGAGGACCTTAAAATTATTTTAGATCAGATATTCTACACGGTGTTTAGAATGACCTCTTTGTCGTGCTCTCCCCACCCGCAGCCCAATTCTCTGTATGAGGTTTGTTGTTTGTTTGTTTTCTTTCCAGAGCATCAGAATCAGTGTTTTAATGTCTGTCACCATTTTATCTGCATTTTCACAAGCATTTTGGCAATCATGTGAGTCGCTTTTTCCTCACCTCCCACAAATAACGTGGGTTAAATAGAGCTGTGGAGATTTTTTTTTTTAAGTAATAATTTTGCCTTCACATTCTAAAAAGCCGTAGTTTATGTTAAACGTACACAGAGACCGTCAGCACCCTACATAGCAGTGGAAGGTTCCATAAGGTCGTGTGATTTGTGTTTTGTTGTGGTGCGGTTGCCCAGACTCCTTGATCTTTTGCTATTTCGTAGGCAGGATTGAATCACAGAATGGATTGGGGGACTGACCTCATTACATCGTATGTGCTGAATCACTGTCCTACAACTGCCATCGTAAGGCAGGAAGGCATGGAAATCTGTGAGAAACTCACAGGCTTGTGTGACACATTTACTGCCTTTTCTGATTGGTTTCATGAATATGAACAAGAAAATGTTATATCTGTATCTGGCCCCTTCCCTTTCTTATTGTTAAACAATCAAACGCTTTTGAAATCCTGCGAACAGCTTTCATTTTAAGGTTATGATCTAAGCACTAGCTTAGCGGCATTGTCGCATCGTGGCCGCCCTCTTGTGGCTGCCGTGGGTCACACCAGGTTTCAAAAAGAATTGTTTTTTGTTTCTTTACAGTGAATCCTGTCTCAAATAAAAGCCTGAATGCCTGCCAGTCATCCATGAAGAATGTGATGTTTTAGGGGTTGAAAAGAACAAGAGATAGATGATAGATTTTATTCTCTATATTGACTAATCTTTGTTGAAATCTGAAACCCCAGACCTCGAAGAGCTAAGTAAATTAACCCGTATCTGTCCAGGCTTCATTCCTGAATGCTACTGAAGAATTCTCCATTCTTTGATGATCAAACTACCCCGTCTACACCATTCAGTTTGAGGGGAGACCACTTCTGGAATTCTATCCAACTTCTTGATATTCTGTATGGTATCCGCTGCCACTATCCGGAGGCCTATTTGTAATCCCCAGCTTCCAATTATTTAAATAGGTAGCTGTTTAGCCAACCATTTTCACTGCAAGTGCAACAAAAGCTAAAATTGAGTATTGAATTGTAGCTAGGTGCCGTCTTTTCTCGGGGGCAGGTCAGCTGATGCTGTTGTTCATTTTCTTACATGTCAGATGCATGTTTGCACTTCGTGAATAGATGTAGCAGTCTACAAAGAAGTCTAGAATTTATGAATCATTGCAGTTGCTTCCCAGAGCCCTCAGACAGGACATTTTAAGAATTAAAGCATTATGTGAGCATCCCTAACCATAACCACATATGCATGTGCCCAAATGGAGTGAGTTATTCCTCAAGGGCTTGGATATGAGCTTTCCATTGTCCTCCTCAATTCAAACAAGGGCCGGCTTTGTGGCCACAATTTTCAGCAACAATATATTTTTTTTTATCGCCTTAAAATTTCTATCTGAATATCACAACTTAATCAAGTCTTTGCCTAATTTTCCTCTCATACCGTGGCGGACAAAGTTAACAATTTCATCTTTAAAAGAATGGGGTCCGACAAACATCTAGATTAAGAACAAATTTCAGTTGTTTCATGCTTTCTTTGATCCAGTAGTCATTTCCTTCTGAACCAGCAAAGGAGCTCAATCTAAATAGTTCCAAAGCTGTAAAATTGAAAAGCTATGTTAAATGTCTCCTGTGTTATGAAATTTAGCTTGAGTTTGCAAGTTCTTGATTTTTCATTGGAAAACTTTCAGAGGTTTGTATGCCCTTTGTCTGTGTGTGAAACGTGTCAATGGAGTGGTTAATTGCTCTTAGCAGATGCAATCAGAAACAATTGCCTCCTCTCCACGCAGCAGCTGAGGGTCCTTCGCCAGCTCCCAGTGGCCTCCCTCTCCTGCTTCTCATGCTGCTTTTTCACGTCTTAGTCTCAGCAGATCCTCCCTCGCTCCCACACTCACTGTCAGTGGATGACCTTGATGCTCAAGTCCCAGAGGAGCTGAAATCTATTTCCATAACTCCTCCCAATTCTTTCTGCTCACTAAATATGCTGACCTTTGCAGTCTGCCCTTTACCTCCTGTCTCCGGAGGAGGAGGGTGAGGGGATGTCTCTTATTTCCCAAAACCAATCACTCCACCGAGCCCCAACCTCACCCTTGTCTCCACCCCTGCCTCTTCTCTTGCAAGTATCTTCAGTCTTTCACTGGTCACTCTCTCAATCCCCCTCAGAATATAAACATGACACCAATTCCCCTGGAATATTGTCTTAGACTCTGAGAGTCCAAAGAGGCCTCTAGCCTCCTCACGAACACAGAGGACACAAGTAGCTCCATGGGCAGAAGCTGCCATGAATTTAGTTGTCTAGCCTTGCCACCATGGTCCCAGCAGACTTGATTATGTACAAGGGCTGTAGCGAAAGGCAGCTCAGATGTGAGGGTCGAAACTACATGGTGCCTGAGTTCTGTTTAGATTCCTGTTTGCAAGCAATAGAAAATGATTCTGCCCAATTTAGCTTCAAAAGGAAATTGACTGCATAGTTGACTGGTTCACATATACAGGAGGCTGGAAGACCTCACTTGGAAAAGAGAAATCCAAGTGCCCTGGAGACTGCTTGGGGGCAGGAAGAGCAACAACAATAGTTCTACCAGGTGAAAAACATTTTCAGCTTGCTACTTCCCCTGCTGCGCCCTTTGATGGCATTCAAACACAGAAGTCCCTATACTTATCTAACTATCTTATGCCAAGTGACTTGCTTGTTCCGCAGCCAGGCTGGGAAGGGAGAGGGGGCATTGGTTCATTCACTACTGTATGGTATGTATGCTCCATCCCCACCCTAGACCTTATTAGTCCATTACCAAAGTAGGAGGTGGATGCCGGGTTATTCAAAGCCATGCTTCTTCTAACATGATGAGATTCTCTCGTGTCAGAGACATAAGGAGACAGTACTAGAAACAGAGAGGTACTAACTAGAAATAGAACAAGCAATAGCACAGAGAAGCAAAGATGAGGTAGTCTCCAAGAAAAGCTGGCAGATGGGGGAGTTAAAATGGTAGTCACAAGAGTTCAGGGACAGGGGGTATCCACTCTGAGGGATGATGGGACAATGGTGACCATAGTGATGAGTGAGTTGGATGCTTGGTTCTGGATGAGTGTGCAGTGTGATCTAGCTCACAGGCTCCAGATATTAGACCCTAGGGAGCAAATTCCAGTTTCACTGTTTAGCTGCTATGTGACCATGGACAGTTTTTAAATGACTACATGTCTCTGCTGCTTTAGTTGCAAGATCATGTTTATGTTAATTTTGCAATTGCCATAAGAAGTAAATAGCAATGTTCCTGGCATACTATATGTTACATGTGATTGCTATTATTTCATGTTACCTGGATTTCATCAAACCTACTTGTATTTGTTTGTCTTTCTGTAGCTGTGATAGAAACACTGACCAAGGGAACTTATAAAAGGAAGAGTCTATTTAGCTTATGGCTCCAAAGGGGCAAGAGTCCATCATGGTGGGGAGGCATGGCAGCAGACGTGGCTAGAGGAGACGCAGAAGTTAAGCGCTTCCATCCTCCAGCAGGCATAGGAAGCAGAAGGAGACTGGAGACCCGCAAGGAGTAAGAACTCCCTAAGCCCGTGTCGTGTTGGGGGCCATGTGCCTGCCTTGAACTATGCCCTAGGTTTAGGTTAGGCAGAAGACAATCTCATGCACAGAAGTGCTATTGGAAGCAGGAGTTTTCATTAGGCAAAATGATTTACATCTGTGGAGAAGTTTATTTTTTACCTAAGACTGAGGTCACATGAAGATCTTTGAAGGAAGCCAATCATATCTTGAGTTATTTTGCCTGTGTTAGTATTGTTTTGCTTACTTCACAGTATAAATAGGGGGCGGGGGACTTAATAACGGCAAGCTGCTTCAGTGTGACTGACAGCTCTCCTGAGTCTGTCCTGTTTTTTTTTCTCTCTCTCTCTTTCTCTCTCTCTCCATTTTCTCATCCTCACTACCCACTTTGGGTATGGTCTGATTTCTGCCGGCGGGCTCCAGCAAGTGGCTCCTGGACCAAGGGACCTGAAGACTGGGGGTAAAGTGAAGGACACCGCGGTATGAGTGAGCTCACTTAAAGAACGTAAAGTAAAAGGAAGAGTAAAGGAAAAAGTAAAGGAAAGTAAAGTAAAATAAAGGAAAAGAGTGCGGTGAGAAATCTCAGGAGTAAAATGGGTGAGAGTGATAGTCGTTTGCATTTTGTAAATACATTGGAAAATATGCTTTATGCTCAAGGGGTTGGTGTAAAACATCAGCAGCTTTGTAAATTTTTGAATTTTGTAGAAAAGTCTGTCCTTGGTTCCCTGAAGATAGGTCTGTAGATTAAAAAACATGGAAGAAAGTAGGAAGAAAACTTCAGGATTATTATGTTTATGGACCAAGTAAGGTTATGGTAGATACCTTTAGTTTGTGGGCTTTAATTAGGAATAGTTTAGATCTTAAATAGAAAAAGTAATAGAATGTACAGTAAAGGAAAAGTAATGTATGCAGTAAGAAATCTGACAGTCGTTTGCTTTTTGTAAATATGTTGGGAGTTCCATAGGTTTAAGATAAGTTTATGTATTAAATAATTTATATTCATAAGTATAAGAAGCACGTGCTAAGTAATTAAGTCTTATAGGTTTACTAGTTTGTAAGTTGTAACAATGTATAAGTATAGGCAATAGGCAATTAGTTTATAAGTAGTGAATAACTTGTGATCTTTTTTCTTACTAATGTGGTGATCTAATGGGGCTTTGATTAGGAATGGTTTGGATCTTGAACACGGGATAGAAAAGGTTTGGAGGAAAAAAAAAAAAAGGCAAATGGAAATGGGATTGAGCTTCAAGCTGCTTTGCTTGAGGAACTAGCTTTTGTGAAACCTGAAATCAAGCAACTATTCAAGAGTCATTAGATCCCAAAGAAAAAGAAGAGAGGGAGAAGGAAGCAGCTAGATGTCTGAGAGAGGAGGACTTTTCACCATTTGTTGTGTAAGCAAAGCCTAAGGCTGAGCCAAAGAAAGAATATTTAGGAGAAATGTGGCATTTACAGGGTGTAGTTGAATCTCTATCTTTATAAATGCATCCTCCTACAGCAGCTCGTGGTCAAGGAGGCTAGAACCTAGAACATCAAGGGACCATGTCAGGTTTTGTTAATTACCTCAGGTTTTTTTGCTACTTAATTACCAGGTGAATTACATAAATTTCACCAGCCCTAGGGTGCTTTGTTTTCTGAAATAACTACTAAATAGGCAGTTCTTTTTTCAGTTTACAGTTTGCTGGGTTGAGACTATAGCTTAGTGGTAGGATACTTACCTAGCATACATAATGCTGTGAGCTCAGTTCTCATCCACGTCTCTTATTTGAACAACGCAAGCACAACTTCAGGAATCAGACAGCTGGTTCCTGTCCTAACAGTGCTTGTATTAATTGTACTATTATTTTGCTACTCAGCAGAGGTGATGGCAACAGAAATAGGACAGGTGTTTTCATTCCTACTGGTAGTTACTGAACTCGGCAGCTCTTCTGTCCGTTGTAAACTCTTGAGTTAAAGTGAAACAGGCATTTTTGTGTCTGTGTGTAAGTCATATAACACTGAAAGGTTGACTCTGGAACTGGACTGGCCATCTCGTTTCAGACTCAATCCTGTTTGCACAGGATGAGGCTGGCCACCTGACCCTGTGCAAAGCAGCCTCAGAGTAAGGACATAGTGCTGTTAAGAGTAACTGAGGAATAAACTAATTTTAACAGAGGTAGTTATTCATTTTATGGTGTAACATGTCTATAGCAAATGTAGTTCATGGAATTCTCTATTTTCTCACACCAACAAAAAGTCACTAATACAATTTACATTCTTGGAGAAGGTAAATGGCAACCTCTACCTAAAAACTTCTCAGTTAGTGCTGTAAGCTTAAGGACCTTTGCTATGGTTGCATTTACCTGTCTCACCTGCTACAGTGTTAACTCCTTGTTATGAGGCAGTATCGTGTTTGGTTCAGATGGCTGGAGCTGAGTCTCGTAAGTTTTTTGGAAAGGAACCTACTGTAATAGGACTTCCATTTACAAAACAACAGATAGATTGGTTATTTCAAAATGTGGATTCATGGGCCATAGCTTTTGCCTGTTATTCTGGCATCATAGATAACCATTATCGGAAAAACAAGCTATTACAATTTGCAAATAGACATGCTTTTATTTTTCCAAAAATTGTGAAACAGGATCCTATTAAGGATGCTTTAGTGATATTTACAGTCGGGTCCTCTAATGGTAGGGCTACTTATGTGTTACAAGGACAATCCCATGTTTTTCAAACTTCTCCAGCTTCAGCTCAAGTAGTAGAACTTCGGGCTGTGTCTGCTGTATTTCAGTTTATGACCTCTACTTTTAATTGGTATACTGATAGTCATTATATTGTTAAAGCCTTGCAGGTACTTGAAACTGTGTCTTATATTGAGGCAACTAACACTCAGGTTCAAGAATTATTTGGTGAAATACAAAGGTGTTTACATGCTCGTTCTCAACCCTGTTTCGTAGGGCATATTAGAGCTCATACTGGGCTCCCAGGGTCTTTGGCTTTGGGGAATAATTTAGCAGATAAAGCCACATGTTTTGTGAGTTTATCTCAATTGGAATTAGCACAAAAATCTCACGCTCTTCATCATCAAAATAGCCAAAGTTTACGAAAGCAGTTTCAACTTACCAGGGAGGCTGCTAGGCAGATTGTTAAACAGTGTCGCTTATGTCCTGAGTTTCATTCTGTCCCTCAATGTGGAGTTAATCCACGTGGACTAATGCCCAATCAATTGTGGCAGATGGATGTAACTCACATCCCGGAGTTTGGAAAACTAGAATATGTTCATGTGTCCATAGATACTTACTCAGGTTTTCTTATGGCTACTGCTCAAACTGGAGAAGCTACAAAGCACGTTATAGCACGCTGCATTAAATGTTTTGCTGTAGTAGGTTTACCATCTATAATAAAAACAGACAATGGCACAGGCTATACTAGTCAAACTTTCCAACGTTTCTGTGCTCAATTATCCATTAAACATAAAACAGGCATACATTACAATCCTCAAGGACAAGGGATTGTTGAATGTGCCCATGGAGCTTTAAAAAATCAATTACAAAAAATAAGAAAGGAGTTATATCCCAGATCTCCACAGAACTCTTTGAATCATGTTCTTTTTGTTCTGAATTTTTAAAATGTGGATGCTTTTGGTCTTTCTGCTGCAGATAGGTTGTGGCATCCTAAGACTTTGGATACCTATGCACAAGTGAAATGGAAGGATCCGATTGATGGGAAATGGAATGGTCCAGACCCGGTACTAATATGGGGAAGAGGGCATGTTTGTGTTTTTCCACAGAACGCCGAGAATGCCAGGTGGCTGCCAGAGAGGCTGGTCCAGTTCGAAGGAACGGAACGAGAAAAGAGTGACATTGCTGTTGCTGTGAAATCAGTTCCTGATGGACTTATTGGACTTATATAATAAATCCAACTATGCTGCATCCAGCCATATGGGAAGAAAGAGATTGCAGTGATGGAGAATGATACTCACCTATCAAGACATCATTGCATGAGAAGAACAACAGTGAATCAGGATTCTACTGTAGGGAATGCTGATGAAGAAAGAAGAAGAAATAAGTACAGGACTTTGGTGATCAGATGACTTATATGGGGAAACAGGCAACAACTATGGACAAAAGTTAAGAACGTGTGATAGCTTGCCTAAGTCAATCCTTATATATACATTTGATTGGACAGTTTAAATATTGCTTATAATGGTACTAGTTTCAATGTTTTCTGTGTTCAATGTATTTCTTGTGTTTTAATGTAACTTGATTAATTGCATTTCAATTGTTTCCATGGGTGAATGCAAGTTATGGTATCTCAATAATTTTCATTTATTATGATTTCTGCAAATGTTATGTGTGGTTTGAGGGTTATAAATGTTGCAAGGTTTTGGCATAATGAACATATATCCTTAGATTTATGTTAACTGTAAAAATAGTTATTTGACTTTGACGCAGCAGAAACTGCTGATTTGTTAGATAAGCTAAAAGTCTTTTTTTGCCTTCAGGATCTTCTTTGACCTCAGATCAGGAAATAGTATAATCTTGGGTCTACGTTATTCTCCTTAAAAATTTGCATACTCCTTCCAAAGGACGTATGTCCTCAGCACATTCTGAGATGTTACAGCTGACGTGCACAGTGTTTGGCTCCGAACTCTATCGTAAGTAGAGTTCCCCCTTGCAGAGAGGCTGGTAGCCAAAGACAGGCAACTTTCTCTCGAACTAAGCTGACCTAAGACAGGGCGTGGATGGTGGGCATTCACGTACCAATGACGGGTAAAGCTTGTGTTTCGGAGAGAATGACCTAAGACAGGCACAGTCTTTCTGGCCATAATCAGAAAGGTTATGGTATCTTTAAAAAATAGAAAAGGGGGAGATGTCGGGGGCCATGTGCCTGCCTTGAACTATGCCCTAGTTTTGGGTTAGGCAGAAGACAATCTCATGCACAGAAGTGCTATTGGAAGCAGGAGTTTTCATTAGGCAAAATGATTTACATCTGAGGAGAAGTTTATTTTTTACCTAAGACTGAGGTCACATGAAGATCTTTGAAGGAAGCCAATCATATCTTGAGTTATTTTGCCTGTATTAGTATTGTTTTGCTTACTTCACAGTATAAATAGGGGGCGGGGGACTTAATAACGGCAAGCTGCTTCAGTGTGACTGACAGCTCTCCTGAGTCTGTCATGTTTTTTCTCTCTCTCTCTCTCCATTTTCTCATCCTCACTCCCCGCTTTGGGTATGGTCTGATTTCTACCGGCGGGCTCCAGGAAGCCCGCCCCAGGGACATGCTTTATCCAGCATGACCACATCTTCTGCCACTTCCCAAAAGAGCGCCACCGATTCAAATAGAGCCTAGAAGGGACATTCTCATTCAAACCACCACAAAGGTCGAATAAATGCTAGACTAGAGTGATGACAGGGTGGCACCTGGTTTTGTATTTTCTTCCATCTAAACATGCCTCTACTGTAACAGATGTCACTGTCACTTAACTGTTTGCACACTACTTCTCATACCTACATGCTTTTACACTTCAAGTTTAAATCTTTTTGAAATTTTCATTTATATTATGTGCATGTGTGTGTGTGTGCCTGCGTGTATGTATGTGTACCAAGTGTGTACAGAGGCCTGCAGAGACCAGAAGGTGTCAGGTTCACTGGAACTGGAGTTCCAGGTGATTGTGAGCCTTCTGATATAGGTGCTAGGAACCGAACCCAGGTCTTCTGCAAGAAGAACGAGTGTTTCTAACTGCTGAGCCCCGAGTTTGAATTTATTTATGCCCAGACATATTCGACACTCAATATCTTTGTTGAATAAAGGACAAGTCCATTATGGCTTTGTTTTTGCAAAGATGGAAAATGAACTTTTTAGGGAAGTCACATAACTTGCTGAGGTCCTCGAAGGGGAGGCCCAGCTTCCTCTCCTCTGAGAAAAGAACCTTTACCATGAGATCATGACAACAGGATATCCACTGCTCTCCAGCACTGGGCAAATGGGGAAGGGACTTCCTAGCGTTTACATCAAGTATCGTTTACTGGTGTACATGTACAATCTTTATTTCATAAATTTACTTTCTATTTTGAGAATCAGTGAGGAATTTTCAGAAGACAATAAAACGATTATATTTTAGGAAAATTAATCGAGAGAGAATGGTCCTCACGCCTATGGTGGGTTAAAATAATATATACTTTAAATATATTTATCACTGCATTTTAATTAACTCAAGCTAGTTTCAGTGGCATGGGTTTTTGTTTTTTTTTTAACTCATACAAGAAATACACTTCCCTTTTGCTTCTGTTCTTTTCAAATATTTCCATTTGGTTTTCTATGACTTGGTTCAGTTTAAATAGGCTAGAATTTTTGTCTGAGTTGCTTCTAATCATGATGCTGTTCGGTGTCATGTATGCTAGTAGTCTCTTAGAGATCAGCTTATTACAGAATAAGACATAGCCACTGTTTAAGTTGTCTTAATCAGACTGCTGTGACAAACTGCATTATCTTAGGTGGCTATTAACAGCAATTTGTCTCTCACAATTCTGAAGACAGAGAAGTTCAAGGTCTTCAAGGTCAAAGCACTGGCACATTTGCCGTCTGGAAGATCGCCTGTTCCCGATTCCTTGATGGCCGTCTTCTTGCTGTCTCTCACATGGCAGAATGAACAAGGTTCTTTCTGGGATTTTAAAAAACAAATTAAAATTGTAAACAAGCAAAGCTAAGTTAAGCTTCATAAGGGACGTTGACTTTTTGATATAATACCACAAGGCAAAACTTGGATTATTTCTTGTAAATGCTCATATTAAAGAAAAATGAAACTCAGACCTAACCAATCAGAGGCCACAAATTAACTTATGTAACTAGGAGCTTTTGAAAAACAGAATAGACCAAATAAGACAACTTAAAACTGGAACAGATGAAACAGATTCTTTTTCTTATATTTTTGTTCAATCTATAACAACTTGTTTCCAATGGCCCCACTCTCTAACTTTTAGTTTGGACTTGCAAATTATTGTTTGCTTACATAAAATGTTTAAAAATTTTTATTGTGCTTCAGTTTTTAACCTTTAAAAACCCTCATGTCACACACACTTCTGAGCCTGGTGTATAATATTAAAGCACTGTAGTATTGAGTTATACTCCTAGTTCAAGGTATGAATTTTGGAGGCATTCAGACATTAAGGGTATAGCAGAAGTCACCTGTGGAGGCTGTCACAGAACTTGTTTTAAAGCTGCAGTAGGACACGTCCTGTCTGTGGTCCTTGATTTACTTTTCTAGCATAAAACATCACCTCTCAGTTTGAGCTATAATTTGTGTGTGTGTGTGTGTGTGTGTGTTGTATGTTTACTGCTTGGGGAAACATAGTATTAAACATGATCACCAAATTGAAATAATTATTTAAAAAATTTTTTAAGTATATGATTATTGAGAAACAATGACACATTTTAGAACCTTAGTGAAATTTTAGAAAACATGAAAAACAAATTTCTCCGTGTTTTCAAATTCCTGGCATATTACTCTTTGAGATTCTGTGACAATAAATCAGTATTCCAAATTATTCTCAGAAATTTCAAAATTATGATTACTTTAAACTTCTAACATTACTTTAAACTTCCATTATTTGAATAGTTAAAATTCTAGTTTAAGGATTAAAATACTCTAAGTTCAGTAGTACTTACAACGAACTACTGCCTACAAGGATATTTGAACAATGAAAAACATGTCAAATTCAGATATGTGGGAAGGGATAGCCCGCAGCCGACCTGCAGGGAAGTAGGGGAAAACTAAAGTTGGTTTTTTTTTTTTTTTCCTGTTGAGGATTAAAGGGAAATGAAAACACCAAGTTGTTAAATTTCTACATTTTTTATATGTATGAGTGCATCACCAGCTTGTACGTAAGTGCACCCATGTTTTTCAGTGCTCACAGAGTTCAGAAGAAAGCACTGAATCCCCCTGGAACTGGAGTTATAGATGGTTGTTAGCCACCATGTGGCTGTCTTGCAGAGGATCCGGGTTCAATTCTCAGCACCCACTAGTCTTAACTGCTGAGCCATCTCTCCAGTCCTAAGTTGATTTTTTACATGAGGATATTTTCATACAAGTGCATGCTGTGTATTGGCCATCTCCCCCATATGCCTCCCACCTTCTTAACACCTCCTCTTCTTGTTCTCTTAGTTTCACTTCTGTTTTCATACATTTATGTATCTATATAGAATCTTGAAACCACAAGTAAAAGAAAATATATTTGTCTTCCTGAAATTGGCTTAATTTGCTTAATATTATTGTCTATCTTCCTGCAAATAACGTAACTTTATTCTTCTTTGTGGCTCAAAAAATTCCGTTGTGTGTGTATACCGTGTTTTCTTTACCCATGCTCTGTTATTCGGCTCCTAAGTTGGTTCCATAACTTAATTTTTGATAATAGTGGTGCAATAAATGTTGGTGTACAAATATCTCTCTAATATTTTTGCCTGGAGTCCTTTTGATAAATACCCAGGAGTGGTATAACTGAGTCAAACTATAGATCTATTTTTCATTTTGAGAAACATCATTATTCAAGTTGACATTATTAAAAGAGACATGAAGAACTACTGAAATTAGTGAAAAACAGCTAGAAATGATCATCACAGTCCCCCTAAGTGGTGGCCCCAATGAAGGCTGGGTGTAGGACATAAAATTTTAGCAGCAAAATGGTGGTTAGAGGGAGTGAGAAATTCAGCTACTAGAGAATGGCAGTGGTGCTCTCATGACAGAGAATAACTAAGTTCTTAACTCTCAGCACCCACTAAAAATGCATAACTTCTTCCATAGTTTCTAAGTAGGCTGAAAAAAATTGGTCAGTTCTTTCAGGCACCAAGTGGAAATACTTGGAACCCAGACTCAAAGGTTTATCCCGTCACTTGCTTACATCAGTTTATGACCTTCTCTAGCACCTCAGGTGGAAGTTTCAGCTCTGAGTAGCTTGTTATTAAGTAGTTCTCACAATAGGGCACAAATGTGTTGGAGAATTAGGGTTGCTTACTGTTCATATCTTCAAATATCAATATACTGCCTCCTCTATCAATGCAAGAATGGCCCAGAGTTTATTGCAGAGTTTTATTGCAATTACAAAGAATTGCAAGTCTTTTTGCAAAAAAAAAATCTGACCGATAAGCACGGCAATGTATTATGAGGATATTGGCAAGAGGGAACTAAGCAGAATGTGTCAGTATGTGTACCTGAACCTATGCACAACCCTAATGTAACTGGGAATGGGATTAGTAACTCTTTGTAGTCCACTGAGAAACTTAGATTCAATAGTAACCTAAAACTTTGTGGAATTGGGGGCAGAAAGATTTTAAGAGCCAGAGTTGGTGGACAACTACACTGAAACAGTGTTTTTCACCCTGCAGGGCACTTGTACGTATGAACTCACGGCAGTTGTGATAACATTCATAGGACCTACTCAAGCTCAAGCCAGACAAAGTCTCAGCCTGGAGGAAGGGAGAAATAAGCACTGAGTTCCACCCCATTTGGTAGCTGCTGGGTCAAGAAGAGAGAAAAGGTCAGCTTTCTCTAAAGGTGTGACTCTTGGTAGATCAACCACACTCCAGGGCAATTTCCAAACCCAAGAGTATTTGGGCAACACATATTGGATTCAATGAGGAAAAAGTGAGCATGAAATTAGGGGTTGGCAGGTGGATCTGGGAAGATTCTATGACGTTCTCAAAGAAGTAATGAAAATATTTTTAAAACAATCTAAAATTGGGGCAAAAAACTAAACAAAGAGTTCTCGAAAAATAAAATGGCAAATGACTGAGAAATATTTTATAATGCTTGACATCTTTAGCCATTAGGGAAATGCCAATTAAAACTACTTTGATATTTCATCCCACCCAGTCAGAATGGCTGAGATCCAAAAAACAAACAACAACAAATGCTGGGGAGGATGTAGGGAATGGGGAACACTTACCCACTGCTGGTGGGAGTGCAAACTGGTTCAGCCGCTGTGGAAATCAATGGAGAGGTTCTTCAAAAAGCTAGACATGGATCTACCACAAGATCCAGCCAGTATATTGGGAATATACTCAAAGAACTCTGTAGTCTGCTGCAGAGATGCCTGCTCATCCATGTTCGCAATAGCCACAAAGTGGAAACAACCTAGATGTCCATCAACTGATAACTGGATGATGAAAATATGGCTCATTTACACAATGGAATGGTATTCAATGGTTTGAAAGAATGAAATTCTGAAATTTTCAGGTAAATAGATGGAGCTGGAAACAATCATCCTAAGTGAGATTAGTGCATCTCTCAACTTATACCAGAGAAGCTTCTTGAAGCAGGTGGCAATTAACATGCAGAGAATTAGCAACTGCTGAGTACTCAGGGCTAAATGAGATACCTGTATTGCACCCTGTGGGGATCATTGCAAAAGAGGGGGAGAGAGACTATAGGAGCCAGAGTTGGTGGCTGAATAAAAGGAATCCGTGTTTTCTGGACACAGCAGGGCAGTTACACATATGAACTCATGTGCTTGTGACAGCATGCACAAAATCTGTATAAGCCCAAAACAGACAAAATCCCAGCACAGACAGGAGGAGGTGAATAAGAATCCCAAGTCCTAGCTGAGGAACTATCGGCAATTGATAACTTCTGGGGGAGGGAAAGTCAGTTTTCTTTAAGGGTGTGACACTTGGTAGGTGGGCAACGTTCAAGGGGATGAACCCAATAGCATTTGGGGAATACAAATTAGATTCGAGCAGTCTTCAGAAAAATAGAAGACATGAGGTGAAGGGCATAGAGATGTGATGGGTCTGAGAGGCTGTGACAGAAGGGGTCTATATATGATCAAATATATAAAATTCTCAGAGAATCAATAAAATACTATTTAAAAATAGTGGCCTAGAAATTTCTGTTATAAGGGAAGAAAAATGAAAGATTTAGCCTATCAGGAAGTGGGAACGAACTTCTTATGTATAACTCATTCCTTTAACTCCTAACTATAGCACCAAGGCCTCACTGATACATGTATTGGGAAATGCTTGACGAAGTGAGTGCTCACACCTTAACTTTAATATATTCTTCATAATTTTATACATATAGTCAATAAAATATGATCATGTCTACCATCTATTTCTCCCCTCCAACTCCTGCTCTATTCCCCAAACATGCTCCCCTCCAAACTTTGTGTCTTTTTAAAAAAATAACACACTAAGCCCAGTTAGTTTTGTTTATATGTTCGTGGGTCATCCACTGGAGCATGGAAATGGCCTCATTCTCAATAAAGAATAATTCTCCTGTCCCAGCAACTACCCACTGCCAATAGCTCCTCAGCCTGGAGTGGGGCCTGGAGATCATCCATACCGTCTATGCAAGGATTTTGACTGGTTTGAACTTGTGGATGTCTTACAAAGGTAAGCACAGGTGCTGTGAGTTCATGATTTCCACAGCCATGTCCTGTCCTGAAGATGGCATTTTACAGCACTCCTCCCTGTCCCCAGGCTCTGAACAGTTTTCTGCCTGCTTGTCTGTGATGTTCTCTGAGCCTTGGTGGTGAGGAGGTTAATATAGATGTCCCATTCAAGGCTGTCTCCTGTTTTCAGTGCTTTGACGAGTTATACAGCTCTATATTAACTGCTGTCTATTGCAGAAACAAGCTTCTCCAAACAAGACTGAGACAGATCAGCCCAGGTCTACAGGTAAAAGTATAGATATTTAGAAGGCAATTTGACAGCATGACCATTAGCAAAATAACAATAGCAGGTTCTACTCTAGGTCCCATGACCAGTATTACAGTACCAGGCAGGAAATTCCCTCCAAGGAGCAGGCCTCAAATGTAATTGGAATACAGCTGATTCCAGTGTGATAGGCAGTTAATAACAGTTGTGCCCGTGTAGGGACACCTTGCCTGGTAGGTCGGTATTGCATGCAAGGTCCAGTGCTAGATGAGACCGTATCTTATCTTTTCTCTCCCTGCAGCCTTCATAGTACCTTCTGGTACCACGAAAGCTGGCCAGCAGGAAGGAAGTTGCCCAGTTGTTTGAGACTGATTTCTTTATTTGCAGCCAAAGTGTGTGGTGTCTTCAGCAGTAGAGCCTGACCACATAGTTATGGCCAGTGATCAAGGGCAATGTCAATAGCCTGTTTCGTTTTGGAAACCTCTGAGGCCTCTTTGACTGCACTGTACTGCAATGTTCAGTTCATAACCCATGTCTTCTGGGTCCAGCATTGTTCACCTAGGCAGGGTAATTACATTCAATTTTTTTTTAAAGAATGTACTTTGAAATTAACTTATTGACTAGTGGGTTTCTATGAGCTTCTCTTCACACATCCTTAGCTGATTAACACACCTCTACTCCCTCCCCCGCCCCGCCCCACCTCTTCTTAATCATTTAACTCTCGGTATCCCCCTTCTTCTTTCATTTTATATGTGCTCTATGAGCCCCCAATTTTTTTTAGCTGGGTTGTAAGATAGCAGGCTTCTCTACAGCGTCTCATACCCCCTCCTTTGGGTTAGTCTCACCCTTCACCCTCCGACTCCCGCATACTCCCATGCCCCACCCTAGTTAAGCCCATTCAACCTCCCCAAATTCGATCTCACTACTCACTTAAAAAAAAAACATAACCCCTACAGAGGGTATTCTTTGTAGACCTAAAATGCAGTGCACAGAGACCCAGCTTAAAGAACCACCTGATCCCACAGGGATACGATTCCAGAAGCCCAAGTGGTAGAAGCTGTATAATAACACTGAAACACAGAAGGCAGGTTGGGAATTGTGGAGTGGCTCAGAGGGGAACAACGAATCAGTAAGGTAATCAGAATGGTCCAACCCTCAGAATCTCCCATTTCCCAACTTAGACTTATACTAAAAGGAAGGCCCAGGCATTCTTAAAAAAGAATTCTCAATCACACTATAGCACATATTCTGTGTAGCCTTTTGTAAAGGGAACTTTAGCTGTTGGAACAACTATGTACTGGGAAACGGAGAAGTGATAGACATTGCAGGATCAGTACAACAGTTGCTCTGAGTTGACTCTAGTTTCTGAGGGTCCAGAATGATACATCAGAGTGAAAGTTTATGGAGTACAGTCATTAATGGGGTTTTGACCTGCCTTGGTGGAATGGACTCATCTCTTTTGATATTTAGTTCAAATTTATGGCTGAATGAAAACCCTCAGCTACAAAATCTCCTTGTTGGATTCTTGATACATGGAGTAAATGTTATTATGATAAGTGTGGTGGCAGGCATTAATTGTCAACTTGACCGAATCTAAAATTGCCAGGGAGGTGGGCCTCTGGGCACACCTGTGGGGGATTATCTTGATTATACTAATTGAGGTGGGAAGACCCATCCACCATCCTCGTACTCAGACCCTGGACTGCACAGTGGAGAAGGAGAGCTGAGCAGCAGCTTGCATTCATCGCCCTCTGCTTCCTGATTGTGGGTGTTCCATGACCAGCTGCTTCAAGTTCCTGCTGTCTTGTTCCCACCACGATAGACTGCACCCTGAAGTGTGAGGCATAATAAACCCTATCCCCCTTAAATTGCTCTTGTCAGAGTATTTTATCACAGCAACAGGAAAACAAACTAAGTTGACGTAGGAATCCTAGAATTTGCCTTCTAAATACTTTTCAAATAATAGTACTATTCATCTACTCATTCGTTTAAGCTGACTTTGTTGTGTGATGCTGGACTGTAAGCCTTGCACATCCTAGGCAGACATTTATCACTGAGCAACATCTGTAGTCTCATTTTAGAAATTTTATTGATTGCCTACTATGTGGAATACACTGTGGACTGATGGGAACAAAAAAATTCCATTTTTAATAGAGTGAAATTTTTAGAAGAAGGCAAATTAGTAACAGATGTAGATGATATGTCAGGTAGTGATTAGTGCTGTGTAAAAAGTTAAGGGGAAAACGAGGGGTGGCATGGTCTTCCTTCATCATGGAGCCAACTGGAATTAAAACGGAGGGGATAAGACTGATGTGGGGATACTGGGCTTATTGTCATGACCAATATAAACACAGGTTGAAGAAATAATGAACAATATATAACACCAAATACATAAGTTAATAAATAAAAGCAACTTCACTTTGCTGGAAACATCAAAAAGTCTTAGGGACTAAACAATTCAAAAGAGATTACCTTTATGATCTCTATTTAACTTGCCCCCTTGGCAGGTGCAACTTGTCAATGTAATTAGAGTAACTTAATTTCTTATTGTAGTCGAAATTTGCATCCTTATAGTTACAGACTTTTTCACCACTCATCCAAAAAAGCTTCTATTTGCAACAGATGGAGACTATTCCAGGGTTCCATAACTGGTCAAATGCAGAGAGTAAATGCTGTCAGATGCCCAACCCTAAGTGACACACCTACAATGCAACCTCTCCATCTAAGTCTCAGGGTACAGAGCAGAACAGGAGGCAGAAAGAATATTAATGTATCTCTCAGTTCTCACTAGTGAAGCTTCCTCATGCAGCAAATGGTGATTAACTCAGAAAGCCACAATTGGTCAAAGTGTAAAGAAGAGACTGCAGAGAGTGCTTATGTCTGGGTAGAACACCTGTATCAAACCTCTGCCACCCAGGGCTCTGAGACCATTGAGGAAGAGGGGTGGAAAGACTGTAAGAGTCAGGGGTAGTGGAAGACCACAAGGAAACAGAGTTTTCCTGGTGGCTGAGAAGTTGCTCATATGAATTTACAGCAGTAGTGACAGCAGGCACAAGACCCATGCAAACCCAAACCAGAGAGAAAGCCAGCAGACAAGTGGAGAAATGAGTAAGAAGCCCCAACCTTAGCTGAGAAACTGTTAGCAACAGATGGATACTGAGAGAAGGAGAATAGTTTTCTTTCATTTTTTCACTTTTTATATACTTTATATATAACAAATAGGTTAACAATAGTACTGGAATAGCATTGCAATGAAACACAAATAAAATAGTACCATTCTAAGTTTTTCTAATAGTAAAGCAAGGAAAGGAAAGAAAAAATAATGAGGAATAAATTGCAAAACCTATGAAGAAAATTTGATAATGTGTAATGAATAATTCATAATTTTAGTACATCTTAAAACATTATTAATCAATGATTTCTAAAGCTTTTCTAATCAACAAAAACTGATTCTGAAAACCAGTAAGTATAGCAATATATTTGTCTTTCAAAGTGCCTCCATTTTATTCAAATAAGATAATCACCCATTTGAATTACTTAATAATATAAATACAAAAGTATCACTTTATATATGTATACATGTTTATGAATGTACATATTTAATTTTTACAAGTGGATTTTTGAAACAGGGTCTCCCTGTAGCCCCAGCTGGCTTGAACAAACCCTTGATTTCACAGAGATTTGCCTGCCTCTGCCTCTGAGTGCTGGGATTAAAGACCTGCAGCACCATGCCTGGCTCACAAACTAAATTTTAAAAGCTGAGTAAAGCACTGTTGTTCAGAAAGCTTCCAATGATTTTAGTTTAACACTTTTGTTTAACTGTAGATACGTATTCATGCCCTTTATAATTGATAGAGAGGATTTAACAGTTATTTTTTTCCCAAGTCTTGTTTCTCTACCAGAAAATATGGAAGGAGGAGAAATGCCTTCTGAAGTGTTCTTTCTCAAAGAGATGACGAGCAGAGTGAAACAGGCAAGGCATCACAGATACTAGTGCTCAGTCAGAGAACACAAATGACCTGACCCTTTCAGAGGTCTGGGCATTGAACCCAGGCCATCGCACGCGCTAAGCATGGGATCTAACATTGAGTTGAATGTCTAGCCGTGCTGTCTGATCTTTAGAATTAGAAAGACTGATATGAAGTTCCAAGAACAAATAATAGGGCATGAATAAACCTTATAATGTAAAGTCTACATCATCTCAGTGCCCTGTAAACATTGTTTTAGATATAATAGTTTCCACTTCCCATGGTTTTGGTTTTTATTGATATTTTTTGCCAATTTTCATACAATACATCTTGATCATATTTAGACTCTCCTCCTATCTGCACCCCCATAGATATCCCACCAGTTTTCATGCATTCTATCATGTCTGTTAATGCCTATCAAGTCAAGTTCCTGTCCCTAAACATCCCTCAGTGTGAATCCATCCACTGGAGCCTTGTCAACAGATCTAGTGTCACTCCCTTAAAGAAACCAACTCAGGGCCAGAGTCATGATGGCTCAGTGATTAGCGTCATCAGCTGTTCTCTTCTGAAGACCCAGGTTCAGATCCCAGCATCCACATGGTAACCAACAACCATCTGTAACTCCAATTCCAAGGGAATCCAGTGCCCTCTTCTGACCTGTGAGAGTATTTGCATGACACAGGTACACTTATGCAGGCAATACACTCAAACACATAAAATAAAAATAATAAATAAAATATATTTTAAACAGTAAAGAAACCCAACTCGCCCTCTCCCAGTAGTCGTCCGATGCCGATAGGTTCTCTCATTTCTCTCCCTTCTATAATGCTCCAGGCTTCACATTTATTCTGTTTATAGAGTTAGAACCGGCCACTCTGTCTGCATCAGCCCCTCTTCGGTCTGGGCACTTCTGCTGCCACTGCCAAGAGTGCCTAATTAGTTAAGTGAACAGCCAGATCCGACCCACCGGGTCACCATCCCCTGCTTTGGGGCCAGCTCCATTCACGCTGCTCATTCAGGGCTCACTGGCTTAGCTAGTTAGAAACACCCACTCTGTCCTCCTCAGCACTACTTAGGTCTGGCCCCCTCCCCATGATGCTTTCAGAGAAGCTAGCCTGGCAAGCAGCCAGACCCTTGGGCCTAAGTCCTATCCCCTGCTGGAGAGTTCCTGACTAACTGGCCTGGAACCATAAAAAAAATTGTTTTAATTAAAATGATTAAAAGTGAGACTCTAAAGCACAGACCAACTAACTGTTCTTACTGGTCAGGAAACAACCAAGTTACATCAACAATAAAAACAGAACCAAATAACTCAACAAAAACAAGCTATTTCATATTTTGACATAAAACCAACAAAACAAAACCATATGCCCATGTCATATTGCAAAAACACAAATATGAAAACCCAAGATATGTCCCCACCAAATCCTACCAGTCCTATAGAAGTATTCTATAATGTGAACTTCCCAGAGAAACACCCAAGACACAGAACTTAAAAGAACTGTCATAAAATGATTAAAGAATTCAGTGACTTCGAAGGACACACAAGCAGCTCCAAGAGGATTGGAATGACTCCTGACTGAAGTTCATGAAATACAAATATATAGCTGAATGAAATGACAAAGGCAATTCAGAATTTGAAAAGTGAATTCACAAAAGAGATAGAAATATTGAAGAAAAATCAGATTGAAATGAAGATGGAATTGAAAACTCAGTAAGCCAATTCGAAATGACTGGAGAAAGCATGGCCAGCAGAATGAATCAAATGGAAAACAGAATATCAAGGCTGGATGACAAAGCTGAAGACCTGGATCGTACAAGCAAAGAATATAAAAAACTTTTAAAGCACAGAAATGGACTATGCAGGAAATATGGGACACCATGAAAAGATCAAATATCTATGCAACATAGGCATAGAGAAGAGAGAAGAATCTCAGCTCAATGCCATTGAGCAGATCTATGACAGGATTACAGAAAACCTCCCCAAATTAAGGAAAGACGTAGAATTACAAGAAGCACACAGAACACCAAATAGATAGGATCAGAACAAAAACTCCCACGGCACATCACAGTGAAAACACTAAATGTACAGAACAGAGAGCACTGAAAGCTGCAGGGAAAACAAGTTAAATATAAAGTAAAACCCATTAGAATTACATCTGACTTTTCAAAGCAAACTATAAAAGCCAGAAGAGCCTGCAGCAAAATATTCCAAGTCCTAAATGATCATAGATACCAACTCAGATCACTTTACCAAGCAAAACTGTCTATCATAGTTGAAGGGGTAAGAAAAATCTTCCATGATACAAATAGGCTGAAAAAAATTCATGTCCACCAAACAAGCCATACAGAGAATACTCACAGCAATACAAAAGACCACAGAAAGAATGACAATACCAAAGGAGATACAGAAAGAAGAAAAATGAAGGTATAATTACAGAAACATAAAATAGGACTAAGAACACAAACTGAAAATAAAAGGACAAGAACCAATACACATCTTTCAATAATAACTTTAATTGTCACCAAGCAGAAGCACAATGACCTGGATCCTCCATTGTCTACCACAAATGCTTCTAAATAGAATGTTAGTAAACTGCGTCACACCATTTGACAAAACCTAACTTGTGCAGAAAAAAGACAACAGTGTTACGGCTGTTTTTAAAAAATCATTTTTAATTCAATTTTTATGATTTTCATAAATATGATTTGATGGTATTTAGATTCTTTCACCTAACCACATTTCCCTTTATTGCCCCCTACCCAATACACACACACACACATACACATTCACACACATGTGGCCTACACAGTCTAATATAGAGTCTAATTTGTGTCCCCAAATGCCTTTCAGTGTGGGTCCAACCACTGGAGCCTGGTCACATACCAAGAGTCCCATTCCTGTAAGAGATTATCTCTCCCCCTCCCAGCAGGCATGGATTGGCAAAATCTCCTTAGGTTGAGTAGGTTGAGTTGGGATTTCTTACCCACTTCCTCATGTATATGCTGGGATTTTGTCTGGTTTGAGCTTACATGGTCTTTTGCATGCAGTCACCATTGCTGTGAGTTCATATGAGTAGCTGACCAGCTATCTGGAAACTTTGTTTCCACCCGCTCTTCCTCTTGCAATCTTTCAGCACCCTCTTCCGCAATGAACACCCAGTATTGGGAAGCAGGGTTTGATACAGCTGTCCTGTTCAGAGATAAGCACGCTGTAACCTCTTGTTCTCTGCACATTAGACAGCTATGGGTTTCTGTGTTAATCACCACACTGTGCCATGGCTATGTTTGGTTTTTTGTTTTGTTTTGTTCATTGTGTTTTATTTTCACACTTTTGACTCAGGATTCAAAAACTGGAATGGTGAAGGGAAGAGCAGCTGGTTGGAGCAAGCAGCCCCAATTTCTACAACGTGAGTAGGACTTGGCACATTTTTTACAATTTTATTACTTTTTTATTTTATGTGTATGAGTGTATTGCTTGGATGTTTGTAAGTGCACTCATGTCATGCAGTGTTCGAGGAGGTCAAAAGAGGTCATTGGATCCCTGAACTGGAGTTACAGACAGTTGTTAGCCACCACGTGCATGCTGGGAATTAAACCCGGGTCCTCTGCATTCCAAGTGTTCTCAACTCCAGAAAGGAGGATGACCCAGTCAACACCCTGAGCCTACACAGGGGAGATAACACCACTTTTGTGTAAACTGTGTACTGCACATATTTTTAAAAATCTTCCTCCTCATTGCTTTTGTTTGTCTTTAAGTAGTCAGCCATCATGGCTCCCATCTTTTTGTCCCCTCAACTTGAGATGTCTGAAGGCTGTTGGTCTCCCTGGGAGTGAGGGAGGCAGGGTTTGCCTGTACACTGACTTGTATCCAGTTTAATAAAGTTTCACATCTTTTTTTTTTTTTTAAGGTAAATGTCTAAAGAATAGTCTCTATGTTAAGGAGGTATTAAATGATGATCTGAAAACACACCAAAAAGAAATACTGGTTCTTGAAAAACAATTAGAGAGGTATGTCAAAAGTGCCCCCCCAAAAAAGCCATGGCAATGTTTTGGTTTTTGTACCCAAGTTAAGTTTTGTCAAGAAAGAGTGCAATGCAGCTCATTAACAGCCTAGAAGCATTTGCAGTGAATGTTGGAGAGGCGGGGTCATCCTGCTTGCTGATCAACATCTGCTGGGAGGTAAATAGCGAGGCCAAGATGGAGCAGGCGACCCACACCAAGTGCTTTTGCTCAGAGGAGAGCGAGGATCCTGATCTTCATCCTGCTGGGAGCCAGAACAATGTTCTCCTGCATTCTGTGTAGGATGCCTGGGTACATGGTGGTGCCACCAGAAAGACTGTGTTGGCAAGGAGGTCCTTGTGGATATCGACGTCACAATGCATAATGGAATTGAAGGTAGTTTCTAGAACACTGAAAGATTCTAGAATGCCCAGAAAGTAAGACTGGAAGAGCACGTCGGTGCGGTGGAGCTGCGCATCGCCAGTGGTGGTGACGGGGCGGTCGGGCAGCTCAGAGCTCTTCCCGGGAGGAGGAAGCCGCAGTCGTCTCTTGCTCGAAGTCCTCGCAAGCTTGCGCAGCTTCTCCTTAATGTCACCACGCTCTCCCGCTCGGCTGTCTGGCGAGGCTGTAGCCACGCTCCGTCAGGTTCGTCATGAGGGAGTCTGGCAAGTTTCAGCCTGCCAGGCAGCTTCAGATGCAGGATGGCACGGGGAGAGCACAGCCTCGTAGATGGGCACAGTGTGGGGGGCCTGGTGACCAGAGTCCGCTAGGATGCCGGTGGTATGGCCGGAGGCGTACTGCCTGGACATGGCTACGGACGTGGCTGGTGTGCTGAAGGTCTGGAACACGATCCGGCTCAACATTTCACGGTTGACCTTGGGGTTCAGAGGTGCCCCACTGCACGGGGTGCTAGTTGGGAGCCACACTCGGCTCCTAGAAGACGTGGTGCCAGATTCTCTCCATGTCGCCACATTTAATGACAATGGTGTACCGGATGGGGTACTTCAGGGTCAGGTCGCCTCTTTTGCTCTGGGGCTCATTGGCCAGGTGGGAGTCCTTCTGACCCATGCCCACCACCACACCCTGGTGCCCGGGTGACAGGCAGTTAATTTTCCACTCATGGCTCTACAATAAGGTTTAATGCAAGTTTAACTGTTAATATTTTGTTCTCAATCCTAAAAATGTTACAATTTAATAAAATGAAGACAGTTACTCTTGACACTTATTACCATGATGGCTCCCAAGCTGATAAGCAGTAAGTGCAAACTGCAAAGAACAAATGTATCCTCACTCATAAGTGGAGTATTTCTCTTTTGACCTCCATCCTGAATCTGAGAATCCTACTTAGGAAAAGAGAAATGTGAGTTCAAATCAAATTTGAGAGGCTGAGAGAGTTGGGAGTGACTCAGTGGTAAGGGCTTCCTTGACTGCCATGCACAAAAAAGACTCTGCATTTGACCTTGTCTTCAAAACAACAACAAACAGTAAAGGGGCTGAGGATGTGGCTCAGTTGGTGAGGTTCTTGCGTAGCATACACAAAGCCCCGAGTTCCATCCCCAGCACCACAGAAAACTGGGCATGATCATGCATGCCTGTAATGCTAGCACTTGGGAGGCAGAGGCAGGAGAATCAAGAGCTAAAGGTCATCCTTGGCTACATTGTGAGTTGAAGGCCAGCCTGGGCTTCATGAGACCCTGTCTAAATAAACAAACAATAATCATGATACATGGCCTATCTCTGTACTGTTTTTACAAATTCACATAAATCAATAATTATTTTATTTACTTTTTATTGAGACAGGGGCTCACTATGTAGTCCTGGTTGGTCTCAAACTCACTATGTAGACCAGGCTGGCCTCAAACTCATAGAGTTCCACTTGCCTCTACATCCTGAGTGCTAGGATCAAAGGTGTATGACACCAAATCTAGCCAATAATTATTTTAAAATAAAGTTAGTTAAAAGACTTTCAAAAACGTGTTTGGTAACTACACTTCAAAAACATAATTGGACTGGGCATGGTGGTGAATGCCTTTAATCCTAGCACTGAAGAGACAGAGGCAGGTTCCAGGCCAGCTATGACTACAGGGAGACCCTGTCTCAAAAAGATCAAAAAAATTGTTTACTTGGTAAGAGAGAGAGAGTATGTGTGCCACAGCACATGATGGAGGTCAGAGGCCAACTTCCAGGGCAGTTAGCTCCCTCCTCCCATCATGTGGGTTCCCAGGAGTAAACTTGTGTCCTCAGGCATGGCAGTAAGCACTTTACCCAGAAACTTTTCTAATGTCAAAACTAAGAGAACCACTTACTGTCATTAGACATATTTTCCTTATTGTTGTATAAGTAAATTCTACTTCAGGCAGTCATTATCTGAAAGGGCTCTTTTTGGAGCTGGACATGGTGGTACACCTCTATAATTCTAGTAATTGTGAGGCTGAGGCAGAAAGATGTAGAAACTTCCAGGCCAATCTGCACTATATTAAAATTAAAACATAAACAAAACCACTTAATCTTAGAAATTAAATCCATAGCCAAAAACTTACCTAAAATTTCCTTCAGAGATGTATACTTCATTTTCTCATGGACAAGATGCCACATCAACTGCTCTATTTCATCTGTACTTCTGCACAAGATGGATGTTTAGATTCCATTTAGTTGTTGGTTTTACATTCAGTATGAGGAACATGTGCCACAAACAAAGCTTAAAGTTAGCCTTCTGTGTTTTTTCAAACATAAAAAGCTATAACCATACTTTAAGAAAATAAAAAGATGAGATCTCACTCTGTAGCCCCAACTGGCCTTGAACTCAAAGCAATCTTGTTGCCTCAGCCTTTGAAGGCTGGGATTATAGCTTTAGGCCACATCCTCAGCTATAACTATAATTTTTTAATGTTATTATTTTTATTTTATGTGTATGAGTATATTGTCTGCATGTACGTAAGTGCACCCATGTCATGCAGTGCTCAAGGAGGTCGAAAGAGGGCATCAGATCCCCTGGAACTAGAGTTACAGATGTTTGTTGGCTACCATGTGAGTGCTGGGAACCAAACCCAGGTCTTCTGCAGGAGCAGCCAGTGCTCTTAGCCACTGGGCCATCTTTCTACAGCCCTATAATTACTCTCTGCATTTTCACCAGTTCTGGAACTTTGCAATAGTCCATCTCTTGGGGGAAAAAGCCTTCTTTGATGAGTGGTGAAAGCTGTGATTGTTGTAAATGTAAGGATATGTATTTAGAATATAGTATGAGAATTATACGTGTCTAGGAAAGTGAAAGTAGTAGTTCCTTCTTTAGGGTCTCCAACCATGTGTCCTTGGCTTTGTTTACAGTACCACGCATGGATTCCCTCCTATTGAGCAGATCTTATGTCCAATTAGACAATTATTGATTTTCCCCAAAATAAAGTGCCACTATTGCACTAATAGAGATAATCTTTTGTCCAGTCATTGCTGTGGTTCATGGGCTTTACAGCTGGCTAGAACTGACTGGTTTTCTCACTTGGTAGCTGGTGTAGTACCTTCTGATACTATAAGAGCTGGTCTTTCAGGTAAGTTCCAGCTCGCTTGCTCCAAGTCTTTTGTCTGAAATATGTTGTCTTCAGTAGTAAGGGCTCACCTTCAAGTTTGGGGAGGAGACCAGTTATTACAGCAGTAGCCTATATTAATTTGGGAGTCTCTTGGACTACCCTAACCAACAAACAGCTTGTACTGTGATCTGTGTTACATGCCCTTCAGCTATACACATGCACTCACATACAGTTTATATGGTTATTTTTCAGTAGGGTAATGAAATAGTTTCCCTATGGTTTTTACATCACCAAAGTATTATCTCTCTTTCTTCTTCTCTTCCCCCTTAGCCCTCCTCCCTCCCTCCCCAGTTAAAGTCTTATTTCTCCCCTCTTTAAATGCCTGGGTCCTACTGTTCCCCTCCCTGGAGCGCCTCCTTCCCCTCTCCCCCAGCTCCATGGTTCCTTTCTACATTCCTGGCTCCTGGTTACTTCAGCATCTAAAGATTTGGAACCTAGGATCCACAAACGAGAGAAAACATGCATCCAAAACCCAAATTCTTGACCCACTGCTTCACAGTTTTCAGCACTGTGGTAGTACTCACCTCATTTCTGGAAGCAGAGGGGTGGCCAGGTTTTTACAAAGTTTTAGGAATGTTATTTGTGACATGCTTAATATGTATGTATAGATACACATAGAAATGCATATAGCCATGCTAAGTATTAGTGGTACACCAGGCTGGCTCCTACTGGCTTCGGGAAGTCAGCTGTGCGCATCTTTCCCCAGTTGCTTGGTCTTTGGTTTTCTTTGGCTTCCTGCAGTCTTTTACTTGTATTTTCTAAAAAATTGATTGGTAAACATTTGTCAACACTTCATGTGGTTCAATTTTTCAATATCCTTTGAAGAATATAATAGTCCTTCCCTTGGGGGATATGCATTCTATGACTCTACCCCAGTAAATGCCTGAAGCAGGGTAATAATGTCTGTTTTATATTTTATATACACACATAGGGTAATATTAAATTTGTAAGTTAGGCAAATAAGAGCTTGTCAACCATTAGCTTGCCTTGAGTCTTAAAGTTTAACCCTAGTTTTCCTTTTCTTGTTGAGAGTTTTAGCATTTTCACTAAAGGAAGAGTAGCATTTTATGGTTTCTCTCTGGCACAGCTGAATTACCAACATCACACCTGCACGTTGGGGCCATTGTTAAGTAAAATGAAAGTCATTTGAACACAGGCAGTTTGACACTTCAGCAGGGAATCTGATGACTCAGATTGCTACTAAGAGACAAATAGGCAGGTAGCACACAGCCTAGGCTCCTGGGTGGGCTAGAGTGTGATTATGTGAGATTTCATCACACTAGTTAGGGCAACTATACAACTTAAAACTTGTGAATTACTTTTGAAATTTTCTCTTTAATATTTTGAGATGCAGTTGGGTCTAGATAAAAGAGGGACTACTGTGTATCAGAAACTGGTAAGCGATTCACCTAGAAAGAGTTGTCAAACCCGCTGTTTTTATAGTGTTTATCAAGAGAGTACACAAATTTCCTGGTTAATTAAACTTTACATGAATTAATGGCATTCTTGGTATTTCTAGTAAGTCTGTCGAGTATTTTGACAGTCTGGCTGGTGCACTTAATTGATCTGCTCAAGCCAGGCAGCGTACATGTCTTTCTGATTTTCTCTAGCATTGTGGTATGTCATGAAGAGCATATGAAGAACACAGCCTAGTTTACAGAAGATATAGATCATCAAAATAATCTGCTACAGTGATGACACTATTCATTGCTAACTGCTTTCTTGCACCTCCATCTTCTTGACAGTGTGGCCAACTCTGGTCCTCAGAAATGTTTTCCTCCCATAAAACATTGCAGCAGTAAAATTCTGTTAGAACACAAATGAAACACCTTTACCTCCTCATGAACAACCAAATCCTTCACACTACTGGGATGAAATAATACAGGCAAAACCATTGAATAAATGTATACTAGTGACATATGAATCGACTTTGCTAGAGTATAAATTTTCCTTACTTATGTCTAGTGTTCACACTCCTTTTTTGTAATGTAGGATATTGAACCCAAGACCTCAACTACTGAGTCACGCCCCTAGTCCACTCTTCTAGAACCACTTTGCTTTAGACCTGAAGGCTCTGGGTTGTAATTTCTATCAGGACCATTTTATCAGGAAGTTGTTTTTATTTCCATGCTCATAACTAGATGTAAATTGAGAAGTTTGAAACTGGTTTCCAGAAAAAAAAATCTTTTTTGAGTCAGGGTTTCCTATAGCTCCAGGTAGTGTGAAACTTGCTACGTAGACCAGGTTGGCCTCCATCTCACAGAGATTCACACACCTCTACTGCCCGAGTGATAGATAGCATCAAATGTATGGGCCACCAGGCCTGGCAAGAAATGTGAACTAAAACTTGTTTTATTCTGAAAAATTCATTATATACCCCAAATCCTCCCTATTTTGTATATGTGGGGGTTTTATTTCAGATTATTTTACCTAACACAAATACTTGCAAAAAACTGGATTGTAAGTGCTCCTTCTGATTACTTCAGACAAGTATTAATTGTATATATACATTATTATATATATACATTATTGCATTACATATATATATATATGTATATATCATTTACTTATTGACAGGTGTCTGTGGGTTGCTAGTTTCTGGTAGCATGAAGTCAGATTCTGTTTGTGTTACTTAAAATGCCAGATGGGCATCCTGCATTTACTTTGTTAGATATTCTAAGTCCTTACAATTTTCCATGTACAGGGAAAGGCAGAAAGAACAAAAGATTGTGAGACATGTGATAACTCTTGACTGAGATGGCTCCTAGAAATGATGCTATTTAAGATGCTTGGAATAGAAGGAAAGAGAAAACATCCAAAGACTTTTGAATATTAAGGGATGATATAGAACAGCTTAAATTCAATATGGATAGAGGCACTAATATGGGTGGGTGAGATTGAGGCCAAAGGGGTGGGGTGTTCACACTGTACGGAGGAGTTCAACATTAGCCTAGTCACCAGTAGGACTTCATCATGAACCTCTAGTTGGCTTATTTCAAGGGGAATTCAGAATCAAGAGATTCTAGTTTTAAAAAGTCATCCAGTTTATAGGCTGTATGTGGGTGTGCAGATAGGTGACATCAGTGATGAGCGGTGTCTTTAAGCTAAATGTCAAACCAGAGAGATATCTCTGCCTTGAGCATTATAACACTTGCCTCCTTCACCTTCTGCTATGATTCTGCCATGAAATGTTTCCCAAGAAGTCTAAAAACAGTTTTTCATCTCTTTATCTTCTACTCCATACATTAAAAAAATGCTATTTATATCTAGGCCGAGATTCCCCAAATAATGTCTTCATAGTTGGTATGAAATCGGAAGCCTATGACCCTTTGCAGTCTTTGCAGTTGACAGGGCCAGGTTACATTTACAACTGGATGGGAGTGACAAAGAAAATGAATTCTGGAGACTTGTTGATTCATTAAATATATAACTTCTCAGGACATATGAAAAAGAGAATTACTTCAGCTTCCACTGGGTAAGGATGAACAATTCCTTACCAATGAGCTATTTAGTAAGGATGGTTTTAAGTGGCCTTTTGATACTCTTAGGAATTCTTGCATGTAGATGGTCAGAAGTTTACTGTGGAGTCTGTATAATGAGAGGAACTCAGTACAATATGTTGTATATACGTGGCACATGTGTGCTGAGAGGTCTCATTTCAGAGCAAAGCTCACTCTAACCTTCAAATTTAACACATTCATACATGTAAATTCAGAAACCTTTCTGGGGACAAAATTTGTAACATTTGATACAAATGACATCCCATTTCAATACTGTCCATTAGGTCAGTCAACACTTTTGATTTGAGGGTGAGGATAGGAGAAATGTGTTACTCCACATTTAGGCTATAGGTTCAAACACAGCAATTTCAGTAACCCTCCAGTGGAAAGAGATCACTGTGAAAGGGTTAAAATAATTGACACTTCATTGTCTTTGAGAGAGGGCTCTGAATCATAACCATTAGACACCAGAGAACTTGGTTAGCTTTAGGACTTTGAAAAGAAAGAGAATGGAAATTTCAGTGACAAATTTAAGGTGCAAAACACAACTGCTCAGTTTGAGCCAAGTTTTTAAAATGTGAAAGGCTGTGACATATTTCAAAAAAATTTTTTTAGAATGAAAACCTATCATGATCATCTGCGAAAATAAGTGATTTGGTTCATTTTATTATTCTGCATTCTGAGGAAATGATAGGCATTGGTATTTATGTTCTTTATAATGCTGAAAATGAGAATTATTGTAAAACTCAATGAGAGAATGAAGTTTTTTCCTATTAGTGAAATTTCTCAAGAATGAGAAACGTAAAACACCAACAATAACTATTTTTTTAGCAATATCCTTTCATACTTTGTTAATTATAAATGATTTAGGTTAAGGGCTGGAGGGTAGCTCAGTGATAGAGCATGCACAAACCCTGAATTCAAATCTTATTATAAAACATTACTTTCAAGCAATTTTAAAGGGGTTGGAGTGAAATTCAGTGGCACAATGTTTGAGCAGCATCTCTCTTCATTGTTTTTAAACTGGTTTATCTTTTCTTTCCTGTGGTTTTGAGATTAGACCTGATCCAGCCATCTCAGCTTCATAAGTGCTGAGATTACAGACATGTCACACACAAGAAATTTTTGGTATTTTGTCTTCCAGTTAGTTTATGGTGCGTGTGTCTGTCTGTCTGTTTCTATGTGTCTGTGTCTGTGTGTCTATATGTGTGCCTGTGGCTGTGACTGTGTCTATGTGTGAATGAGGGTATGTGCCATAGTGCACAGGTAGAGGTCAGAGGAGAGCTTGGGTGAGCCAATTCTCTAACTTGTACAAGGTGAGTCATGCAAATCAAACACAGGTGACCAGGTTTGGCAACAAGCATCTTTACCTGAGCCATCTCACCAGCCCCTTATTCTTTAATAAGAAAATTAAGTTAGCACACAAAGTATTACATTTCATTATAAAATTTTCATATAAAAAGCATCCCTTAGCTGCCTCTTCACTACTTTTCTGTATTCATATCACTCAAATTTTTGTTGTTTACCTTTGTTAAATCTACATGAGTAATAAGCACAAACTTGGGCCTTAGTAGTCACCTGTTTGTATTTTATTTCTCTCTTTGCAACATGATAGTTAATATGCTTTTGCATTTTGTTTTTTAAATATTTTATTTTGTCTTGTGACTGGAGAGATGGCTCAATGATTAAGAGCACTAGCTGCTCTCGCAGAGGACCCAGCTTCGATTCCCAGCACCCATATGGCAGCTAACAACCATCCATAACTCCAGTTCCAGAGGAATATGACTCCTTCTTCTGACTCTGTGGGCATTGCACAACACAGGTCCACTTACATACATACAGGCATAACACTCATAGACATAAAATTAAAATAATAAGTAAAATACTTTAAAACATTTTTATTTTTTCTTTAATTACTTTTATGGGAGACAGAGGTTATGTGCATATGAATACAGATACCCACAGAGGCTAGAAGATGGTGTCAGATGCCTTGGAGTGAGAGTTGTAAGTGATTGTGAGCCACAAAAATGGGTCCTGGAATTTGAACTCAGGTCCTCCGAAAGATATGTACATGCTCTTAGCTGTTGAAGCAGTCCGCTAGGCCTGCATTTTGTTTAAAAACAATAAATCTGGGGGCTAGAGAGATCACTGGCTGCTCTTGCAAATGACCCAGGTTCATTCCCAGCACCCACATGCTGGCTAATAACCATCTATAACTCCAGTTCCAAGGAATTCTATGCCTTCTTACTTCCACAGGCATTGTTACTGGGATCTGAACTCTGGTTTCAGGATTGTGCAACAAGAAACCATCTCCACTCTCCAGCTCCTGGAACTCTTTGAGCTGTGCTTTTGGCCTTTTGAATCCTTTGTGGTCTGTCACTATCTCTACCTGTCTGCATAGATACATTAGCTCTGTGACAGAAAGATCTAAAGTTCAAGATCATCTTCTATTATATAGTTTCTGTGGGATCTTGACCTTGTGGTAGATACTGAATGGTCAGTTTATGGGAAGGAAGCACACATTGACCAGACTATTAAGGTATGTGTAAAGGGGAAAAATGCAAATATCCCCTTGGTGGTCTTAGGACACATCTGTCCAGGTAGTCATATAGCCTGTAATTTAAATCTAATAATACTGTAATATTTAAGATATGATGCAGGTGACTGTATAAAAATTGTGAGAAACTGTGGCTTGTGGCCCAGAACATTAGCTCAACTGGGTCTGCTGGCATAAAAAAAACTCTGAGTTCTCCTTCCCTCTGAGTGATCCTCGGTCTTCTTGACTGCCTGATTCCCGCCTGATTTCCCTGGCATGCATAGCTCTCTTCAATTTTTTTATTTATTTATATTTTATGTATATGAGTGTTTAACCTGCATGTATATAAGTGCACCATGTGCATGCCTGGTTCCTTCAGAAGCCAGAAGAGGCCATAAGCTCCTCCTCATCAGATACCCTGGAACTGGAGTTAAGGATGGCTATTAGCCACAGTTGGAGGTGCCGGGAACCGCCCAGTTGCTCTGGAAGAGCATAAGAGCTCTTAACCTCCACCAAGCCTTCTCTCCAGACCCTGGATTTAATTGCCTCTTGTCATCTAGCTAGACCTTACCTTCTTAGGATGGGAGAGGGTGTGCGAGCCAAGCGAAGGAGGAGCGGGGAGTGTCGCTTGGTCTTTTTGTCCCTCTTCCTGATACAGCCACATTGAATGACTCTCCCTTTTCGGCTTTTCGCTATTAACTTGTCTCTTTAATTGGCTTATTGAGGATGAGTGGGTGAGCCTAGCTTGTGAGGGGTCCAGCACACGAGCTTGTACCTCTGTTAAGGCCTTCACCTAATGATTAGAGGTGGGCGTGCATCCCTAAGACCTGCCACCCGCCGCCCCCCCCACAACACACACACACACACACACACACACACACACACACACACACACACACACACACTTTGCTCCAGGCAAGCTGAACACGCGCATTCTACTGACCGCACTTCCTCTCCATGGCCTCCTTTGGGCCCCTTCCTCAGACGCTCTTCCGGTTGCTCCGGTCTCCATCTGCTGCTCCCTTCCTACCGATACCCAGAGTCGATCGTCCACACGCCTCACTTCTGCTTTCATGACACAGTTATTTTATTTATTGCCTTCTCTTTCCCCTAGTCACTCTTTCTACCACATTCTTTCGTACTTTATTTACATTTTTTGTTATTATTGATTTTTTAGCTTAATGTATATAAGTGTTTTGCCTACATGTATGTAAGTGCACCACATGCGTGTACTGCCCACAGAGAACAGAAGATGGCATCCTGTCCCATGCAACTGGAGTCATATATGGTGGTTAGTTTCTATGTGGGTGCTGGGACCTGAACCCAGTCTAGTCCTCCTCAAGAGCAGCCAGTGCCCAGAACTGCTGAGTCAGCTCTCCAGCCGTCTTTACTACATTTTTGGCATGTTATGTTCCTTTCAGTTTTGCTTATTATTATATATTCATTTCTTTGAGACAAGATCTGATTACATAGCTGTGGATAGCCTTGAACTCCTGGCAATTTTCCAGTTTCAGCTCCTCACCTTCCACCAGTGCTCGTGTGAAATTTGAAGAAACAGAAATCCATAACCTTACTAGTTGCATGGAATTCAAACTAGGTAGCACCTGCTCAATTTAATGTCAAAGAATGAAGCTTGTGCACTCCAGTATGGAGCTTATATAGCTCTCATTTCTCGGACTGTTTATCTCTCCACATCTGTGTGTGTGTGTGTCTCTCTGTCTTTGTTTCCCTCTCTCTCCTTTCTCTCTCTCTCTCTCTTTCTCATTCTCTCTCACATTCATAACTTGAATGGTGTAATTTTTTTCAGAAGTTATGCATGTCACAAAAGATATACAGGGGTTGGATAGATGACTTAGCTGTTAACCACACTGGCTGCTTGCAGAGGACCCAAGTTCCCAGCATACACATGGCAGCTAACAACCATACATACTGCAATTCCAAAGGATCCAGTACCCTTTTCTGACCTCTGGGGAGTTGCACGACATAGGTCCACTTACACACATGTAGACAATACATTCATACATATAAAATATAAATAATTTTAAAATCAAAAGATATACAGAACTTATACCCTGAAAACTTCAAATATATATCCACAATGACTCTGAAAAAGTAAAGACAAATAAAGCTGACTGAGAATTAACTAGCTAGCTGGCTGGTCTGGTGTGATCCATGTGTGACTATAAACATGCAGTTTTTTTACTCTCTGAGAGAAGGTGACCTGACCTATGATATTATGGTAGTGATATTATACACTCTAGATCTGTGCATTTTAGGTCCATCCTTTCTGCTGTGAATTTTGTGATTTCATTTTACTTTAGAGCTGAGTAATATTCAATTTTATATGTGCACCAGATTTTCATGATCCATGCCATCTGTTGATGGACAGCTAGGTTGTTTCCATTTTCTTTCTCTAGTGCATAGAGTGGAAATAAACATGGGGTACAGATAGCTCTATAGTAAGAATTAGAGTTCTCTGAGTAGATGCCCAGGAGTGAGATAGTTGGTTTAGAAAATTTTTTAAATTTTTAATTCTTTAAGGAACCTCTAAATTCATTTCCATGCATAATGACTGTAAACATGTTTGCAATAACACTGGATTACTTTTTTAAATGAAGTGTTGCAAATGTCATACAATATATTTAATAATTTTTAGATCCCTCTGCACCCTAATTTTCTACCCCACCCAAAATTCACGTATATATCTTATGGCCTATATAGTCAGGCTTGCATACCCAGTTCCCTTCAGCATGGGTTCATCCACTGGAGTCTGATCATCACACCACCCGATTTCTTAACGGGAAACATTCTTACTAGGCTGAGGTGGTATCTCAAGATGATTTTAATTTCCATCTCTATGATGCCTAACAAGGGATGTTAAATGCTTTTTTTAAACAGTCATTCTCATTTTGTATTTTCTTTTTGCATAATTGTCTGATTCAATGTCCTGTTTATTGATGGGTGGTTTTATTTCCTTGGTATTTTATGTAGGTAGTGCTTGTATTAGGTAAAGATTTTCTCCTGTTCTGTGGGCTGTTTGTGTACTTTACTGATATGTTTCTTTGCTGTGCAGAAATTTAATTTCTCTCTCTCTCTCTCTCTCTCTCTCTCTCTCCTCTCTTATCTCTAGCATTGGGAATATGTGCAAGCATCAAGGACATTCTGAGTCTTAGAATTCTCCTGGGGGTCCCTCCCACACATATATTGCATTTGCGTTACATGGAAATTTCTCATATTAACATAGGACTAAAAAATTTTAAGACATGGTCTCCCTGCAGCCATAGCTGCCTAGAACTGCCTATGTAGACCAGGCTTGTGTCAGTCCCCCGAAGATTCATCTGCCAATGACTCTCAAGTGCTGGGATTAACAGCTTGAGCAACCAAGCCTGGTCCAACATTTTACATTTTAATTTAACAATTGCAGGAATTCTATATTTTAATTTTAAACAACGTTTTTCTCTTTTTTGATATGTCTGTCTCATGTATCCTGAGCTTATTTATTTCTATGAGACAGCATCTCTCTATAGACATGAATGACCTTGAACTCCTGGCAATCTTTCAAATTCAACTCCTGACCTGTGGGGTGAATCTTTAAGAACCAATCCATACTAGTTGCATGCAATTAACAGCAGGTGGCACCAACTCACCTTAAAATACAAAGAATGGAGCTTGTTATCACAGTGCTTTACTCACCACAAGGGTGCTCTGTGACTAAGTCTTTCTGTGTTCTCTCTCTCTCTCTCTCCCTCCCTCCCTCCCTCTCTCTCTCTTTCTCTCTCCCTCCCTCTCTCTCTCCCTCCCTCCCTCTCTCCCTCCCTCCCTCTCTCTCTCTCCAGATAGTTGGAACTGTGATTTTTTTTCTCCATAGGTTATGCATAGGCAGAGCTTATGTTAACATGTAAAAGTCGAGGCAAGTAAGGCTGAGTGAGAGCTAGATTATGTGACTCATTTGCTCAGATCTGTGTGTGAGCTTAAACAAGCTGTTTTTCTATTCTTCAAGACTGGGTGACTTTACTTGATATTATACATTCTAGATCTGTGCAGTCTAGGTTCATCCTTTCTGCTGTGACTTTTGCAATTGCCTTCACTTTACAAGTGAACAACATTCCATTTTATATATGCATCAGATTTTCATAATCCATTCATTTGTTGATAGACAACTAGGTTGTTTCTGTTTTCGTGCTCTACTGGTGATAAAAAGATTGGTACAGACATCTCCATAGTAAGATATAGCGTTCTCTGGGTAGATGCCCAGGGGTGAGATAGTTGGGTCATAAGGTAGCTCAATTCATAAGTTTTTGAAGGAACTTCAAAGTGGTTTCCATAAATAGGACTGTGTGCACCTTTGCACTCCCACTAGAATAATTTTTAATTGAATGTTTTCGAATACCACACAATATAATTTGTTCGTCCCCTCTCCTATCTGCCCCCTCCCTTACTATCCCCACCAAAGTCCATTCACATGAAGGCCTATAGAGTTAGGATCCTGTCCCCAATGCTCTTCAGTTTGGGTTCATCCACTGGAGCCTGGTCATCCTACCACCCCCAGTCTTGCTGATAACCCTTCATCTACCTATCTGTCTAGCTATATATCTGATATATATGCTTGTAAGTCAAGACTATATGCTCAAATGCCCTTTGTCGTTGTGGGTTCACCCATGAAGGACTGGTCATCCTACCATCTGATTTCTTGATGATAGCCATTCTCACTGGGCTGGTGTGGTAGTTCAAAATAGCTTTAATTTCTATTTCCATGATGCCTAGGAAGGGATGTTAAATGTTTTTTTAAAGTAGTATTTCCCCCTTTTATATACTTTTCAGAAAATGGTCTGTTTGATCCAATAATCTCTTTGTTGGTGGGTGATTTTATTTCTTTGGCACTTTATAAAGTTCTTTTTGAGACAGGGTCTCCCTGTAGCCCCAACTGTCCTGGAACTCTCAGGCTGCCCCCCTGAGATCTGCCTGCTCCTGCCTCTTGAGTGCTGGGATTAAAGGTGTGTGCTACCATCCTGGCATGTATGAAGTTTTCTATATTGAGCTATTAGCCTCTTGTCTGGTGGATAGCTAGTAAAGATTTTCTCCTATTCGTGAGTCTTCTGCGTGCTCTGCTGATCTATTCCTTTGATGTGCAGCAACTCAATTCATATTCTCTCCTCCCCTCCCCTCTCTTCTCCTTCCCCTTCCTCCTCTCCTCTTCTCTGCCCTCTGGCATTGAGACTGTTTGAAAGCCCTAAAAGACAGTCTGAGTCTTGGATTTCCCCTGAGCTCCGCCTCCCCATGGGCCTAACGTGTAAACTCCTCACATCCACATGGGCTTAACAACTCTTTTTAAACAGGTCTCCCTACAGTCCTGACTTTTCCCAGAACAGTTTATAGAGACCAGACAGGTCTCAATCTCCGAGAGATTTGCCTGCTTCTTCCTTCTGAATGCTGGGATTAAAGTCTTGAGCCACCACACACAGTCTGGCATTTTAAATTTTATTTAAACTTCGCAGTGATTTAAAAACTTTTTTCTTTCTTTTTTTTTTTTCTTTTTTGAGATAATGTCTGTCTCATGTATACCACGCTGATTTTGTTTGTTTGTTTGTATTTATTTATTTATTATGCATTCATTTCTTTGAAACAGTGTATCTCTCTGTATAGCTATGGATGGCCTTGAACTCCTGGCAATTTTTCAATTTCTCTCCCTATCTGCAGCCTCAGTGCTGGGGTGAGTCTTTGATAACCAGAAATCCTTAGTAGTTGCACGCAATTAGCACTAGGTGGCACTCACTCACCTTAACATGCCAGGAATGGAACTTGTGTACCAGTCTCTCTCTCTCTCTCTCTCTCTCTCTCTCTCTCTCTCTCTCCCTCCCTCTCTCTCCAGATGACTAGAATGGTATGATTTTCCCCTACAAATTATGTACATTTCTCACAAGATGTCCTGAGCTTCTTCTCTGAAAACTTTACACATGTATCCATGGCAATTCTGGAAATGTAGAGGCAAATCTGAGGGGAATGTAGCTGGTTGGTTTGCTAGAATCCATACTATCAAAGTAAATATGCAGAGTGTTTTACTCTCTGAGATTGGGTAACCTCACTTGATTTTATACAGTCTAGATTTGTGCATACTAGGTTCTTTCTGCTGTAGATTTTGTGATTTCTTTTTTCTTAAGAGTTGAATAATATCCCATTTTATATATGTACCATATTTTCATGATCCATTGATCTGTTGGTGGACTGCTATATGGTTTCCATTTTCTTTCTCTAGTGAATTGAATGGCAATAAACACAGGGGTACATATATCTCTCAACTAAGATATGTTAGGTAAGTTTCTTACCAGCGAGAAGGAAACTGTAATATACACAATCACTCCTTGTATTTTACCGTCCATTTTTCAAAATTGGTAGAGAAGCCTTTAAGATTAGCTACAAAGCATACACCCCAGAAACCAAAAATTGATTTCCTTAGTTTCTCCCCACAAACAATGTAATATAGGCATGCTGTTAGGATGTGGGTGAAACACTCTTAAGTTATGCTTCCTTTCCTTGAAGCATATGAACTCCTTTATTGCCAATATGAAAAGAACCCCATTGGTGACTAAGAAACAGCAAACTGTTAGAAACGTAGTGAACACATCTTCTTAACTGGCTCAGCAGTTAGAGCACTGGCTGCTCTACATTCAGTTCCCAGCACCCATGTGGTGGCTAACAACTAGGGATATAATGCCCTCTTCCAGCCTTGGTGAGCACTGCATTCACGTAATGCTACTTACATAGACGCAAGCAAAATAGACACATTCTTTTTTTTTAAGGGGAGGAAGGATTCAAGAACTTTTCTTCTGAGGGTTCTTATCTAAAAGGAAATGTACCTGGGAATACTAATATCTCAGGCTTCTTTTAACTGGGCCGTGTTAATCTAAGTAGAGTGCTAGATAGCGTCAGTTGTCAACTCGGTATACCTGGGTAGAGGGAACCTCAGGTGAGGAATTTCTTCCAATGGATTGGCTTGTGGCTATGTCTGTGGGGCATTTTCTTGATTCTTACTGACATGGAAGGCACAGCCCACTATGGGAAGTAGCACCCCTGGGGAGTTGGATTTGAGTTACATAAGAAAGCAGACTGAGCACAGGCCATGGGAGCAAGTCAGTACGAAGTATTCCATGTTCTGCGTTTCAGCTCCTGCCTCCAAGTTCCTGCCCTGACTTCCTGCCTTGACTTGCATCAGTGATGAACTGTGACCTGGGAGAGGTAAGATAAAAGAAACTCTTTCCTTGTGGCTAGAGAGACAGCTCACAGTTAAGAGCACTGGCTGCTCTTGCAGAGGATCTGCATTCTGTTCCAAACACCGACATGGCAACTAACAACTGTCCTTAACTCTAGTTTCAGGGGATCTGATGATTTCTTCTTACCTCCTCGGGCATTGCACAATATGAATGTACTCACATACATGCACACAAAACACTCGTACACATAAAATAAAAATAAAAGTATTTAAAAACAAAGAAAGAAAGAAACCCTTTCCTCCCAAGTTAAACTACAACACCTAAGTTCACTTACGGAAGTGAGAATGAATACATGCTCACTGGCTTCCTAAGTGTCTGCTTTCCCCTAAGCAAAAATAGGGTTTCTTCCAATTCAGATGAAATTAATTTCTCTGCTACAAAACATCAAGGCCTATAAATCACATGCACTTTGTACTGGTTCTTAAAGTCCTGCCAACACAACTTGGTTTACAGAGTTGAACTAGTAAAAACTTTTACAGTCCTGGCAATTTTTCTTTTTGAGACTACCATGCAAGGGTTTGGTTTTTTCAATCTATAAGAAAAAGAACTGTACCTGGTTACTTGCCAGGAAAGACTACAAATATCTCTGGCTCTTTTTACTGGGCAATATGAACCTCCTCAAACCAACTTAGCTTAATGAAATGCCAAAGAATAGAATTTGACTAGCTTCTTAAGAGTTTGCTTTCCCATTAGGCAAAAATTGTGTTCTCTTACAGTTTCAATGAAGTAGTCCCCTGGGCTAGTAATTATAAAAGCCTGTGGCTCTCCATGCCGTTGTGCTAGTTCTTAAGACATGCCCACATAATTTGTTTTTATGGAGGTGAATGAGTCAAACCACTTTTAGGTTTCTGACACGTTTGCTTTTTTCAGGGGAGCTTTTATGAAAGAGGGTCTCCCTACAGCCTTAGCTGACCTGCCACTCACTATGTAAACCAGGCTGGCGTCGAACTCATAGAGTTCTCCCATCTCTGTTTCCTGAGTGCTGGGACTAAAAGCATGCACTACCACACCCAGCACTTTTACTTTTTGACACAGCCATAGAGGACTTTTAATCTACAATTAACTATGCCTTCTGAATTTCAGGGAAAGACTGGGAATATATCTGAGGCTTCTTTTGACTTGGTAGTATGAAACTCACCAAATAAACTTCCCTTAAGAACTGAAGAACAACAAATCTTCATTGACTTCCTAAGTCTTTGCTTTCCCTTAGGCAAAAAAATAGTTCTTTTCCAAGTCAGATGAAATGGGAGCCTCTCCAGGGAACCACAGAGGCTTATAATTCACAGAGACTGTGTGCTAGTTCTTAAAGACATAACTTGGTTTTTGAAGTTGAGTAAAATCACTACTAAGTTCCTGGCACTTCTGTTTTTGAGAATGCCATACAGGGTTTTTTTTTTTTATTTATAACTAACTGTGGATAGCGTATTATAAGGCTAGACTGTGTATATCTCAGTCTTCAGGGGACAGCAGACAACTCACCAAACAAACTTCGCTTAAGAATGAAGGAGAATACATGTTCACCAGCTTTCTAAGTGCTTGCTTTCCATTAAACACAAATGGGGTTCTCTTATAATTCAGATGAAGCGGGTTCCTCTGCTAGTAACATAGAGGTTCATAACTCACAGAGGCTTTGTGTTCATTCTTAAAGACATGCTCACATAATTTGGTTCATGGAGCTGAATGAGCAGAACCACTGTTAGCTTCCCAACACTTTTGTTTTGTGACACTGCCATTCGGGGCTCTTTATAAAGAAGTGTGACTGGTGAATTGTATGATTAATCGTATAAATAGCTCTGCCTGGTTCTGATGGAGCAGTATGAAACTCACCAAACACACTTTCCTTAAGGAACTGAAGAACAATACCCTTTCATTGGCTTCCTAAGTTTTTGTTTTCCCTTGGTAAAATAAATAGGGTATGCTTATAATTTGGATGAAATGGCTTCCTCTGGTAGGAAACATACAGGCCTATGACTCACAGAGGCTTTATTCTAGTTCTTAAAGACATGCCTACATAACTTAGTTTATGTAGTTGAAAGAATAAAACTGTTAGCTTCCTGGCATTTTTGCTTGTTGTGACTACGATTCAGGGTTTTTTTGGTTTGGGGGTTTTTGTTGTTGTTGTTGTTTTTGATCTACAAGGAACTGTGCCTGGTGAATTGCAAGGAAGACTGTGAATATCTCAGGCTCCTTTTGAGGTGGTGGTATAAAACTCACATAACAAACTACCCTTAAGGAAGGGAAGTGCAATACATGTTTTCTGACTTCCTGAATGTTTTCCCTTACAGACAAAGAGGGTTCTCTTCCAATTCCAATGAAACAGGCTCCTCTTTAAGGAATCATAGAGGCTTATAACTCATAGAGGCTTTTTGCTAGTTCTTACAGACATGCCCACATAACTTGTTTATATAGTTGAATAAGTAAAACCACTGTTAGGATCCTGTCAGTTCTGTTTTGAGACAGTCATACAGAGCTCTTTTTAATCTATAACAAACTGTTCCTGGTGAATTACAAAGAAAGACTAGGATTAACTCAGGCTACTTTGGATTGGGCAATCGGAAACTCACCATTCAAATTTCCCTTAATGAAGTGAGGAAGAATATATATGTTCACCAACTTCCTAAGTGTTTGTTTTCCAATAAACAAATAGGGTTCTCTGCTAGGAAACATAGAGGCCTATAACTCACGAAGGCATTGTCCTAGTTCCTAAAGGCATAACTACATAGTTTAGATATATGAGTAAAACCACTGTTAGGCTCCTTGCACATTTGCTTTGGAAACTGCCATACTGTTTTTTTGCTTGTTTTGTAAATCTATCACAAGCTATACCTGGTGAATTGCAAGGAAAGACTGAATCTCAGGCTCCTTTTGAGTGAGTAGTATGAAACTCACCATAGAAACTTCCTTTGAGAAAGTGAAGAACAGTACGTGTTCACTGGCTTCTGAAGTATTTGCTTTTCCTTAACTAAAATCTTCCAGTTCAGATGAAATGGTTTCCTCTGCTTGGAAACATAGAGACCTATAACTCACAGAGTCTTTCTAGTAGTTTCATATCAACATAACTTGTGATGCAACAATTGCACATTGATATGGGACAGTGGACCATATTATTGGCTTCCTAAGTTTCTGTTTTCCCCTCTTGAAATAAATATAGTATGCTTATAATTTGAATGAAATGGCTTCCTCTGATAGGAAATATGGAGGCCTATGACTCACAGAGGCTTTATTCTAGTCCTTAAAGACAAGCCTACATAAGTTTATGTAGTTGAAAGAATAGTTGTGATGGGATGCTGGAGTATTATGAAGAGATAGTGTAGCACTGGAAACATTGGATCATTGTGGAACAATGGAACATTGTGTAATGAAAATGGAATATTGTGAGATAGAGAATCATTGTGATGGAATAGTGGAGAGGAGTGACAAGACAGTGGAGCATTGTGATGTGGCAATAGACAACATAATGAGACAATGGAACAATAGATGAGACAAAAAAGTCATTGTCATGGATTCTGGAGCATAGTGATGAGACAGTGGAGTCTATTGTGATGAAACAAGAGAGTACTACAATGAGACTGTAGAGCTTTGAGATGGGACATGAACAGTGGCTATTGTCATGAGATAGTGGAGAATTGTGATGAAAAAAGGCTCATTGTGGTGGAATTTTGGAGCATTGTGATGAGACAGTTGAACATTTTGATGGACTAATGGGCCATTATGATGAGACAAAAGATCATTGGAGCATTTTGATGAGTCAGTGCAGCATTGTGCTGGGGTAGTGGATCACTAAGATGCAATAATGGAGCACTGGGATGAGACACTGGAGCATTGTGCTGGGAGAGTTGACCATTGTGAGACAACAATGGACCATTGTGATATAACAATGTAGAATTGTGATGGGACATTGGACCCTTGTGATATTAAATTGGAGCATTGTAATGAGACAGTGGAGCATTGTGGTGCAAAAATGGAGCATTGCAATTGGAAAGTGGACATTGCTATGCAAAAAATGGAGCACCGTGATAAGACAATGGAGCAAATTGTTGGGGTAGTGAACCATTGTGAAGGGACAGTAAATCACTGTTACATAGAATAGAGAGTCAAGATGGGAGGGTCAACCATTTGGATTAGACAGTAGACTTTTGTGATGAAAAAATGGAGCTTTGTGATGAGAAAGTGGACCGTTGTGATGGGACAGTGGACAACTGTGATAGAACAATGGGCATTATGATGAGACAATGGGAACAGTAATGAGAAAGGATCACTGTGATCAGATACTGGTGTATTTGTAAAATTATAATGTTGTGATGGGACATTGGAATATTGTGATACAACAATGGAATATTGAGATGGGACAATTAAGCATTGTGATAAGACAGAAGACCAATGTAAAGGAATGAAACAAAAATGGCTCACTGTCATGAGATAAAGGATCATTGTGATGGAATAAATGGAGCATAGAGATAAGACAATGGAGCACTGGAATTGGACAGTGGACCATCATGATGATAGTGGAATATCATGATAGGAGAGAAAATAATTCAAAATGGAGTTCTGAAGCATTGTGATAAGAGTGGAGCATTGTGAAGGGACAGACATTAGATCATTTTGATGCAACAAATGAGCATTGTAATGAGATAATGGTGCAATGAGATGAGCAGTGGACCATTGTGATACCACAATGGTGCACTGCTATGAGAAAAGGCAATGTGATGAGACACATGTTTTAGTGGAGGATTGTGATATGAGTATAGCATTGTAATAAGACATTGAATCCTTGTGATGCAACAATGGAGCATCTTGATCGCAAATGGACCATTGTTATGCAACTGGTATATTTTTATGAGACAATGAAATACTGAAATGAGGCAGAGGATCTTTTTAATATGATAGTGAAACATTGTAAAGAGGCATTAACCCTCTTATGATGGGACAGTGGCCCATTAGAGATATAACAAGGGAGTATTATGATGATACTTTGAAGCACTGTAATGGGACAGTAGACAGTTATGATGAAACAGTGGGCAGTGATAAGAAAATGGGCCTTGCAATGAGTCACAGGATGGGAGTATTATGATGATACAGTGAAACAGTTTGGTGGGACAGTTGACCATTATGATGCAAAAAGAGCATCTTGTGATGCAACAGTGGACCATTGTTAGGCAGCACAGAGGGACAATGGAGTATTGTGATGAGAAAAAGGATAACTGATGTAACAGTGGAATACTGTAAAGAGTACAGAGACAGTAGGGCATTTTGATAGCAGAGTACACATTGTGATACAACAAGGGAGCTTTATTGATGAAACAATAAAGCACTATGATGAGTCTGTGGACCATTGTGATGTAACAATAAAGCATTTTGATGAGCTAGCAAATAGTGTGATGGGACAATGGACCACTGTGTTGCAACAATGGAACATTTTGAAATAAGCACTGTGATGAGATAAAGGATAATTATGATAGAATAGTGGAGTACTACTGTTATTAAACTCTTGATATTGTTAGGGAACAGTGAAAATGGAACTTTGTGATAAGATAGAGATCAGTGTGATGGACTGGATGAGTCTCGTGAAGAGACAGTAGAGCACTGTGATGGGACAATAGACGATTGTGATGGAAAGGGGAGTGTTGTGAAATGAGCATTATGATAATGCTCTATGAGTACTATGAAGCATAGTGATAAGAGAGTGGAGCATTGTGATCAGACAATGGACCATTGTGATGCAACAATGGAGCATTGTATTGGGAGAATGGAGCATTATAAGACAATAGATCAATATGATGGGATAGAGGAGCATTTTGAAGAGAACAGTGGAGCATTGTGATGAGACAAAGAATCATTGTGATGGGCAAGTAGAGCACTGCAAAGAGAATGTGGAACATTGTGATGCCAATAATGGAGAATTAATATGAGACCATTTAGCATTGTGATAGAATAGTGAATCATTGTGATGCAATAATGGAGCATCATGATGAGACAACTGAAGATTGGGAGCAGTAGTCAATTGTTATGCAATAATGGGCATTGATATGAGACAATGGGATATTGTGATGAGACACAGGATCATTGCAATGGAATAGTGATGCATGAAGCACCATAATGGGACACTTGGCCATTTCCATCCTACAATTGAGCATTGTGATACAACAATGGAGCACTGTAATGAGATAATGGAGCACTGAGACAAGAGATGGTGGATCATTGTAAAAGTATACCTAGTGAGCCACTGTGATGCAAAAATGGAGCCTCACGATGGGTGAATGGACCATTGTGATGAGACAACAGACCATTGTATGTAATAATGTAGCACTGTGAAAAGACAATGCAGCATTTTATGGGACAGTGGACCATTGTGTTGGAACACTGAGCATTGTGATGAGAAAGAGGATCATTTTGATGGCATAGAGGAGTATTGTGATGAGACTGTAGCATTGTGATTGAACATTGGAACACCATGATACAACAAAGGAGCATTGTGATTGGACAATGGAGCACTATGATAAAAGAGAGAACCAATGTCATGGAACACTTACAAATTGTGAAGAGGGCCTAGAGAGATGACTCAGCAGTTAAGAGCACTGGTTGCTCGTACAGAAGACCCAGATTTGATTCCCAGCACCCACATGGTGGCTAACAGTAAGTAAGTAAATGATAAGTAAATGGAGTATTGTGATGGGATAGTGAACCATGGTGATACAACAATGGAACACTAGGATGAGACAATGGAGCATTATTTTTGGAGGGTGGCCTGTTGTTATGCAAAAAATGGGCATTGTCATGAGACAATGGAGCCTTGTGATGATACTGAGTATCATTGTAACAGAATATTGGAGCATTGTGATTAGTATTGTAATGAAAGAGTTGACCACTGTGATGCAACAATGGAGGCTCTAAATGAGACAATAGAGAATTATGATGGGATATTGCACAACTGCGATACTCCAATGGAGCACTGAGATGGGACAATGAAGTATTATACTGCAATAATGGATCACTGTGATATGATAATCAAGCTCTGCAATAAGATGAGACTGTGGCTCATTGTGATATAACAATTGAGAGCTCAGATGAGACATTGTAGTATTGTGTTGGAACATAGGACCACTTTGATTTTAAAATGGAATATTTTGATTAGTCAATGTAGCATTGTGATGGAATAGTGATGCAACTACAGAACATTGTGATGAGACCATGGAGCATTGTTTTAGGACAGGATCCATTGTTATGTAACAATGTGCAGGAATATGAGACAATGGAGCATTGTGAACAGACCAAAGATCATTGCAACAGAAGAGTGAAGCATAATGATGGGACAGTGGATCATTGTGATGGGACAGTTAACTATTTTGAAGCAATAATGGAACATTGTGATGTGATCACGGAGAACTGTGATACGAAAGAGCATTATTGTGAAGGAATAATGGAATATTGTGATAAGAGTGGAGAACTGTTATGAGCATGATGATGGGACAACTGAGTATTGAGATGGGACAGTAGACCATTGTGATTTAATAACAGTCATTGTCATGAGACAATGAGTCATTGTTATCAGATAGTGGACCATTTTTATGGACAGGTAGATGATTGTAATTCAACAATGGAGTATTTTGATAAGAAAATGGAGCATTATGATAAGACAGAAGACAATTGTGGTGGCATAGTTGAGCACTGTGGTGAGACAATAGGGCATTACAATAGGAAAGAGCATCATTGTCATAAGACAGTGGAGCATTGTGAAGGGACATTGAATCTTTGTGAGGAAACTTAAAGGGAAAATGGACCATGATGAGACAGTATCATTGTGACAGGATAGTGGAGCATTGTGATTAGCACATGGAGTATTGTGATAGGACAATGGACCATTGTGATGCAATACTGGAGCTTTGATATGAGACAACGTAGCTTCGTGCTCACAGAGTGTACCTTTGTGATGTAACAAAAGAATACTGTGATGAGACATTGGAACATTGTGCTGGGACCGTTGTTCATGGTGACATAACAATGCACATTTTGATGAGACGATGGAGCACTGTGATGAAACAGTATCACTGTGATATTTTGGAGCATTGTGATGAAACAATGAAGAACTGTGATGAGATGGAGGATCTTTGTGATGGAATACTGAAACACTGTGATGTGCCTGTGGAATATTGTGATGCAATAATGAAGAACCACAATGAGACAGTTTAGCATTATTGAGACAGAACCATGGTTATGCAGCAATGGAATATTTTGAAGAGTCAATGGATCATTGTGATGGAATAGTGGAACACTGCAATGTAAAAATTGAGCATTGTAATGAGACCCTGGAGCATGATTTTTGATCGGTGGTCTATTGTGATGCCTTGAGAGCATTGTGATGAAACAATGGAGACGGAGTAGAGCATTGTGATGGGACAGTACACCATTATGATGGAACCACAGTAATGATAATGAGACAATGGATCATTGTTATGAGACAGGATCAAAGTGACAGAATGGCATAGCACTGTGGTGAGACAGTAGAGCATTGTTATGGACAGTGTATTATTTTGATGGAACAGTGGAACACCATAATGGGAAAATGGAACATTGTGGTAAGACAGTGGAGCATTATGGTAGAAGAGTGGATCATTGTGTTGCAACAGTGGAGTATTGTGTTGAAAAAAGAACCCTTAGGACAGAATAGTGCAGCCTTGTGATGAGACAATGGAGCACTGTAATGGGAAAGATGACAACTGTGACACAATAATGGGACATTGTGATGAGACAGTGTAGGATTATGTTAATGGACTTGATCATTGTGATGAAACAATAGAGTATATTGATGAGAAAATGGAGCACTGTCATGGGACAGAGTACCATTGTAACAATTTTGAATTTGTGATTCAAAACTGGAGAACTGAGATGAGACAGTATAGCATTATGATGGAAGAGTGGGCAATGTGATGAGAAAATGAAGCATTATGATGATGAGACAGAGGATCATTGGACTGAAACAATGGAGGATTGTTATGAGACAGCAGAATATTATGGTGGTACCATGGAAACTAGTGATGCAAAAGTAGAGCATTATAATGGGACAATAGAGCATTATCTTGAGACAGTGGAACACTGCAATGGGACAATGGATTATTGTGTTGGAAAAATGGGCATTGTGATGAAAACGGAGACCTGTGATGAGCCAGAGAATCGTAATATGGAATAGTGAAGCATTGTGATGCACCACCGTGATAGAGAATTATGATGGGACAGTGGACCCTTGTGAGGCAATAATGGAGCACTTTGATGGGATAATGGAGCATTGTGATGATACAGAGGATCATTGTAATGGATCTCGAGCATTGTCAAGAGACAGCAGAGCATTTTGATGAGACTGAGGATCCATGTAATGGGATAATGTAGTATTGTGATGATATTGTGTAGCATTGTGATGTACCAATGCAGAATTGAGATGAAACTGGACTATTGTGATGGGGCATTGTATCATAGTGATTCAACAATGGAGTATTTCAATGGGACAATGGAATAATGGGATGAGACAAAGGATCATTGTGATGGAATAATGGAGCATTATGATGAGACAGTAGAACATTGTGATGGAACAGTAGATCAATGTGATGGAACAATGTGGCATTTTCAGTAAAATGGAGCATTGTTATGGGATATTGGATCACTGTGATCCAATCATTGAGTATCAAGTGATGACTCAATGGAGCATTGTGATTAGACAGAGGATCATTATGATGGGATACTGGAGAATTATGATGAGACAGAGCAGTATTGTGATGTAATAGTTGAGTAATGTGAACAGACTGGAGTTGTGTATTGGGACAGTGGATCATCGTGATGAAGCAATAGAGCGTTATGATAGGACAATGGAACATTGTAATGGGTCAGTTGACCATTGTGATTAAACTGGAGAATTGTGATGAGACAGTGGACCATTGTGGTGGAAGGGTTGACAGTTTTGATGCAATTGGGCATTGTGATGAGTGGGAGAATCATGATGAGATACTGGAATATTATGAAGACACAGAGTAGCATTGTCATGGGACAATGAGATATTATGATGACACTTTAGGCCATTGACAATTGTGATGCAACAATAAAGCACTTTGATGAGAAGGAGGATCACTGTGATGGGATACTTGAGCATTGTGAAGAGATAGTGTAGCATTGTAATGTAGACATTGTACCATTGTGATTTAAAAGTGGAGTACTGTGATATGATAGTGGTACACTGTAGTGAGATAGATGATTATTTTAATGGGAGAGTGGATCATTGTGATGAGAGAGCAGAGCATTGTGATGAAATGATGGAGCACTGTGATGGAATGTTGAATCATTTTGATGAGACAGTGGAGCATATTGATGGGACTGTAGGTAGTTTTTATGCAATAATGAAGCATATTGATGCAACAATGGCACATTGTGACACAACAATGGATCATTTTGATGAATGTATGTACATTGTGATGAGACAGAGGATTGATGTGATGGAATAATAGAACGTTTTGAAGAGATTGGACCACTGTAATGGTACAACTGATCACTGTGATGAATCTATGGAGAAATGTGATGAGACACTAGAATTATAATGGGAAAGAGGACCAATATGATGCAACAATGGAGCATTGTGATATGATGATGAAATAATGTGATGAGAAAGAGTATCATTGTGGTTGAATATTAGAGCATTGTGAAGAGACACTGTAGAATTATGATAGGACATAGGAATACTGTGATGCAACCAATGGGACATTGTGATGAGACAGTGGAGTACTGTTATAGCTAAAATACCTTCTGGGAGGCATAAACAATGTCCATTCCCCTTCTCCCTTGTTCCCTATGACAAACTAAAGTCTGATTTTGCCAAACTACATTCTGGGAAAACAGTGAGTTATTGGGCTTACTTACAGAGCAATGGGTGATAGTTCACTTACAGAAGTGTGGGTGTTCCCCTCCTAAGGCCTCACTAGAAAATCTTCATCCAGGTGTGGATCAAGACTTCCCCACAGCTGCGCAAAAATATTGAGAGAATCTCCCCTCCACTTCCTCAGTACCCTTAGCCCCTCCCCCTCATGCATATAGGTTGGTTGAGAGATGTGGCTGACTTACACTGCCCAGAGTGTAACAGTCAACAAACTTAGTTGTGATGATCCAGACAAACAGGTGCAACCAAGCTTGGGATGAAGGCATCTGTCCATGGTCGGTCTGTTGGTGGTCAGTCCTACGCAAAAATTTTGATGGGACAGCAGACCATTGTGATGCAAAATTGGAGCATCCTGATGAGACAATAAAGCTTTGTGATGGTCCAGAGGAGACACTGGACCATGGTGATGCAACAATAGAACATTGTGATAAGACAGGGTAGCAGTAGTGATGTGACAGTACACTACTGTGATCAAACTGTTTATTGTGATGAGGCAATGTAAGATTGGGATGAGACAGAAGATCAATATGATGAGATAGTGGAGCACTGTGGTGAGACTGTAGAGCATTATGATAGGACAGTAGGTTACTTTTAGGAAATGATGGAGCTTTGTGATGGCACAATTGAGCTTTGTGATGACACAATGAAACTTTGTGATGAGACACTATACTACTGTGATGCAACAGTAGAGCACTGTGATAAGATAGCAGAAATTTAAATAGTTCAGAAGCGCACTGTGATTTTAGACATGGGAGCTCGGAAGAGAAAACAGAGATTGGGGTGAAAAAGAGGATAATTGTGATGGAATAATAGAGCACTGTGATGGGTCAATGCATCATTATTGTGAAACTGTGATGGGATGGTAGAGCATTGTGATGGTAACAAGAATGACTGTGGTAAAATGAGCATTGTAGAGAAAGAGTGCTGATTTTTGTTAGGGGTGGAGTGAACCACTCTAATGGAAGAATAGAGTACATTGATGAGACAGTGGAACATTGTGAAAGGACAGTGGATAATTATGCTGTAACAGTGGGTATTGTGGCAAGACCATGAAGTATTTGTTTATTTTATTTTTTTGTTTCATACATTTCATACAAGTCTTTAATCAAAATTAGACCTCCTTCCCCATCCATCCACCCCAACCCTCACCAGACCTCATACATATATATATATATATATATATATATATATATATATATATATATATATTCCATTATACATTTTAAGTCCTATCAAGTCAAGCACTGTACCCAGATATCCTTTAGTGCAACTTCATCCACTGGAGTCTGGTCAGGCTGTCTGGAGATCATAAGTAAGGCATATCTCCAATAATAGTAATAGGTCTCCAATAGTTCTCAGTCTGGGTATTGTCCACAACAAATTTTTATTGCTCTACTCTGGGCCCTCTAATTTGAGTTGTTGTGGGTCCTGTGCTCAATGCTACCTTTGCCACAAGTTCATATGTGCAAGCTTCAAGTGGCCCGAAAATCTGTGCTTCTCTCAAGATCATGAACCAGCTCTGGCTCTTAAAGGCTTTCCTCCCCATCATCTGCAATGGTCCTTGATCCATAGGTGGATGAGGTTTAATATAGGAGTCCTATCCAGGGATACACACTTGGCAGTCTCTTATTTTATAAAACTTGGCCAGCTATGGCTGTCTGTGTGTGTAGCACTATGTTGTTTAAGGAAGCTTCACTGGTGAGAGTTGAGGGATGCCTTAGTTTTCTCTCTACCCCTAATTCCACTGTGTTCCATGAGCCTTAGGTATAGAAGTTCAACTATAGACGTGTCTCCTAGGACTTGGCATCTCTCAGACTTATATTCTCTGTGTCTGACCAGTTGTGGAATTGTGCTGTGGCCTCCATCTGTTGCAAAAGAAGCTTCTTTGATGAGGGGTGTACTGTATGTCTGTCTGTAAATATAAGGATCCATATTTAGCATATAAAGAAATGTAAGACATTTCTCTAGAGATATGACAGAGATAGAGTTCTCTCTAGGACCTATGCTTCCTTCAAACCGGGTATTTGACTGAGTCTATGGTGCTACCATTAGTTAATAGTCGCTGAGAGGGTGTTAAGTCTAATTCGACAGCTGTTGCTTATCCCTAGATGAGAGTGCTGCTGCTGCACCGGTAGAGGCAGTGAGCTGTGGCAGTTATTAGTTATTAGAATTTAGGGTTGGGTTGGACCACTGATTGATTTTCCCCCTTAGCAGTTCGCATGTTATCATCTAGTATTATGGGAGCTAAACTTCAGGTAGAAGGCCTGCAGGTCTGTTCCTGCCCCATTTCTCTGAGGCCTGTATCCCAAGTATGTCCTGCCTTCAACGGTAGGATATTAACTTCTAGTTCTAGGAGATGACCAAGAACTTTGGCAATAGTCTTCATTGTCTTGGGAATCTCTTGGATCACTCTCACTGCTGCTAACATTCTTTCTGAGAGGTTCCAGCAGAGTCCAGCCCTGCCCTGTTCTCTAGGTTCCTAACAGCAAAGCAAGGTATAATTTTTCCAAACTGCAGTTTGGGAAACCAGAGTTTATTTGGGCTTACTCACAGAGCAACCAGTGATGGAAGGGCGCTCCCCTACTGAGGCCATATAGCAAATTATGTATTTCCGAAAGGACCTGGTGGGTGCTGCCACCCACCCAGATGGTGAAGGGGGCTAGTCTCCTCCCAGCTTCTTCTGCTCATACCTTAGTCCCTTCCCCATGTACAACCCAGGTCACTGGTTGGTTGGGAGGGGTAGCTGACTCTACCAACTCCTCTCTTCCTATGGAGTACCAACAGTCACATTTGTTTGTGCTGATCCAATCAGGCAGATGCAGCTTGGAAGGTGGAGGACAAATTAATGCAACACCTCACCTTCAACTCTGGCTCTTACATTCTTTCTGCCAACCTTTTCCAAAAGAGTCCATGAGCCTTGGAGGGGGTGGCATATATGAAGGACAATTGCTTTTCCACTGTGGTGAGATACTGCACTCTTGGGCCTTTTCGTCTTCTGTCTTCAATGGACTTCTGGTCTAGTTCAGTGGTATTCCTTCTACTATAAAAACACAGATAGAAAAAAGCAGGAACATCTAAACAAACAAAACTTGCAGTGGCTCCCCATTGGGGCCAATACTTCCCCTGCCACTGGGGGTCAACCTTTCTTATAGTTTCAGATGTGTATTCCTCCATGACGAGTGGCCTTAAATCCAATTGGAAATTTGCTGGTTGTACATATACTAGATGAGTCAGTATTGCACCAACAGGAATATCTTGCTTGCCATCTGATAGTGGAGCATGCAGGATTCATCATTAAGCAGAACTTTGTGGCACCATTCTCCCCTAGTGATCTGCATAGCATCTGCCAGCACTATGAAGGCCAGCCATCAAACTGTAGGGAGTTTCCAGTTTGCTCCCAGCTAGACCTCTCCTTTCTATTCTCACATCATGTCACATCTTCAGCAATAGGATCTTACTGTCTGCTTCCAGTGTGCAATCAACATTAGTGGCAATGGCCTTTATTATAGAGGGATCCTCCCGGGTTTCCCTGGCCAACAGGTCACAGAGAACAACCCATCCCTGGCACTGGAATTTTCAGTTAACAACTGTATGAGATACCTTTCTATTCTTTGGTGTCTGTAGGCCCAGGTTTGTCAATGTTTCTTAACCATTATGGTGGATATCACTTACGCCTTACCTGATCATAAAGATCCAAAGAATTGTACAGCTATGCCTGGCCCTTTTACACTGTGTGAATGTAGATTTCATTCTTATTTCTTCAGGTGTACTTGATATCTTTCAAATGAGTTTCACATCTATAAAACAACCAGAAGTTAACATTATATAGTAATTCAAATATAAACAAGGTCTAACACAGCATGGAAACACTTTATCCATCTGTATCAACTGTTTTCTCAACAGATTCATGGTGGGTACAATGGCATGGATAAGAGGCCTTAATTTAGTTAGTTCTTTACTATCTTTAGTCATCTCTTTGAAGCCATTTGGTGTCCTAGAGGTTTTACATTGAGCCTCCCTGCAGTTTGTTATCCTTGATAAACTCAATGGCACTGGCTCAAGCTTCCTGGCTCTACACAGGAACGTGGAAGAATAAGGCCCCCTTGGCCCCTGTTGCTCCTCTGGGCCAGGCAGGTCCTGGGCGCCACAACTGTTGTCTCTCCATTGACTACACAGGCTGCTGGAGGAGGAACTGCCGGGCAAACTGTCTCCACCCCTCAAACAGAACTTTTGGCAGGAGAGAAACGTACCATGTTTATTCTGTGGAGTGGTTACTGTCCACCCCTGGGGTAGTTTTTATCTTCTGTATACCTTGTGTGAAGTCTCCTTCAGGTTTTAAAGGATTCCAGAAACTCTATAACACAGAATTTGGCTTTTTGTCAATTTTTCCTTTAGGAATTTGGGCTGGACACAATTTTTGCCACATTTGCCTTCAAGTAACCGAAGCAGACCTCTTTGTCTGTTTTATCTATTTCTTTTAGATTTTCTATTTTTTTACAGACATACTTTATACGCTGGTCTAAGTCACTTAAATCTGTCAAAACCTATCCTACCTTATAGAGATCCTGCCCCAGTAGGGGACTCTGCACAGCCACTAAAGCTCCATACCAATGTCGAGGTCCTTGCTCAATCAAGTCCTTCTTTAAACCGCTACTGAACACAGTTCTATCTAGTCCAGTGAACAGGGCACCACACATTTCTTTTCTCATACCTAGTTTTCTCAGTAGTGCCTGTCCCTCTTCTATTGTCCTCCAGCCCCGGATATTCATGGGAATCTCCACCAGTGATAAAACCAAGCATCTCTAATTACTCATACAAGCCAGTCCAGCAGAGACTGATTCCCCCAGTACTCCCTCAGATTATGCAGCCTATATCTTAAAGAGGATGGGTGGTTATATTGCTCAGCTTTTCTGCTTCTGCAGCACTTAAACTAATATCATCTGCTCCCATGTCCCATAATCTTCACAAGCCAGGTGATGAGGCGCTCTTTCACTGTTTGTTTGAATGTCTTCCCTAGTTCCAACAGTTCCAGTGCTCAGTACTCTGATTGCCAAACTCTCCCACTTGTTAAGGTCCCCATTAGTATGCTGAAACATGGATTTTTCCGTTCTTTGCATTAAAGGTTGAACTTGAGGGGTATCTTTAGCTTTTTATGGGTTGCTCCCTTCCTTATCAGTATCTGCCTTCTCCCATAGGTTCCAGGTTGAGGGGTCCCAAGATAAGCCTTGTATTATTGATCTAATCTGGACTTTCTTTCCTTTTCAACCTCCCAGCCTAGCCTAATGGCAGGCTAAAACTTTCATCTCTTTTTTTCTCTTTTATCTAATTTACCAGCAAGGACAGAGGCCAGTACCAAAGAGATCAGTCTCATATCCCTCTCTAGATTTGATTCCTCTCTTAAACCTTTAGTCTCCTTCTGGGCTACTGCTTCTGCTTGGGACATATTTCTTGTTACACCAAGCAGTGGCCAGGCTGCCTCTGCAGCTGCTTGCTGACATTTCCACCCTTGGCATGCTAGTCCAAGGGCTTGCAACGTTTGTTCTAGATATTTGGCTGTTCTCAAAGCATTTCTATATCCATGTGGAGGACCTCACTGGTCAAGTAGATGTGCCACTCCATACCACCTACAAGTGAATTGCCATCCTGGGATTTCTCCCACAGACATCATCCGCTTTGGTGGCTTCCCCTTAGTTAAGCATCTCACAATTGATTGCATGCCAAAATATCCTCTGCCCACACTCGCCCCTCGCACAGTTTCCTTTGGTTCCTGGTCTCTTTTCCCATATCAGAGGGCCTATAATCACTCTTTCCAAACTCATTCTTATTTTGTTATATCCTGCCGACTATGCTAACTGTTGCTAAAAGTCTTTCTGAGAGATAGTTGTGGCGTCCAGCCCCACCCTCCTCTCTAGGTCCCTAATGACAACGCGAAGTATGATTTTGCCAAACTGCAGTTTGGGAAACCAGAGTTTATTTGGGCTTAGTCTGAGCAATGGGCGAGGGAACGGGGCTCCTCTACTGCTCCATACAGCAAATTCTACCTTTCCGCAGGGACCCCGTGAACTGCTGCCACTCGTCCAAGATGGCAAAGGGGGCGAGTCTCCTCCCACTCAGACCTTAGTCCCTGCCCCAGTCCGTGTTACTGGTTGGCTGGTAGGCGTAGCCTACTCTCCTGGCTCCTCCATTCCTACAGAGTGTCAACAGTCAAGTTTGTTTGTTCTGATCCAAGCAGGCAGGTGTAGCTGAATGCGCTGTCCCCTTGGCAGGCAGAGAACAAATTCATGCAACACTCACCCACAAAGGGAGGCACCGTCTGTCTAGCACTGTGTTTCTTGCCAAACAACCCCTGGATACAAAGATGTACTAATGATTACACACTCTTGTGCATTTCTCGGGGGGCGGGTTGGTGGCATCACATTTCCCTCTGCGTTCCCTAGCCCTCCGTGATTCATTCATCTCTGTTCTTTTTCATTCTGTCCGACCTCCCTCCTTCCTTCTCACTCCCAACATCCGAATTATTCCCATCATCTTACCATTAATACCTGTCCCCCTCCACCCCGCCTCTTCTGCCCCCCCACTGTGACACCCTACGTGTCCCTCTCTCCTCTCCTCCCTAGCAGACACTCCCACTTCCCCACATAGCCCCACTATCCCCCTTTCTCAGGTTCTTCCTTTTCCTTTACCTTGGTGTATCCCTTCTCTTGTCCTGGCTCCTGGTGTCACACCAGGATATACACTCACATACAGGGAACTGGTGCTACAATCCACAAATGAGGGAGAACGTACATCACTTGCTTTTCTGTATTGTGTTACTTCGCTCAATATAACACTCTCGAGTTCCATCCGCTTACCTTCAAATTACATTATTTCATCTTTTCTTAATGCCACTTGAAATTCCATTATGTAAATGTACCACATTTTTATTATCCATTCATCAGTTGAGGGACATTTACGTTGTTTCCATTTCCTAGCTATTGTGAAGAAAGCAGCAATAAAACATGGATGTAGAGGTATCTCTACAATAGAATGAGTCCTTTGGGAATATGCCAAGGAGTGGTATAACTGGATCATATGGTAGATTCATTTTTACTTATTTTTGAGAGTCCTCCACACTGCTTTCCATAATGGTTGCATGAGTTTACATACACACCAGCAGTCAATGATCATTCCCCTTTCTCTACATCCGATCCAGCATTTGTTGTCTTTCATTCTCTTGATCTTAGCCAGTCTGAATAGGTTGAAATGGAATCTTAAAGTGGGTTTTATCTGCATCCTCTAATTGCTAAGAATGTTGAACACTTTTTAAGGTGTTTCTCATACATTTTTATTTCTTTGTTTGAGAATTCTCTGTTCAGGTCTATAGTCCATTTTTTTATTGGGTCATTTATTTTCTCCTTTGGTTTTTGAGTTCTTTGTATATTCTGAATGTTAATCTTATGTCGAATGTGTGGCTGGTAAAGATTTTCTCCCACTCAGTGGGTTTCCTCTTCATTTCCATGATTCTTTCTTTTACTATACATAATCTTTATAACTTAGTAAGGTCCCACTCATTGACTGTTTACCTTAATGTCCTTTCTAATGCCTAGATCTTGGACGGTACTACCCATATTTTCTTCTGGCAGTTTCAAAGTTTAAGGTTTTATATTGAGGTTTTTGATCTATTAGGAGTTGGGTATTGTGCAGGGTGAAAGAGAAGGATCCATTTTCATTCTTCTACAGATAGAGATCTAGTTTTGCCAGTACCATTTGTTGAAGATGCCATCTTTCCTCCATTGTGTGTTCTTGGCAGCTTTGTCAAATATAAGATGGCTGAAATTGCATGTACTCTTCTATTATGTTCCATTGATTTACATGTCTATCTTTTGTGCCAATACCATTGCTGTTTTTATGTCTGTATCTCTGTAGTATAATCTGAGATCTGGTATAGTGATCTCCCCAATATTACTGTTTTTGTCCAAAATTGCATTGAATTTATAGATTGTTTTTGGTAAGATGGTCATTTTCACAATATTGAATCTACCAATCCATGAGTACCGTAGACCTTGTATGTGCTAATGTCTTCTATTTCTTTCTTTAAAGATTTTAAAGTTTCATTGTAGAGATCTTTAATGTCTTTGGTTAGGTTTTATTCCTAAGTATTTAAAATTTTTTGTGGTTATTGTCAATGGGAGGGTATAGTTAAATGCTTTCTCTAATTGCTTGTTATTGGTATATAGAAAGGCTACTGATTTACATAAGTTGATATTGCAACCTGCAACTTTACTGAAAGTGTTAATAATTTCTAACAGTTTTCTAGTGGATTTTTTGGAATCTCTTATGTGCAATATCCCTGCAAATAGAGATAACTTGACTTCTTTTCCAATTAGTACTCCTTGATTTCCTTCTCTTGTCTTATTGCTGTTGCAACAGTTGTATATAGTTTTAATTATGTTGATGTATGTCCTCTCCAGACATCTAAAAGTCCTTCTAGATCTTTCAACATGAATACATGTTGGATTTTGTCAAAGGTCTTTTCTGCATCTATTGAGATGACCATGTGGTTTTTGTCTTTAAGTCCATTTATATGTTTTGTTACACTTTTTGACTTATGTATATTGAAGCACCCCTGCATCTCTGGAATAAAGCCTACTTGATGTGTGTCTATGCAGTTTGTGAGTATTTTGTTGAGTATCTTTGCATATATGCATTAGGGATATGGGTTCAGAGTTTTCTTTCTTGATTGTATCTTTACCTGCTTTTGGTATTAGTGTGATACTGGCTTCATAGTAGGAGTTTGGGAATTCTCCATCTGTTTTTATCTTTTTGAATAATTAAAACAGAATTGATTGTAGATATTTGAATGTCTGGTAGAATTCTGTTGTGAATCAATCTGGGCCTAGGCTTTTTTTAGTCTGGAATTTTTGTGTCACTGTTTTTATTTCCTTATTTGTTATGTGTCTGGTAAAGCTGTCAATCTTCTTGGTTTAACTTTGGTGGTGTCCCTGGTTTTAGAAGTTCATCCGTTTCTTTAAGATTTTCGAATTTAATGGAGTGAAGATTTTTAAAGTATTCCTTCAGAATATTCTGGATATTTTTGGTCTCTGTTGTGATGTTTCCCTTTTCATCTCTGATTTGGTTAATTTGGATTTGCTCTTTCTTTCTTTTGGTTAACTGTACTAGGGATCTGTGTATCTTGTTTAACCTTTCAAAGAAACAGCTCTTAGATTGATTGATTTTTTTGGTATTATTTTCTTTGTTTCTATTGCATTAATTTCTGCTCTGATTTTTGTTATTTTTTCTCATCTACTAGGGTTGGGGTTGGTTTGTTCTTGGCTTTCCAGAGTCTTGAGTTGTACTCTTAAATCATTTGCATGTGCTCTTTCTGATGTTTTAATGTAGGCATTAAGAGCTAGAAACTTCCCTCTTAGAACTGCTATTAAGGTCTCCTATAGATTTTCTTGTGTGCTATTCTCATTTTCATTTAGTTCCAGGAATGTTTTTATTTCTTTCTTAATTTCTTCTTTGACCATTCATCATCCAGGAGTGTGTTGTTCAATCTCATAGTTCATGTAGTTACTAGAGCTTCTTTTTCAGTTGATTATAAGCTTTATTGCACTATGGTCTGATAGAATGCATGAAAGTATTTCAATGTTTTTGTATTTGTTTAGCTTTGTTTTGTGTCCCAGAATGTGGATAATTTTAGAAAAATTTTCATGGGCTGCTGAGTAGAAAGTGTATTCTTTGATGCTTGTGTGGAATATTCTGTAGACATCTGTTAGGTCCATTTAATGTAAGATGTCATTTAATTCAGATATCTTTCTGTTTATTCTTTGTCCAGTTGACCTGTCTATTGAAGATAGTGGGGGTATTGAAATCACCTACTGTTACTGAATTGGGGTTAATCTCTGTTTTATTCCTAGAGTACTGTTTTTATGAAATTGGGTGCACCAGAGTTTGGTGCATATATGTTAGTGATTGTAATATCTTCTTGGTCAATTGTACCTTTGATTAGAATGAAGTGACCCTTTGAAATGATCTTTTCTTAATAGTTTTAATTTGAAATCTATTTTGTCAGATTGCAATGCCTGCTTGCTTCTTAGAGCCATTTGCTTGGAATATTTTTTCCCATTCTTTCACCCTAAGGTAGAGTCTATCCTTGAAGTTGAGATGAGTTTCTTAAAGACAACAGAAAGATGGGTTTTCTTTCTTGATCCATTCAGCTAGGCTGTGTCTTTTGAGGGGGGAATTGAGGACATTGATATTTAGTGTTATATTGAAATATGTGTATTGGGTACTGTCATTTTAATTTCTTTGTGTTTGTGGCCCTATTTTGTGTTTCCATTATTATACCTTTCTTTTTTTTCTTTCTGTAATCTCTTGGATTACAAAGAAAGGAGTATCTTTCTTTGAACCTTTATATTGCTTCAGGTATTCTCTATAAGGCTGGTCTGGTGGACATGAATTCTTTCAGCCTATTTGTGTCATGAACAATTTTCCATTCCCCTTCAACTATGGTAGATAGTTTTGATGGATAAAGTATTTGAGTTTGACATCTATGTTCATTTAGAGCTGGGAATACTTTTGTCCAGACTTTTCTGGCTTTCGTACTTTGCATTGAAAAGTCTGTTGTAATTTGGATGGATTTTCCTTTGTATTTAACTTGGTTTTCTCTAGCAGCTTTTATACCCTCTCTTTGTTCTGTACATTTAATGTTTTTGCTATGATATGCCATGGGGAGTTTCTTTGGTCACGTCTAATTGGTGTTCTATGTGATTCTTGAATTTCTATAGGTAAATCTTTCCTTAGTTTAAGGAAGTTTTCTTCTGTAATTATGTTGAAGATCTGTTTAATGTCATTGGCCTGAGAATCTTCTTCCTGTATGCCTATAATTCATAGAGTTGGTCTTTTTGTGTTGTCTCACATGTCCTCAGTATTACATTCTAGTTTTCTTTCTTTTAATTTACATTGTCTTTGCTTAAAGAGTTCAGATCTTCAACTTTGTCATCCAGTCTTGACATTCTGTTTTCTGGTTCATTCACTCTGTTTGTGGGGCTCTTTGTTCTTGTTTCCAGTTGGCTTAATTAGTTTCTCAATCTCATGTTCATTTCCATTTGGGTTTTCTTCACTATTTCTATTTTTTTGTGAATTCACTTTTCAGGTCGTGAATTTTGATATTTGATATTAAGCCGCATAATTGTATGTTCTTGAGCTTCCACCACAAGCTTATGCCTTTTTTCTGAGTTCTTTGAGTTGTTTGTCTCTTTTCTGTAAAGTTCTTTGACCATTGTATTCATCACTTTTCTATTGCTGTGACAGAAACACTGACCAAAGGAACTTCCAAAGGGGCAAGAGTTCATCATGACTGGTGGAATGGTAGCAGAGGTGGCTATAGCAGATGCAGCAGCTAAGCGTTCACATCCTCAAGCAGGCACAGGAAGCAAAGCATGATTGGAGATTTGACAAGGCTTAAGAATTCACTATGCCAACCCCAGTGACATGCTTTCTCCAGCATGGCCAGACCTTCTATGACCTCCCAAAACAGAGCCACCAACTGGGCACAAAATGTCCAAATACTTAACCTATGGTGGACATTTTCATTCAAACCACCACAGTCATGTTTATAATTGTTCTTTCAAAGTGTTCCTCAGGGTAGTTCTTTTTGCAGTGCACTTCTATTGGACTAATGGGTTTGGGGGGACATATTCTCATGTTTTATTATACTGTTTGTGTTTCTACACTGCTGTTTGGGCATATGGGTACTCTTTGCTGGCTATGTGTCCAGTAGGAATTTCTACTCTGCTTCTGTTTGGTTCTGTTTATATTGTTTATGTAGCTTGGTTGCTTTTTGTTCAGGAATGGAAAGTAAATTGATGTGTGTTTCAGATTCTTGCAGGGTGGTAGACTGGTCTGGGTAGTTGATAGGGCAGGGTATTGGGTCGGCTGATAAGGTTAGTAGGAAGGCTGGTCTGTGTCAGATCAGAAGCCAGTGGAGCCTATGCTAAGGAGTTTAGCTAATCTGGGTTAGGAGCTAGTCCAGAGGGGAAGTAATTAGAGCCCGGCTGGGGCCAAGGCTGTCAGAGGACAGGGTGGGAGTGGGCCAGAGGAATGCAATAGAGACGTGGTGGGTGGTATCTAGCTTACCAGATTCCAAAGTGGGCAAGTCTGTCTGACTGATCAGGAGCTGGGGAAAATGGGGTGGGAGAACTGCCTGAGGACTGACTTAGGGATCTGCAGTGGGCTGGTCCAGGTTAGGAAGCTGTCCGGAGATCTGAGGGGAGGAAATTTTTGTTGATTCTTGATACATAAATACTATATATTTTAATGTATTCATCATTCACCTCCAAACTTTTCTCTTTGTCTAATGTACTTTTTTATCTCCAGAAGCTCAATTAGTTGCTTCACATTTTCTGTAGTACATAAATGAAGGTACACTGGATTTGTAGAAGTTAGAGAAAATTATGGAAAACCTCTTGGTGACTGGGAATGGAAAAGCTCAAACGTCAGGGCCTGGGTACCCAGGACCATGTGTGGAGTCACAACTTAGACTGCTCATCAAGGGAGGTAGGAAGTCCATTTGTGAGAATCAGTCTCTCTCGACTAGAAATTTCGAATGACAGAAACCTCCCCCATGGAGCATTTTGATGAAACATGGGATTATTTTGCTTGAATAGTGGAGTATTATAATGAAACAATAGAACATTGTAGTGAGGCAGTTGATAATTGTATTAGAATTTTGGAGTATTGTCATTAACTAGTAGGGGACTTGGACAAGACAGAAGATCCTAGTGATGAGTTACGCAGCATTTTGTTGAGATTGTGGGGCATTGTAATGTAACGATGGAGAATTTTGGTGATACAGCAGAGCATTGTTCACTATCTCATCACAATGCTTCATTGTTGCATCACAGTGATCTTTTGTCCTACCATAATGCTCCCCTGTCTCACACAGTGTTCCACTATGCATGAGTGGTGCATTGTCTTGCTCTAATACTCCTTTATTACATCAAACTGTCCACTGTCCCATCACAGGCATCAAAATACTCCACTACCTCATCACAATGCTCCTTTATTTTATTACAATAATCCACTGTCTAATCATATGCTCAACTATCTCAAGACAGTGCTCCACTGTTGCATCATAGTGATCCACTGACCTATCACTGTGCACCACTATCTCAACACAATTGTCCCATCACAGTGCTCTGTTGTTACATGAAAATGTTCCACTACCATATCACAAGACTCCACTTTTACATCACAATGGTAAACTCCAATCACAGTGCTCCCTGTCTTATCACAATGCTCCATTGTTGCACCACAGAGCTATAGTGTTCTATCCCAGTGTTCCATTGATTCATCACAGTAGTCCGCTGCCCTATCTCAATGCTCTATTGACTCATTCCAATGCTCCATTGTTGCATCAACATGTTCCAGTGTCTAAACACCATTTTCCATTGTTATACTCAAAGGTCCAATATTCTATAATACTTCTCCATTGTTGCATTATAATGGTCCACTGTCACATTGTCACATCACCAATACTCAATTGTTTCATAACAATGCTTCATTGTTTCATCATAATGGTACATAATCCTATCCTAATGCTCCATTGTTACTTCACAATGATACCCTGTTCTATCACAATACTCTCTTGTCTTATAACAATGCTTCATTTTTGCAACACATTGTCAAATATCATAATGCTCCAATACTGCCTCCCAATAGTACACTGTCCTATCACATTGCTCCATTATTATGTCATAGTGATCACTTGTCCCATCACAATACTCAATTGACTCATAACAATGTTTCATGGTTTCATCATAATGATCCACAGTCCTATCTTTTTTATATCACAATATTTCCATGTCCCATTACAATACTCTGTTCTCTCATACAGTGCTCCACTGCCACTGTCCTGTGACAGTGAATATTTTTGTATCACAATGCTCTATTTGTGCATCACATCATAGTGCTCCACGACCACATAACATGCTCCATCTTTTCACAATAGTCCAGTATCTCATCACAGTTCACATTACAATGGTCTACTATCCCATCACAATTCTCCCATATCTCATCACAAGCTCCATTTGATTTATCACAATGGTTCACTGTCCCATCATAATACTCCTATTACATAACAATAATTCATTGTTACATTACATGGTTCACTTTCTCATCATTATTCTCCATTTCAGTATCCCAAGGGTCCACTGTCCTATTACATTGTTCCATTGTTGTATCATAATGTTACACTGTCCATCATAATATTCAATTGTTTCATAATAATGCAACATTTTTTCCTCATAATGGTTCACAGTCATGTTCCAGTGCTTCATTGTTACAATGCTCCTGTGTCTCATACAGTGCTCCATTTTTTTTCATCACAATTGCCTGTGTCCTCACCTCTGTGGAAACTCTTATATCACAATGGTCCATTGTAACATCACATTGCTAAATAGTATTATCAAAATACTCATTTATTAAATCACAATGGTTCTCTGTTGTATCACATGCTCATCTGTGTCACCACAATGGTTAACTGACTCACAAAATACTCCACTGTCTCATCACAATGTTCTATTGTTCTATCCCAATGCATTACTGTCTCATCACAATACTCTACTGTCCTATCACAGTGCTCCCCTATCATAACAATTCTCTATTTTTGCAACACTGTAATCCACTATCATATTAAAATGGTCCATTGTCTCATCACAATACTTCACTTTTGCATCACAATGTCTTACTACAATGCACCACTCTCTCATCACAGTGGTCCAGAGTCCAGCATTGTCTCATCACAATTGGCAACTGTTAACATCACAATTAGCCTTTGTTGCATCACAATGGTCCAGTGTCCTGCCACAATGCGCCACAATCTCATCATAATCATTAACTCTCCCATCACAATGCTCCACTGTCTCATCACAATGCTCCATTGTTGCATCACAATACTCCAGTCTCATTGCATGTTGGAGACCAAGTGACCTCTGTCTTGCCCTTCTGCAAATGTAATATCCTGACACTTGTTGATATCAATTATGTTATTCAGTCTCTTAAGTGCCTCTTAGAGTTTCTTATTGTTTAGCAAACAAGGTCCCCCATCCGTAGCTGCCTTGGGCTACACATGCCCTTGGCTCCTGGTTCTTCCAGTGATTTGTATCCTAGCAACCTTAGTCCATGCCCCACTTAGCCCCTGCCTCATTTCCTAATGTCTTCTTCCTGATATTCATAACCTTATGATGGGCCTCTGTCTCTGTTAATTACCACATTCCTGTATGGGTGCCTGACTCCTCCAAATTACATATACCCCCTAAAAGAATAAAGATTTGCTGATTTGATCAGGAGATTGTCTTGTTGGCCCTCCGTGTTCCCTCTTGTCTCTTTCTCCCCAGGTTTCTGAGGACTCGTGCTCTACTGAGGCCAGCGGGCCGGGGCAGCAGTGCTCTATTTTTATATTATATTGGTATACTCTGTCTCCACTCTCATAATGCTTCACTCTCTCATCACAATGATCCATTGTGGAAGTACAATGGTCTGCTCTAACAAAGGGCTCTACTGATGAGTTGGTGGTCCATTGTCCCATCCGTTATCTCAACACCAAGCTTTATTACATCAAATTGTGCACTGTCCCACACAATGCTCCCCTTTCTTATCCCAATGCTCCATTGTTACATTCCAATTTCCACTGTTCCATAACAATATTCCATTGTTGTATTCAAGATTCTACTGTCCTATCACAATGCTTCACATTTACCTCTCAATGGTTCAATGTTCTTTCACACTACTTCATTGTTGCATCATAATAGCTCACTGTCCCATAATAATACTTAATTGTCTCATAGCAATGTTCATTTTTCCTGATCCATTATTGCATAACAATATTTCCCTGTCCCATAGCAATACTCTCCCATCTAAGTGCACTATTTTCTCCTCACAGTGCTGTATTATTGAAACACAATGGTCCAATGTCCCATCACATTGCTTCACTATCTCAGTGCAATGCTCCACTATTATATCATATTGGACACAATGCAATACTTTCTAAAACATTGCTCCATTTTTCATGATAATTATGCACTATACTATTACAATGCACATTTTTTGCAACACAACAATCAACTGGCCCATTATAATGCTCTCTTGTATCATTATAATGCTCTATTTTGGGATCATAGTAGTCTGTTGTCCTGGCACAATGCTCCTGTTACAATGGTCTGCTGTCTCATGACAGTGCTGAAATGCTCTATTGTTGCAGCAAATGGTCCACTCAACCATTACAATGTTCACCTGTCTCAGTGTTCATTTTTGTATCACAATGGTCCACTCTCCTATCACAATGCTTCATTTTAACTCACAATGGTCTACTGTTCCACCACAATGCATTACTGTGTTGCGACAGTGCTCCATTTTTTTTTCAAAATGGTCATAATGGACCTATTACAGTGTTCTCCTGTCTCATCACAATTTGCTTCATTGTTGATTAACATGGTTCACTGTCCCATCACAGTGTTTCACTGTCTTATCACAATGATCCATTTTTGTTTTTTTTATTTCATTATTTTTATTTTATGTGTATGAGTGTATTGCTGCATGTATGTAAGTGAGACAGAAGAGGCATTGGACCCCCTGGAACTGGAGTTACAGATGGATGTTATCTGCCATGTGGGTGCTGGGAATCAAACCTGGGTCCTCTGCAATAGTAGCCAGTGCTCTTAACCACTGAGCCATTTCTCCAGCCCCAATGACCCATTTTTGTATCATAGTGCTCCACTTTCCTATCACAATGCTCCATTATTTTTTCAAAATGGTCGTAGTGGCTGTTTGTCCTACCATAATGCTCTACTGTTTCATCACAGTGTTTCATTTTGTATCATTTTGTATCACATTGTCTGATCACAATGGTCAGCTCCTATAACAATATTCTACTCTATTGTGACATGCTCCATTCTTGCATCTCAATCGTCCTATGTCCTATCAAAATGCTCCCCCGTCTGATAATAATGCTCCATTTTCTCATCACAATGGTCCACTGTCCTATGACAGTGCTCGGCTGCTTCATCACAATTCACTGTAGTCCCATCACACTGCTCCACTATATTATCATAATATTCCAATTTTGAATCATAATGGTTCACTGTTGTATCAAAATGCTCAATTGTTACATAACAATGATTCCATGGCCCATCATAATACTCTATCTCATGACAATACTTCATTGTTGTAACACAGTGATCGATGGCCAATCACAATACTCCACTCTCAGGACAGTGTTCCCTTATTTCAACCCAATGGTGCACTCACATCACAGTGCTCACCTGTTTATCACAGTGCTCCATTTTTGTATCAAAATGGTTCTCTGTCTCATCACAATGGTTCACTATCCTGAACAATGGTTTGCTCTCATCCCAATGCACCATTGTTGCACCTCATTGATCCAAAGCTCCTGATTTTCATTCATCACAATGCTCCTGTTTTTCATCACAATTCTCCAATGACCATCACAATGGTTCATAGTCCCATCAAAATGCTCCATTGACTCTTCAGAATATTGAAATTTGAGTTACAGTGGTCCAATGTGACAGAATGCTCCATTGTTACATAACAATGACCCACTGGACCATCATAATGCTGTTATCTCATGATAACACTCCATTATAAAAATAGTCCTCTCTCCCATCTTGATGCTCCACTCTTTCATCACAGTGCTCCATTGCTGTATCACAATGGTCATCTGTCATATCGCAATGGTCCACTGTCCTAGCATAATGCTTCACCCTCTCATCATAATGCTCCATTGTTTCTTCCCTATCATATTGTTGCTTCCTATCACAATTCTGCATTGTTACATCACAGTGGTCCAAAATACCATACAAACAGAGGGCTCCCCTGTTTCATCAGAATGCACCATTTTACATAGCAATGGTACATTGTCCCATCACAGTTCTCCACTGTCTCATCACAATGCTTCATCCTTGCATAATGTATCATGAATTTTTCATAGTGAGGCTCAGCCTTCAGCCCCACCCCAAACCCAGGTTTGAACCGACAGAGCAGACAGAGAGTGCTCTTTGGAAAAGTGGATTTATTCCAGGGTACTTACAAAGGATCCATCCCCAGGGCAAGAGGGAGACAAGGGTGTTGTATGGCAGGGGGGGGGCTGCATTCTCTTAAGGACCTCCCGGGACATGGAACACATGTGCGAGCATGGCGACCTCATTCTGCGCCCCCCTCTCCTCCTCCCAGCCTTCCCTGAATTTCTGCTAAATCTCCCCGCTTAAGTCATTGGTTAGTTGGATGTCAATCATATTTGGAAGTCCATTCCTCACAGCAGACAGAGAGAAAACCACTTTTCTATGCAACATCCCACCCATTTTTCTCTCTGGCTCTCACATACTTTCCTGTAGCACCTGTGCTACAACTGCACTCGAGTCTGACCGGTGAGGGGCTGAGGAATTAAGGACAAAGACACATACACACACTTGTAACACAAAAGGAATCTCCGTTTATTCTGAAAAGGTGCTCATATATATATATGCACCCAGCAGGTGACAGTGAAAACTTGCAAGGAGTTTGGTAGGGGGCAACAGTTCAGGTTTCCAGGAAACATCTGAGTACATGACGTGCACCTGGCATCAGAACAAAGGAGTTGCAGTTAGGCCTCTAAAGGTCAAGTTGTTCACATAGAAACTGCAGCTGACAAGCTGAAGCTAGTTCCTGGCTGGGAACCTAGCTGAGAAAAAGGCATGGAGGGAGGCCAGAGCCCTACATGTCCCCCTTTTTCTTTTAGTAAATGAGCGCCTGTTTTAGGTTACCAAGGATGTTAGTGTCCGTCATTGGAAAACCAGCCACAACATCTGGCCATAGAGGCTGATTCCCTGTCTTAGGTTGGCAGACACCCCCTTGTGTTTACCCGTCTCTGGACACTCATTTCACATAGGTCAGCAAATTCTGGTAGTTGTAATGTAGGGTGGTGGGCTTGGGACTGAGAGGCCATGCAAATTAACTAGAGGCTAGCGAGTCATAACCCAGCATCCTTAGGAACGAACTCTGAACACATAAAGGGAGGGAATACAGGGGCAAATCCAGGGGAATCAGGCATCATGGCGATTATTCCAGTAATATAGCAAAGGCTTACTCTTATGCTAAAAAATATAAAATGTTAGTAACAAAAAAGAAGGCACAATAAACATCCTCCTTTAAAATTTAGCCCTCTTGGGTTCTAAGTATCATCAACTCCATAGATGTAAAACGAGCCTTGATAAAACCCATCAGGTGATTAAGAATGCAAGGGCCACAAGTAATAGTAAGTACAAAAATAAAAAACAGCCCAGCTATTGCTGAAAGTAGGGAAGTGAGCCAGGGGGATCTAAAAAGACTGACTCATACCAGCTCTGATTGGAAACTTTTCCATTTTCTCGCTCCTGTAACCTTCGTCTGATTTCATCTAAAGACTGTCTGATCACTCCGGAATGATTCACATAAAAGCAGCACTGTTCTCCTAAAGCCACACATAATCCCCCTTTTTCCATCAAGAGCAAGTCAAGACTTCACCGATTTTGGAGTGCCACCTCAGCCAAAGAGGAGAGGGATTCCTCAAGGCGATGGATGGTGCCTTCGATTGATTTGATATCTAGGTCAATTGCTTGTTGAAGGGCTCTATAGTTTTGGTCTTGAAGAATTAGGGCTGAAGTTCCGACTCCTGTGGTGGCAACTATACCAATGCCCAAAAGAGTAGTCAGAATGACAGCAGCTGCGCCTAGGGCTGGCTTGCTTGGAGCAATGCCCAGGAGTGGGCCCAGCCTCAGCCTCGAGATTGGAATGATAAAATAGGTGAGGCACCAACTGGACTGAAACACAGAACTCTTGAGTATGATTAAGGACGAGGGAATGAAGGCAGGGCGTCACTCCAGAAGTGCAGGCCCACCAGGTGGAATTAGGCGCAACAAGATAGGGCGAGGAAGCATTAAAAGCAACAGGATAGGTGGAATTGCAAAGGTGACTATAAGGACCAGGGACAAAAGTCCCGATAGGAACCATGCAAAGCCCCGAACCATAAATTTGGGTAATAGAAGTCTGTGGCAGCTCGTAGGGGAAAAACTCTGCAAGAGATGGAGTTTGAGGAAAAAGAATAAATGGCACAAACAGCTAACCCATCATAAAAGGGAGGTCTGGAATCCAGGCAAAACCAACACTGTGTAGTAAGATTAGGGTTGGTCGCATTAAGAACTGTAAAGGTAGCAACAAGCAAGCCAAAAGGTCTAAGAGAAGGGCTCAAGGAGGGAAAAAGTGTAGAGGTGGGGATAAGAGAAGGAGAGGAAATATTGGGGATAACAGGAGTAGAGGTAGGGAGAGAAGGAGGAGTAGGATTGGGCTCAGAAGAGACGGGTATAGAGACGGGTTGGATCCATGTGGATGTGGACAGTAAAAAGTACCACGGGGTCAGCACCCAAAGCATAAAGTCTCAAGCCCCAGGTAAGCCCATTAATCCATTTATCTTTATTGCCCGGATTTCGACCTTGGGTGGTAAAATTTAAAATTAGAGGGTTGCAAACCTGTTCACATGGACCACGGAATCCCCCACCCCGTTTGCCTCCCCATCCCACGGAATGGGAGCCTGGAGCCTTATTTACTGTAATTAAATCAGTAGTAACTGGATACATCCAAGAAATGTATCTGGTGGATACACAATCCCAAGAGGCACAAAAAAAGGCAGATGGACCCCCGCATTTTTGTTTATGTTCTGTAGAACCGGCATTGCCGGGGCAGACATAGAACTAATGGCTCCTAGTCCGGCTATGAGTAAACTAAGTATTACACCCATAAGCCATTGCGGTGGGGCTGTGAAGGGGTTGATCCCAAGCTCCATCTGTTAAGGAGCAAAGGTCAAACTGAAGTGTGGGGAACCAAGTGTTAAGGGGATGGTTGCCAGAAGTTTGATTGATGGTTTTACCAGATACAGTATTGCTGATGATCCAGGTGAGATTCTGAACCTGATGGGGTGAGGGGTCAGCCGAACCAGAAGCCTTTGAATAGAAGAGTCCAACGCAGACAATCACCAGGCCCCAAATCCACATCATCCTCCAAAGAATCATCATGCTTTAGGTCCACAAGGTTTTCTGAAGAAAAATAAAGTAAAATGCCTCAGGGGAAACCAGTTCGCCTGGGTCAAGGAGTGTTAGTTCATAGCAAGGCTGCAAAAATGAGACCATAAAAAATTTTAGTGGCTAAAGTCATCAATCATATCAAGAATGATAATAAGAATCCAAACAAAAAGGCCAAGAATGCCGGACCAAATAATGATAGTAATGAACGCTGCAAGCCAGGACAGCATGTAGGGATTATCTCTCCAAGGATTCATGATGAGCGTTCTGGAAAAGGATAAAACTTGCCCTCAATTGGTAGAAAGAGAGGGTGTGGCAACACGAACAAAACGTTCAGACACCCATGAGGGGGATTCAGAATCTGAAGGAAAGACACAGACTGATCCCTAAGCCCAAACAAGCACAGGATTAGGCCCTCTCCATTGTCCTGTCGGGACATCTTTCCATTTTATGAGAGGTTTCTTGTCCCTTGGGGCCCGCCAATGTCTGTCAGCGGGGCTTCACCCAGAATCATTAACAGTCAGGAAATTAAGAATATAGAGTGATAGGGAAAGGGTGGAACTGGGGGTGGTTATGTCTTCTTGGTGATTATTTGACTGAAGCTTAGTAAGATAGGTCTTGAAGGTACGATGGCAGCGTTCTACAATAGCTTGGCCCTAAGGATTATAAGACATGCCTGCTTTCAAGGTAATATCAAAGGAAGCCCAAAAACGTACAAAGCAAGAGCTAGTATAAGCAGGGCCATTATCAGTCTTAATTGTTTTAGGAACCCCCATATAGACAAAAACCTGGAAGCAGTGGGCCTTAACATCTTCAACCTTTTCCCCAGAGCGTGCTGATGCAAGCATCATGGATGAATAATTGTCTACCACGACTTGAATATATTGTAGCTTGCCAAAAAAGTGAATATGAGTAACATCCATTTGCCAGATGTGATTAGGAAGGAGACAACCTGGATTAACACCTAAATGTGGAGGGGGGGGGGATTCTATACAGGTGCAACAATGCTTAACAATTTGGGTCGCCTGTTCTTTGGTCACATTAGTGTGGAACTTAAGTGACCCCGCATTTAAATGGAAGCGCTGGTGTAAAGCTTGAGCCTTAGCCAAAGGATCTTTGACAAGAACAGGGAACAAGAACTCATCAAGAGACTGGGTGAGCTCGTCAGTCATTTTATTTCCTTGACTCAAAGGGCCAGGGAGAGAAGTATGAGCTCTTAAATGGGAAACATACAACAGGTGAGAATGAGACCAAAGCAGACTCTGAAGTCGTAGAAGGGACTCATAGATGGTCGAAACTGAAGCAATATAGGGAACAGTTTCCAGAGGGCTAGTTATTTTGGCAACATATTGACTATCTGTATAAATATTTAATGGATCTTGGGGGAACAATTGTAATGCCAAAACAAAGGCCTGGATTTCTGAGGCCTGGGCTGACTAAGAGTTCAATTTCACTCTTTGGGAGACAGGAGGGGAAACTACAACGGCCGTGCCATTGGACAAGCCATCTGTAAAAACAGTTCTACCCCGAGGGATGGGCTGGGGGGAAATTATCCTGGGAAAAACTACAGGATGTATTTTTTAAAACTCTATATATTTATTGGGTGGATAATGGCAATCAAAGGTGCCATGTGTAGAGGAAAGAAAAACGGCCCAGTCCATATCATTATTTTGTAGCCATAGAATTTGGGATTTAGAAAGAGGGGAAATGATGTAATCTGCTTGTTTCCCAAAGGTCTGAACACTAATATTCTGAGCTTTCAAAAGAAGGGCAATTATTGCTGAAGGATAAGACTGAACAATTTTAGAAGGTGAGGCCTGTAAGTGAACCCATAAGAGAGGCCCAGTTTGCCAAAAGAGTCCAGTAGGAGAATGTTTTGAGCAAAACACTAAAAAGGACAAAGGTTTGGAATAGTCAACATAATTTAGATGGGCTTCTTCAAGGGCTTGCTGAATTAACCGAATGCAAGTGCATCCTTCTTGGGTAAGGGTACGAGGGGATGAGGGATCAGGATTTCCCTTTAGGATGACAAAAAGTGGTTTTAATTGCCCTGTAGTAAGCCTCAGGCTTGGTCAAATCCAGTTGATATCTCCAAGCAATTTTTGAAAATAATTTAGGGTGCCTGAGCACTCTACTCGTAGTGTAATTTTTTGTGGTCTTATCCCAGTCCGGAGTAACTGATGCCCCAAATACTGATAAGGAAACATTTGTTGAATCTTATCAGGGGCAATTATCAGATTGGCTTTGGTCAAAGAATCTTGGAGGGTCGCTAAGGCTGATAGAAGTAAACTCTTTTCCTCAGCAGCGAGGAGAATATCATCCATGTAATGAATAATGTACAAATCAGAATATGTTTGACGAACAGGATCAATAGCTAGAGAAACATACATTTGGCATATAGTAGGACTATTAGCCATGCCTTGAGGCAAGACTGTCCATTGATATCTTTTATAGGGCTCAGTTGAGTTTAGAGAAGGAACACTAAAAGCAAAGCGAGGAGAATCCTTCTCATGTAAGGGTATAGTGAAGAAACAGTCTTTAAGATCTGTAACAAACGTGTGCCAATCTTTCAGAATGGCAACTGGAGAAGGGAGCCCAGGCTGTGTGGCTCCCATAATTAGCATGATTTTATTAATTTCTCTTAAATCTTGTAAGAGTCTCCAGGCACCAGACTTTTTCTTGATAACAAGTATGGGCGTATTCCAAGGGGAAGTAGAGGGGACAATATGTGCAGCCTTTAGTTGTTCTTGAATCAAGACATGGGCAGCCTCCAGTTTTATCTTAGGAAGGGGCCACTGCTCCACCAATACAGAAACATCACTTTTCCAAGTAATGGCAATAGGACGGATGGTGGGACGTGCTGGAAGCAATGGAGCAATGGCCCCCATTAAAAATGTCCCAACCCTGCTTTATCATAGTTGGGCCTGATGGTGGAGAGTTTGTCTGAGACTGGGACAGGATCACCCTGGAGGTATTTTCCTAAGCCTTTACGTGTGCAAAATCCTTGATTTTTCATCATACGTTGGACTGGTTGAGTGGTAAGGACAGCCCCCATGGTATCTAAAACATCTCTGCCCCACAGGTTAACAGGGACATCAGGCAACACAAAGGATTGAAAGATACCTTCATGGCCCTCTTCATCTCTCCATTTTAGGAGTTGGGAGCTTTTGAAGGAAGCATGAACTGTTCCTATCCCTTTTACATCAATACCTGAATCTTGAAGTGGCCAAGCTTTAGGCCAAAAATTAAGTGATATAACCGAGGTATCTGCTCCTGTATCTAGTAGTCCTTTAAATGTCTTGTTCTCAACAAACATGGTCATCATGGGTCCGGAGTCTAGGGTAGAAACCCAACAAGCCATAGGTCCAGTAGAACCAAAGTCTCGGGTCCCTCTTTCTTTTTTGAGGAAAGGATTATTAGTTTTAAATTTAGGTGTTAAGATTAGTTGTGCAATTCTTGCTCCTTGGGGTATAGCAATGACTCCCTTAGTTGCTTCCACCACAATCTTAATTTCTCCCTGGGTGTCTTCATAAATTGTGCCAGGAATGACCCTAATCCCTTTTAATATGGCACTGCTTCTTCTGAATAGTAGACCTACAGACCCATGGACCCCGGTGTTTATGACTTGAGGTCTCATTAGGGGGGTTAATATTGCTCTGGTGGAGGTACAGAGGTCCAGACCTGAACTTCCTTGGGTGCCTCTATAGATGTCTTGGGTAGAAAGGAGTTTTGTTGGGGTATCAGTAGTTGTGGATGACCAAGTGTATTGAGAGCCCCATACACTTGGCTGTGGGGGGGTCCAGGGTGGACCCCTCCTCTCGTTTCCCTGAGGGGGAAGGGGATTGCCCTGGCCATCAGTTTTGGAACAACACTCATTAGCCCAATGGTTTCCCTTCTTGCATCTGGGACAGAGGCCTGGGGCGCATCTTTGAGTTTGATTAGTCTTGGGACAGTTTATCTTGAAGTGGCCTGCCTGTCCACAACGAAAGCAGGTCTTAGGCCTGGTGCCAGGATCGCTGGGTCCCCCTCTCATGGCTGATGCTACCACTTATTCCATAATGTGATGCCCATCAATGTCTCTGCACAATCGGATGTAGTCATTGAGGCTCTTATTTCTGTAGGGAAGGAAAGCCTCCTTGCAGTATTTATTAGTGTTTTCAAAGGCCAATTGCCTGACCATAGGCATGGCTTGTTCTGTGTCCCCAAACATCTTGCTAGCTAATTGTAGCAGGCAGTCAACAAATTCAGAAAAGGGCTCAGAGGGACCCTGCAGTATTTTGGACAGTTGGTCTCCAGTTGCTTTATTGGGCAGGGCTTTCCAGACCCTGGTAGCTGCGACTGCTATTTGGGCATAAACTGAGGGGTCATATGCTATTTGTGTAGTCAGATTTGAGTATTGGCCTGTTCCAGTTAGCATATCCAGATCCCTATTGGGAAATCCTGCAGCCGCATTATGGCCTGCAGTGACTTTACATTGTTCCTGGAATTCCCTGCTCAAAAGAAGAAAATCTCCACCTGAAAGCACCGCTCTGCAGAGCTGGAGCCAGTCACGGGGGGTGCAGGACAGTGCAGCAAATGACTCAAAGAGAATGACAGTAAAAGGAGCATGAGGGCCATAAGCCAATACTGCATCTTTGAGTTGTTTTATGTCTTTAAAGCTAAGAGGCTCATGTTGTCTAATAACCTGTTGGGCATTCTGAGGGTCAGTGGTTTCTAAAACCAGGAAAATGACTACCCCTTTAAAGGGATCCATCTCGTCACAGGGCACAGAAGGAGCGACAGAACTGGAGAGGTGGATTTGACGTTGAGAGTCAGGATTTCGGGGAGGAAGACGTGGCTCCAAAGATCATTTTTTAAGTTTTCTCTTGAGGGTACTGATCTCTTTAGTCATCTGTTCCTCCTTGCTTTTTTCATCCTCAGGAGTCTCTTTAAGTCTCATTTTGAGAACACTGATCACTTGAGTCAACCGCTCCTCCTCCTCAGACGAGGCTTCAGGGGGGAAGCCTCTGAAGCCTCCAAGGATTTAAGAGATTCTTTTTCCTGAACCTCCGCAAAAGTGGTGGCAGCCTCGGTCGATTGCTCTTTTATCTTGGTATTGTCACTGAGGAGAGCGTCTTTGACAAGTCGCCAGAGAGAGAATGTGGCAACGGGGACACTATTTGTACCTTCTTTTCGAAGGGTTTGTTGTAAGTCTTGTTTAACCTGCTCCCAATCAGGGACTGTTAAAGTTCCTGTAGCAAGAAACCAAGGACTTATTTTACAGAGTCTTTATAAAATCCCAGGCAGTTTTGTGCTTTATGCCATTGCTCTGCTTCTGCTAAAGTGAAACCAATTCATCTGTCAGCAGACCATGAGAGCCCATTGCTCCCATTTTAAATGCACCCCTTAATTACTTACTTTACTTTGAAGTGCTGGCCAGCCTTCCCGGGTGTTCCTTCAGCATCTCCCTTCTTTCCAGGTCTCGGGGGACCTCCACTTGTAGCGCCCGTGCTACAACTGCACTCGAGTCTGACTGGCGACGGGCTGAGGAATTAAGGACAAAGACACACACACTTGTAACACAAAAGGAATCTCCATTTATTCTGAAAAGGTGCTCATATATATACACCCAGCAGGTGAGTGAAAACTTGCAGGGAATTTGATAGGGGGCAACAGTTCAGGTTTCCAGGAAACATCTGAGTACATGACGTGCACCTGGTATCAGAACAAAGGAGTTGCAGTTAGGTCTCTAAAGGTCAAGTTGTTCACATAGAAACTGCAGCTGACAAGCTGAAGCTAGTTCCTGGCCGGGAACCTAGCTGAGAAAAAGGCATGCAAGGAGGCCAGAGCCCTACACTTTCCACCACCTCTTCCACAATAGCCCCTGAGCCATAAGAGTAAGGGGTTTGAGGAGGGAGAATAACAGGTATAGGATGATGTTCTTTATACTGTGGCATGGATTATCATCTTGCTTCAGTGATGCTCCTTCTACTGTAAAAGCACAATAATTGTAAAACAGCAACAACACCAATAACAACAGCAAAAGGAACATCTACACAAATACTGAATGACCTAACCTATGAGTGTAAACACAAGTGCTTAGACAATGCCTAAGTAGGCATATCATATTTATCTTGCAAACAACTCCCATAGCTTCTTTATGGGGGCTTATAACTCTCCCCCTCATATTGGGGGTCAACATTCTTTTCCTAATATCAGATGTGTGTGTGCCCTCCCTGAAGAGCATGCCCTGAATCCAATTTTAAATATGCTGGTGATGCACACTCCAGAGGAGCCTCTAACACACCTGTGGAGACATTTGACAGTGAAGCATGCAAAATCTGTCCTTAAGCAGAGCATTTCAGGACTATTCTCCCATAGCGACCTACATAGCACCCTCTAGCACTCTGAAAGCCAGACATCCATTTGTGGGAAGTTTTCAGCTCTGTCCCAGCTAGATCTCTCTTTCCATGATCGAACCATGTCACATCTTCAGTAATAGGGCCTTATCGTCCATTTCCAGTGTGCAACTAGCATTATAATGTGGCAATTGCCTTCTGTTTGGTAGAATGGGTCTTCCAAGGCTCCCTTGGCCAACAGCTCACAGGGGGAGCAACCCATACCTGGTACCAGAATTGCTTGTTACTCTTCGGCACCTAAAAGCCTAGGCCCATAGAACTCCTAGAATTTCACAGCTACACTTCACCCTTATACGCTGTGTCAATTACATTCCATTCTTGTTCCTTCAGGTGTACTTGACACCTCTCAACTGGGTTTCATATCTGTAAAACAGAAGTTAACATTATATACATATACAAGGTCTAACATAGCAAGGAAAATTCTTTTTCATTTGCATCAGCTGTTTTTGCATCAGCTATTTTTTCAACAGATCCCTGTTGGGTACAATGGCATGTAATCCATTTAGTGTCCTGGATTTCTCACATGGAGCCTCCATGCATTCCTTTATTCTTGCCAACCTCATTGGTGCTGGCCTAAACTGCTTGGTCCTACATAGGGCCAAGGAGGAATAAGGCTTCTCTTGCCTCTGTTGCACCTGCTGATTCCTAGGGCCAGGGAGACCCTGGATCTGATTCCTGATCCTAGCCATGCCTGTGGTCTCTCCATTGACCACACCTGGCTGTTAGAAGAGGCCCTAGCCAGGCAAACTGTCTCCACCCTCGAATAGTCAGTCACAGGGTTGAAAAGTACCCTGTTTACTCGGGGGGAGGGGGGGTTAGTATCCAATCCTGGGATAAGCGTCATCCTCTGTGTACCTTTTGTGATCCATTTCTCAGGGCTTAAAGCCTCCCAAAGGTGCATTAACACTGAATTTGGCTTTTTATCAATCTGTTCTTTAGGAACTTGGGCTGAACACCAGTCTCTTCACATTTGTCTACAAGTAACCCAAGCAGACCTCCTTTTCTGTTTTGCCTCCCTTACACATCCTTTAGTCTGTTCTATTCCTCTACAGACATACTTTACATCCTGGTCTAAGTTGTTTAAATCTGTCAAAGCCTTTCTTGCCTTGTAAAGTTCTTGTCCCACTAGGGGATCCAGTAGGGACACTAAACCTTCATACCAATGTCGAGGTCCTTGTTCAATGAAGTCCCTCATTAAATATATAGTGAACACAATCTTATCTGGTCCTGTAAACAGTATATCATGTATTGCTTTCCTCATTCCCAGTCCTCTTAACAGCACCTATCCTCATGTCATGGTCCAGCTCCTGAAATCCATGGGGATCTCCATTGGTGATAACCAGGTTTCTCTAATGGCTTTACAAGCCAGTCTATCAGAGATCATTTCCCTTTGTACTGCCTTAGGCTACACAGACTAAATCTCAAGGAAGGATGAGTGGTTATGTAGCTCAGCTTTCCTGCCACTGCAGCATTCAGGTTAATGTCATCTGCTCCTCTGTCCCATATTCTCAGGAGCCAGGTGATGACAGGCTCTTTTGCAGCTTGTTTGAATGTCCTCCCTATTTCCAGCAGCTCCATATATCCTTTTCCCAGGATCATTCTCCTTTTGTCAGTTGGTCCTGCTCAACTATGCCAATTGTATCATGAATTTCTTACAGTGAGGCTCAGCCTTCAGCCCCACCCCAAGCCGAGGTTTGAACCAACAGAGCAGACAGAAATCCTCTTTGGAAAAGTGGATTTATTCCAGGATAGTTACAAAGGATCCATCCTGGGGTAAGAGGGAGACAGGGGTGTTGTAAGGTGGGGGGGGCGAGGCTGCATTCTCGTAAGGACCTCCCCAGACCCCAGAACATGGTACCCTCACTCTGCATCCCCCTCTTCTCCTCCCAGCCTTCCCTGCATTTCTGCTAAACCTCCCCCACTTAAGTCATTGATTAGTTGGCTGTCAATCACATTTGGAAGTCCATTCCTTGTAGCAGACAGAAAACTGCTTTTCTATGCAACACATCACAATATTTCAATATCTTAACAAAAATGTTCCTATGTTCCATCACAATGGTCCACTGTTCCATCCCATGTTCCATTAACTCATGACCATTCTCCATTATTGCATCACAATTCTCCAGTGTACCATCACAATGCTCCATTCTCTAATCAAAATGGTCCACTGTCTAATGCCCAGCTGTTACATCATAATGGTCAAAGTCCTATAATAATGCTCCATTTTATGTCACAATTGTGCGATATTCCAACTCAATGATCCCTTAGCACATCAAAAGGCTTTATTGTTGCACCTCACATAACAATGCTATACAGTTGCATCAAAATGGTCTATTGTCCTATAACAATACTCCATAGTTTCTGGCTGGAAAAATGGCTCAGTGGTCTGGCCTGTTCTTGAAGAAGACCCAGGTTCGAATCCCAGCACCCATATGGCAGCTAATAATCATCTGTAACTCCAGTTCCAGGGGATTTGACACCCTGTTCTGTCCTCTGTGAACATGGCAGTCACATACATGCATGTAATACACACATATAAAAAATAAAAATAAGACCAAAAACTGGTCTTTTGTCCTATAACAATACTCCACAGTCTCATCATAATGAGCTCCCCTTTCTCAGTACAATGCTCCATTGTTGCATAATATTGATCAACTGTTCTATAATGTGACACTGTCTAATCACAATGATCCAGTATTCCATCACAATCCTCCTTTGTTTTATCCCAGTGGACCATTGTCTTATCACAATGCTCCATTTCTACATCAAATGATTTACTGTTTTACCAAAATGACCCCATCTCAATGTTCTACTGTTTCCTCTCAATACTCCATTGTTGCATCTCAATGGTCCAAAGTTCCATCACAGCACTCCACTGTCTCATCACAATGGTTAGCACTCCAATAGTTATGTTCCACAGTTTTCATCACAGTGCTCCATTTTTGCATCACAGTGGTCCCTGTTCCAACATGGTGGTTCACTGTGTCATCTCAGTCATCTCTCATCAAAGTTCTCCACAATCTCATCACAAAGCAAATTTTTCACCACATTGGCCCACTGTCCTGTAGCAGTGCTCTACTGCCTCATCATAATAACTAACTGTTCCATCACAATGCTTCCCTGTCCCATCACAATGCTCTGTTCCTGCATAACAGTGGCCCATTGTCTAATCAACATGCACTGTCTGATCACAGTGGTCCAGTGTCCAATCACAGTGCTCCAATCTCTCAATAGAGAGTGATCCACTGTCCATTCCCAGTGCTCTTCTGTCTCGTCACAGTGACCCACTGCTGCTTCACAATGATCCATTCTCCCATTACAATGCTCTGTCTCATTATAATGTTCCATTTTTTCATCACAGTAGTCTAATGTGGTGCTCATCACAGTGGTCTATTACAGTGCTCATTTTTAACATCAAATGTAAAATGAATAACTAACTGCCCCATCTCAGTCTCCCCTCTCTTATCACAGTGCTTCAATATTATATCATAGTAATGCACTCTCCTGTAACAGTGCTCCACTATCATCACAGCGATCCCTGTTTCATCTCAATGCTCTATTTTTTCAATCCAATCATCCACTCTCCTATTACAATGCTTCACTGTTACTGCACAATGTTCCTGTGTCTCAAAAATGCTCCATTGTTGCACCAGAGTTGTTCAATATCCCACTACAATCCTCCCTGTCTCATTACAAAATCCACTGTTGCCTCACAATGACCCACTGTCTCATCAGAGTGTTCCATGCTCACAATACTCTATTGTGTCATTGAAATGCTCCATTGTTACATTACATTAGTCAATGCTTCATTTTTGTATCACAATGGCTCACTGTCTGTCATATGCTGGATTTTTGCATAACAGTGGTCCACTCTTTCAACTCAATAACTCATTGAATCGACACAGTGCTCAACTATTTCCTTACAGTAGTCCATTGTCCTTTCAAAATGATCTCCTGTTTCCTCCCAGTGCTTTGCTGTAGCATCCTATATTAGTTACTTTTCTGTTGCTGAGATAAAAACACCATGACCAAGGGAACATATAGGAAAAAGAGTTTATCTGACCTTATAATTCCAGGTTCTAGAGGGATTAGAGTTTGTCATGGCAAGGAGGCATAGTGAGGTGGCCAGAGCAGAAGCAGAAAGCTAAGCACTCACATCCTTAGGCAGGCACAAGAAACAACAAATGGAAATCCAGCAATGCTTAAGAACTCTCAAAACCTGCCCCTAATGGTATGCTTCCTCTAGCATGGCCATACCTCTTAAAGCCTCCCAAAACAGCACCACCAACTGCGGACAAACTGCCCAAATACTTGAGGCCAGTTGAGGGATATTCTCATTCAGACACCACATTCCATTCCCTGACCCCCATAGGCTCATGACCATATAAGATGCAAATGCATTTAGTTCACCTTCAGAAGTCCCATAGTCTTTACCAGTCTCAATACTATTCAAAAGTCCAGACTCCAGAATCTCTTTTGAGACTCAAGGCAACCTTTTCAGTGTAAGCCCCTGTAAAATCAAAGGACGTACTTCCAATATACAATGGAACTGAATACACATTCCCATTCCAAAATAGAAGAATGGGGGCATACTGAGGAAATGCCAGACCAAAAAAAAGAAAAAAGAAAAAAGAATAAAGATCAGTGGAGCAAACACCAAATCCAGTAGTTCTATGTCTGACTTTCAAAGGGCTTAGATAACTGAGCCCCTCCAGCCTTTGCTGCATACAACACACATCATCTCTCTCTTGGATTGGTGTCATTCCCAGTATTCAGCTCTCTTTGGCAGATGTCTCATGGCTCTGGTATCTCTGACATCTTCTTGGGGTCTCCACTATCAACATCATAGTTTCAGTATTAGGGCCTCTTTGCCTTTATGCAGAAATACCCCTGCTGTATACTGTCTGGCCTTGGTGGATCTTTGAAACCATGGAGAAGGAACCAATGACCCCTTCAGTCTTGTATCTTCCATTCCTTTAAAGCCAGCACCATGTGAATGACACTGCCAAGTGTGGCTGCTAGTCTGGTGTGAACTCTAGCCTGCTTCTTCCACATTTACCAGAAGCTTTTTTGTGCTGTGATTTTCTAGAAAACCCCTCTGGTATTTTCCATTGACAACTTGGAGACTTAGCTGGGTATGATCTTTCCCTAAAGGTATTCTTCACATTGTTTAAGTGTAAATCCCTAGGCCTCTCCTTAATCACTCTAATTTCCTTATCAAAGTTTGCCTTTCCTTCAGCATATGCCTTGTCTGCAGCATTACTATTCTTAATGCTCTTTTTCAATCCAAATTATACATTGTGTGTTTCTTTCTACCCTATCACTCTTTTTCACTGTAGACCTGTATATGTAGTGGTCTGCGCTACAACAGTACCTGAGTCTATCCAGCGAGGCCTGAGGAATGAAAGACACACAAGACATACAAGACATACAAACACAGACACCAAAAATGGTGGAAAAGCTTCCGATTTATTCAGGCCCCTAGGGAACATCTGAGTATGTGACCACACCTGGTTCAGACCACACCTGGTTCAGGCCACACCTGGTTCAGACCACACCTGGTTCAGATCAATTGTGGTTAGGCCTCTAAAGGTCAAGTTGTCCTCTGAGCAACTGCAGCTGACAAGCTGAAGCTAGGTCCTGGCCGGGAACCTAGCTAGGAAAAAGGCATGCAGGGAGGCCAGGCCCTACATGTATAGTATTCATCACTAATAGCCATGCCACCATTTAAGCTGTCTTAAAATTTCCTCCACCAAAAAAATTAGTCCATTGCTTTTCAACTAAGCCTCAGGCAGGCACTTAGCCTATGGGCTGGCAGTAACTCTGCCAAAATATCCTAATTGGTGTTTAAGACCTGGAACTATACTGTTCTCAACACTACTTTCTTTCAGGCTCTTACTAGAATGCTTCATTAACTTCTGCTTAAAGCAAACAACCACTTTTCTAGCCCAAACTTCTAGTCTTCCACACTCTTTCCCAAATCCACAGGTCAGGTTGTTCATAGCCAACACCACATTCCTAGCATCAAGTTCTATAGTAGTTACTTTGCTGTTCCTATGATAAAATACCATGACCAAAGGAACGTACAGTAAGAATAGTTTTGAATTTACACTTCCAGGTTCCAGAGGGGTTAGGATCCATCATGGTGAGGAAGCATAGTGAGGTGTCCAGAGCATGAACAGAAAATTCACATTTTCAAGCATACACAGGAAGCAGAGAGTGATTGGCAATCTGGCAAGTCTTACTAACTCTCAAAGCCAATCCCCAGTGACATGCTTCCTCCAGCATGGCTACAACTCCTAAAGCCTCCCAAAACAGAGCCATTAACTGAAGACAAAATGTCCAAATACTTGGAGCCTATGAGGGGTATTCTCATTCAAACCACAACACATTCCAATAGTCAAATCTTGCATCATAATGCTTCTTTGTTCCATACCCATGGTCCACTATTCTATCATACAGTTCAGCTGTCGCAACACAGTTGTCCACAATCCCATCACAGTGCTCAGTTGTCTCAAAATAATGCTCTATTGTTTCATCCCCATGATTCTTGTTCTTTAACAATACTCAATTGTTGTCCCCCAATGGACCAATATCATATCTCATTGTTCCATTGTTGCATCACAATAGTTCACCATCCCATCACAATATTAATTGTCTCAAAAAATTATCCATTGTTTTATCATTATTCCTTTCCTATCATAATGTTTCTCTGTCTCAAGACAATGCTCCATTTTTCACATCCCAATGGCCCATTGTCCTAGCACAATGGTCTTGTCACTGTGGTTAACTGTCCCATCACAATAATCTAGTGTCTCATCTCAATTCTCCATTTGTATCACATTTGTCTAATTTCCCATCACCTCAATGCTCCAGTGTCTCATCATTATGCTCTATATTTGGAGCACAATGGTCCTTTGTCCCAACATAATTCAATCTTTATTCACTATTCTTATTTGATACATCTCAAGAGTCCAATATCCTATCACATTGCTCCATTGTTGAATTACAATGATCCACAGGCCCATCAAAATATTCATTTGTCTCAACTAGTCCTCCATCATTTCATCACAATATTTCCCTTTCCCATTACAATGCTCCTCTGTCATAAAAGTTCTCATTTTTGCCTCACAGAGTCCACTCTCCCATCAAAATGCTCCAGTGTCTCATTTTAAAGTTCTACTGTTACATCACAACAGTTCAATTTTCTATTATAATGCCCCACTGTCTAATTACAGTGCTACCCTGTCTCAGTACAATGATCCACTGTCTCATCACCATGCTCAACTCTATCATCACAATGCTCCATTGTTACTTCCCAACAGTCCCAGGGCATTGTTACATCACAATGATGCCCTGCCCTATCACAATGCTCACCTTTGTCATCACAATGTTCCATTTTACATCACCAAAGTCCAGTCACATCACAATGCTCCACTGTTTCATCAAAATATTCCATTAGTGAATCACAATGCCCCATTGTTTCATCATATTGCTCCATTGTGTCACCACAATACTCCACTATATCACAGTCTTATCAAAATGGTCCACTGTCCTAAGACAATACTCTACCATCTCATTACTATGCTCCTTTGTTGCAAGTTAATGGTCCACTCATCACAATGCTCCATAGTTGCATCTCATTGGTCTATTTTCTGATCACAAAGGTCCATTGTCTCATCACACTGACCCAATATCCCATCACAGTGGTCCATTTTCTGCATCACAGTGCTTCACTCTCATATCACAATATTCCATTATCTCATCACAGTGCACCATTGTTCTACCACAATTGTCCAGTGTCCTATAAAAATAATCTGTTGTTAACTAACTGTCCTATCACATGCTGTACTGTCTCATCATCATGCTCCTTTGCTGCATCACAATGCTTCATTGCTGCATCCTAATGGTCAACTGTCCCATCACAATACATAACTATCTCATAACAAAGCTCCATTTCATCAAAATAGTCCAGTATTTGGCTTGAGAGCCATTGAAGCCAGTAAAGGCTCAGATTCACAATCAAAATACAAAATTTTCATAATGCTTGTTATGTGACACATATGACAGTGTACCTCTGTCCCATCACAATGTTCCCCTGCCCATAACAATGTTTCATTATTGCATCACATCCTTCACATACTGAATGTTATATCATAATGCTCCATTTATGCATTAAAGTGGCCCACTGTCCATCACAATGGTCCACAGTCTCATCATAAAGCTCCATTGTTGCATCAGAAGGTCCAATTTGCCATCACAGTGCTCCATTTTTGCATTATAGTGATCTGTTGTCCCATCAGAATTTTTCCCTGGTTCACACAATGATCCACTGTGCCATAACATGATCCACTATACCATCACAATGCTCCAATGTCTCATCATGATGGTACATCATTGCATCACAGTGTCCATTGTGCAATCCCAATGCTCACCAATCTTATTATAGTGTTCCAATGTTGCATCACAGTGGTCGATTGTCCCTCCAAAATGCTCTCTAATCTCATCAAAATGCTCCATTACTGCATCACAGTTCTTCACTGTCATAATATCTCACAGTTGGAACACAATGGTCTTCTGTCCTAGCACAGTGTTCCATCACAATGGCCCACTATCACATTTGAATGTTCTTTTGTCTCAACACAATGCTCCATTGTTACATCACAGTCATCCACTGTGCTCATTACAATGCTCTCATCACAGTACTTCATTTTTGCATCACAAAGGTCTACAGTCCTACCTCAATGCTCCAATATCTCATGAGAGTGACCCACTGTTCATCATAATACACCACCATGTCAGCACAAAACTCCATTGTTGTATCACAATGGCTCATTGTCTTATCACAATACTCCATTGTTACCTAACAAAGGTCCCTTGTTTGATTACAGTGCTCCAGTGGTCTAGTCACAATACCCCATTGTTATTTAAGAATAGTCCACTGTTACTGCAATGCTTCATTATTGTATCAAAGTGGTCCATTGATATAAGTTAATGCTTCACTATGTCATCACATTGCTCCTTTATTGTATAACAATGGGCCACTGCACTACTGCAATATTCCACTGTTACCTAAAATGGTCCCATGTCCTATCATAATGTTCCTGTGTTTCATCACAATGTTTTGTTGTCCCAACACAATGCTTGACTCTGTCATGACAATGGTTCTCTAACACTTCACTGTGCTCTCCTGTCTCATCACAATACTCCATTACTGACTCTCAGTGTTCAATTCTCCCTTCACATGCTCTACTGTCTCGTTACAATGCTATTGCATTATAATGCTCCAGTGTCCTATCATAATGTTCCATTGTTACAATACAGTAATCAATTGTCCCATTCAATGCTCCCCTGTCTCATGATAGTGCTCTATTTTGCATAACATTGGTCCACTATTTCATCACAATGCTGCAGTTTTGCGTCACAGTGGTCCACTCTTCCATTTCAGTGCCCCCATCTCATCACAATGTTCCATTGTTTCATCACAATGTTCCATTGTATATCACAGTAGTCCACTGTCCAATCACAATGCTCTTATCTCTCATCACAATGACCCACTATCCCTCTACAATGCCCCATCTGATCACAATGTTTCATTGCTGCCTAACAATGGTCTACTCTTACATCATAGTTCTTCACTATCTCATCACAATGCTCCATTGTTCTGTCACAATGGTCCCCTAATTACAATGCTCCACTGTTACATCACAGCAGTCTGCCATCCTATTTGAATTCTTCCTTGTCACATCATTGTTACATCATATTTGTCCATTGTTCCATCACAATGCTCCCCTCTCTCATCACAGTGCTCCATTGTTGTATCATAATGGTTCAATGACCTATCATAATACTCATTGTTCCCTAGTGGTCCCTCTGTCCTATCAATACTCCATTGTTACATCATAGTTGTCCACATTCCCATCATAATCCTCCACTCTGTCATCACAGTGCTCCATTATTAGATCACAATGGTTCACTGTCCTATCATAATACTCCATTGTTACCTGAAAATATTTTCTTGTTATCACAGTGCTTTATTGTTGTATAACACTGGTTTGCATTGTGTCATCACAGGTTCCATTGTTATATGAGGATGGTCTACTGTCCTACCACAATACTCCATTGTTGCATCACAATGGTCCACTGTCCCATCACAGTGCTCAAGTCTCATCACAATGATCCTTTATTCCTTCATTATGCTGCCTGATGATGGTAAACATGACCTTTTCAGTGCTTCAATGTCTCATCACAAAGCTCCATTTTTGCATCACAATGGTTCACTGTCCTATTACAATGTTCTGTTATTTTATCACAGTGGTTCACTATCCCATGTGAATGCTCCCCTGTCTAATCTCAGTGCTCCATTGTTGCATGACAGTGGTCCACTGTATCATCACAATGCTCCATTGTTTCATCACAATGGCCCACTATGCCATCACCATGCTCCCTGTCTCATCCATTGTTACATCACAATAGTCCATTGTCCCATCACCATGCTCTATTCTGTCATCACACTGCTCCTTTGTTGTATGTCAGGATACCCCCTCCCGTTATCACAATGCTTCACTGTTGTATCATCCATGGTCCAACATCCTATTACAGAGCTTTGTTGCTGCATCACAATTCTCAACTCTTACAAATCAGTGCTCTGTTGTTCTATCACAATGGTTCACTGTTGGAGGCTGGAGAGATGGCTCAGCAGTTGAAAACATTGACTGGTTTTGCAGAGGACCCAGGTTTGATTCCTAGCACCAACATGATAGCTAAGAACCTTCCTAACTCCAATTCCAGAGGATCCAACCTCTTATTCTGACCTCCCCAGATATTGCGAAAATGGGAACACTTATGTACATGCAAGCAATACACTCATACATATGACATAAAAATTAAATTAAAAATATTTTTAAATGGTCCTCTGTCTGATCACAAAACTCCATTGTTACTGAAAATATTACATATTACAGCGCTCTATGTTGCATCACAATAGTCCACTCTCACATCACGATGCTTGATTCTTTCATCACAATGGTCCTGTATCTCTTGACTATGGTCTCCTTTCTCATCACAGTGTTCCATCACAATGGTCCTGTATCTCTTGACTATGGTCTCCTGTCTCATCACAGTTTTCCATTGCTGACTCTCAGTGTTTCACTCTCCCTTCACTCCCTTCACCAGTGCTCCTGCTTCTTATCACATTTCTCAGTTGTTGCATCAGTGTTCCCCTGCCCTATCACAATGTTCCATTGTTAAATCCCAATTGTCCCTGTCCCATCTCAAAGTTCCCCAGTCTCATCATAATGCTCCATTTTGCATCACAATGCCCCACTCTCCAATAACAATGTACCATTCTTTTATCAAAATGTTTCACTGTCCCTCCACAATGCCCTCCTGTCTCATCACAAGATCTACTGCTGCCTCATAGTGGTTCACTCTCACATCACAATTCATTATCTCATCACAGTGCTCTGTTGTTGCATAACAATGGTCCATTGTCTCATCACAATGTTCCATTATAACATCACAGTTGCTTGCTGGCCCATTTGAATCCTCTGTTGTCTCATCACGGTACTCTATTATTTTTACCTAATAATGGTCCCTTGTCCTATCAGAATGTTTCATTTCTGCATGAGAGTAGTCGTTTCTCCTACCACAATGCTTTACTGTTGCATCAAATGCTCCACTATTATATCAATGCTCTACAGTGGCATCACAGTGCTCCACAGTTGTATCACAGTGGTTCAATGTCTTATTACAGTATTCCATTGTTCCCCTGTCCTACCACAATGCTTCACTTTTGTATCACTGTGGTCCACTCTCCCAGCACAATGTTCCACCATTCCATCACAATGTTCCACTGTCCTATAACAATGCTCCATTGTTACATCACAGTAATCCAATGTTCCACACAATGTGCCCTATCATTACAATGCTCCATTTTTTAATTAAAATGATCCACTCTCCCAGCACAGTTCTCCACTGTCTCCTCACAATTGTCCACTCTTCTATTATTATTACAATGCTACATTGCTCATCACAATGCTCAATTGCTACATCACATGTTCCACTGTCCCTTCACATGTTGTACTCTGTCATCGCAACACTCCTCTATACTATTACAGTGTTCCCCTCCCTGTTCTCATCATAATGTTTCAGTTTTGCATTAAAATTGTAAACTGTCTCATAACTATGGTCTATTTTCCAGTAACAATACTTTTCTCTCCAGAACACTCCATTTTTTAATCACAGTGGTCCACTATCCCATCACAGTACTCTACTATTTCATCACAATGATCAATTATATCATAGTAGTCCACTGTCTCATCATAATACCCCATTGTGAGTATTGTGCACAACTCTTTGTTGTAACACAATACATGATTGTTACTTAATAATTGCCCTTGTCTTATCACAGTGCTTCATAGTTGCATCACAAATGTCAACTGTCTTATCACAATGCTCTACTTGCTCATCACAATGGTCCATCTTCCCATGAGAATGATCTCCTGGATCACCACAATGCAAGAATTTTACACCACAATTGTCCATTGTCTAGTCACAATGGCACATTGTTATATCACAATAATCCAATGTCCCATCTGACTCTGCTCCCCTGTCTCATCACAGTACTCCTTTGTTGCATCACAAATGTCCAATGTCCAGTCACAATGCTCCCCTGCTTCATCATAATGTTCCATTTTTGCATCAAAATGGTTCTCTATTTACAGTGCTCTACTGTTTCATCAAAATGCTCTGCTGTTACATCACAATGATCTCTTGTCTTATCACAATGCTCTACTGTCTTATCACAGTGCTCCATTGTTGAATCCTAATAGTTCACTTTTCCATTACAATGCTCTACTCTTTAATTACAGTGTTTCATTGCTGCACCATAGTGGTCCTTTGTCATATCACTGTCTATCATAATTCTCTCATATCTCAACACATTGTTCAATTTTTGCATTACAATAAGAAGTATGCTATCACCATGCTCCACTGTCTCATCAAAATTGTTCACTGTCCTATCACAATGCTACACTGTGTCATTCCAATGTTCCTTAGTTACATCATGATGGTCCAATATCCCTTCAAATGCCAACTGTCCTATAATAATGTTCCATTGTTACATCACAGTTGTCCAATGTCCCACACAATGTGCCCTATCTCATTACAATGCTCCATTTTTTAAATTAAAATGATCCACTCTCTCAGCACAGTTCTCCACTGTCTCATCACAAATGTCCACTATTCCAATGTAATGCACTACTATCTCACCACAATTGGCATTTTTACATCACAATTATTCATTGTACTATTACAATGCTACATTGCTCATCACAATGCTCAGTTGCTACATTGCATGGTCCACTGTCTTGTCACATGTTCTTCTCTGTGTTCTATTCAGTATTGCTTTTCAATTGTCCATTGTCATATCAAAATGCTCCAATGTTACACAACAGTGTTCCACTTTCCATCACAATACTCCAATTGGTACATCACTATGGTTTTATAGCACCACAATTCTACCCTGTCTTGTCACAATGCCCCATTATTACATCACAATGGTTCACTGTCATCATTATTGCATCAAAAAGCTCCACTCTCTGATTACAACAGTAGACTGTCCCTCCAAAATGATCTCCTTTCCCATCATGATGATACAGTGCTGCCTCAAATGATGTATTTTTCCATCACCATGCTCCACTGTCTCATAAAAATACTCCATTATTGAATCACAATGATCCTATCACAATTCTCCATTTTTGTATCAAAGTGGTCTGTCATCTCAAAAAATTGCTCCATTGTATCATCATGATCTTACATTGGTCTATCACAATGTTCTACTGTCCTATTATAATACTCCATTGTTATCTAACATTGGTCCCCTGTCATATCACAAAGTTCTATTGTTGCATCACAGTGCAACATAATGCTCCTATCATAATGCTCCACTTGTTGCATTGCAATGTTCTGCTGTCCCAACCCAATGTGCCAGTCTCTCATCACAATGGTCCACTGTCCTTTAACAATTCTCAGTAGTCTAATCACAATGCTCCATTGTTACATCAAAATAGTCCACTCTCCTATCACAATTCTCTGTCATATAATTACAATGCCCCATTGATGCACCACAGTGGTCCACTGTCCTTCAGAATGCTCCATTATTATATGACAATTGTCCACTCTCATATGACAGTGCTCTACTGTCTCATATAATAATGCACTATTGTTACAATGATACACTGTCCAAGCACATGCTCCACTGTATCAACACAATGGTTAATTATCACAACACAGTGCTCCATGGTTACATTACAATATTCCACTGTATCACATCACAACACTCCATTGTTACATTACAATATTCCATGGAGTGTCTCATCACAATACTCCATTTCTACATCAAAATGTTCCACTGTCCCATTCCAACACTCCATTGTCTCATCAAAAGTCTCCATTGTTGAATCCTAGTGGTTTGCTTTTCCATTTCAATGCTCTACTCTGTAAACAGAAAGCTCCATTGTCATATCCCAGTGATCTACTCTCCTACCATAATGCTACATTGCTACATGAAAATGATCTGTTAACTCAGCAAAATCTTCCCTGGCCAATAATAATGCTCCATTGTTGCATCACAGTAGTCCATTCTCCTGTCACAATGGTCCAGTGTCTTATCACAATGGTTCACTGTTTCATCACAATTTGCAACTGTCTCATCAAAATGCTCCATTGCTCAATAACAATACTCCATTGTCTAATCAAAATGCTACATTATTACATTACATAGGTCAACTGTCTCATCATATGCCAGGATCGCCGGCAGGTAGGGCGGTGGAGAAGCTGGTCCAGCCGGCCTCCTCCAGGGGCTGAGCAGGATGGTGAGTGTCGCGACCCGGCCCCTCTCCACTCCGGAGAAAAAAAAAAAACCACACCCGAGTCGGGAGTCTGTCCAAGCAGGATCTCGTTTATTAACAGTTACAAACTAACTTATATAGGGTAGGGGCGGGGCTAAAAGGGAGTGAAGGACCAATAGATCTTTGTCCCGTAAACTGCAGCCAGGCAAAGTCCATGTTGATAGGCTGTCAGACGCGGGTGAGGATCTGACAGCTGCAACCCAAACAGTTGGTGACGGTGGTTGCCCTCGTCTCACGTCGGCCTGCAGCTCCCGGTGGATCGGGGGCAGACACCCGATCAGTGTAGCCCAGGCTGGCCTCAAATTCCAGATCCTCCTGCCTCTGCCCCCTTCAGTAAGTCCAACCGGTGTGCACCACCACAACCGGCCCCCGGCAGCCTGTGAGAGTCCAGAGCAGGGCCGGCTTGCGTCCTGCTCTGCCTGGGGCTGCCAAACCACACCGCAGCCTGTGTGCTGGATAGCGGCCGCCATTTTGTCTAGGGGCCGTGCTGCCCAGGAGGGGGCGATCATTGGGGGCCCGGGGTGGTCGATCGCCAGGGGCAGCGTCCCGGGGGGCGGAGCTGCAGCCAGTGCAGTCGGCCCCACGGGGAACTGCAAATCCCGCCCTAAAAGGGTGGGCCGGAGCTGCAGCAGCGCTGGAGGCCCAACAATCATAGACCTCCATTATCTCTTCACAATGTTCCATTTTTGCAATACAGTTTTCTACTATTTTAATACAATTCTGCATTGTTGCATAACAGTGGTCCACTATCCCATTTCACTGTTCCGTTGTCTCATCACAATGCTCCATTGTTGATCAACAATGACCCGTTGTCCATTATCGTGTCCCTTCTCGCATTTCAGTGTACCACGTTGAATTTCAATGGTCTTCTTTCCCATCAGAATACTCCACTGTCACATTCTAATGGTCTAGTGTCCCATCAGACTAGTTCATTGTTGTATCCCAATGTTCTACTATTCCATCACAATATTCAGTTGTCTTATAACAATGCTCAACTGTTGCATCACAGTGTTCCACTGCTTTACTACAATGTTTCATTGTTGCACCAATGTTCCATTGTCTGATCAAAATGCCCCTTGTCCCATTACAGTTATTGTCTGTCTCATAACAAGTCTTTATTATTGCATCAGAGTGGTCCACTATCCCATCACAATGCTCACTGTCTCATCTCTAGTCTCCATTGTTTATCACAGTGGTCCATTTTCCCATCATAATGCTCAACTGTATCATCAGTGTTCCATTGTCATATTAGAATGTTTCACAGTCTCATTTAATGCTCCATTGTTCGTCTCATTGTTCCTCTGTCACATCAAAATGCTTCATTGTCTCATCAGATTGCCACACTGCTTCATCAGTGTCAATATTCTATCACAATGTTCTATTTTTTTATTTTAAAATTTGTATTTACATAGACACATTCAGAATGTTAACAAAACAATTGCAAATTTTTGCAATTACAGAGTGGCTTTCAGTAAACAGAAAAACAATTTTTTTTCTATAAGCTGCATCAGAGACAACTTTACATGAAAAAACTACCACCTCCATATATAACTAATTTGTGCTGTGCACCAAGAAGAACCTGCTTTAAATTTCCATGTCAATTTACAACCCCCATACTGTACCAGGCAAGGTTAGTGGCTATTAAAAATAACACCAAGACAGGGCTACCTAAAGACACATTTGGCAGTGTGTTACCTATACAAATAAAGACACTTCACAGTTTAAAAACAAATCTTACAAAGCCTTGCATTTTAATTTTTTCTTTAAAAAGAGTGAGTTGCATCCAGGGGAAAAAACTGCTAGAACAAACTTATTCATCATAATCTTCATCTTTCTCATCCTCCTCCTTTTCCTTCTTCTTGCTCTTTTCAGCCTTGACAACTTCCTTTTTTGCAGCATCAGGATTTCCTTTAGCTCTCTAGACAGGAACATTCTTTCCATATTTCTCCTTCAGCTTAGCAGTCTTCACATAAGACTGCTTATCATTTGCAATAGTGTTGTTCCACATCTCTCTCAGTTTCTTTGCAACATCACCAATAGATAAGTCAGGATGCCTTCCTTTGATTTTGTGGTGATACTCAGAACAGAACAAGAAGAAAGATAAAGGAGGCCTCTTGGATGTGTTGGGATCTTTGAACTTCTTTTTTGTTTCCCCTTTGGGAGAAATATAGATTTTCATTTCTCTTTCATAATGAACATTATCTACCTTTGCCATGTCTTCAAGCTTCCTCTTTTCCTTTGGGAGACATGCTCTTCCACCTCTCTAAGCACTTCTTGGAAAACTCTGAGAAGTTGACCAAAGCATCAGGGTACTACTTGTGCTCTGCTCAGTAAGTTTGTAAGGAGAATGCATATGATGACATTTTGCCTCTCCACTTCTCAGGATCTCCTTTTCCCATGTTTAGTTGTTTTCCCCCATGGAGGCACAGAGTTGTCCAGTGCCCCTCTGGCTTCAGCTCTCACTTGCTCCAGTACTTTCTCTTTGGAGTGCAATGTACTGCAACGGCTGTGAGAGCGGGAACCAGACGCAGCCTCCTCATTCTCTCTGCTCTGTCGCATTCACAATGCTCCATTTTTTGCATCACAGAGATCCATTTTTTGCAATCACAGTATTTCCCTGTCTCATCACAGTGCTCCACTGACCCATCACAGTATTTCACTCTCTCATCAGAATTCTCCATTATTGTATCACAGTGGTCCAAACTCCTATCAAAATACTGCATTGTTACCTAACAATGGTTCCCTGTCCTACCATAATCCTCCATTGTTGCACCATAATGGTCTACTGTCCCATTAAAATGCTCCATTCTCTCACCATAATAGTCAATTCTGTCATCACAAAGGTCCATTTCCTTTCACAGTGCTCTTCTACCTCATCACTATGTTCTGTTGCTGTCTCACAAATGTCCACTCCCATCACAATGCTTAATTGTTTCATCACAATGCTCCATTATTGCATGACAATTGTCCACTCTCCCATCATAATGATCCCCTTTCTCATCACAATACTCCCTTGTTGCACCACAGTCGTCCAGTATACTAACACAATGCTTCACTAGTTCATCATGATTCTCTGTTATTACATCCCAACAGTCTTCTGTCCTATCACAATGTTTTACTGTTACAATACAATGCTCCCTTGTCTCATCATAATGCTCCATTGTGTAATCAAAGTGGTCTCCTGTCTCATCACAGTGTTCTAGTGTTTCATCACAACATTAATCTGCCTCATCATATTGGACAAGTGTTGCATTTCAGTACTCCATTTTTCCATCACAATGGTCCACTGTCCTGTGAAATTGCTCTACTTTCTCATCATCAAAATGCTTCTTTGTTGCATCACAATGGTCCCATGTGCTTATCAAAACACTACATTGCCACCTAACAATGGTCCCTGCCCTGTAATATTCCAGTTTTTCCATCACAGTTTCCTCCTGTCCTATCACAGTGCTCCATTATTCATCACAGTAGGCCACTGTTTCATCATAATGCTCTACTCTCTCATCATAATTGTCTACTGTCATTCACAGTGGCCACCTGTCTCATCACAATGCTCCATTGCTGCCGCACAATGGTCAAGTCTCCCTGCCATTACAATGCTCCATGGTTACATTGCAATAGTCCACTCCCAATCACAATTCACAGTTCACAATTGTTTCAACACAGTTGTCCACTACTTCCTCACAATTCTACACTGTGTCATCACATGCTTCATTGTAGTATCACAATGCTTCATTTTTGTCTCACAGTGGTCCACAAAGCTCCATTGTTTCATCACAGTTTCATAGTAGTTTCATCATAGTTTCATCACTACTCTATCACAATACACCACTATCTTCACAGTGCTTCATTGCTGTTTCATAATAGTCCACTGTCCTATCAAAATACTCCATTTGTGGGGATCTGGTTATTGAGCAAGGCAAGCAACTCCAGATACCGTAAAGGGATGCCAGGTGTCTGACCTGCTCTGCCTGATGTGATAAACCTGGCCCCAGGAAGCTACTGTAGATATGAATTTTCCTTTCCCCCACCCCAGACCAGAACCAGGTTTTTGGGTTTCGTTTCCTCATTCCTGAACTTCCACAACCTTCCCACCTTTACCCCCAAACCCCATCTCTAAATTTCCTGCCTTCTGTAATGGCCAAAATGCCTTCTTATATAAACCACTGCATTGGCTCTAATAACTGAACTACCCACCGATGTAGTCTCCTTCCGCCACACTCTGAGCCACCTGAGGTCCCGTTCGATTGTCCTCCATTCTCTGGCATGGCTGTAGCACAACAGCCATGCTGGATATGGAGACCCACCCACAAATGGCGCCCAACGTGAGTGGATAGAGACCAAGAATGGTGATTGAATAAGGGACACTCCAGGACACGCTGAAGAAGGTGAGTGCTCCCCACGAGGGACATCGGCTTTGGCCCCGCCATCCCACTCTGAGGACAGGCACGGTTTCTTTCTAACTTCTGTCTTTTTTGAGGCTTACGTGTGTATACTGGACTGAATCCCCCAGGACCCTTCCACGGACCTGGGAAAGTTCTTTTGGTATAGCACGATTTTCTCCTTTTTTATCATGTACAATGCACCAGCTCCATCAAGCTGCAGGTGAGGGACTGAGATCCATTAGTTAGAGCTTGTTATGCCTCAGGGCAGGTGAAAGCTGTAAATACCTTGCCTCTAAGAGTTAAGAAAAAAAAATGATTTAAAAGTCATTCCATTCCTTCAGCTTCTCGCCACCACGATTCCTCTCCATGGGTATGGAAAAGAACATTTAGATTGACCTGAGATTCAAACCTCAGTCACCTGTAAGCACCAAACATATGTAAAAATGGCTAGCCTAGAGTTTTCATGTCTATTTTGGGTTCCTGTCTCAGATCCTGTCTCTGTGACTTGGCAACAATCCAGCTTGCGTTACTTGTCTGTATCTGTTTTGTCGTAAGTGTGATTGCTTTGTCATGGGCCAGAGTGAGTCTGAAAATGTCAAAATGTCCCTACTTTTAAATGTATAGTGACCAACTTTTCTAAATACCTTTATCTAGCTTGTTATCTGAAAATGTAATTACCTCTCTACAGAGAAAAAAAAGGTTTTAAAAGTTATTTCTTTCCTTAGACCTTTTCTCCACCATGGTTCTCTTCATGGATGGGGGAAAAGAGCTGTTAGAGGGCCTGAACTTTGGACTCAGTCACCATGGTCCCAAGACAACTGCCTTTCTAACTAGATTTAAGCATTTTAAGTTTTCATGAACAGGAGAGTCGTATACCATGCTGTATAGAACATTTAACTGGGTGCCTTTTAAAAGTAAAAAGAGGTTTCAATTATATACCATGTGCTTGTTCATGATCATGGCTCGTGCCCTTACTAGGAGAGAGGAAAACATGTGGTCTGGTCTCCATATCTTACATGTGTAATTTCATCAATATGGTGACAGTCACATGGCCTGACTGCCACCTTGGACAAAAATTTTCAAAATGGCATTGACCTGCTTGACCTTGTTGCCATCTTAATCCAGCCACATGGAATAGTTCAAAATGGCTACACACAGGAATTTACTGGTTCTATAGTCTGGGAATTCTCTGGACAATAGGCATTTAATCACATGTCCTAATCCTTTTGCAATTAATGTTTTTGCTTTGGTTTTCGTTATTGGATTCTTGATGGAATCATAGAAAAGCAAGAGATTCTCACACTGTCTTTTGTCACAAAGTTAATACATTTCTATGTCAAATTAAAAAGAGACAATATCAACATTTTAATATCATTTTGGTCTGTTTCTAATGAAAAGTATTTTAAATTTTAACTTTTAGTATGGTATTTACTGGTTTTTAAAATGACTTTTTTACATTGTCTTATGCATTTACTGGTTTTTTACAAGTAACTATTTTAAGTTCTGATATTTGTTTATATAACATCTTCATCTGTTTTTAAAGGAAATTATTTTGGTATATTTGCTGATTTCTAAATGTAACTATTTAAAATCTTACATTGTTTTGCATAATGTATTTGTCAGGTTCTAAAGGGAAATTAAAAAGGTTTTTCTAGCCATAGGCCTCCAAGACTAGCTAGGTACAATGTGAGCTGACGTTTTGTGATGGCTAAACCTAAGAAGCTCATGTGAATTTGCAGTACTCCAGTACCAAACTTTACACGAGACAAGCTGCTACCAGGAAACAGCTACAGCAATGGGAGGTAAAGAGGAATAGATGGCTTGGATGGAAGGTGTAGGATGCAGCCTTCACTGGTCTTAATTCCTACCTTTTTGCATTATGATTCAAAGCCTGTTTTTCTGAAATAGAGTACTTCCCTCTCTGATGTTTATTTGCTTCAAGCTTACTTTTCCATGTCCTGAGCATCACTGATTTTCACTTTCTAGTTATAATGCCCTACACAGACTAATGCAAATGTATAGATAGATAGACAGCACCCTCTGTCAAAAATTCCTCAGTTAGTGATTTATGCTGGAAATTCTAAACTCAAGTTGATAATGTATTACTATGTACCAATTGCTTCTCTCTATCTAGTATCTACATTCTCAAGACCTAAAGCAAGGTTTTGGTAGACCAACTCACTAATATAGATAAAGTATAAAGGATTTTAACAGTTTTTATGTTTTCTATAAGGTTTTACTAGAAACTTATAAAATAAAATGTACATTATCTTATGTGTGTAATTTACATCCCATGTTCTGCACAGCATTCCTGAGTCAAGTAACTGCCATGCTCATGATTTCAGCTGTGCCTACTTACAGAAGTTCATCACAGTTGGGTTTGCTAATGGTTGTATTCTGCCACTGAAGGAGAAGTAAGCTGGACCCCCACCTGAGTATCCAGCTACTCTTCCAAGCCAGCTGTATGTAATTTTGCCCTAATCACAAATGGTCTCCTGCATTTGGGGAGGAAATTTGGGAAAGGCTAAAAGAAAGGACTTGATCTATGAGGTTATAAAAAAATCAACATCCATGCTAAAGACTTTACGATGCATCTGCTCTCAGGTTACCTATATACCTGTTAGTAATACCTCATCCATCTGTATGTGTAAAGTCATTCATTCCTCAGGGTGACCTTTAATATGATCAAACATTGGTTTGATACTAGAGCCCTAGAAAGGGAATAAACATTGCTTAATGCACCCAGGAAGAAAATTTTCTTAATGTTATTACATCTCATGATCTTAAGAAAAGAAAATGAGGTGAAAAAAATATATTTTATTAAAAAGGGTTTTTGTATAAGAAAGTCTATACAAGTGATTAAAGATCTAAATTTATATGTTATAATACAGGAAACATTAGATAAATAATGTATAAATAGTCTTAAAGTTTCTAAAGTAATAGTTCAGTCAAATACTTTAAGGAACAAAATATACATCTAGTCAAGGTTTATTCAAGAATGTTTGGCTTTTGCCCAAGCTTTAGCTACATAACATACAGTAATTAATAGTTCAGTATTGGTGGAACTAACCTTCTTGGGAGTCTAGCCACCATATTTAATGGCCTCTAATCTGGTCAGAGTGACTTAAAGGGACAATTTTTTTGTCTCTTGCCCTCCAAGGTCAATTAAGTTCCAGGGGACCATGGGGCATCTCTCGAAATGTCCTATAACTGTGATGTGTCACCTGTCTTCCTATTCAGGAAGGTTGTGGAGACCCCATTAGAAGGACTTGAACCAGTGTCCAGTCTGCAAAGAAGAGGGTCAGCACAGGAAAACGTTTCCTTGATTTGCTTCAAAGTGAAGCTATGGTCTAGCAAGACCTTCTGACTTATCTTCACATAGATGGAACTGGTAAAACAAAGGCCTATGGAGCCAGGGGCTCCTCTCAAGCCCACATTATCCTCCTGAGGAACACATACTCAACTGACCTTAAGAGTAAAATTAAGTTGATTTATTTGGGCCAAATTATATGATCTTAAACACCCAAAAGGAAAGTATAGCCAATAATAATAATAATAAAGCAATTAGTATACTTCTTCAAGACTATAAGGAATTACACTTCCCAGACATTAGGTTTAAGTTTATATAAGATGCTATTTACACAATTTCTCATGATGATTTTGTTCTTAATAAGAAAATGCCACTCAGATGTAAGACTTCAATTCTTGGCCTACCTCAACACTGCAGTGCATACCTGTAGCCAAGAAAGGCGAGCCCACCATTGTTCTAACCCTAAAATTAAATGATTTCTTTTCTCTCCCTGTCTAGAAGCCATTTGGGAGGGAACTCACCCTGATTCTAGCCACTCCAGCTATCAAGGTGCCTGAAAACAAATCCTGACTTCAAGACTCCCAAGTTCAGCCTTGGCAGTCAAAAAGAAAAACAAAAAGGAACCCAAAGATGGAAGCCTTTGAAAGTCCTTAAGCAGGAAATTCTAATGGACTTTGAATTGGACATTTGAACTCTTCCCTGTTATGACTATTTTAATTTCATTTTCCAGGGACCAGTCAAGGACTTTCTTTTCTTCCTACAACTAACAGTTATGTAATTCAGGGGTCCTTTAGATAGACTCACTGAAAATGTACCCCTATAGCCACAATCTACGACCCTATTCAGGCTTGAAGAAGCCAGAGTGGTCAGCGCCCCAATTTCCTATTGGCAATAAGGGTGACCTCTTCAGAGGGTGGTGTGATGAGAATAGGAGGTAGAATTTGGCTAGGCAGTTTAGGGTAAAAAGACCCCAAAGACCAAAAACTGTCCTTGTGTCCTTCAGCAGCCTACTCTATATCAAAGGCCAAATATGTCCAAGATATTTGGGGGCTCTTATCTAATTCCTAAAAGATTTTAGGGTTACCTCTTCAAAAGAAGAATGTTAGAGAACAAATAGCTAACTGAGAGACTATAAGTTCTCTCACTTATACATTTCCTAAACTCAAGAATGAACTTAAAACCCATTATCCCCCCTGGTTTGCCAATCCCCTCATGGCCTGGCTCCTCCCTTTACTGGGCCTTTATATACCTCCCCATTATATATATATATAAAAGGGGGAGATGTGGGGATCTGGTTATTGAGCAAGGCAAGCAACTCCAGATACCGTAAAGGGATGGCAGGTGTCTGACCTGCTCTGCCTGATGTGATAAACCTGGCCCCAGGAAGCTATTGTAGATATGAATCTTCCTTTCCCCCACCCCAGACCAGAACCAGGTTTTGGGGTTTCGTTTCCTCATTCCTGAACTTCCACAACCTTCTGCCTTTACCCCCAAACCCCACCTCTAACTTTTCCACCTTCTGTAACGGCCAAAATGCCTTCATATATAAACCCCTGCATTGGCTCTAATAACTGAACTACCCACCGATGTAGTCTCCCAGGAGAGAACTCCTCCCACCGCACTCTGAGCCACCTGAGGACCCATTCGATAGTCCTCCATTCTCTGGCATGGCTGGAGCACAACAGCCATGCTGGAGATGGAGACCCACCCACATCCATTGTTATTTAGATGGTCCACATTCCCATCACAATGCTCTAATTTTTCATCACTCACAATTTTTACATCACAATATTTCATCACAAACCTGCTCTGTGTCATCATAATGGTTCATTCTTTCACACTGGTCCACTATCCTATCACAATACTCCTTTGTTACCTAACAATGACCCCATGTTCTATAACAACATTTCATTGTTACACCAGAGTACTCTATGTTCTATCACAATGCTCCATTGTTGCAATGGTCCATTTTCCCATTACAATGCTCCACTCCATCACTGGAATGATCCAATGTCCTTTTACAATACTCCCCTGTCTCACTGCAATTCTCCACTGTTGCCCCACAATTGTCAACCTTCCTTCCCAGCACAAAGATCAACTATCTCATTACAATGTCCAGTATCATGATGATCCACAATCCTATCACAATGCTCCATATTTTAAGCACAATGGTCCATTGTCATGGCACTGTATTAGTCACTTATGTTTCTGTGATAGAAATACTGACCAAAGGAACTTATAAAAGGAATAATTTATTTAGCTGATGATTCCAAAGGGGCCAGAGTCCATCACAGCAGGGAGACATGGTGGCAGAGGTGGCTAGAGCAGATGCAGAACCTAAGCACTCACATCTTCAATCAGGCATAGGAAGCAAGGAGTGACTCCCTAAGCCCATCCCCAGTGATGTGCTTCCTTCATCATGGCCACACCTTCCAAGACCTCCCAAAATGGTAACACCACCTGGAGCCAAAGTGTCCAAATATTTGGAACCTATGGGGGACATTCTCATTCAAACCACCACAGGCATATTGCTCCATTGCATCATCATAATGTTCCATAATTTTATCACAATGGTCCACTGTCCTATCATAGTCAATTGTTACCTAGCACTGGTCCCCTATCCTATCACAATGCTTCATTATTCCATCATATAAGTCTACTGTCCTACAAAAATGTCCCATTGTTGCATCATAATGTCCACTGTCCCATCACAGTGTCATTATACTGTTCCATTACTAGTTCATAATGTTTCAATTTCCTGTCACACTACTCCATTATTGCCTAGCACTGGTACTCTGTGTTTCACAATGCTCTGTTGTTACATTGCAGTTGTCCACTATTCCATCACAATGCTCCCATTCTTACCACAATGTTCCAAAATTCTTCCATATTTCCTCTCTCATGACAATGCACCATTGCTACCAAACAATGGTTCACTCTCCTATCACTGTGCTCCATTGTTACATCACAGTGATCCACTGTTCCATTTCAAAACACTGTGTCAGCAAAATAATCGATTATCCTATTCTAGTGCTCCACTGTCTCATCATATTTGTCAATTTTATATCACAATGGTTCCTTGTACCAATGCTACAATTGTCTCATCATAGTGCTCTATTGTTATATCAAGATGACCCATAGTCCCATCATAAAATCCACTGGGTCATCACATTGCTCCCTTGTATCAACATGGTCCACTGTCCTCTCAGTGTTCTACAGCCTCATCACAATGTTCACCTGCCTCATTATAATGCAACATTGTTACATCAAAACGGTCCATTTTTCTTTCACAATAATACATTGTTTCATCACAATGCTGCATTTACATCACAGTGCCCATTGTTGCATCACAATATAACACAATCTTATCACAATATTATGCCACTGTGGTCTCCTTTTCCATCACATGAACCGCTGTTTCATCAGAAAGTTTCAGTGTCGCATCACAATTGTCCAGAGTCATATCATAATGCTCTATTGATACATAACAATGATCCTCTGTCCTATCATAATACATCACTGTCTCATCACAATTATCCACTGTCACATGACAATGTTCTGCTGCCTCATCACAATGTGCAATTGTTACATTGCAATGGTAATGTAATATGCAATCGCAATTCTATATTGTCTCTATACAATGATTCATTTTGACATCACAGAGGTTCACTGTCCCACACCATTCCTCCCGGCTCATCATAATGTTCCATTGTTACATCACAAGTATACCCTATCCCATCACAGTGCTTCGCTCTCCCATCACAGTTGTCCACTCTCCAATCACAATGCTTCACAACTCATCACAATGCTTTATTATTCTATCACAATGGTCCAATGTCCTATAACAATACTCCATTATTACCTAACAATGGTCCCCTGTCTTATCACAGTACTCATTGTTATCTAATAATGGTTCTTGTCCTATCAAAAAGGCCCATTTTTAATCAGAATTGTGTACTGGCCTATCACAATGGTCAACTCCATCATCACAATAGTCTACTGTCCCATCATAATGCTCCTCTGTCACCAAAATTAACAATTTTTACATCACCATGGTCCTCTGTCTCTTCACATCTCTGTCATCACAATGATCCAATATTGCATCAGAATGCTCCACTGTCCAATCATAATGTTCCACTGTCTCAGCAAAATGGTTGACTGTGCCATCAAAATGTTCCCATCTCATCACAATGCATCTTTGTTACATCACAAGGGTGTGTTGTCCAATAATAATGCTACATTGCTGTTCTTTTATATCACAAGGGACCATTGTCCTAGTACATGTTCTTCTTTGTCACAATGGTTAACTGCCCCATCACAAAGATCCTTTGATCATCCTATCGCAATGCTCCATTGTATTTTCAGAGTGGTCCACTGATATATCACAATGGTTCATTGTCCCATCACAATACTTGTTACCCAAAACTATTTCTCTATGCTATTAATGCTCAATGCTCCCTTGTTACATCATGATAGTCCACTATTGAATCACAATGTTCAACTGTCTCATCACAGTAGTCCACACTTCCATTGTATACTAGTGTCTCATATAGAGTTCCATTGTTGTAGCACAGTGGTCCACTGTTCCATCAAATGCTCAATTCTCTCATCTGAATTCTCCACTATTGCATCTCAATGATAGACTGTACTATCAGAATGCTCCACTGTCCTATCACAATGCATCACTGTCTCATCACAGTGCTCCATTGTTGCATTACAGTAGTCCACTGTCCCATCACAATGTTCAACTCTCTCATCTCAATAATCCATTGCTCCATCACAATGGTCCACTGTCCTATCACAATGTTCCACTTTCCTCACAATGGTCCACTGTCCCAACACAGTCCTCCACTGTCTCATTACAATGTTCAATTGTTGCATTCCAAAGGTCCATTTTCTTATCACAATTTGCTACTGTCTCATTACAGTACTCCCCTGTCTCATCACAATGCACTATTTTTATAATTAAAATGTCGAGTCACAATGCTACATTGTCTGTTCAGAATGCTGTATTACATCACATTCATCCACTATGTCATCATAATGGTTCAGTTTCATCACAATGCCATTGTTGCATCACAATACTCCTTTGTCTCTTCACAATGATTCATTGCTACATAAAGGGCACAATATCTATTAATAATCTTCACTGTCTCATCAGAATGTTCCAGTGTTGCATCTCAATTATCCACCGTCACATCAAAATGCTCCTTTGTTACATGACAATTATCCACTCCTTTATCATAATACTCCACTGTCTCGTCACAATTTTCCACTGTTTCATGACAATACAACAAGTTTCATCACCTTATGTAGTTGTTATATCACAATGGTCCATTGTCCCACCAAAGTTCTCCTCAGTCTCATCACAATGCTCCATTATCATATCACAGTGGTCCATTATCCCATCACTATGCTCCCGTTTCACAGCACAATACATCATTGTTACATCAAAATGGTGCATTTTCCAATCAGAATGCTACAATGTCTCATCACATCACCTTGCAGTTACACCACAATGGTTCAATGTCCTATCACATGCTCTGCTATCTCAACACAATGGTTACCTGTTCATCACAGTGGTCCAATGTCCCATCACAGTGCTCCATTATTACCTAAAACTGGTCATCTGTGGTATCACAGTGCTCCATTGTTGCATCTTAATTGTCCACTACCAAATCACTTGTTCAACTCTCTGATCACAATGTTCTACTCTCCCTTCACATTGCTCTACTGTCTCAATAGAATGCTCCAATGTTGCATCTCAGTTGTTCACTGTCATATCAAAATGTTCTAATTAGAATGCTCTACTCTCCTGTCACAAATACTCCACAGTCTCATCACAATTGTCCCAACAGCATGACAATGCAAAGCAGTATCATCACAATGGGTAGTTGTTATAACACTGTGGTCCATTATACCATCAAAATTCTACAATGTCTCATCACAATGCTGCATTATTACATCCCAGTGGTCTACTATCACATCACAATTCTCCATTGTATCACAATGGTCCACTGTACTATCACAATATTTCATTGTTATGTAACAGTGGTTCCCCAGTCCTATGACAATATTCCATTGTTACTTAATATGGCCCCTGTCCTATCATAATGTTCCATTGTAGTATCACATGGTCCACTGGCTTATCATAATATTCCATTGTTACCTAAAAATAGTCTCTAGTCCTACCTCAGTGTTCTGTTGTTGCATCACAAATGCTTCATTCGTCATAGATTTCTACTGTCCAATCACAATACTCCATATCTCATCACGATCCATTCTATCACAAAGGTTCAATGTTCTATCACAGTGGTTCAATATCCAATCATAGTACTCCATTGTTACCTAACAACGGTCCCTTGTCCATTTTATAATTTTAATAAAAGTAGTCCACTGCCCATCACAATGCTCCTCTGTCTGATCAAATTTTACCATTTTTACATCAAAATCATCCATTGTCTAATCTCAGTGCAACATTGACTTGTCACAATACTTCATTGTTACATCATAATGGCCCACTCCTCCAACCCATGTTCCATTATCTCATCACAATGGTTGAAGAATCGATCCACAATACTCCACCATCTTTTACAGTGCTCCACTGTTGATTCACAGTGGTTCAGTGACCTATAACAGTGATCTATTGTTGCATCAAAATGGCCCACTGTCCCATCACAATGTTCTACTTTGTGACCAAAATGCTCCATTGTTGTATCACAATGGTCCATGGTCCTATCACTATGCACCATTGTTACCTAACATTAGTCCCCTGTCCTATCACAATGCTTAATTGTTGCATCAGCGTGGTTCAATGTCCTATGATAATGTTCCATTGTTACATGATATTAGTTCACTGTCCCATTACAATGCATCACTATGTCATAACAATAGTTCATCATTCTAACAAAATTCTCCATCTTTACCTAAAACTGGCTGTGTTGGATAGCTTTAGTTGTTAAGTTGACACACCTGGGATGAAGAACACTCAATTGGGAAATTTCCTCCATGGGTCAGGTATGTTGCCATGCGATGGGGCATTTTCTTGATTATTGAGTAATGTGGGAGGACCTGGCCTACTGTGGATGGTGCCTCTCCTGGGCAGGTGGTCCTGTATTGTATAAGAAAGCAGGCTTAAGACTCATTTGCCCTCTACCAGGGGTCCAGACATTTCCAGCCTGCCTGACAGTACCTGCATCTAGCTACCGAGTGGAGGTGAACTTTCCAAATTGGGCCATGCCTGTCCCCCTACTGCTGGACCATCGGAAGCCCCTTCTAATGCTTCAGGACTAGAATTCTCTGGCCTTTAGTAGAGGCCCAGACCTTTGCAGACTCCCTGAGAGTGATTGAATGGAGCCTCTGCCTATTGTGTTGTGCCTGCTGGCTAGTAAAGGCCCAGACCTGAGAAGGAAGCCTAAGAGTTATCTCATTGGTACCCAACTTAGGCCTCTGCAGGAATTCCTGAGTAACTGCACTAGAGCCATCTGGTCCTTCCAATATAAAATCAAAAGAGAAAACCATTTCATACCTAATAAGAAAACAACCAAGGCACCTCAAAAATAGAAAATAAAATCAATCTTCAACTCAACAAAGGAGGACTTGAGATTCATACAAGAATAACAAACAACAAAAGAAATCCCCATTCCAAAATCACAATGAAAAAATAATAAAATGAAAAACCCAAACAAGGTATCCCCACTAAACACCACCAGTCCTACAGAACTGTTCTACAGTGAGAACCCGCTAGGGTTTCCAGGACACAGAATTTAAAAGAACATGATCAAAGAATTTAAAGAATACACAAATCAAATAATTAAAAGAAAGGGATAAACTTCTGACTAAATTCACAAAAGAGATAGACATATTAAAGAAAATGCAAGCTGAAATGAAGAAGGAAGTGAAACACTCAATAAGCCAATTAGAAATGATGGGAGAAAACCTTAGCAATAGAATGAATGAAATGGAAAACAGAATACCAAGGTAGGACAATAAAGTTCAAAAACTGGAATGCTCAAGCAAAGATTATGAAAATAATTTTAAACACACAGGAATGGAATATGCAGGAAATGTGGGACACCATGAAAGACCAAATTGATGCATTATACACATAGAGGAAAGAGAAGAATCTCCCACGGGGAGGGGAGCTCGAGAGAGATCGGGTGCGCGGCTTGCCCCAACCCAGATCCCTGGTGTGACACAGCGGAGATCCTAAAGACAAAACCAAACCCCCATCGAGCCAAGAAGAGTCTACAGCTGGCTTCTTCTGGTGTTACAGCTCTTTATCGTGTCACAGCTCTTCTTCTGCGCAGCAGGGAAATTGCTTTACAGTGCTCAAGCGTGCTCTATATACAGTTCTCTCTCCAGTCAGGTGCACTTCCTCATTTCTTAACAGCCTATCGCATTCTGTTATTTTCAAGCCTTGTATTAGCATAAATGGGCGGTTACATGGGCAAGCAAACCTACCAGTCACTACAGAGGAAAAGGGACGCCTTATTAGCATACAGGTTTCTTTTTCTTGTGGCCCGACAGAAGAAAATTTCCCAAAACTAAAGAAAGGTATGCCCACACATATACTAGAAGCACATAGAATACCAAATAGACAGAACCAGAAAAGAAACTCCCCGACAAAATATCATAGTCAAAACACTAAATGTACGGAACAAAGAGAATACTGAAAACTGCAAAAGAAAAGCAGCATGTTACATACAAGGGGATACCCATCAGAATTACAGCTGACTTTTCAATGCAAACTATGAAAGCCAGAAGAGCCTAGACAAAAGTATTCCCAGTACTAAATGACCACAGATGCCAACCCAAAATATGTTACCCAGCAAAAATGTCTAGTTCAAGGGGAAAGAAAAATCATCCATGACATGAATAGGCTGAAAGAATTCATTTCCAGAAAACCAGCCGTCCATGTTTCAGCATGCTGATGGAGGCCTTAACAAGTGGGAGAGTTTGGCAATCAGAGAATACTCAGCGCTGGAGCTGTTAGAACTAGAGAAGGTGTTCAAAGGCTCAAGCTTGAAGAAGCTCCTCATCAACTGGCTTATGAGCATATGGAACATGGAAGCAGATGCTATTAGTTTAACTGCTGCAGAAGCAGAAAAGCTGAGCAATACAACCACATATTCCTTCTTCAGATATAGGCTGCATAACTTGAGGCAGTACAGGGGGAATCAATCTCTGATGGACTGGCTTGTATGAGTCATTAGAGATACTTGGTTATTACCAGTGGAGATTTCCATGAATATCTGAGATTGGAAGACAGTAGAAGAGGGACAGGTAGTACTGTGAGAACTAGGCATGAGGAAAGAAATGTATGGTGCCCCATTCACTAGACCAGATAGTGCTGTGTTCACTAGAGATTTAAAGAGCTTGATTGAGCAAGGACCACGAGATTGGTTTGGACCTTCAGTGGCTGTGCTGAGTCCTCTAGTGGGGCAGGATCTTCATAAAGGATCAGGAGAGGCTTTGACTGATTTAAGACCAGCATGTAAATTATGACTGTAAAAATGTAGAAAAACCTAAAAGAGTTATGAAAAAACAAAACAAACACAGAGGTATGCTTGGGTTACTTGAAGGCAAATGTGGAAAGATTTGTGTCAAGCCCAAGTTCCTAAAGGTAAAATTGGCAAAAAGACAAATTCTGTACTAAAGAGCTTTTGGAAGGCTTTAAACACAAGGAACAGTTCACAAAAGGAATACAGAAGACAAAAGCTATTCCAGGCATGGATAATAACTCTCCCCCGACAGGAAGAGTAAATATGCCACATTTCTTTCCTGTGAAAAGTTTTTTGAGGGGTGGAGACAGTTTGCCCAGCCAGGATCTCCCCCAGCAACCAGGTGTGGTCGATGGGGAGACAACAGGTAGACCAGAGCCCAGGAGTCATACCTAGGGCCTGCCTGGCTCACGGAAGCAACAGGGACAAGAGGGGCCCTATTCCTCTTTGGCCCTGTGCAGGGCCCGACATCTTGAGCCAGTCCCAATGGGTTTATCAAGGATAGAACTGCAGGGGGGCTCCACATAAATCTATAGGACACCAATTGGCTTCAAGAAGATGACTAAAGATAGTAAAGAACTAACTAAATTAATGTCTCTTATCCATGCCTTTGCACCCAACATGGATCTGTTTAGAAAACAGTTGATGCAAATGGATAAAGTCTTTTCATTTAGATATTGTTTATGTTTGATTTAGTATATAATGTTAAATTCTGAGTGTTTTACAGATATTTACAGATATCAAGTACACCTGAAGAAACCATATAAATTCACAAAGGGTGCAAGAGCCAGGTACAGCTGGACAATTCTTTGGAGCTTTATAGTGGGCCACAAGTGATATCCACCATAATGGTTGAGAAAAGTCTACAACAACCTGAGCCTATAGACACCAAAGATTAAAAAGATATTTCATACAATTGTTACCTGAAAATTCCAGTAGCAGGGGTGGGTTGCCTCTCCCCTTTGGGTTGTTGGCCAAGGAAGCTCTGGAGGCCCCCTCTACAATAAAGGCCATTGCCACTAATGTTGGTTGCACACAGGAAGCAGATGGTAAGAACCTATGGCTGAAGTTGTGACATGATGACAGCATAAAGGAGAGATCTATCTGGGACCAAGCTGCCAACTACCTACAAATGGGTGGCTGGGCTTCATAGAGCCAGGGGAGATCATAGCAGATCACTAGGGGAGATCTAAAACAGTTGCATTTTCCTAATTACTAATGATGTTGGACACTTTTCAAGATGTTTCTTAGTCATTTTTATTTCTTAATTTTGAGAACTCTCTACTAAGACAGATCTAAAAACTGGGCCTAAAACAGTTCTGCTTAATGACGGATCCTACGTGCTCCACTATCAGATGCCAAGCAAGATGTTCCTGCTGGTGCAATAGTGGCTCATCAATACATACAAAATCAGCACATTTCCAGTTGGATTTAAGACCTGCTCCTCGGGGAAGAACACACATCTGATACTGTGGTGGTTTGAATGAGAATGTCCTCCATGGATATTTTGTCCCCAGTTGGTGGTGCTGTTTTGGGATGTCTTAGAAGGTGTTGCCATGCTGGAGGAAGTATGTCTCTGGAGGCAGGCTTAGAGAGTTCTTCAGCCTTGCTGGATCTCCAGCTCTTCTCTGCTTCCTGTCCCTGCTTGAAGATATGATTGCTTAGCTTCTGGGTCTCCTCTCACCGCCTCTGCCACCACACCTCTCTGTCACAGTGGATTTGGGCCCCTTTAGAACCATAAACTAAATAAACTCTTCCTTTTATAAGTTCCCTTGGTCAGTGATTCTATCACAGCAGTAGAAAGCAAACTAATACAGGTACTATAAGAAAGGTCGACCCCCAGTTGTAGGGGAAGTTATAGTTCCCAAGGGGGTAGCCACTGCAATTGTTTTGTAAGATAGATATGATGCTAAGCATTTGTGTTTATGCCCAGGGGCTAGGTTATTATAGCAGTCAGTGCTTCTTTATATTTGTGTTTTATATTAGAAGGAATACTGCTGAAGTGGACCAGCAGTCCATTGAAGACAGATGATGAAAAGGCCCAAGAGTTCAGTATCTCACCACAGTAGAAGAAAGATTGTCCTACATGTATGCTTCCCTTTCCAAGGCACAGGGATTCTTGGAGAAGAGGATTGCTGAAAGAATGTAAGAGCTAAAGGAAGAGATGGGGTGTTGCATGAACTTGTCCTCTACCTGCCAAGATGAACTGCATGATCAGCTGTACCTGCCTGCTTAGATCAGCACAAACAAACATGATGGTTGGTACTCCATAGAAAGCTAGGGGCCTAGAGAGTCAGACACTCCTTCCAACCACCAGTGACCTGAGTTGTACATAGGGGAGGGACTAAGGTATGAGTGAAAGAAGCTGGAAGGAGACTCGCCCCCTTTGCCATCTTGGGCAGCTGGTAGCAGCTCATGGGGTCCCTGCAGAAATGTACAATTTGCTCTATGGCCTCAGTAGGAGAACCCCCTCTCCTCACCCATTGTTCTCTAAGCCCAAATAAACTCTGGCTTCCCAAACGGCAGTTTGGCAAAATAATAACTTGTTTTGTCATTACGGACCTGGAGAGGAAGGAGGAACTAACCACTTGTGCCTCCCAGAAAGAATTTTAGCAACAGGGTCTTAGTAGAGAGTTCTCAAAATTAAGAAATAAAAATGACTAAGAAACATCTTGAAAAGTGTCCAACATCATTAGTAATTAGGAAAATGCAAATTAAAACCACTTTAAGATTTTATCTTACCCCAGTCAGACTGGCCAAGATTGAGAGAACAAATGACACCTAATGCTGGAGAGTATGTAGAGAAAGGGGAATGCTCATTCACATCTAGTGAGATGGTAAACTTGTGCAACCCCGATGGAAAACAATGTGAAGAACCCTTTAAAAAACTAAAAATGAGCCTACCATTTGACCCGATTATACAATTCCTTGGCATATACCCAAAGGACTCATCCTATTGCAGAGATACTTGTCCATCCATGTTTGTTTGTGATCTTTTTCTCAATAGTTCAGAAATGGTAGCAACCTAAGTCCTTCAACTGACAACTGGATAATGAAAATGTGAATAGAGTTCTACTCAACAGTAAAGAAACATGAAATCATGATTTAGAACTAAATACTGCTATGCTAAGTTAAGTAACAGAATCAGAAAAACAAACAATGTATGTTCTTTTTCATTTGTGGATCCTAGCACCAAACCATTATATGTGAGTATTTATCCTGATGTAACTGTGGGAACCAGCAAAATGGAACAGATCCAGGGAGGTAAAGGGAAAGAAGAAACCTGACAGAGGAGAATTGTAGGAGACAAGTGTTAACTATGAGAGAAATAGATAAAATGGGGTTATTTAAATAGGAAGGGGGAGGGGGGTTATATAAGAAACTATAGGAATAAAGGGAAAGAAGGAGCTCAAGAGAGGTGGGGACTTAGGAAACTGGTATTATCATGGGAGAAATGGGGACACTAAATGGTGAAGGCAGGGATGGAGGTGAGAGGGAGAGAGGAAAGAGAGAGAGACAGAGAGAGAGAGAGAGAGAGAGAGAGAGAGAGAGAGAGAGAGAAGAGATAAATAATGCCTACATAGTGTAAAAAAACCATAGGGCATTGTATTAGTCTAACAACCTAATGACAAATTACAAATCCAATATCTCTGTATGAGTCCATGTACATAGCTGAAGGTTACATAACATGAAACAAAGCCAGACAGGAGAAACTTTCCTTTGAGTTGTTGGCCAGGTGATCCAAGAGACTCCCAAAATTACACAGGCTATTGCCACAGCCCTTGATTCCCTCCGAGAACTTAGAAGGGAAAACCCTGTTGCTGAAGACAAGACATACCTCTGAGAACAAATTTGGAGCAATGGATCTGAAACCTGGAAGGCAGACTAGTACTCATAGTTCTACTGGAGAGCACTATGCAAGTAGCCAAGAGAGAATAGCAATCAATGGTCCAACACCAGCTTCATTACCAAATAACATCAATGACTGTCACAGAAATTGACACTGGTACAGTAGTGGCACTTTTATCTTGGGGCCCACTAATGGCTACCTAACTGGTCTGAGAGCCCACTCAATGGATGGAAACTCATCTATGGTACTGTAAGCATAGCCAAATACACATGGCTGAAGAAGTCATAGATATCAGAGAAATCCCTAAGGCTGTTATATCCCTAAACCAATGTAATTTCTCGCTAAGTATAAAATATGTATCTTTATATTTACAGTCAAGTATTCCATTCACCACTCATCAAAGAAGCTTCTTTTGCAACAGACACAGAAACTAGTGCAGATTACCACAACTGGTCATACACAGACATTTTCTTTGAATTGCCCAAGCCTAAGTGACAAATCCACAATGTAACCTCTACACCTAAGGCTCACTCAGCATTGAACAAAGGGTAAAGAGGACACTAATGAATCTCTTAACTCTCATTAGTGAAGTTCCCTCATCCAACAGAGGGCCAGGAACACAAAAGTTCACAAATTGCCAAAGCATGGGGCTGAAGAATCAGCTCTGATTAAGCAGAGACCAGAACCTGAAGTTAAACCTTTGTTTTACTGAAATAATTGATGCTGGTTAGCTGGGGCTGAAAAATCAGCTGTGAGTAAAAAGAGACCTGCATAATTGAGGAGAATTCATCTGGGAAGAATTTCCTGAGGGTCAGCACACAGAAGCTGTGAGGCAGAGGGGTCCAATTCTCCATCTTAAGTTGGATGCAGGACTTGGCAATGTGTAAGTCTCCTGCATGGTTCTGGTGTTGAAAGCATGAAGTGGTCACAGAGAACAGCAGCAGTTTGGCACCCTGAGTGGATAGTAAAGGCCATTGGTGTAAGTGCAGCCTCAGTTGCAGTGAACACCCGAGGATTGCAGGAATCATGGATAAAATCTCAGACTTTGCACCAAGAGAGGCCAGAAGAGCCCACTGGTGAAGATTCAGCCTCGGTTTCAGTGGAGACCCCAGCTTTTCAGAGATTCCAAGACCAAGGCCCAAGATGGGTCAACCATCAAGGGCAGCAGCAGGTATGGAATGGAGCTGGCCTGGGCCTGAAAGAGAAGCTGTGTGTGCTGTGTTGGGCCTCACGGGCCCAGCAGCTTGTTGAGCTCCTCATAGCCACCGCTGATCGCCTCCTGGGCCGGTCACAGCCGGATCGCTGCCCCCGGCTGCCCCGAGCACTGCGCTCCAGCTGCAGGTGGCGCAGGATGATGCGCCAGGTAGTGGGGCGACAGTGCGATGTGTCTGTGGTGCACTGCGGCCACCAGGCAAGAGTGGTGGCCAGTGTCCAGCGCACAGGTCATGGCGTAGCTCAGCAGCTCCAGGCAGGGCAGGACACCGGCTGGCCCCACTACAGGCCTCTCGTAGGCTGCTGGGGGCTGGGCACAGTGGCGCAGGCCTGTAGTCCCAGCTACTTGGGAGGCTGAGGCAGGAGGATCGCTTGAGTCCAGGAGTTCTGGGCTGTAGTGCGCTATGCTGATCAGGTGTCTGCACACGACCCACTGGGAGCTGCAGGCTGGCGCGGGACGAGCGTGACTTGGCCTTAGTGCAGGCCTTGCCTCCCTGCTTGCCATGGCCAGACTTCTAACCAACCTTTCCAACTATCACAACCCACCTCTAACCAACCGTCACAACCCACTTCTAACTAACCGTTTTGAATGCAGCTGTCTGAGCCTCACCCAAGTCTGGCAGCCTGTGAAAATGGCTTTTGCCTGGCTGCAGCCTACGTGACAAAAAATGATTGGTCCTTCACTCCCTATTAGCCCCGCTCCTACCCTATATAAGTCATCCTGTAAGCTGCAATAAATGAGATCCTACTTGGACAGTCTCCCGGCTCAGTGTGGTTTTTTCTCCAGAGTGGAGAGGGTCTGGGCCATCAACACTCACCATCCCGCTCTGCCCCTGGAGGAGGCCGGCTGGACCAGCTTCTCCATCACCCTACCTGCCGGCGATCCCGGCAGTGCTGTAGATGGTAGAACCAGAGAAGTGGAGCTGCTAGAACCCTTTGGAGCCCAGACGATCATGAGTGAATCCCAGATGTTTGGCTTTGACATATGTTGCTGGACTAAGATTTTGCTTAAATGTGCCTGATTCTTCTCTTTGAAACAAAAAAATACTTAACTTGCTTTTAATTTTATAGGAGCCCACAGTTGAGAAACTTTTTAAATAGATTTTGAACTTATAAGTATTTTAGGCTTTTTTTTTTCAGGACTGTAGGACTTGAAAGGTTGTACTTTTATGTTGTGATATTTACATCATATCTTGGGGATACAAAATGGAAATCTTGTGGCTTAATAGTGATGTGTTTGTGTGTCAAATTAACAAGGGGTCAGTTATGATGGATAGCTTTGTCAACTTAACACACCTAGGTTGAAGGAGCCTCAATTGGGGAATTTTTTCCATTGGACTGGCCTCTGGCCAAGTTTGTGGGGCATTTTCTTCACTGTTGAGTAATGTTGGAAGGCACGACCCACTATGGGCAGTGCCACCCCTGGGCAGATGGTCCTTTATTGCATAAGAAAGAAGGCTGAGTGCAGACCATGGAGCAAGCAGTAAGCAGTGTTCCTCCATGTCCTGTGCTTCCATTCCTGCCTCCATGTTCGTGCCCTATGTTCCTACCATGGACTCTTTAAGTGATGACCTGTGACCTTGTAAGCCAAATAAACACTTTCGTCCCCAACATGTTTTAATAAAAGTGTTTTGTCACAGCAGTGGAAGACAAACTATAAGAATTTGTCCCCTGTGATATCAAAATGCTCTATTGTTGCATTATAATATTCCACTCTTCCATCACAATGCTAACCACTCTCATCACAATGATCCATTTTTCTAATAGAATTCTTCAATGTCTCATCTCAATGTTTTCTTGCTGTATCATAATGGTCCATTGTCCAATGACAATACTCTATAGATTCATCACAACAGTTCACTGTCTCAACTCATTGCTCCTCTGTCTCATCACAATGCTCCATTGTTGCAGTATAGCAACTCACTGTCCCATCACAATACTTGCTCTATTGTCTCATCACAATGCTTCATTGTTGCATCCCAATGACCCATTCTCTAACAAATGTTCCTTTGTTAGATCTCAGTGGTCCACTATCCCTTCATAATTCTCCCCTATATCATCACAATGCTATACTTTGGCATCACAGTGGCCAATATTCCCATCACAATGCTCCCATCTCCTCAGAATGCTCTATTTTTACATCATTGGTCCATTTTACTATCACAATGCTCCATTGACTCTGTTTCATCACAATGCACAATTTTTACGTCAAAATGCTCTCTTTTTTGCATCTCAGTGGTTCACTGTCTCATCAAAATGTTATATTTTTGTGCCCTATGTCCACCATTGCATCACAATGGTCCAGTGTTCCATCACAATACTCAATTGTCTCATAGTGTTCCATTGTTACATCACAGTGGTTAACCTTCCTTTTACAATGCCTCCCTGTCTCATCTGAGTGTTCCAGTGTTGCATTACTATTGTCCGCTGTCATATCAAAATGTTTCAATGTTTCATAACAATAATCCACTGTCCCATAACAATATTCCACTGCTTACCCACAATTATTCACTGTTTCATGACAATGCAAAGTGGTCTCATCATAATGGGTAATTATTAAATCACAATGGTTCATTGTACCATCACTGTTCTATAGTATCTCATCACAATGCTTTATTATTATTACATCATCATAATCCACTGTCCCATCAAAATTCTCCCAGTCTTATCACAATGCTCCATAGTTGCATAACAAATATTTACTATCCCAACACAATGCTCCATTCTGCAACTCAGGCAGGGGTCCACAGTCACATAACAATACTCCATTGTTGCATCACAGTGTTCCACCGTTTCATCCCATTGCTTCACAGTCTCATGTCAATGCTCAATTGTTGCATCACAATGGTCCATTTTCTTATTAAATGTTCCATTGTTGCATCATGGTAGCCTAATGTCTCATCACAGTGCATTACTGTCTCATCATAGTGCTCCATTATTTCACCAGTTTCACTGTCTCGTTCAAATGCTTCACTGTCTCATGATACTTCATTTTTGTATCACAATGGTCAATTGTCCTATCATAGTGCTCCACTGTTTCTGACATCCTTGAAACTGATCCACTGTTGTATTAGAATGCTCAATTGTTCTGTTACTCCATTATTGCATAACAATGGTCACTCTCCTATGATAAAGCTCCATTGTTGCATCAAATCATCCAAGATGATTGTGCCCCATCAGCTCATCACAATGGTCCATTGCTACATAACAGTGATCCAATATCTGATCACAATGCTCCATGACCTCCCCACAATACTCCATTTTGTGCTCACAGTGGTTCACTGTCCAATGACAATGCTCGATCATCTCATCAAAATGATCCATTGTACATTCCAATGTCCCATCATAATTCTCCTGTCTTATACTATGCTCTATTGTTACAACACAATGACTATCTTTCCCACCATAGTGCCTTCATGTCTTATCACAGGGTGCATCCCAATGGCCCACTGTCATATCAATGCTTCATTCTTTCAACAAATTGTCCACTGTTCCATCACAATGCTCCACTGTCTTATCACAATGCTCCATCATGGCATTACAGTGGTTCTTTGCCCCATCACAGATTCCCCCTGTCTCATTACAATGCTCCAATGCTGCACCACAATGGTACATTTTCCTATCACAATGCACCACTCTCTCATCACAATTCTCCCATCTCATCACACTGTGACATTTTTATATCACGAAGGTCCATTTTCAAATCACAATGCTTCATTGTCTCATCACAATGCTAGTGTTATGTCACATTCTCACATTTGTCCACTGTCCCATCTTGTGCTCCACTAACTCATCACAGTGGTCCATTGTCCCATCACAATTCTTCCCCATCTCATCACAGTGCTCCACACTTGCATCACAAATGTTCACTGTGCCATCACAGTGCTCCACTATATCATCACAGTTCTCCACTGTTGTATCACAATGGTCCACTGTGATAGCACAATACTTCTTTATTACATAACAGTTGCTCATTGTCCTATCATAGTACTTCATTGCTACCTAACAATGTCCCTGTCCTATCATAATGCTCCTTTGTTGCATCACAATGGTTCAGCATCCTATGTCAATACTCCGCTCTCTCATCACTATTAAAAATCCCATCACAATGCTCTCCTGTTCTTTCACAATGTATCACTTTCTCATTACAATAGTCTACTGTCCCATCACAATGCCCTCTATCATCACAATTCTCCATAGAGAATCCAAATTATCCCATCTCCCATCGCAATGCTTCCCTGTCTCAATCACAACCATTGTTGTATCACAGTGGTTCACTATCCTATCAAAATGTTCCCCTCTTTCAAGACAATGCTCCACTTACATATCAAAAAATTCACTGTTCTATCAGCATGAATCACTATTTTATCACAATGGTCCATTGGTACAACTTAATAGCCCACTGTTCCATTATATCCTCCCTGCCCCCAGCATCTCATCAAAATGTTCCATAGTTACATCATAAAGGTTCACTTTCCCATCACAATGCTCCACTTTGTCACCACAATTGTCAACTGTCTTATCACAATATTTTATTGTTATCTAACAATCATGCCCTGTCTTATAATACTCCACTGCCACATAATAGTGTTCTCATGTCCTATCACAATTCATTGTTACATCACAGTGGTCCACTGTCCCATCACAATACACTACACTCTCATTACAATATTCCAATGTCCCTTCACAATGTTCAGCTGTATCATTAAATGTTCCATTGCTGCCTCACAACAGCCAACTCTCCTATTTGAATGCTCCTCTGTCTTATTATATTGCTCCACTGTTGCATCACAGTGGTCCACTGTCCTCTAATAATGCTACATTGTTATCACCATGGTCCACTGTCCCATCACTATACATCACTGTGTCATCACATTGCCACTCTTTTGTTTCATGATTGTCAACTGTCCCATCACAATGCTCCCATGTTTCATTACAATATTCCATTGTTGCATCACAGTACTCCACTGTACCATCACAGTGCTCCAGTCTCACATCACAATGAACCACTGTCCCTTTACAGAGTTATCAAGTCTCTTCACAGTGTTCCATTTCTGCCTTACAATGGTCTACTCTCCAAATACATTGGTTTACTGTCCTATCACAATGTTCCATTGATACATCACAAAAGTCCACTGACCCACCTCAGTGCTCCCCTGTCTAATTACAGTTCTCCAGTTTTGTATCATGGTCATCTACTGTCCCATCACAATGATCTCCAGTCTCATTGCAGTGCTCTATTTTTGCTTCAGAGTGATCCACTCTCCTATCAAAATGTACAACCTTAGTCCTATCACAATTGTCCATTGTCAAACACAATTGTGCACTGTCTCATCATGTTGCCTCTTTGTCTCATCACAATGCATCACTGTTGCTTTACAGTGGTCCCCTGTTCTATTACAATACTCGACAGTCTCATCACAGTGCTCCGTTGTTGCATCACAATGGACCACTTTCCTGTCAAAATGCTCCCTTATGGCATTACAGTAGCCTACTGTCCCATCACAATGCTCCCCTGTCTCATGATACTCCATTGCTGTATCACAGTGGTCTACTGTCCTAGCACAGTGCTCCACTTTCAGATCACAATACCCCCTCCCCACCATCTCATCCAAATGTTCCACTGTTGCATCACAATGCTCAACTGTCCTATACATATCTCTGCTTTTGCATCACAATGTTTCACTTTCCTTTCACAATAATCCATTGTTGCCTCACAATGGCCCATTATGATGGATAGGTGACACCCTATGTAGAGGGAGCCTCAATTGGGGAAATGCTTCCATTGGACTGACCTGTGACCATATCTGTGGGACATTTTCTTGATTGTTGACTGATATTGAAGGACTCAGCCCATTGTGGGTGGTGCCACCTTTGGGTAGGTGGTCCTGTACTGTATAATAAAACAGACTGCGCAGACTTAAGCAAGCCAGTAAGCAGCATTCCTCCACGGCCTGTGTTTCAACTTCTGCCTCCAGGTTCCTCCTCCCTGAGTTTCTACCTTGGGCTCCCTCAGTGATGAACTGTGACCCAGGAGATATAAGCCAAATAAACCCTTTCCTACCCAAGCTGGTATTGATGAGTGTTTTGACATAGCAACTGAAAGCAAACTAGAATATCCATGGTACCATCACTATGATCCATTGTCTTGTCACAATACTCCATTGTTACTTAACAATGGTCCACTGTCCAATCACAATGCTCCACAGTCTCACCTCAGTATTCCATTTTGGATCACAAGGGTCTACTGCCCAATCACAGTACTTGATTATTTCATCATAGTGGCCAATTTTTACATTACAATGGTCCACTGTTCCATCATATTTCTCCCCTATCTTATCACAATGGTCCATTGTTACTTCAAAATGGTAATTTTCCATTACAACACACCCCTGTCTCATCACAATGCTTTGCCTTTGCATCACAGTGGCCCATTTTCCCAAGACAATATTTCCCTATTTCATCACAATGCTCCACTGTTGCATCACAATAATACATTGTCCCATAACAGTGCTCTACTGTCTCATCACAATCCTTAATTGTTGCACAATGATCCACACACAATGTTCTATCACAGTGACCACTATACAATCACAATGCTCCATTCTTACACCATAATGATTCACTGTCCTATTCACAATGCTCTGCTGTCTCATTTTCCATCACAATACCCCACTGCTCATAATAATGCATTACATTGTTACATAATTGTTATATCACAATGCCTCATTGATTCATCACAATGTCCACTCTCCCATTACAATGGTCCATTTTATCATAATAATACTGAATGACTACATCACAAAAGTCCCATTTTTTATCACAATTCTCCTTTATCTTATCAGTCTTTTATTGTTGTATCACTGTGGTCCACTTTTCCAGTCCTTGACTCTCTCATCAGAACATTAGTAAAATGTTCTGTTTCTTTCATCACACTCTTCCACTGTAACATCAGAATGCTCCATTGTCTCAACATAACACACCACTGTTTGATCACACTAGTCTACTGTTATAATGCAATGCTCTACTGTCTCATCACACTACTCCATTGTTGCAGGACAGTGATCCACTGTTCTATCATACTGATCCATTGTTGCTTCACAAGGGTCCACTGTCACATTACAATGTTCCATTGTTTTGTAATAATGCTTCATTTTTGCATTACAGGGGTCTACTAACCCATCATAATCCCCCACTATCTCATCAAAATACTTTATAGTAGTATCACACTGGTCCATTGTCCCATTACATTGTTCTACTTTCTCATAACAATGTTCCATTGTTGCATCTCAATTATCCATTTTCCCATCACAATGCTCCATTGTCTAATACAATGCACCATTGTTTCATCATAGTGGTAACTCTCTTAACATAATGTTCCATTGTCTGATCACAATGAATCATTGTGAAATCATAATGCTCCCATCTCATCACAATGATCCAGGTGGTTAATTCTCCCACCACTGTGTTCCATTGTTTTATCACAGTGCTCTAATGTCTCATCATAATGCTACATTGTTGAATCACAATGTTCCAGTGTCTTTTTACAAAGTGCCACTGTAGCTGGGCATGGTGGTGCACACCTTTAATCCCAGCACTTGGAGGCAGGCAGATCTCTGTGAGTTCAAGGCCAGCCTGCTCTACATAATGAATTTCAAGCTAACTGGGACTAAATAGAGACCTTAACTCAAGAAGACACACATACAAAAAACAAACTGCCACTTTTACATCACAATAGTCCACTGTCCCACTGCAGTCTCATCACAATGCTTCATGGACCACTACATGGTCCACAATGGTCCACTAGCCTATCATAATATTCTGTTGTTGCATGTCACAATGGTCTATAGGCCCATCACAGTCCTCCATTGTTATATCACCATAGTCCACTGTTATATCACAATACTTAACTGTCTTATTACAATGATCCCTTATTTCATCATAGTCATTCACCTCCCCATTAAGCTGATCCAGTCTCATTTAAATGTTCCATTGCTGCAACTCAGTGGTCTACTTTCCTATTATAATGCTTCCCTGTTTAATTATAATTGTTCCCTGTCAAATAACAGGCCCCATCTCATCACAATACTTCATTCTTCCATCTCAATGGTCCACTGGTCTATCACAATGCTCCATTGTTGCTTCACAATCACCCACTGTTACATCACAATGCTCCATGGTGTTAATACAATGCTGCATTGCTACATCACAATGGTCCACTGTCTGATATCAAGCCTCCCCTGTCTCATCACAAGTGTCCCTTTGTTGCATCACAATCCACTGTCTGATCACAATGTTCCCCTGTTGTTGGAGTCCCTCTGCTCGGTGCTAGCCCAAGGGGGACACAGGGTCTCTGCCAAAAGGGGTTGAGTAGGCACAGAATTGACAAACAGACTCCAGGAGCTGAATGAGAAGCATGCCGAGGGCAAGGAGCAGCGAAACTCATTTATTCAAGGAGGTTCAGGGGGTTTTATAAGTTTGGTTAGGAGGGTGGTTCATCTTGGTGCAGGCTCTCTCCCAACACAGGGCAGAAGCCGGTGTCACCCCTGGCTGGAACAGAGCACCATGCCCACAGGAGCCACTCCCTTAATCCTCATAGCAGGTGACCTGCCTAAGGTCCACACTGCATCATACACAGGAGCTACTCTCTTAATCCTCATAGTAGGTGATCTGACTAAGGTCCATCCTGTGTTGTGCCCTACACCCTGCCCTGTGCCGTAACAGTTCTCCATGTTACATCAAAATGGTCAATTGTCCCATCAAAATGCTTCATAGTCTCATTACAGTGGTCCACTGTTCAATTATAATGATCCATTATCTTTTTACAATGTTTAATTATTGCATTACAATGGTCTACTGTCCCATCAAAATGCTCCACTGTGGAACCACAATTGTCCACTGTCCCATTACAAGGCTGCCCTGTGTTATCACTATATTTCATTGTTACATCAAAATGATCATTTGTCCCACCACAATTCTCCATATTTTCATCACAATGGTCCACTGTTATCTAACAATGGTCCACTGTATAATCACAATGCTCTATTGTGTCATCATAATGCTCCATTATTTCATCACAATGTTGCATTTTAAATCACAGAAGTCTACTATCTTATCAAAATGTTTCCTTGCCTCATCACAGTGCTCCATTGTTTCACCACAATGGTCCACTGTCCCATTACAATTCTCAAGTGTCTCATCACAATGCTACATTTTTTTCATCACAATAGTTCACTGTCCCATCACAATGATTCACTGTCTCTTCACAATGGTTGACTGTCCCTCACAATGTTCTAGTATCTCTACAGTGTTCCATTGTTGAATCAAAATTCTTCATTTTTGCATGAGGATTCACAGCTGAACAATCACAGTGCTCCATTGCTGCACCACAAAAATCCACTGTCCCATCACAATGTGCCTTTATATTGTCACAATGCTGTATTTTTACACCACAGTGGTCCACATCTGATCACAATATACCCCTGTTTCATCATAGTGATCCATTGTTGCACCACAGATTGTTCCAATACAATGATTCATTCTATCATCATAATGTTACATTGTTCCATCACGGTGGTCTACTCTCCTACCAAAAAGCTTCATTATTATAGCACAAATAGTTTACTGTTTCATTACAATGCTTCACTGGCTCATGACAATGGTCTCTTATCAGATCATAATGTCCCCAGTCTCATCAAAATGCTCACATTTTTACATCACAATGGCCAACCCTATTACAATATTCTATTCCTGCATCAAAATAGTCCACTTTCCCATGACAGTTCTCTACTATCTCATCAAAATGCTCAGTTGTTGGATCATAATGGTCCATAGTCCAATCACAGCACTCTATTTTCTCATCACAATGCTCTATTGTTACATCACAATGGTTAGTTGTCCCATAACAATGCTCTCCTGTCTCATGACAATGCTGCATTGTTACATCATAATGGTCCTCTTTCTCATTGCAATGCTCACCTTTCTAATGGCAATGCTCCATTGTTTCATCACAATTGTCTACCTTCCCAGCACATTATTCCACCATCTCACAATTCTCTTTTTGCATCAAAATGATCCAATTGCCTCTCAAAACCTTCTACACTGCATCACAAACAATTCACAATGCTTGACTGTCTAACCATAATGCTTGATTATTTCATCAAAGTTGTCCACTATCCTATCCAAATTATCCACTGTCTTATCAATATGCTCCACTGTTACTTCATAATGACCCACTTTTCTAATATAATGCTCCATTATCTGATCACAATACCCCCCCATCACAATTGGTTCATTTTTTCATAACAATGATCTACTCTCTTATCACAATGCTCCTTTGTCTTATCACAGTGGTCCACTGTTAAATTACAATGGCACCTTGTCATATCACAATGGTCCATTTTTGCATCACAGTGGCCCACTCTCCAATTACAGTGCAAGACTGTCTCTGAACAATGCTCCTTTCTTGCATCACTATGTTCCACTTTCCTATCAAAAAAATCTCCATTGTTTTATCAAAATTATCTACTGTCCCATCACAAGTTTCATTACAAGGTTCCATTGTTACATCACAATGATACACTGTCCCATCACAGTGTTCCAATGTCTGGTCACAGTGCTCCACAGTTACATCACAATGGTTCAAATTCCCATCTCATTGCTCCCTTGTCTCATCACAAAGTTCAGTTGTCTCTCACACTTTGAAAGAAGTCTAGCAGAAACTCAGGCAGGCCTTGAAACAGGAATTGAAGCAGAGACCATGGAGGAGCATTTACTACTAGATTGCTCTTCTGGCCTGTGCTCAGCCTGCTTTCTTATACAACCTAGGACCACCTTCCCAGGGGTAACACCACACACAGTGGGCTGAGCCCTCTGACATCACTCAGCAATTAACAGAATGCCTCAGAGACATGCACACAGTCCGTTCCAATGGAAGAAATTCCCCAACTGAGGTTCCCTCTTCCTAGGTATGTCAAGTTGATAACTGGAGCTATACAGCACAATGGGTCACTGTCCTATCAAAATGGCCCACTGTCTTATTACAATGCTCCATTTTTACACTATTACACTGTTGCATCACAGTGATCCACTGTTACATCACAATGTTCCACTGTCTTACCAAAATGCTCCATTTTTGCATAACAATTTCCCACTGTCTCATCGAAATGCTTCTCTTTGTTATTATCATGCTCCATTGTTACTTCAAAATGTTTCACTGTCTCATCACAATGCTCAATTCTTATATCACAATGTTCCCCTGTCACACAACATGCTCCTCTGCTTCAAACAATGCTCCATTTTGCATCATAGAGGTCCATTGTTCCAACACTGTGATCCACCGTCACATCTCAGTACTACATGGTTGTATGACAATGGTCCAATTTTCTGTCACAATGCTCCACCGTCTCATGACCGAGATCCATTGTTGCATTATGGTGGTTCACTATCCTATCACAGTGCTGCATTGTTGCAAACAGTGGTCCACTGTCCCTCCTCAAAGCTCTCACAATGTTCCCATTGTTGCATTAAAATGGTCTACTGTCCTATTAAGATGCTCCTCTGCCTTCATCACAACGGCTCACTCTCCCATCACAATTAGTCCATGGTCTCCTCACAATGTGCAATTGTTACATCACAACAGTCCATTGTACCATCACAAAGCTACATTGTATCATCAGAATACTCCATTCTTACACCACAATGATCCTCTGTCCTATCACATGCTCCACTGTGTCATCACAATTCTTCATTTTTTCCTCATGTAAGTCCACCATCCTATTCACAATGCACCACTGTTTCAACAGAATTGTCCACAATCTCAACAGAATTCTCCCATCTCAGCAAAATGCATCATTTTTACATCAAATTTGTCTATTGCTTAATCAAAATTCTACATTTGTATTATAATGCAGCATTGGTACATCCCAATAGTTCACCATTCCACCATATGCTCTTCTATCATCACAATGATTAACTTTACCATTGTAACTGTCTACTATCTCATTACAGTGTTCCACTCTCATCACAACTCTCTTAACAATGCTCACCAGTCTCAGCATAATGCTTCTTTGCTCTCCAATGTTCAGCTCTCCCAACCCAGTGCTCAACTGTCTTATCACACTGTTCCATTGTTGTATCAGTTTGTCCACTGTCTTATCACAAAGCTATATTGTTGTATCACAATGACACCCACAGTGTCCCATCACATGGTTCCACTTGGCATCACAGTGCTCTATTTTATATCACCATGATCCACTGACTTATCACAGCTATGCACTGCTAGCTAACAATGCTCCTGTCTCATAAAAATACTCCGTTTTTTCAATTACAATGTTTCATTGTCCCATCGCTATGATCCACTGTCTAATTTCCATTGTTGAATGGTCTAATTTTCCATTACAATGCTCTATTGTCTAATCATAGTACTCTATTGTCTCATAAAAATGGTCCGCTGTCCTATCACAATGCTGTATGATTGCAAAACAGTGGCCCACTGTCTCATCTCAAAACAACATTGTCTCATCATAATGTTCCATTGCTGCATCAAAATGGTTCACTGTCCTATCACAGTGCTCCACTGTCTCATCACAATGATCTACTGTCTCATCATAAACCCCCACGTCTCATCACACTACACCATTGTTATATCAAAATTCTTAATTATTTAATCACAATGCTATATTGTCTGGTCAAAATACTCCATTGTAACATCTCAAAGGTCCACTGTTGTAACAGGGTAAAGACTGAGAGTGACCTAATCTTCCCTGCCTCCCTCTCTCACCAGACCATTTGAGAACTGAAGACCCCCATTAGGTATCTAGTCTTATGTAGACATCTTATGTGAAAGAAAAGTATCTAATCTTATGCAAAATATCTTAAGCAAATAACCATTGTTAATGACCACATCTGTGTCTGTGAAATGATAATGGTCTCTAACCAAACCATAAAGACTGCAGTGACATCCTGTTTTTGAGCAAGCTAAACTTAAAGGGAATTCTGTGCTTGACACTTTCTCGTGGTTTTAAGATTGGATGTAATACCAAGATGTCTTGATCGGGAACAAAGGCAATGGCTAAAATGTAAACATCTGCTTCTATGGGCTCGGGTGAGGGTTTGAGGTTGGATATTTTTGAAGCTGACCTTTGCACACCTTGTACTAGCCTAGAAAAGCTGGAATGAATAGGGGCTGCTTCTCAGAACTCACCCATCTAGAGCTCGGAAGTCAGCCCAGCCATAATAAAACCTTGCCTTTCTTTCACATGTGATGACTTCTGATTGGCACTCTGTAACACTGTCCCATCAAAATGTTTCCCTATCTCATCACAAAATATCATTGTTACATCAAAATAATCTATTACCCAATCACAATGCTTCATTGTGTTGTCATAGTGCTCCATTGTTACATCTCAGTGATTCATGGTCCTAACACATGTTCCTCTGTCTTAACACCTTGGTTAATTGTATCATAACAATGTAATACAAAAATGGAGCATTTTTTATCAGACAGAGGATCATAGTGATGAGGCAATGGAGCACTGTGATGGAACAGCTAACAATTTTGATGAGACAGTGTATCATAGAGATGAGAGAGTAGACCATTTGATGCAAAAATGGAGCATTTTTATCAGACAGGTGAGCATTGTGATGGGACAGTGGACCATACTGATATAACAAGGGAACACTGTGGTAAGAGAGTGAACCATTTCTGATGAAACAAGAGAGCATTGGGACGGAACAGTGGACCATTGTGATGAGAGAAACAAGCATTGTGATTGGACACTGGAACAATGTGATACAAATGTAGAGAACTGTGCTAAGACAGGGGAGCCTTGCGATGGGAGAGCGGATCATTGTTTACAAAAAATGAAGCAGTGTGATGATACAGTGGAACACTGTGATGGAAAACTGGATCATTATCTTCCAAAAAAATGGAGCATTGGGGCCAACTTGGCTTCCATATTCTCACTTTGGGACTAGACCACTTCTGGTGATTTACTCAGATCCTGCCCATTCAGTTGCCATTGCCTTGCTTTGGGATCACCTTGTTTACACAGTTCCAAGGCTCACATCTAACCTGCTTAGCTAGTTAGAATCAGTCCCCATCTTTCTGCTTTAGGTCTAGACCCATTCTCACCACCAGAGAACTTCTGGCTAGCCTGGAAAGTTTGTCAGATCCCACCCAATCGATTTCCATTACCTTACTTCAAGACTAGATCCCTTTGTGTTGCTCCAAGGCCCAAATCTACTACCCTGCTTAACTAGTCAGAATCTGCCCACTTGGTCCCCACCATCCAACCTTGGGACTAGGCCCACTCATGCTGCTAGAGAGCTTCCAACTAGCTTGCCTAGAATTGTTCCAATCCTCAAATTAAAAAAAATTAAAAATGAGAACTTGCAGCCCAGACCAAGCCAAAAAAAATAATATCAGAACTAAACTTCACCTCAACAAAGACAGTTTAGAATTTCATACCAGGCACACAACCAGCAAAAGAAGTCCATATGCCCAGATCACAATACAGAAACACAAATAATATGAAAAACTAAAATATGTTCCTACCAAATCCTAACAATTTTATAGAGGTGTTCTAAAACGAGAGCTACACAGGGGAACCCCAGGAAACAGAACTTGAAAGAATAAACTTAAACATGATCAAAATATTTTTAAGAACACCTAAAAATATTCAAAGAACTCCAAGAGGATAGAACTGAATGCCCTGACTGAAGATAAGATAACATAAATATATGGATGAATGAAATGACAAAGACAATTCAGAATCTGAAAAGTGAATTCACAAAAGAGCTAGAAATATTGAAGAAAATTCAGGCTGAAATGAAGATGGAATTGGAAAAATAAGCCAATTTAGAAAGGCAGGAGAAAGCCTCATCAAAAATATGAATCAATGGAAAACAGAATCTCAAAACTGGAAGATAAGGGCTAGAGAGATGGCTCAGCAATTAAGACTACTCATGCAGAGGACCCAGCTTTGGGTCCCAACACCCACATGGTGGCTAACAACCATATATAACTGCAGTGTCAGGGGATGTGACTCCCTCTTCTGACCTCTGTGGACATTGTATGACCCAGATGCACTTACATACATGTAAGCAATAAAACTCATATACATTGAAAAAAAACTGGGGCTAGAGAGATGGCTCAGAGATTAAAAGCACTGACCTCTTTTGCAGAGGACCCGGGTTTGATTCCCAGCACCTACGTTATGGCTAACAACCATTCAGAACTCTAGTTTCAGGAGAATTCAATGCCTTCTGACTTCTGCAGGCAATACACTCATACACATAAAATAAAAATAATAAAAAATTTTAAAACACATGGAAAATGAAGTTGGAGAATTGGACCACTTAAACAAAGAACACGGAAAAAAACTTAAAAACAAAGAATGGAATATGCAGGAAAGGGGGACACGATGAAAAGAACAAATCTATGCATTATAGGCATAGAGGAAGGAGAAAATTCTCAGGTCAATAACGTTGACCAGATCTTCAACAGTATCATAGAAGAAAACTTCCCTAAATTAAGGAAAGATATACTCATACAGGTTCAAGAAGCATACAGAGACCTCAAATAGACAGGACCAGATCAGAAATTCCCCACAGCATATCACTGTAAAATATTTGGAAGGAAGATAGGGTACTGAAAGTTGCAAGAGAAAAACACTAAGTCATATATAAAGGAAAACCTATCAGAATTACAGCTGACTTTTTTAGTACAAACCATAAAAGCTAAAGAATTATTCCAAGTTCCAAATGATCGTAGATAGTGTGGTGATTTGAATGAGAATGTCCCCCATAGGCTCCAAGTATTTGGACATCTTATTCCCAGTTGGTGGCACTGTCTGGGGAGGCCTTAGGAGGTGTGGCCCTACTGGAGGAAGCACATCACTCAGGTCAGGCTTTAAGAGTTCTCAAGCCTTGCTGGATTTCCAGTGTCTCTGCTTCTTGTACCTGCTTGAATATGTGATAACTGTGCTTTCTGCTCTAGACACTACCTTCCACCATGCCTCCCCTGTCCCTGTGGACCCTTACCCCAGGAACTCTGAGCTCAAATAAACTTTCTATAATTGCTTTGGTCAGTGTTTTAACACAGAAACAGAAAAGTAACTAATACAAAAGTTGATTCCAGAGATTGGGCTGTTGCTGTAAAGACCCTGACCATGTGGGTCTTGGGAAGAATGTGGTGGACTTTGGAACTTTGGGTTAAAAGAATGCTGTAAGCAGAACTTAATAGGCCATTCTAGTAGGACCCTGGAAGAGAGTAGTGCTAAGGACAGTGTAGTTCCATAGAGATATAAGGAGTTAAGCAGCAACTGAGATATTTTGACAAAGAGTCTGACTGGAATCTGCCCACAGCCTAAGAATTTGCCTGAGGCTAAGTTGAAAAGCATGGACTAATGATTTTTGCAGAGGAAATTTCAATATAACCTAATGTAGAAATGGTTGGCATGGCTATTAATGATGAATATTATACAGATTTAGAATGAAAAGAGTAAGTAGAGCAGAAAGAAATACAGACTGTATAATTTCGATTGAAAAAGAGCACTAGGAAGATTAATGTTGAAGCCAAGGCATGTGCTGGAAAAAAGGGTTCTCTTTGATAAGGAGACTAAAGCCTTTAAGGAGAGGTCTAGCAATTTGCTTTAAAAGAATGGAAAGAATACCCTCAGGGCAAGACCCCACTCAGCTAAACTTCCTTGTGGAGGGAAAAACTTAAGGAATTTTCTCCTAGAAAATTGCAACCCACAAAAGCTGCTGGCAGTGTGGATGAGGCAAACCAGGACCCATTTCAGGCTATAACCGTGTCATTTACAAGTTTCAGAGAACCACCAAGACCAGGCAGCAAGCATCAAGGATATTCCTACATAAAGAAGGCCCTGACCAGTCATTGCATGAACCTGTGAAGTTGAAGCCTGCTTGGCAGTGGATATCCCAAGATGCTAATGCTATGAGATGTCTACCAAGGAGTACTGCATACAGGAAATGGTACCAGTCCAAGAGAGAGATATATGTTGCAAGCAGCAAAGCTGGAGGGACTGAGCCATCTAAGTTCTTTAGAAGAAAAGTCCCAGTTGTCAGACATGGAGCTGCAGGATTTGGTGGTTTCCCTAATGGGTTTCAGTCTTGTTTTGGTTCGGTATTTCCCCATTATGCCCCCATTCTTCCCTTTTAGAATGGGAGTGTGTATTTGGTTCCATTTTATGTTATAAGTATATAATTTGTCTTTTCATTTTACAGGGTCTTACAGTTAAGAGATTGCCTTAAGTCTCAGGTGAGTCTTTGGACTGTGGACTTTTAAACAGCATTGAGACAGGTAAAGACTACAGGGACACTTTAAAATAGACGAAATGCATTTTGAGTTTTGGTCATGAGCTTTGGAAGTGGACTGTGGTGTTTTGAATGAGAATGCCCCCCAGAGGTTCCAAATATGTGGAAATTTTGTCCCCAATTGGTGGCACTGTTTCAGGAGGTCGTGTAAGAGGAAGCACCTCACTAGGAGCTCACTTTGAGAGTTCTGAAGCCTTGCCAGATTTCTAGTTGCGGCTTGGAGCTGTGATCTCTCAGCTTTTTGCTCTGGCCACCTTCTGTCACCATACCTCTCCTGTCATTATGAACTTTTACCCTTTGGAATCATAAGCCAAATAAGCTCTTCCTTCTTTGCATTGGTCATGGTGTTTATAATGGCAACAGAAAAGTAACTCATACAGATGGCAACCCAGAATATTTTTAATATTTTATTTATTAGTCTTATTTTATGTGAATTAATGTATTGTCTGCATGTGTGAAAGTGTACCTCTGTCATGCAGCATCCACAGAGGTCAAACGAGGATCCCATTGGATCCCCTGGAATTGGGGTTATGGATGGTTTTTAGTTAGCATGTGGGTGTTGGGAACAGAACGTAGTACTTTGCAAGAACAGCCGTCTTAACCACTGAGCCATCTCTCCAGGACCACCAATCCAGACTATTTTACTCAGCAAAACTATCATAGTCAAAGGAAAAAGAAAAATCTTGCATGATACAAATAGGCTGAAAGAATCCATGTCCATCTAACCAACCTACAAAGGAATACAAAGGACTAACAATAGTAAGGACCACACCCAAAAGGCTACAGAAAGAAAACAAATGAAGATATAATTGTGGAAACACAGACTAAAACTAAGAACACAAACAGAAGATAAAATGACAGTAACTAATACACATCTTTCAATAGTAACTTTCAAAATATCTTCAACACTCAAGTCAAAAAGCATAGGCTAGTTGAATGGATTAAGAAACAAAATCCATTTTGTGGTGCCTACAAAAAACACATCTTACCTTGAAGGATAGGCACCACCTTAGAGTGAAAGGATGAAAAAATTTCTAAGCAAATGGCATGAAGAAACAAGCAGACACTGCTATTCTAATGTCTGACAACATAGACATCAAGCTGAAAACAAAAGAGGTAAAGAAGATCACTTAATTCTGATCAAGGAAACAATTGACAAGAAGACATTGCAATCATGAACATATATGCACCAAACTCTGGCCCACCAAATTTCACAAAAAGAGTGCTACTTGGACTTCGAAACATACATTAACCCAAACTCAGTAATAGTAGGTGACTTCAGTACCCTACTTTCTCCAACAGTTAGGTCATCTAGACAAAAAATAGAGAAATATCTGAATTAAATGATATCATACATCAAATGGACATCTACAAAATATTCCACAAAAACAACAAAGAATGCAAATTTTATTTAGCACCCCAGGAAAGTTTCTCTACAATAGACCACATACTGGAACACAAAACAAACCTCAACAAATACAAGGAACTTGAAATAACTTCATATTTTCTGTCAGACCACAATGAAATACAGCTTAAAGTTAACAGCAACAAAAGCTCTAGTAACTACATGAACTCATGAAGATTAAATAACACATTCTTAAATGATGAATAGGTCAAAGAAGAAATCAAGAAAGAAGTAAAAGTGTTCCAAGAACTAAATGAAAATGATAACATAACATGGAAAAAGCTCTGGGACTCATTAAAAGCAGTTCTAAAAGGGAAGTTTATAGCTCTAAGTGCCTACGTTAAAAAATCAGAAAGGACACAAATAAATTGCTTAATGGCACAATCAAGATTCTGGAAAGCAAGAACAAACGAAACCCAAACCCAGCACATGAGAAGAAATAATAAAACTTAGAGCAGAAACCAATGAAACAGAAACAAAGAAAGCAATCCCAAGAATCAGACTAGGACTAGGATTAGGTTTAGCGTTATGGTTACGTCTGACTAGGCATAGGTTAGGGATAGGTTTTAGGGTAGATCTATAGTTAGAGTTAGGATTAGGTTTAGGGATAGAGTTAGGGCTAGTGCTGGACCAAGAGTTTGGGCTAGTTTGAGGATTAATATTAGAGCAGGATTAGGGTTCACACTAAAACTAGGGCTAGGGCTACAATTAGGGTTAGGGCTAGGGTTAGGGTAAGGGTAAGTCTAGGGCTGTGTTAAGACTAGGGTTAGGGTTAGAGTTTGGTTTAGGATTAGGGTTGTGGATAGGTATAGGGCTGTGTTAGGACTAAGGTTAGAGTTAGAGATGACAGCATTAGGTTTAGGGCTATGTCTAGGGCTATGTTAGGACTAAGGTTAGGGTTAGAGTTTGGTTTAGAATTAAGTTTTGAGTTACAGTCAGGGTTATGGATAGGGGTAGGCATAGGCTTAGGTTAGAGTTAGGGTTAGTGTCAGCATTAGGGTGAGGAATGGAGTTAGAATTAAGACTAGGGATAGAGCTAGGCCTAGTCCTAGGGCTAGGGTTAAGGTTAGGACCGGATCTAGGCTTGAGGCTAATGTTAGGGCTAGTGCTAGGTTAACAGCTATAGTTAGGGTTAGGGTTAGGGTTAGATTTAGGTCTGGGTTTGGTACAGTTCTATGGGTATAGTTTGGATTAGAGTTAGAATTATGGCTAGGACCAGATCCAGGGATAGGGTTAGGGTTAGGGTTAGTACTAGGGCTACAGGTTAGGCCTAGGATTAGCATTAGGGCTATGGTTTAGACCAGAGTTAGGTTTAAGTTTAGGACTAGGTCTAGGCCTTGGGCTAGAACTACATCTAGGGTTAGTAGTAGGATTAGGGTTAGGTTTGGGGTTAGGGTTACTGTTGGGGTTAGGATTATGACTAGATCTAAAGTTATGGTTAGTAATAGGGTTAGGTTTATGTCTGGAGTTTTGTTTAGAGCTAGTGCTAGGGTTAGGTTTAGGGTTATTGCTAAGCCAAGGGATAGGCTAGATTTATGGCTAGAATTATGGCTAAGCCTAGGGTTTATGTTAAGGTTAGGGTAAGAGTTAGGGTTAGGGTTGAGGTTAGTGTTAGGGTTAGAGTTAGGATTAGGGCTAGGGCTGGGAATATAGGTAAGTCTATTGCTAGGGTTAGGGTTAAGTCTAGAGTTAAGTCTAGGGTTATGGATGATATATTTAGGACTAGGCCTTAGCCTAGGGCTATGGTTAGATTTAGGTCTATGGATACCACTAAGGATGGGTCAGTGGTTAGGGTTAGGGTTAGGATTATGATTAGGTTTAGATCTAGGGCTCTGACTAGGGCTGCAGCTAGGGATAGAGTTAGAATTGTATATGATTAGGATTATGGCTAGGGCTATAGTCAGGGTTAGACTTAGGGCTAGAACTAGGGTTAGATTTAGAGTTAGGGCAATTGCTGTTCCAAGGGCAGAGCTAGAATTAGAATAGAGTTAGAATTAGAATAGGGTTATAGTGCTAGGGCTTGAGTCAGGTCTAGGCCTAGGGTTGGGGTTATAGCTAGGCCTAGGATTAGTGATAGGATTAGGTCTAGAACTAGAGCTAAGGCAACAGCTAGGATTATGACTAGAGTTAGGGTTGGGATAAGTGTTAGGACTAGGGCTACGTATATGTGAACATCTATGATTAGGGTTAGCATTAGGGCTAGATTTAGAACAAGCTAAAGTTAGAGTAGAGCTAAAGATCAGGTTAGGGTTAGGGTCAAGTTTAAGGCTAGAACCAGTGCTATGTCTAAGCATATGGTAAAGTTTAGAGTTATTTGTAGCACTGAGGATAGGGTTAGGTTCAGGGTTAGAGTAAGTGCTGGGGCTAGGCCTAGAGCTACAGCTAGGGCTAGAGTTAGGGTTGTTGTTAATGACAGGGTTAGAGTTTGGGTTTGTACTACGGTTTCTCTTAGGGTTAGAGCTAAGCCTAGGACTATTCCTGGGACTATGGTTCATACATGTAATAGGGCTAGGGTTAACATAAATGTTAGAGTTAAGGATAGGTTTACAGTTAGCCTTAGTGTTAGTCAAGGGGTGATGTTAGGCCTATGGTTATGTTCATAGGATACTAGAAATGAAGTCTTATAACTCAGAAACCATTTATGCTAACCTTTAGACCTTTCCCCACTTAACTCCTTTTAAGGAGTAGAACTGATAAAATTACTCCTAGATTTGCTGTTTGAAGTGGTTATATCAGTCACATTACCTATAGTGAACAACACATGAGGAATAGGAATGAAAGACTGCATGTATCTCAGGCTCCTCTGACTAATAGCTAGGATACTTACTATTCTTACTTCTGCCAAGGACCTAAGGGGATTGTGGTAGAGTATGGTGCTGCAGGCGGGTAAATGAATGGAAATATACAATCAAAATTTAGGGTTAGGTACAGTTGGTGGAATAGCACTTGCTTAGCAGGTGCAAGGCCCTAGATTCAAGCCCAAACAAACCAACAATAAACCATAATCTGGTTCTGGGAGGAGAGAGATGCTGAGTTTGGCCTAGGTGTTGAATAAATGGTTACAAAAAACAATGGGCAGGGAGTGGCTGGAGATATAACTCAGCCAGTGAAGTGCTTGCTATTGTAAGCATGAGGACCTGAGTTTAATCCACAGAATCCATATTAAAAAAGGCAGCATGGTGATGTGAACTTGTAATCCCAGAATGAGAAAGCAGAAACAAGTGTATCCCTGGAGCTCACTGGCCAGCCAGCCTAGCCTACTTGGCAAGTTCTGGACCAATGAAGAGATTCTGTCTCAAAAAACAAGGGAGACAACACTTGAAGAGTGACATCTGAGGTTGACCTTACACACACGCACACACACACACACACACACACACAGTGCACCTACCCTCTCATCTCCTCCTCCCACTCAAAAACATAAATGGTTATAGATAAATTAAAAAACTTGCCACCATTTGTACATGTGGCTTATTTCATCTATACAATAAGATTCAGATAAACAGCCAAGCATGGTGGTACATGCCTTTAATCCCAGGGCTGAGAGGCGGAGTCAGGCAGATCTCTATGAGTTCAAGACCAGCCTGCTACACATTCTCTACCTGGCGAGCTGGGCCAAGAGGTAGTATGTAAACAGAGAGGAACCACAGACTCAGTAACTCATTAAATGGCTCAGGCTGTGGCAGAATGAGCACATTTGAGATCCAGTGACAAAGAGTCACACTTACGACCACTCAATGACATTTGACTGACCATAGAAGGTTGTACAAAGGACCTGTCTTCTTTGTTAAAGCAAGGCAGTGATTCTTTGCTCTTCTTTAGAAAAGCACCCGGCAGATATGATACCTGTTGGTATCTTTGCTTCCTCTATCCAAACTATTTTGGGTAGACATCATATTTTCAAACCCAGATTCTAAGAAGCCTCTGAAACTAGCAAAGGTCTTGAATGATTGAGAAGTGTGGGGTGAAAGAGAGGTATAGACAGGCAGATCCCAGGGGCTCACTGGCCAGCCAGCCTAGGTCCAGGTTCAGTGAAAGACCCTGTCTTAAAAATAAAAGAAAGTAGACAGTGATAGACCTCTGACTTTGACCTCTGACCTCTACATGTATTAAGGAGCACACATATGTACACACACACACACACATACACTGACAGACTAACAGAAGGTAAAGATTTCAGTTGGGGCTGCATTATAGCATTCCAGGCAAAAATAATGAAGACTTGAGCTAACACATTGGAAACAACTAGAAAAGAGATATAGGTCAATGAAATGTGGTGATTCTGGGAGACAGCTATGCAGCTGAAAGCAAAAATGACTGACACCACTCTTTAAACCTAGGGCTCAGAGAGCAAACACTGGTGAGACACATCAAGAAAGGTGCTCAAAGCTGGACATGGTGACACACGCCTTTAATTCCAACACTTGTGAGACAGAAGCACACTCTGCCAGTTCAAGGCTTGCCTGGTCTACACTGCGAGTACCAAGCCAGACAGTGCAACATACTGAGACCCTATCTGAAACAAACAAACAAACAAAAAAACGATGCTAAATACAAATTTCAAGAGCTTAAAAGACATTTATGTGTATTGGTACAGTCAGTCAAACAATAGGTATAAAAATTAGGGTGGCCACTATGTAAATAAAATCTTCAAGGATAATTGAAATAGTATATTTTTATATTTAGGAAGACAGTATAGCATTAAAAAAAAATAGGAGCTAGAATTGCAGCTCAGAGGCAGAGCACTTGCCTAGCATGCTCCACACACAATGAATAGAGGCCTTAGAAAATGATAGTTGTGAAAAAGAAGAGGTATTTTGGAATTTGATGTGGACAGTAGAACCAGGAGAGAGATTAAAGGACAAAGAAACAACTTTCTATGGAATTACTAGTCAACAAATTAGCAAGGGATCTGTGCAAGGAGCATGGGTTTGAATTTGAGCAGCTTTTCAAAAATTTATTACATTGTTATTTATTTGTGTATATATGTGTATTTGGGTGGGGGGCAGAATGGGTGAAGGTCAGAGGACAATTTTTGGCATCGGCTTTCTCCTTCCACCATGTGGGGATTGAACTCAGGTTATCAAGTTTAGGGGCAAGCACCCTTTTACCCGCTGAGCAATCTCACCAGCCTCTTGGGAAGGTATTAATTAACAACTTCGGGGGAGTATTATGAGAAGGTGACAGAACTCAACAAGGTATAGACATTAGCCAGGCCTGATGGTACAGGCCTGTAATACCCTGGCGGAGGAGGCAGGAAGAAGGCAGGTTCAAGGCCAGTCTGGCTAATCTAGTGAGATTCTGTCACAGAATATTTAAAAAATATTTTTGAAAGATGTGTGTGGGTAAGAGACCACATAAATAGAAAGCAAGCTAAAGTGTGTCAGTTCTTCTTACTAGCTTGTGAAAGACATGAAAAAGAAAAAAGATGAAGAAAGAAGAACACTTTTATTTCCAAGCAGTTCGCTCTTAGCTGAACATGTCAGGAATAACAGCCATGAATCCATTTATTTCCTAACACATCATAAAACTCCAGTCCAAAATTACCAGCTGGGAAGGAGGATACATGATCTCTTAGCAGACACAAATTTTTGCGTCAGTTTACAAAGGTTCGTAACCAGGCATAAACATAAACTTCTACCCCAAACACAACACCCCACCCCCTCTAATTTTTCGTTAAGATGGAAGACTTGCGCAGGTGCAGAGCTGCCTTCCAAAACTGTGTGCCCAGAGCCCTGATTCAGACCAGCCTGCTTTAGACTGAGAATGCTCGGCTCCTGCCGGGCCCAGCCGCTCCGGTGATGCCAGAATGCCACGGTTTTGCGGGCCGCGGCCTTCCGCGGTGACATCTAGTCCGGCACGCGGCGAGGGAAAGCCAGTAGTCTGGACGCCCTCAACCCTGCCCGCGGCCCCTAGGACAGCCGCAGTCATCCTCCATTACTCTTTCCGCGTCGCACCGCCTCCACCTCGGGGAAAATGACACCCAGTGCCTTCAGACTGAGGAGAAGAGATGAGATCCTTTAGCTTCTCAGTCGCCAAAGAGAAATGGCAGAAGCGACTTCAGACTGACTGCAAAGGGGTGTGTAGACTGTGCCAGGTCGTCCAGGTCCCGCCCACTGCCACCTCCTACTTGGCCCACCCTCCAGGAGCCAAGGACTACATTTCCCGGAGATGCCTGCGGCTCTAGGGGGCGGGACCGAACGCCATCCGGCTCTCACTAAGCAAGGACTGGCTGTCCAGGACAGGGGCGGGGCTTGTCGCAGCCAGTAGGCGAAAGGCTCGTTACGGCGGCGGAAGCAGCGGCGCTGGAGTGAGGGGTGGGGGGACAGAGTGCTAGCGCCCCGGCGGTGGCTGCGGGTCCTGAGCCGGAGAACATCGGCCTTACAAGCGGAGAGCGCACCGGAGCGAGCTCGAGGTGGCGTGGCGGCCACTCGGAGCAGCACTCTGGTAATGGCGGGACGGGAGGCGGGAGGGAAGGGGAGGAGGCGAGGGGCGGGGCGGCCGAGCCGGGCTGCAGCGTCTGTCTCGCTGTGCGGCCCCGGGGAAGGGCAGAGGCGTCCCAGGTCTTGCTGCTCTTACTCCAGCTCCTTCGCGAGCTGGACTGGGCGGTTGAGTCCGAGGCAGGGCCCGGGTGTCCTATGCGAGGAAAGCAGAGAGACACCGAGCGGGGGTGGGCTGTCCCGGGCGTGGGGGCGTGGCGGACGCGAGCTTTAGCTGGGAAGCCGAGCGCCGTGGGAGCCTGGGCGGGCGGGCGGGCGGCCGGCCCAGGGAGTTTGGCTCCTGGAGCAGTTTAAAGTGACTCTCCACATCCGGGCCCTGCGCCCGCCGCTTTCAGACCCCGGCAGGGGCGGGGCCTCCGGGCTCCCCGCCCCTCTTGCCCGGGGATCGCCTGTCTTTCCCTTCTATTGGCTCAGCCCCTCGGGGCTTAGGCTCCCGCCTCCTGCCCTCGGAGAGACTGGCATTTCATTGGCTTGCGGCCGGCGGGTGGGTGGGGCGGGTCCAGAACGCGCAGGCCCGCTGCGGATTGGTGGTGGACCTCCAGTGACGCGCAGGGCGTCTCTCCAATGGGCGGACGGAGGGGAGGACTGGGAGCCTAGCGGCGGCCGGGAGGTGGGTTGAGAGTGGCCGGCGGGCTGGACAGCGGCGGGCCCCGGGCCCGGTTCCAGATCGAGTCTGTGCCTCTGGAGTCCGGCGCTGATCCGGGCCCTTCGCGGCGCCCCCAGGCTGGCGAGATGGAAGCGGGAGGGACGGGCGGCGGCCACAGGTAAAGAGTCACACTGCTTATATTGCCAAAGGGGCTCCGAAGAACACCTCCCCGGGGAGACCAAGCCTCGGACACACGAACTGTCCGGAAACGTGTGTCCTCGGATCTCGTCGGGAAATCGGGGTCTGCTGGGGTAGGGGACGAATTGGGAGAGATCGGCGGGGCTTGACTCCCAAAGTGGAGGGCAATTTTAGAGATGGTGGAGAAGGTTTTGGGTCCTCCCCCTGTCTGGGGATGGGGGTGGGGTGTCCGTGGATGAGGAAAAAAAGGAAATCCTTAAATGGAGGCCTATACGGAAAAGCGTTTTGAAGAGTCCTCAAGTATCAAGTCTTAATGTAAGATTTCCAGTCCTTTCTTGGAGCTGAGCATTATGACATACTAATTAAGGTCTGTTTACCTTGTTGTGAGGTTTAAGTTTTTCAGAGACACATTGTTTTCCGTAAAACTTTACATAGATAACATATGCTTTATAGTAATACCTGCCATTTGGCTGCTGTACAAGATTCAATATCCATTGTTTAACAGAGCAACCCATAAATATTTAGGGGCGATTATACTGTCTCCCAACACTTGTACAAGTGCTGTCATTATTAATTTAAACTATATATATATATATATAAGGTCATCAATTAGATATCTGTACCATTGTTCACAACTCAGAGTTTTTGATTAATAATGCTATATTTCTTTTTCTGAGAGAAGATGCCACGAGGACTGAAGATATTTTGATCTCTTAGTGTTGGTTCTAATTTCAGAATCTGGTAATGACTGTATGACTGTGTATTGCAGGTGGAAATGAGTTCTCAGCAGTTTCCTCGGTTAGGAACCCCTTCCACTGGACTCAGCCAGGCACCTTCACAAATCCCAAGCAGTGGTTCTGCTGGGCTGATAAACCCAGTTGCCACAGGTGAGATGTGTCATATTCTTCTGTATTGCTTCTTGCTTTAAGAATATTACTAACTTCAAATTAGCAGATTCCTATTCCATATTAAATAAATGCTTTAATATGTTGTTAACTCTCAAGGATCTGGTATTAGTTCCATGATAGAACCCAGCAGTGTGTATGTTAGAGTTTTGTACCTAGGACTTTACTGTATAGAAAAAGAGAGATGTGCACATGCGTGTTTGTGTGTGTGTGTGTGTAAGTCTCCATGCACATGTGTTTGGAGGCCAGAGGTCAACCTCAGATGTCTTTCCCCAGAAGAGCTGTCTCATTGTTTTTTGATTTACAGCCTCTTGCTGGGACCACTGCTCTCTATTAATAGGATAAACTGACAAGCAGTTTACTGACTGAACTATTTTCCTAGCCCTGGAAAAGAGGGTTTGAAAGAATTCATATACATATCTGCAACTCGGTTTTATTTTTAGTATGTTCTTTGACTGCTGAAGATTGATTCTGTGGCGGGTAATTGTTTTCCCTATAAAGTAAAAAGATGGTATTGCAAAGTGAAATAAAATCCCTTTCCTGTTTGTTCCCTCACCACCCAGTTATTGTGTCTTTATGGCAGAAGCGCTTTCTCTCTCTCTCTCAACATTGTCTCATTACATTTCCCAGGCTGGCCTAAAAACTTGCTATGTGACCCAGTCTAGCCTTGAACTCTTGATCATCCTATCTCAGCCACTGGAGTGCTGGTATCACAAGTATGCCCCACCTTGCCTGGTTGATTTTGTCTCTTACCTATGAGCAATGACCTTTGTATAATGTTTCAAGGCTTGTTTCTGTTGTTTTGCCTACTTCTTGCTTAGTTTTGAATTTCAAATTTATTTTCATTCTTTAGTTACTTTAAGCTGTTTATGCCTGCTACTAGACAGTATTACTTATTTTTTTGCATGAATGATATAAAGTTTACAGTTTTCATGATCCTTGAATTTTGCACATCTTTTCCTGGCCACAGCCTTTCATCTTCCTATGTTCAGTTATTTGGATGTTCTTTGTGGTTTTATCTTAGATATCATTTTCTCTGGATCTCTATGCTGACTTTATCTTCTAACATTTTAGATCCTAACTTCTCCTACAGTGAAGGATACATGAAAGCCAGGACCTTTTGTGTCTCACTAGCTCTTGGATATGTAATACTTGCTGTAGTTCAGAGCATAAAGCTGTGGTTGACAACTCCTTGGAGTGCCAACTAAGTTTTTTTATTTCTTGTCAGGCATAGTGGTGCATGCCTGTAATTCCAGCACTGGGTGATTGAAGAAAGGATCAAGAGTTTAAGGCTATGTAGTCAGGTTAGGTTACACAGCAGGTTTGAGGCCAGCCTGGGCTGCACAAGACTCTGATCCAACTCTCCCACCCAAAGTTCTTCATTCCTTAACATGAATTTTTTTTAAGATTTTATTGTTTTTATTTTATGTATATGATTGTGTTGTCTGCTTATGTATAAGTGCACTTGTGTCGTTCAGTGCCTACAGAGGTCAGAAGAGGGCATCAGATTGCCCTGGAACTGGAGTTACAGACGTGTTAGCTGCCATGTGGGTGCTGGGAACTGAACCTAAGTCCTCTGCAAGAAGACTTAGCTCTTAACTGCTAAGCCATCTCTCCAGCCCTCTTAACATAGATATTTTAAAAATGTTTTATACTTGTCATAAATTCAAAACAGAATAATTTAAAGAGATGGAGCTAAGAATATCTTTTGTTTTTGATTTTTTTTTAATCATGAAAGAAATGAGAGTTTTACTTATAGAAAAAAACAAAGAAAGGAAGATTATCCTTGAAGTTTTGCATTGTGAAGCTTGACACCCAATCACCTCTTGCCCGGACATATTATGTAGTTTACCGTCCTACTCTTGTTCTCCACACGTTTCAAGACCCAGCTCAAATCTTAATTGCTTTGTGAAATTTTTCATGAACCTGAATGTAACCTCTTCCTTTTCATCTTCCTTGTCAACATTTCCTTGTCCTTTCTTGAATTAACCTGTCCAATATGATATGAAAGCTCCATGGTTATCAAGAATCCAAGTTTTATTCATAAACAGTATGATCATATATAGAAGCAAAATTTTGTTTTGAGACAAAGTCTTACTGTGTAGACAGGCTGGCCTTGAACTCAGAGAGATCCACTTACCACTGCCTCCCTAGTGCTGGAGGCATGTGCCACCACACTTGGTGATACAGAAAATTCTTAATCTTTTAAAAAGCTGTCAGAATATGTGACATTAGTAAAATTGTAGGCTATAAAATAAGTGTACAAAAGTCTATTATATGTCTAAATACTGGCAATAAACAAATGTTTTCATGTTTTTGTAGTATATATATGTGATTGTGTGAGTGTGTACATATGTGTGCAAGTACATGTGAGGCCAGAAGTCGAGTGTCTTTTCCTTTTTCAAAACTTTTTTAATTTATTATTTGTATATGTATGATTATCTGGCCTGCATATATGTAAGTGCACCCATATTGGGCAGTACCCATGGAGAACAGAAGAGGACATTGAATCCCTTGGAACTGGAATTACAAGTGGTTGTTAGCCATTATGTAGGTGCTGGGAACCGAACCTGGGTCCTCTGCAAGAACACCCAGTGCTATCAGTTGTTGAACCATCTCCAGCCCATGGAGTATATTTCTTGGTAACTCTCCCATCTTTATTTGCTTAATTTTTCATTCTTTTTTTTTCCCCAGTTTTATTTTTTAAGACATGGTCTCTCACTGAATTTCGAGCTCATCACTTTAGCTAGTCTGGCTGGTCAATGACCTCCAGTAATCTGCTGTGTCTACTCCCCCAGTACTGGGGTGTCAGATGTATGCGACACTTACCTTTTTTGTGGGCATTGGAAATCCAAATCCAAGTCCCCAGGCTTGCATGGCAAGCACTTTACTGACTGACCCATCTCCCTGACCCTGACAGGAAATTTTTTTTGAATATCATTTGCAGTAACATACCAAAAAAAAAATGATAGTAACGGACAAATTTAAGAAAGTATATGTGAGATCTAGAGTTCACTATTAAACATTGCTGAAAGAGATTAAGGAACTAGGTAAATGAAAGCTAAAGTAGTTATCATTTCTCCCAATGTGATCTACAGATTCAAACAAATCCTAATTAACATCCCAGCAGGCTTTTCTAGAAAGCTTGATGACCTGGTTCTAAAATTCATGTGGAAATCCAAAGGATTTAGGATTATTAAAACAATTTGACACCCAACCCCCAGCAAAGAAAAGCATTACTGTCTTGTTTCATAACTTGTTATAAAACCTCATTAATCAAGATGTATTGTCATAAAAATAGAATTATAGATCAGTAGAACACAGTGGAGGATCCAGAAACAGTTGAAGATAGATAATATCAATTGATTTTTTTTTAACTGAAGTATGTAATTGAATAGGGACATGAACTTAAGCAAAATAGTGCCAAAACATCAGAGTATTTATTTAAATTACTACTGTGTGTATATGTGTCCATTTCCCCGCATGGTGCATATGTGGACATCAGAGAACAACTTTGTGAAATTGGTTCTCTCCCTCCATCGTGGAACCTAAAGATTGAACTTGGGTCATTAATTGAAGCATCTTGTCAACCCCCAAACACCAGAGCATATGGGCTGGGTGGGAAATGGACCTTGACCTTTACCTTCTTCATACAAAAATTAATTCAAAGTGTATCATAAACCTAAATACAAATTTTAAATTTCCAAAAGGAAGCATCAGAGGAGAAGTTTAATAACTTTGCAGTAGGCAAAATTAGCTTAGGTCTCAAAAGTAGCTTAGGTCACACACACACACACACACAAAAAAAAAAAAACCCACAAATTGCAGAAAAAGTGGCTGACATAAATTTAAAATGACTGTTCTTTAAAGAACATCATTAACAATATCAAAGGGCATACCTTTCAATAAATGTTACCTCTGAGGACTTGTATCCTGAATATATAAAGAACTCTGTAACTCAGTAATGAAAAGATAAAGAAACTAATTTTTTTATTTTAAGTTGGTAGCAGAGGAGCATGAATGAACTAGTGAGAGAATGAATGATGTTCTGTGTGTTTGTTAGGATCACACCACTATAGACTTGTGAAACTTTTAGAAAAATTTAGTGAATTTTTATTAGCATATGTTAATTATTGAATAAGTGGCTCTTATGTAAATTGTACCTTAGTAAAACTGATTGATTAAAAATGAACATATACTTAACTGAAGAAAACGAAAATATGAATGACTTTTTGTCATATAAAAAGCTGTTCAGTATTGATGGTCATTGTGGCAATACATTGTGATTAAAGCCATAATGAGATGTGTACTGTCCATCCACTAGAATGGCTGTATATGTATCAAAGATTGGTGAAGATGAGGAGTGCCTGGAACTCTCAGACACTGCTGGTGGGAACTAAAATGGTACAAATGCTTTGGAAAGTGCTTTGGCAGTCTCCTAGAAAGTTAAACATTATTAACATTTGCTTATAGGTTACCACCACCTAGTCTGCTCATAGGAATGCTGAGAATGTTTCCACAAAGTCACTGAATTCTCTTAGACTCTCTATTGTATATAAATTATGCATTGAAGTGTTTGTATAAGTCCAAATTTTAAATTTTTTAAATGTTCTAGGAGAAAAGTCAGCTTATAGCAAGAGAGAAAATATACATCAGTCTTTTCACCCAGCACTTTTACTTTCAGAAACATTTTCTTGAAAAGTTGAAAGGACCACGCTTAGAAATAACCTAAAGTAATTATCAAGGATTCAGTGGTTTAAAAAGCTGCATAGGGGCTGGAGAGATGGCTTAGTGGTTAAGAGCACTGACTGCTCTTGCAGAGGACCAGGGTTTGATTCCCAGCACCCACATGGCAGCTAACATCAGTCTGTAACTCCAGGTCCAGGGGATCCCACACCTTCTGTCCTCTACTGTCATCAGGCTTATGTGTGGTACATTACACGCAGGCAAAACACTGGTACACAAACAAAATAATATTAATTTTATGTGTATTAGTGTTTTGCATGTGTGTGTGTAAGTGTTGCACACAGAGACCAAAAGAACTGCATTGGATTCCCTGGAACTAGAGTTATAAACAGTTCTTAGCCACCATATGGGACTAGGAACTGAACCCAGCTCCTCCAAGAGCTGCAGTTCTCTTAACCACTGAGCCAGATCTTTGTGAGATTGAGGCCAGCTGGGGCTACAGTAAGACATCTCAACAACAACAACAACGAAGTTGCAGTTTATTGGGGCTAAAGAGATAGCTCAGTAGGTTAGGTGCTTGTAATATAAGCATGAGACCCTGAGTTTCGATCCCTGTACCCATGTAAAAGGCTGGACATGATGGCATATACCTGAAATCCCCAGTGTTGGGAGACAGGCAGACTCCTAGGGCTCACTAGTCCGCCAGTCTAGCTGAAGAACTGAGCTCTAGACACTGACTCGAAAAGAAGATGGAATGTAATCCAGAAAGATACTTGATGCCGACCTTTGCCTCCAGATACTTGCACAGATGCATGCATACAACACACACAAAACAATGCAATACACAGTCTGTGTTACTTGGCAGTTATAGGTGTGTATTCAATAGAAATGGTACATAAACTCATCTAAAGACAATACAAAAATATTGTTAATACTACCATTCATAATAGTAAAGACCTGAAAGCTGTCCTAAATGACTTTTAGTAACATGAATAATCATGGGTGATTTGCACAGTGGCATTAAGAATAAAAAGTCTACAGTTGTGTGCAATAGTTGATATGCTAGGAAAAATAAGAATATTTCAAAAACCAGTACGTGTGAAGCCATGTGGCATGGCACACACCTCTATCTCAATGCTCAGGATGCAACAAGCAAGCAGATTGTACATTTGAGGTCAGCCTGAGCTATAAAACAGGTTCTAGACCAGACTGTGCTCAGACCCAGTCTCAAAAAAACCTGAAGAGAAAAACAGAAACCAAGTATGAATTAGTACTCACACAAACGGTCTTCTTTTATTACATTAGTATTTGTTCCTCAGTGTTTTCTGTTTTGTTCTGATTTGTTGAGACAGGGTCTCACTATACAGCCTCAACTGGGCCTAGCAACTATTTTGTAGATCAGACTGGCCTGAAATTCACAGAGATCTGCCTGCCTCTGCCTTCTTCCCCCTTCCTCCTCCTCCTCCTCAGGATTGAACCTAGAATCTTGTGCATACTAAGCAAGCAAGCACCCATCCACCTGCCATTCAGCTGTGTCCCCAACTTTTTTTTGGTCTTTTTGAGACAGGGTCTCCCTGTAGCCCCAGCTGACCTGGAAGTCACTATGTAGACCAGGCTAGCCTTGAACTCACAGAGACTTGCTTGCCTCTGCCTCCTGAGTGCTAGGATTAAAGGCATGCACTGGCCTTTTTTTTTTTTTTTGGCTCTTACTAAGTTGCTCAGGCTGGCCTTAACCTTGCCTGACTTAAACGTTTTTTTGGTGGTGGTGGTGGTGGTGGTTTAATATATGAGTGTTTTTCCTGCATGTATGTAAGTGCACTGATGTGTGCCGTGCCTGCAGAGGCCAGAAGAAGGTGGGATCAATCCCCTGGAACTGGAGTTGGACAGTTGCTTGCTGTCAGGTAGGTGCTGAGAACCAACCCAGGTCCTTTACAAGAGCAGCCAGTGCACTTAACATTAAAGATGCCAAGTTTTTATAACTTTGGCCGGACATGATGGTGCAAACGTATAAATCTAGCACTTGGAAGGCTGAGGCAGAAGGATCAGAAGTTTGAGGCCAGTCTGAGCTACAAAGTTACACCTTGTCTCAAAAACCTGGAAAGTAGTTTTAAATGAAATTGCCACAAATCCTGTAGTAGCTTTCAACATTTGAGCTTTTTCCTCCTCCTCCTCCTCCTCCTCCTCCTCCTCCTCCTCCTCCTCCTCCTCCTCTTCCTCCCCCTCCTCCCCCTCCTCCCCCTCCTCCCTCTCTCCCATTTCTTTTCCTTGGAATTGAACCTAGAATCTCGTGCCTCTTCCTCCTATATATGTGTGTGTCTGTGTGCATGCTCATGTTGACATCAGAGGACAACTTGCCAAAGTTGGTTCTCTTCTTCCACCATGTGGGTTTTGGGGATTGAGTGCAGGTCATCAGGCTTGGCATCAGGCATCCTTACCCACAGAGTCACCTCAAGGGCTCCTATTTGAATTCTTTTAAATGACTGTCAGGAAGTTTGTTGTGTTCAGAGTAAATCTTGAATTTTACAATTGTGACTGTTATCCATCAGTACCTAAATTTCTTGTTAAGAAAGCTTTACAAGGGCCAAATATGGAGCACATTTATAATCTCTTCGCTTAGAAGACAGAAGCAAAAAGATTGCTTCAAATTCCAGGCCTGCCAGGTCTGTATAGTGAGTTCCAGGTTATAAGGCTACATAGCAAGACTCGCTCTAAAAAGATCCCCCCCCTCCAAAAAAAAGTAGAAATGTAAAAAGCCTTACAGGGGAGCTGGTTATGGCATACACATATAATCCCAGCACTCAGGAGACTAAGACAGGAGGATCAAAACTTCAAGACCTTTTTGGGCTACATGATAAAGCCCTTTCTCAAGGAAGGAAAAAAAGATGGTGTCATAAGGAAGTTGTATGTCAACCCTGAACTTTACCATAAGAATCACTTTTGTTTGTATTGCTGTGTTGGTTAATCTTGGAAAACTTTGTGGCATACCATTTCCCTCTTCATATCTTCACCAGTTAACGATGAGTCTGGCCGAGATGCTGATGTTGGTGCCAGGGAGCATGTGGGCCCTAGCAGCTCCCTGCCACCCCGGGAAGAGAAGCAGGAGCCAGTCGTGGTAAGGCCCTATCCACAGGTGCAGATGCTGCCCGCACATCATGCCGTCGCGTCCGCCACTCCTGTCGCAGTGACAGCCCCACCAGCACACCTGACGCCAGCAGTGCCACTCCCTTTTTCTGAAGGACTCATGAAGGTAACAGAGCGGTTTAAAGTTCTGTGCTGAAGTACGACTGAAGGCAGCTAGCATTTGTAACAGTGCCAACAGAATCTTAGGCTATGTCCTAGGGTCCTCCTTCGTCTTTCTTTTTTTGTCCTATCATTTCAGTCTTCTCTGTATTCTAAGCTCTGCTATTCTGCAGTGGCTATACTGCCCTGGACACTTGGCATCACAAGATCTTTTCTCTTACCCTTTTTTGTTGTGTTTTTATGGGTGGGATTGTTTGTTTGTAGACATGGTCTCACTCCCTAGCCTAGGCTGGCCTCAAACTTGTGGTAGCCCTCTTGGCTCTACCTCCTAGGTGCTGGCATTACAGGTGTGTGCCACCAAGCTTTTCTCTTTTGCAGATTTTGATGTTGATGTTATTCAGTTTATGGACATGCTAAGTTAGTTTTACCTTGGAGTGAAGCTCTTCTCCAAAGTTTACTTTAGTAGCTGGTTAATTTGGGAGTATCTGAGCATGTTGCTTGTGTCTTATCATGTGGTTTATCAGTTATTGGGAATTCTGTTTACTTCTGCTCAAACTCAGGAGGCAGGGTTACATAGAAGAAGGCATAGAGTGTGAACAGTGCTGATCTGGGCTTTATTCCTAGTTCTGCTTTGTTCTGTCCATGTGAGTCTAAACAAGATGTTTAGCCTTGTATTGTACATTTCTTCCTGTATGCAGTGAAAATACTAGCATTTGAGTAAAAAGGCCAGGATGCTGATAGATGAACCACATAATACTTATGGATCTTTTCTGCCGTTCTCCAATTTGACTTTCATGCTTCTAACTGTAAAATACATCACTAGAGCAAGGCTGTTGACATGTTTCCTGTGGTTTTCGTTTGCAGCCGCCCCCGAAGCCCACCATGCCTAGCCGCCCCATTGCTCCAGCTCCACCTTCTACCTTGTCACTTCCCCCCAAGGTTCCAGGACAAGTTACTGTTACCATGGAGAGCAGCATCCCTCAAGCTTCAGCCATTCCTGTGGCAACAATCAGTGGACAACAGGTTTTTTTTTTTCCCCCTCTTAATTTGCTAATTTTCTAACTGCAGTACCAAACTGTTATTCATCATGTATTTAATGATACTGTCCTAAATAAAAATCTAAACAGTCACTGACATCTGCAGAGAGAAGTTAGTAGCATTGAAATAAAAGAGGGCGTAAAAGCCAGGCTGCATAATTTTTGTTGGATAGACTATTTACTGAGCATCAGCTATGTGCCAGGCACTACATTATAAAATGCAAATAAAGTCACGAGTATCTGTGTCCTTAGAGCTCCAGTCCATTGCGTCCTTGGTTACAGGGAGACAGTGCTGAAGGTCAAGAACACCTCCCCGTAGTAGTGTTGGGAGTGCTTTAGATTTTCTTGAAGGACAGCAAATGTGCATCTAGGTCCCTGGCATTTCCCTCAGGCAGCTCTCAGGCAGTTGTGAATATTTATGCTGAAGTCTCCTGTTCTTACCTAGAATCTTTTTTTAATATTAGTCTTATTCCATTATGTATATTTAACTTACTGAAAATTTTAAATTATACTACGTATGAGGAAACTAAATCTCAAAACTTACTCCTTCATGTTTTCAAGAAAATTTGCATTCCCAAGAGATGCCCTGTGTTGTTTTCCTTTTGACATCCCATTGAGTATCTCAGAAGTCTGAAACTCTCACCTGAGAAGCCCTGATATCACAGGGTTGGGATACTCATGGATACTCAGAATAAGCTAAAGAATCGAAGGCAGCAGCACCTGTTGTATGCTAAGTGAAATGTACTTAGAAATCCGCAGTAAGAGAATAGTGACTATAAAGACCTATAAAGGAAACAGAGTATGAAGGAAAAATAAGCCCATGGCCAGGAAAGAGAGAATAAGTATGAAAGACTAATGTTGCAGGTGTAAGTTACTAAAAGTTGATAATCAAATACATTGTCTAGTACTGCGATCTAGCAACTACTTTGGACTTCCGGAATATAGTCATTTCTGACATCCTTGTTGGCAAGGTTATTATATAGAGTAGGTGGAAAATCTATAGTTAAATGTTCTCAGCTCTTTTCCTTTAGGTACTCACTATTTGACAGATGAGATTGGATTCATTCAGGGTAGCTGCTGACTACTTGCTATCTGAAAAGAATGACCTCTAGGATTGTAGCTCAGTGGTAAAGCCCTTAACTTGAATACATGCATGAAGCCCTGGGTTCAATTACTAAAACATCAAAGGAGAAAATAGTAGAAGAGCTGGACCCAGTTTGAAAGGAGCTGACTTCTAGAGGCAATAGCTAAGAGCATGCCTATGAAGAGGACATTCTATCCCATTTCTTCCAGGGACATCCCAGCAACTTGCATCATATTATGACCACAAACGTTCAGATGTCCATTATCCGCAGCAATGCTCCAGGGCCCCCTCTTCACATTGGAGCTTCCCATTTACCTCGAGGTAACAACTTCATGTTTTGCTCAAACTCTGGAATTACAATGATAGATATCCATTTGGTATCTGACTTACTGAATATTTTAAATTATACTACCTATGAGGAAACTAAATCTCAAAACTTAACTTCCTTCATGTTTTCAAGAAAAGTTTGACCTATTTTAGAGTGTCAGACAGATGGGATAACAGAATGTGTGCAGAATCCACCTAAAGTTACAGAGTATCAGATAAAGTAATAATTTTTTGAGTCAGTCTCAGCTATGTAGACCAGGCTAGCCTTGAACTCATAGTGATCCACCTGCCTCTGCCTCCCAAGTGCTGAGATTAAAGGTGTGGGCCACCATGCCCAACATGCAATACTTACTTGTTTGGGGTTTTGTTTTTTGAGACAGGCTCTTCCTTTAGCCCCCAGCTGGCTATAGCAATGTGCCACTGCACCTGGCTTCTAATTTTTTTAAGTTTACTGATAATGTTTATTAAAATTTTAATGCCCAATGTAGTAAAATTTATTAAGTTCTAATAAGTTGTGATAAATTTCAGTAGTTTTGACCTATTAGCATGTCTTAAACAGTTGGAGATTGTTAAAAATCAAGCTAACAAGATTTAGGTTTGCTCAGTCATAGCATAACCCAGTGCTTTCCAGCACTGTTCACTGGCTCTTTCAGAGGTCTGTGTATTAAAGCTATCTTGGTGAAAATGTTAAGACATTCTTAGCCTTTTTTATACGTTGACATCTGCACTAATGGAACAAAAAAGGTAGGCTGGATAAGGTGACATGTCAGTAGTAGTTAAAGTGCTCAAGCCTTAGCCAGAATCTAGGCAATGGCACCAAGCCGGACTGCTAGTTCATTGTGTACTTCCTATTTGCAGTTCTGTGTGGGTGTGTAGGTGTGTGGGCACAAAAAACAACAGCTCAACCCTGATTTTATTTTTCCTAGGGAATATAATTGGTTCTCTTTAAGTTGTGAGTCTGTAGATCATACTAATAAAAATTGGTTTTTTCAGGTGCAGCTGCCGCCGCTGTGATGTCAAGTTCTAAAGTAACCACAGTCCTGAGACCAACTTCACAGTTGCCAAATGCTGCTACAGCGCAGCCAGCAGTACAGCACCTCATTCACCAGCCAATCCAGGCACGTTGGGGCTGAGGGTACTCAGCCAGCATGGCTGCAGTGCCTTACCACAGCCAGTTGCTCTCAATGAGTTTTCAGTCTTAGGGAAGTTTGCAAGATAGCCATTGTCATGTATGCACTGTAGGACTGTAAAGGAGAGACAGTAAGGATTCCTTGGAACAGAGACAGCTGTGCTCATTAGGATTCAGAAAAGTGAAGAGGGAGGGACAAGGTTATAAGGAAGAGAATTATGGTTATAGACAGTGTTTAGTAAAGGCTAAATAGAATGGGGAGGGATTGGAATTTGAATGGGGTCTGTGAACCCCTAAAAGTTTTGTGTACATTTTATGCATATCAGTAAATGTATGCTTTTTCTAGAAGGTATATCACAACTTTATTTTGCCGTGCTTATGATTGAACCCAAGGCATTTTGCATGCTAGGCAAGCATTCTTGTCACTGAGCTACTTTCAGTTTTACTTTTATGCAAGGAATTCTGTAGTCTCAGTATTAACAGAAGTATAATGTATTAGAAGGAGGTGCAGTAGTTTCTCTAAATTAAAGATTCTAAGGTGTGGGGTGTGAGCTTGATTTTAGTGATCTTAGAGATCCAGCAATGTATGATCAAGTGATCTTTGCAAGATTCATCTGAGCTTCATAGAAAAGGTAGAAATTCCAATACTTTCAGGTGTCAAAAATTTAGTATTTGTGAATCACCTGGTTTTAAGATAAGAAAACAGATTTAGTAGCACATCTTTGATCTCAGTACATGGGAGGAGGGTCGAGTTCAAGGTCATCCTTAACTATAATAATGAGCCTGAGCTACATGAGACCCTGCCTAAAGAATCCATGACAAAGAAGAGTCCTGATTAAGATACTGGGGAGTGTATGTCCATCCTGAAGATGTGCAATTAAAGAAAAAGATCTTTTGGCAACAAAATGGAAGGCATTTTAGCCCCAGGAGTATGTATGGAATATAAGAAGAATTGGAGAAAGTTAAGAACCATGTCAAAGAGCTCACTAATTAGAAAGGAAAAGGGAACAGTAGTAGCCTTAGTGTGAGGCAAGCAGCAGTATACAGTAGGAGCTGAGATGAGGGCTGAGGGGAAAAGTAAGGATAAAAAGTTTAGAATGCAGGCCAGCAAGACGGCCCCAAGGCCAAGTGCTGCAAAACAGAGATCCAGCTCCTGAAAGCTATCCTCTAACCTCACGCACGCGTTCTGTAGCACTGCCAAAGCATGCACACATGCACGTACACAGACAAATGTAAAAAAGGATTTTTTTTTAAAAAAGAATAGGCAGAATTTGATGATATATAATTGCATGTTCCAGGGTCAGGAGAAAGGACAAATCAGAACTCAGGTTTTAGAAAAGTGATAGTACCACCGCGCATGTTATTTGTCAATTAAAGATTTGGGTTTGGGGTTTGGGATTTTTGTTGTTGTTATTTTGAGACAGGGTCTCACCATGTAGTTCTGACTGGCTTGGAACTTGATTTTAGACCAGGCTGGAGTTCCAGCTGCCTATGCCTTCCAAGTGCTGGAATTCAAGGCGTGTGCTTCCAAGCCTGGCTTGTCAATAAAGAGTGTGCACATAATAGTAAGGGTTTGGGCTGTGTGTCTGTATAAAACATAGAAAGCATCTGAGCACCTAAGCTTTTTTTTTTCCCCCCACTTTCAGTACCTTGACTCTGTTGTCAGTATAGAATCCTGTCACCTTGTTTGCCCTTTGCATGCTTAACATGGCTTAACAGCCAACAACTCCAACCAGTAGCCTCTTAAGCCGTCTTTGGAAGGCATTTGGTTAGTTGTATGAAACTGTTAAGTGTCCATCAGTAGACCATGGGAATGCCAGACTGAACAGTTAAATCTCAGTCTGTACTTAGACTAGGACAGTCTTGTTACACTCTGACTCTAGTCATATTGGAAAGGACACCACGGACTGTCCAAACAAAACGGGAATTTTTCTCTTTTTTTTTCCTATTGTCAGTGCTGGGGGTTGAACTTGGAGCCTTGTACATGCTGTCAAGTGCTCTGCCTGCCACTGATCCTCACATACCCAGTTTCAACAGTTGGTGGCTTTTTTGTTGTTGTTTTTTCTTTGGGTTTTGTTTTTTTGTTTTTGTTTTAGATAGGTTCTGTAGCCCAGGATGACCTCAAACTCAAAATCCTCCTATCTCAGCCTCTCAAATGCTAGAAATACATGCATGCACCACAGTGCCTAGCAAGTTTTTATAATTCTGACTCTTGGTTTTAGAATAACATATCTAGAAAACAGAATTCTTAGAATGGTGAGAACTTCCATTTGGACACAGACATACTTATCTGGAGGCCCAAGTTTCAAACTTTTAATGTTTACTATATTTTCTTTTGTCTTTTTTTTTTTTTTTTTTTTAAGTGAAATCTTTTTCTCTTCTTCTGGTAGTCTCGTCCACCTGTGACCACCTCTAATACGATCCCTCCTGCCGTGGTAGCAACTGTCTCAGCCACCAGAGCTCAGTCTCCTGTCATCACTACAACAGCAGCACATGCTACTGACTCAACGCTGAGGTATAGAAATCATCTTGCTATCTTCTTGCTCTTTCTTTTTACATTACTTTCTCATTTAACTCAGTAATTAGAATGTTTTTTTCTAAGTGATACTCTAGATCCACTCTCTTATGTGTAAGAAATTATCACATAGCCCTGATTACATGCATATATAAAATGGGTACACAAACTAAGCATTTACTGATAGTGAATCATAAAGAAATATAAGAGATGACTCAGCAATTAAGAGCACTTGCTTACAGAGAGGACCCAAGTTCCATTCCCAGCACCTCTCAGTCACCCATAACTCCAGCTCTAGGGGATCCAACACCCTTTTCTTGCCTTTGTAGTACCTACACACTTGGAATACACACAATTAAAAAAATAAATGTAGATTAGGGCTGGAGAGATGGCTTGGTGGTTAAGAGCACTGGCTACTCTTGCAGGTAACCTAGGTTCAGATCCCAGCACCCGCGTGATAGTTCATAACCATCCGCAACTCCATTTCCGGGTAGACCAGGCTGACTTCAATCTCATAGAGATCTACTTGCCTCTGCCTCCTGAGTGCTGGGATTAAAGTGCATCACCATACCTATCCTTGTTTTTTTTTATTTGTTTTTTTTTTGTTTTTTTTTTTTGTGTGTGTGTGTGCGTGTGTGTGTGTGTGTGTCAGGATCTTACCATGTAGCCCTGGCTAGCCTGGAACTCACAGATCTGCTTTCCTCTGCCTACTGAGTACTGAGATTAAAGACATGTTTTTGTAGTTCTTTATATTTTCACTTATCAACACCTTGTTTAATGTAATCTCATCAGTCAGTTGTTAAGGTTATTAAACAGCAATTTTTAAAATCAAGCATTCTAGCATAATACAATCCAAAGAGATACTAATTTGATACTTGAATGCTAAGGAATGATGATAGGAGAATATTGAAAAGTTCTTGTTTTCTACCAGACGTGGTGGTATATGCCTTTAGTACCAACACTCAGGAGGCAAAGGCAGATGGATCACTGTGAGTTTGAGGCCAACCTGGTCTACACTGAGTTCCAGTTCAGCTGGGTCTACAGGTAGGCCCTGTCCCAAAAAGACCAAAAAATAAATAAATAAATACTTGCTTTCCGTAATTAATGCAATATATTTCTATAAAAGCAGAGAACTTTATATGTACATTAAAAATACTGCAGTTGAACACTGTGGTCTTGAATCTGAGTTGAGTTATTTGAGGCAATGTTTACTGGCATTACCTGATGTGACCTCATGTGCAGGGCAAAGTGCACATGTGTTTTCAGAACCAAGGCTCCAGTGAAGTCACCCAGTGCATTATGGCAACTACTGCCAGAAACCCTGTAGATTCATTATGTGTTTGACTTTGAATTAATTCTGGCCATTAAATATTCAGAAATCTTTTAGTATAGCCACATTTTTTGAGGCACCTCCCATCCCTACATATGGAGTTGCAATCCACATTTTAAGAAGCTAGATTTTAGATAATATGGATAAAGTGGTGACCACCCAGAAGAAATTATATTTAGACGGTGGAGATACAATACATGTATTACTTTTTAGATGCTACAAAAGAACTTTGGAAATAAGTAGGTTGTGGGGGATTTGAAGTGGCAGGTAGGTAGCATGGGGGCTTACAGAAGGTAGTCACAGAGGCTTTGTTGATAAAAATATACTTCAACAAAAGATGTGATAAAATAAGCTATACAGTATTAGAGAGGAGAGTATTCTGGGCAGCGGCAGCAGTACAAAGATCTTAAGACAGGAATGTGCTAATATGTAGGAGGCAGCAGGCTCTGCAGATCACCATGGGCCAGCCTTTTGAATCACTCCAAGGGTTTGGTCTTTACTGGATTGGACGGGGCAGTTTTTACAGTTTTGAGCAGATTAGGACCTTGGTCTCAAGTTGTCTTTGGATCAGCATAACTGCTGATGGAACAAGCTTTGGAGAGATAAACAGGGTTGTAAGCAGAGGACTAGCCAGAATCAAGGAGAGAGGTGATGGAGCAAGCAGCGTGGTCAGGTTCTGGATAGGTTTTTGAAGAGGGAGTTGGGAGAATATCTGAGGATTTACATATGGTTGTGAGAGAAGAAGAGGTGCCAGGATATGGTAGTTCTCCAAGAGTGCAGGTGCATTAAGTGAGATGGAGACCAGGAGTAGGAGTAGTTTGGGAGAGGAACTCCAGATGTGGGACATTTTCAAGTTGTGATGACCTCTCAGTCCCTAGTGGTGGTGTTGAGAGAGTTGTTAGATGAGTCTAGATTTCAAGAAAAAGATCTAGAAGAGGCAATCCATGGAGATAGTACAGATGGAGAACATTTTGAGAAAGAAAATAGCTTCTGTTAAAAAGGGCTAGAGAGGAGGGCTTTTAGGAGAGAACCAGTATTCATCCTGAAGAAGGGGAGGATAAATTGAGAAAAGAGGTTGAGGGTATGTGGTGTGTCTCTTTGCTGTATATGAATTAAGTCCAGCAGGTACAATGAATGGTTGGTGTTTGAAATATGTTACTGAACATTTCCATTAAAAATGAAATTGGATCTTGGATTTTGCCAAATGCATATTGAACATTCACTTGGACAGCTTTTTTTTTTCTTTTTGGTCTTTTTGAAACAGAGTCTCCCTGTAGCCCCAGCTGTCCTTCAACTTACAATGTAGACCAGGCTGGCCTTGATCTCATAGAGATCTGCCTGCGTCTGCTTCCCAAGTGCTGGGATTAAAGGCATACACCACCACACCCAGCTCATACAGTGTTCTTAATTGAGTGCCTCCTCCATTCCAGATTCTTTGAATTCTGGAGATAGCAATTATAAACAATTGCTATGAAAGAAATAGAAGGAAAGAAGAAAAAAAAAGAGAGAGCGAAAGCACTTTCTCCTAGAACAGCACCAAGCTTGGGTAGTTCCATAGAATCCTCCCAAACTCAAAAGACCGAATAAACCAGTATAATGGAATTGATTCAGAGTATACAAAACTAAAATTCCAGAGACAGGTGTTAAATCTTATTCCATTCCTTCTGTTAAATATACTCAATACTTCCTCCCCATTCTTTTACCAGTTTTGGTTACTTAAGATTTATTTTTAATTATGTGTATGTGTGTGTGTGTGTCTGTCTGTCTGTCTGTGCAGGTGCCCTCAGAAACCAGAGTTATGGGATCACCCTGAAACTGGAGTTACAGACAGTAAGACCTCTAGTCTTCTGCAAAAGCAGTCTGTGCTCTCAACTACTGAGCCATCTCTCTAGTCCTTGACCAGTTTGCCCCCTGATTTTTCACTTGATTGAAATTTGCTTTTCTTTAGAAAAGGACTTAGGGACTGCAGAGATGGCTCAGCGGTTAAGAGCACTGGCTCCAGGTTCGGTTACCAGTACCTACATAGAGGCTAAGAAACCTTCATAACTCCAGTTCCAAGGGATCCAACCATTTATTCTGACTTCTCTGGGCATTGCATAACACAGGTACACTTACATACATGCAGGCAATATACTCATACATGTAAAATAAAATTAATAAATAAAATATCAAAAAAGGACTTAGCTTTTCCCTCCCTCCTCCCAGTGCTAAAGAACAAACCCAGGGCTTGATGCATGCTAAGAATACGCTCTACTACTGATTATATCTTCAGCCGTAAAAAAAAGGCTTTATCATGACAGAGCAGTATTTTGAATTTTTATATATTTAGATCAATTCCTAGATACCTTTATACTTAAGCTGTAGTTTGCTGTTTTCTGTAAGTTGTCTGTTTCTGTATTCTTTAATTATTTCTGTGTTCTTTCTTTGAATGCTTTTATTTCTCGTATTCTAAAGCTGAATGAATATAATAGAGTGAATACAGAAATAATTCAAGAAAATAAAGATCATTTTATACAAGATAAAACAAGCTCGCTGGGGTCTCAGTCTCAGAATACTTGCAAACCACATACAGACACACACCAAAAAGATCATCCACCATGATCAAGTCGACTTTTTCAGAGATTAAGCGATAGTTCAATACATGTAAGTCAGTAAATGTCATAAATCATATAAATGGCTTCTCTAGCCTTAAAAATAGCAATTTCTTTAGGATCCTTAGTTGTAATGAAAAATGATATTTAGAACCAAAATCAAGGTTCTAAGAGAGTTATTGCTTCTAAAGCATCATTCCTTTGGGGCTTTTGCTATGAACTGATATTTTTTTCAAGTAAAATGTAACATTATCCATTTTTCTTTTCTTAGATTAAAAAAAAAATACTGTTGTGTGTATGTGTTCCTGTGGGTATCAGTGCACATGTAGGTGTGGGACACACATAGGGAAGTCAATGGATAACCTTAGATGCCAGTCCACAGATGAATTCCACCTTTTGTTTGAGACAGTCTGTTATTGTCCTAGAAAACAGGCCTGGCTAGCTGGCCTATGCGCTTCCAGAGATGTGCCTGTCCCTGTCTCCACACATGCCCAGCTTTTTACTTGAGTTCTAGGGGCCTGAACTGAGGTCCTCACACTTGCAAGACAAACTTCACCAACTAAGCAATCTCTCTAGTAGTCCTCTTTCTTAAATTTTATATTTATGCTTTTCCCCTCTTGCACTGAAAACATTATTTCCTTAACCTTTACCATAAGTGTGCTTTTCTTCATCATATGATATACAGAAAGCTTCAGAGTAATAATTCAGAGCCCTAAGTCTATTTGTCACAATTTAGCCCTTTACTTCCTCTAGATTATTGCTAGTAGTTAATCACTGGTTGGACTCATGCACAGTTCTCTCTGTCCAGACTAGATTCCACCAACCAGAGTGGGAAATGTGTTCAAAAGTCACTTAAAGTGATTCTTTTCTCTGAGAGATATATAGTAACTATTTTTGAAAATTACATTTTATTGTCCAGCATGGTGGCATACACCTTTAATTCTAGCATTTGGGCCACAAAGTCAGGCATATCTCTGTGAGTTCAAGGCCAGCCAAAGCCCCATAGTGAGATGACTTGGCGACAAGTGCCTTTACCTACTGAGCTATCCCACCACCAACAGTTTTTTTATTCTACTTTACATTCACGTGCTCTACCTTTACCTTTTTTATTTTTAGTATGAGTCTTGTTTTATTTTTCCCTCCAAGGACAGTTTTTCTTCAGTGCTACTTCAGAATGGGGCAGTACTGGCAGATCTAAATTGAGTGTGACTGTTCATATTTTTAGCTCCACAAGGTTGATTCTTGACCACCTGGTTATGAATGGAACAACTCATACCATAATGTCAATTTACAGAGCTTGGGAAGCACATGGCATTGCAGATGTTCACTTTGGAAATGTCACTGGCACCAAATGGCCTCTGCTATATTTCAGATAATGATGTGGGGTTTATTATTATTACTGATTTATTTTTCTTTGTGCTGGCAATCAAACCCAGGATTTCACACATGCTATTCAAATGGCCTACCGCTGACCTACATTATCACACCTAACGTTTTTGTTTCTTTTATTTTGATCTGTCCCCAGACTCAGTCCTCCTGTCTCATTCTCCTGAGTTCTGGGGATTACAGGTGTGTACAGAGCCTTGTTCTTAGGTACACTTCAGATATATTTATCCATGCAGTAAATAGGGTACACATGTCCTCAGATCTTTTTGGTACAACTATTATTCCTTTTTTTTTTTCTTTTCCATCTTAGAAGTGAGACCCTTTGCCTTTGGTTTTGGGGGGATGTGTGTTTTAGATTTTTTTATTTTATGGGTATGAGTATTCTGCCTTCATGTGTATATGTGCAGCATGTGTATTCCTGGTGCTAGTGATGGAGGCCAAAAGATGGTATCAAATCCCCTGAACTAGAGTTACAGCTGGCTGTAAGCTGCCATGTGGGTGCTGGGAACTGAACCCAGGTCCTCTATAAGAGCACAAGTGGGGCTGAAGAGATGGCTTAGCAGTTAAGAGCACTGACTGCTCTTCCAGAGGACCTGGGTTCAGTTCCCAGCACCCACGTGGCTGCTAACAACTGTCTTTAACTCCAGTTCTTGGGGATCTGACGCCCTCTTCTGACCTCCGTGGGCCAATTGCACAATATGAGTGTACTTATTTGCATGCAGGCAGTACATTCATAAATGTAAAATAAAAATAATAAAATTAAAAAAAAATTTTTTTAGACAGTAAGGGCTCTTAACTGCCGAGTCCTGCTTCTTTTCTTTTTCTTCTTTTTGTTTTAAGATGGGAGTTTCATAGCCCAAGTTGGCCTCAGACTTGATAATGTAGTTTAGAATGAACTTCTGATTCTCTTGTCTTTATTTCCCAAGTATCAAAATTGCAGGCATTCACCATCACACCCAGTTTATGGGTGCTGGAAACTGAACCCAGGGCTTCGTGGATTCTAAGCAAACACACTACCAACTGATCTGTATCCTCGGCCTCACTTTGCCTGTCTAAGGCAACCTGTTCACAGCTTTTTGGATATCTTTCTTCCAGTGTTTATGTATGCAAGCACGGTTAGATTCAAATGTAGTTCTTATTTTATCCTTTTTACCCCAGCCCAGTCTACATAGCAAGTTCCAAGAGAAGCAGGGCTACTTGGTAAGACTCACAACACTGGTGACAGTGTGTACAAGCCTGGATAAGCCTAAACCAGACAAAAACCTACCATGGACGGGGGATTTGGCGGGGATGGACTAACACATGAGAACATTTGGGAAGCACAGGTTAGACTCAGTAGACCTTGAAAACTAATAGTAAAGGATGTGAAGTTAGGGAGCTGAAGAGATGGCTCAGTGGTTAACAGCATTGACTACTCTTACAGAGGCTCCATGTTTGGTTCCCAGCACCCACATGGTGGCCAACAACCCAGTTCCAGGAAAATTCGACACCCTCTTCTGACCTCTGAGAGCATTGCATGACATGAGCGCACCTACATACATGTAGGCAAAACACTCATAAACATAAAATAAAAATAATTTTTTAAAGGATATGAAGGGTGGTGGTAGATGAGGGTGGAGAGCAGGGAAAGGACCCAAATGTGATCAAAACACATTGTATGAAATCCTCCAAAAATCAATACTTTTTTTTTTTAAGATGTTCTGAAAACTATTTTGGGGGATCATTTCTATAGTTTTTAACTAGAGAAGTTTCTCTGACTGTGTAGAGTACCGGAAACCACAAGGACAAGACCTGTAGTGCTTCCTCCCGAGCATGAAGCTGGTTCTTGGTGTTGCTTTTCTGTATCTACCTTTTGCCATTGATTATTGTTCTCTTCCTTTGGGAGAGTTAGAGGGAAGGAGCATAGTCTTTGTGGTTTTTGGTTGGTTTGTTTGTCTTTTTTTTTTTTTTTTTTTTTTTTAAAGGATGTTCAGGACTGGAGAGATGGCTCACCAGTTAGGAGCATTGGCTGCTCTTGGAGAGGACCAATCCCAGCACATGCATGTCACCTAATTACCATCCATAACTCCATCTCCAGGGGAATTCAGTGCCCCTTTCTGACTTTGTGGGTATTGCATGACACAGGTGCACTTACGTACATGCATGCAATACTCTCATACACATAAAATAACGAATAAAATGTTTTTTAAAGAGAAGTACTTCCATTTGGTAAAGGATACTATAAAATTTGAGAGAAGGCCAGTGCCAAAAGTCTCAAACTAGTCTGTAATCTTTCTTTAGTAAACTTACCTAAAATTCCTTATATGAGAATCTCACTATATATCTTCAGGTTTTCCCACAGAGTAAAGTATAATCATTATAAAATGCTCACTGAAATGTAACTAAGTATGATGGAGCACACTCAGAATCCTAGCACTTGGAGGCAGAGGGGGGAGGTTCTCAAGTTCAAGACCAGTCTGAATTGCAAAGTTAGACCTTGTCTCAGAAAACCAAGGGCCTCAGATAGAACTATTGGTAAAGCAGGCATGTTCAAGACCCCTGGGTTCAAGCCTCAGCACCACACACACAAAAAAGTCAATAGTACTGCATTTGTGTGGGATGTATCCCTGGGTTCCTCACTCAACGCTAAAAAAATTATGGGCCAGCAAGATAGCTTTAGCAGGTAAACTTGCCTCTAAGCCTAACAACCTAAGTTTAATCCCCAGAGCCTACATGGTAGAAGAAAACTGACTCCTCCAAGTTGTCATCTGACCTCCATGTGTTCTGTGACATGTAGCCTATGTACCTATATGCACAAATGTCTAAAAAATATTTAATTGTTATAAAACGTTAACTACTTCATGCCTAATTAAGGACTTCTTCATTTTGTGGTATGTATTGATACCTTTTGAAGCAAAATCATTTCAGTGTTGAAACTGAAAGCCAAGTTGTTTTTTACTTGTGGATTCCAGAGAACTATGAAAAAATACAATTTGTGTTACTGTTATCTAGGACAAGATGCCTTGACTGCCTTCATTGTGTCTGTGGAGACCTTGTAAGTCACAAAATATCTTCTCTGTCTTTGCAGTCGGCCCACTTTATCTATTCAGCATCCACCATCTGCAGCTATTAATATCCAGCGTCCTGCCCAGTCCCGCGATGTGACAACAAGAATCACACTACCTTCTCATCCTGCATTAGGGACGCCAAAACAGCAGCTCCACACAATGGCTCAGGTAAAAATGGAGGTGAAGAACACCTGTGGGACTCTTTGTGAGATAAGCTAGAATCATGCCAACTTGCCACAGTCCTGGCAATATAATGTCAGTGAGCACTTTTAGGACTGGCTAGAATAGAAGGTGTTCTGTTTATAATTGTGTGTGTGTCCAACAGAAAACTATCTTCAGTACTGGCACACCAGTGGCTGCAGCTACAGTGGCACCTATTTTGGCAACCAATACCCTTCCTTCAGCAACCACAGCTGGTAAGTCATTCGATCTTGCTCTTCTCTTTTTCAGACAAAACAAAGACAGAAGTGGTGAGTTAAGTTTTCATTTTTTTACTTTAGAGCAAAATGATGGCCCAAGAGCTTTCCCAAGGTTTTTTAAGAACCTATAATGTATACAGAGAGACTGCTGCAAAAGAATTTCCTTTTTACTCTCTTTTCAGGATCTGTGTCGCACACACAAGCTCCCACAAGTACAATTGTTACCATGACAATGCCCTCTCATTCATCCCATGCCACTGCTGTGACCACTTCAAATATCCCAGTTGGTAAGTGTTACATGTTTTCACACAGACGCTTGTGAGGAATTTTCAGTCTTTATGACCAGGCCTTCATGTCAAAGGTGGTAGGATTGTTCTCTTGTTGACTTACAAAGCAACTTGGAATTTGACTTTTATTTATTTACTTATTATTTGTGTTCATTATGTTCATTGTGAGCGTGTACTCTGTGTGTGTGTGTGTGTGTGTGTGTGTGTGTGTGTGTGTGTGTGTGTGTGTTCACACAGAAGTCAAAAGGCAACCTGAGAGTGTAAGTAGTTTCTCTCCCTTCGCCATATGGATCCTAAAGATCCTCAGGCTTGGTGGCAAGTACCTTTACCCATTGAGCCATCTATCTGGTCCCAGAACTTTGTGACTCCTTTTATGTCCTGAAAGTGGCCATGGAACACATGGAAACAAATGGGAATGACTGTTCCCTAAGACATTACCTAAGAGGTTTCCGCAAATTTGAATTCATCTGAGACACTGTCTCAGCAACAACCGAAAGACACTTATGATTATAGAAATTTGAATTTCATACCATTCCCACTTACCTTCTGAATTTTTTACTAAGATGTGTTTTCACTGTATCTCAGTACATTCACAGTCCTTGCTCTGCCTCTCTACTTCCTAAGGACTGGGATTATAGACAGATACTATCCCAAACGCCCTTGAGCATTTAAAAATGTAAATTCATTCTTAGCTCAAGGCCATACAGAAACAGGCAGAAGGGTAAACTGACAGTAGTTGCTGATGTGTCATTGGAGCCCATCTGTCTTTGCCACCAGAATACTTCTTTCTGGCCTATTGGACACAGGTTTTAGCTTCCAGTTTTCTGTTTTGTTTTGTTATGATGAGCATGTCATCTTACTATTCTCTACTCTCAGAGATAGGAGCCAAAGCGACTCTATTGTTAACACAGTGCACTTTTAGAAGAAAGACTGCTTTTTATGAAGAGGATACCCTGATATGCTAAACCATCAGGAGTCTGGTGACCTGACACAGAAGTGCGGCTTCCCTGTATGAGCTGTTCTTTCCTCTTTTTACATGAAGCAGGCGACAGCTCCCCAGCTTTCTCAGTAAACTTTGAGGATACTTTTGTGGAGTAATAGAAGTTTCCATCCCTCTTGTAGGTTAGCAAGCCATACCAGCCCTTAATTACTGCTCCACCCCATAGAAGGTCTTTAGCAGAGAACACTGCTGTTGACCTTTCTCAAGTTGCTGCTCACCCTGATTTGTTGCTGGGAACAGTAACATCTGTGCGTGTCTGTGTGTATTAGGTAGATGTTCGTGTGAATGTACTTATTTGCATGCATATGGAGCCCAGAGGTCAGCATCTAGTGTCTTCCTCAATTGCCCTCCACCTTATCCTTTTTTTACATTATTTATTTATAGAAGGGGTATGCAATGGTGTCTCATGTGTTGGTACACATTTATAATCCTAGTGCTAGGTAGGCAGAAACAGGTAAATCCGGGACTCACTGGCCAGCCAGCCCAGCCTACTTCTTTAGTCCTTTACGTTCTAAAAGCTGACCTGCTTACTGTGAAATTCTGACTTTTGGTGTTAGAAAACAGTAGATTTAGACAAAGTCTACAGGAAACAAAAGTCAAGAGACATTGCAGGTTCTGTATCTCTGCAGTCTGTCCCCATCACCTTTAGCCTTTGGGGACTCAGTGGACCTGCTGAGGGGAGTAGAAGAGGAGGCAGCAGAGAGCTATTTCCAAGTAGGCTAGGCTAACTGGTCAACGAACCCCAGAGATTCTCTTGTCTCTACCTCTCTCAAATGCTGAAATTACAAGCTTGCCCTACCCTGCCTGGCTTTTTTACATTGATTCTGAGAATCAAACTCAGGTCCTCAAGCTTGCACAGCAATCCATCTCCCCAGCCTCCAATTTTTGTCTTGTTAGTTCATTCTTGGGAGTCCTCTAAAAGCTAAAAGGCATGGTTGCTGAGATTTTTGTTTTAATCCCTCTTTGACAAATAACAATGTAAGTGGATTGAAATAATTTAGTTGAACCTTTTGTACTCAGATTTCTTGTTTCGGTTTTAGTTTAGAAGTTTTGTTTTTCTTTGGTTTGGTTGTGTCTTTTATTGAGACAGCATCTTGCTTTATAATCCTAGCTAGCTTTGAACTCAAAATCCTCCAGTGCCTCCTGGGTGTCAAGTTACAGGAGGGTACTAGGGCCAAATCTTGGCTTTTAAAACTGTTTGCATTTGGGGCTAGCGAGATGGCACAGCCAGGAAAGGTGCTCACCACACAAGCCTGACAAGTTTGATCCCCAGAACCCACATAAAGGTGGAAAGAGAGAATCGACTCCACAGAATTGTTGACTGACCTCCACATGTTCACCATGGTACATGTGCCCACACATACACATGATACACACACTCATAAATAATAATAAACTGTTTGTATTCGTACAAATATTGCTTGCTGTGTTTGGCTTGCCAGGGCCAGGCCATGGGTAGTAATGGAATTGGTACTCTACTGTCTGTAGCTAAGGTGGTGCCACAACAGATCACACACACTTCCCCTCGGATCCAGCCTGATTACCCTTCGGAGAGGAGCAGCCTGATTCCCATTTCAGGACATAGGGCCTCTCCAAATCCTGTAGCCATGGAAACCCGAAGTGACAACAGGTAGGAGGCAAATGTGCCAATTACCTTGATCTGTTGTTCTTGTTTTGATTTTTCCATAAAACAAAATGTCTCAAAAATAGCATATATGAATTTTTCATATTTCCCCCTGAAAACACTCTGTATTCTATTTTACTGTTATGAAAATATAATGTTTTTATTAGGTTGTTGTCCTTCTGATGAATGTTCTTTTAGTATCTTTTTCTTTCATGTGTTTTGTCTCATTTTGTTTGTGGGGTTGGGTTGTTTTTATTTTTACTGCATGTATCTTAAGTGCATCATGTGCATGCAATGCCTGCAGGGACCAAAATGGGGCATCAGATCCCCTGGAACTGGAGTTACCAACCATTGTTAGCCTTTAAAGTACAGATTGCAGGATTATAACCTTTTATCCATGAGTACTTGTATTTCTTACTCTTAAGAACAATCAGCCTCTTAAACCAGTTACAGATAACATTCTTTAACTTCCCATCTTCTCCCCTGCATTTTCAGAATGTTTAATAGAATATTAATAGGTCACTTATTTTGTTGACTAGCCTTCAGTTTGGTTTTGTCATACTACTTCCTCAAGATTAGATTCAGGCTATATGTTTTGGGAGTGATGTGTTCTTCTCATCATCAGAGAGCATTTTCTAGCTGTTTGTCCTGTGACTGGGTAGATTAACATTAATTAGTTACTGAAGGTGATGTTCATTAGTCTTTTTCTATTAAAAAGGCACATTTTTTTTCTTTTGTGAATAAGCTAAGGAAACATTTGTGTTTTGTTGGTGGTTTTGTGTTTTTGTTGTTGTTTTTAATAAAAAATTTTATTCAGAAGTGAATGTGCAAAGCCAGTATACTACAAAGGAATAATGTACTCAAGCAAGTTGCTTTAGAGCCTGTGTGAAAATTCTTTGATATTGTAAATGAATTTCACTCAGTCATTTTAGTATTTTTGGTACTTCGTGACTGAATTAATCATTAATATGATCGTTCACAAAGTGGTGGCTTTCTGTTGTTTCTTCTGTACATACTCATTGGCATTCTGGAGTAAAGAAACTAATATTACCCACTGCATTTCTTTACCTTGAGGTTTTAGGGGGAGGAGATTGGAGAGGGGATTTATTGGTTTGGGGGGAGATTGTTTTTTGGTTTTGGGGTTTGGGGTTTGGTTTGATCTTCTTGAGACAGGATCTCCCTGTAGCTTCAGCTGTCCTGGAACTTACAGATAATCCACCTACCTCTGCCTTCTGATTGCTAGGATTAAAGGTGTGTGTGTGTGTGTGTGTGTGTGTGTGTGTGTGTGAGAGAGAGAGAGAGAGAGAGAGAGAGATCATCCAGGGCATGTAGATTTGGTTTCATTCATTAACATCATAGGAATTTGGTTTTATTCTTTGCTGTCATCTATTTTCAAGTGCAAATGGTCTCCCTTGGGGGCCCCTTAAGACCATTTCCATGTGTTTCACAGTTTCCTTTCCATTCTAGGCCATTATTTTCCACCACAACTTACCCCACATCTTACTTAGCCCAGGAATCTGCTGATTTTCCCAAGGGCCCTTTGATCATTTGGAAACGTTCTTGTGAGCATTAGTGTGGCTTTCTTGTTGATTATCATTCTTCTATGCCCTTAAGTAAAGGTCAGAAGTTGGTAGCATTTTTAAGCTAGAATATTTGAGTACATGCTGATACCTCCAGTTTAACCCCATCCATATTTGTATTCCTCATAATGTGACTACTGCAGGAATGGTACAGTGTTAATATATTGTTCATTTCCATCTACCTAGCCAAACAAACTATTTAGCTCTAAACATTTAGATTCCCTTGGATGTCCTATATAGATAATTACATTTCTTCTACTAACAGGCAGGATTGTGTTTTGTTTGTTTATTTGTATGTTTGTTTGTTTGTTGCAGATTGGCCACATCTTTTCCACTGCATTTTCATTTCTTTGGGGGAGTGGCTAGACTTTTCAGTAGAGTGTTAGTGAAGATAATGACCTTCTTTGTCTTATTTCTGTCTGGAATGGGAATTCTGAAATTTCTTATTTTTAGCTTTTATTTCATGAAGGATTAGGAATGCTATTATGAAAAACGTGAATAGAAATTCAGGTGTTAATTCATTCCCTTCTTGTGGTAATCTTTGATTTATGATGTATCTAGTTTGTATGGTATTCAATTCAGATTTATGTAGGAATGTTTGTATCTAATTATCAAGACTGATATTTTACCATCTTTTTAAATTTTTTTTATTTTTATTTTATGTGTATGAGTGTATTGTCTGTATGTATGTAAGTGCATCCGTGTTGTGCAATGCCAGAGGACATTAGAAGAGAGCATTAGATCCCCCAGAACTGGAATTATAGATGGTTATTAGCCATCATTTGGGTGCTGGGAACCAAACCCAGGCCACTGCTCTTAATTGCTGAGCCATCTCTCCAACCCCTATTTACCAACTTTTTTGGTATCATGATTATATATTAAGTTCAAAAAAGTTGGAGCTTGTATTTTCCAGTCTGAATCAGTTTGTATGAAATTATGATTATTTGTTTTACATATATTTGATTAAATTTTCCAGTAAAAAGAGTATAAACTTTGTGTATTTCAAATGGAATTAAGCAAGGAGACTTTGATATAGAGTAACTGTGAGTGAAGGGTTCTTACAGTATTGCCCAGGCTGATCTCAAACTCTTTGGTTCAAATGATCCTCCCACTTCCCACTCCTGATTACTAGGATTTTGTAGTTTGTTTTAATATTATCTCAAAAAATCATCCACAAAATATTAACTGTTTCTTAACATTTATTGACATAGGTATTTATAGTAATCATTTACTTGTTCACAGTTTCTTGTTTTGTCCTTTGATGTAAATATGAGACACAGTTTGGGATCTGCTGATAGGTATTGTGAAGGATATCAAGAGGAGCTGGAGGATAAGATTGTTTGAACTGAAAGAAGATAATAACTTATTTCATATATTCTCCTGTATTTCTACACCATGGGATCCTGTTCAGTTCCATTACTTTTGGTTGAATCAAAAGAAGAAAATAACTTATTTCATATAATCTCCTGTGTTTGTAGACCATCAGTTCCTGTTCAGTTCCAGTACTTTTTGCCAACTTATCCACCTTCTGCATACCCATTGGCTGCACACACTTACACCCCTATCACCAGTTCTGTGTCCACTATCCGGCAGTACCCAGGTATGCACCCTCACTTTTACAGCTTCATACATTGTTATTATTGTCAGCAGTGAGAGAGAAATTGATCAAAGTATTTCTGAAAGAAGATAATTATTCCAGCTTCTTCCCAGATTTAGAAAAGACTAATATATTTGGCTTTAAGGCCTTTAATCACTGTCTTTGTGTTTGTGATAGAGGGGTTAGTGGTATTTCGATAGTTTTGTCCTATCCTTAGAATAATTTTGTTAATAATTTTAGTTAAGTCTTAAATGGCATTATAGTTTTTATGAATAAAAAGCTATATATACTTTCACAAGGTTTTTTATTGGTTTTTATTGGAATATCCATTGTATTTTTATTTTAATCCTAGTATGTTTAACTCTCACCGACCTGATTTGTAAATACTGAGCTTTTTTGCTATTCCAAAAGAAATTCTTCTTTATTTTATTTATGTGTCTATGTGTATCTATGGATATCCATGGAGCTCAGAAGGGAGCGTCAGATCTCTTGGAACTAGAGTTAAAAAATGTGTCTGCCACCTAATGTGGGTCATGGGATCCCAATTCTGGTCCTCTGATAGAGCAATAAGTGCTCTTGACTGCTGAGTCATCGCTCCATCCCTAGAAAAAAATCTTAGCTTTGAGTTTGAATAATTTTTTTCTGGACCTCAGAAAGCCTAGACCAGATTGTGACCCAAGTATAAGGGGTTATATGTCTGCAGTCCCAGCACTCACGAAGTTGAGGCAAAAGGAATACAAATTCAAGATCAGCCTAGGGTACATAATGAATTCCAGACCAGCCTGAGGTACTTTGCATGACCCTGTCCAAAAATATTTAGGACTAAGGATGTAACTCAATTTCAATTAATATCATTTCAAATGGTTGCTTCCTGTGAATTTTTTAAAACATGAAAAACATGAATAGATCAGCTAGGAATGCTTCCTTAGCATGCACAAAGCCCTGAGTTTGATCTCCAACTATGTATAAACTGGGCGTGGTGGTGTATGCCAGTAATCCTAGCACTAAAGAAGCAGAAGCTGCAATATCAGAAGTTCAAGGTCATCCATGCTAGATAACAAGTTTGAGGCCAACTTGGGATACACTGAGACCTTGACTCAAAAAAACAAAAAGCCTGCCAAGCTCGACAAACTGAGTTCAATCCACAGACTCACATGTGTTGGAAGGAGAGAACTGACTCAGGAGTGCTGGTTCCCACAGAGCTAGAGTTGCTGGTAATCATGAACCTCCCAACGTGAGTGCTGGGAAACAAATGGGGTTCTCTGCAAGAACAATAAATGCTCTTACCATTGAGCCATCTCTCCAGGCCCCTCTTTATTTTTCTAATATAGGCACTGAAAAATTGAAAATTGCATGTAACTATATTTTTATTTACCAATGCTGGCCTAAAATTCAAGCATTTTAAAATATTTAAGATCTGTCTGCCTCTGCCTCCTAAGTGCTGGGCTTAAAGACTTGAGCCACCACACCCAGCTCCACATTTTGTTTTTTAAGCCAAGGATTTAGACCTTACATCTTAAGAAAACTCTGTTCATTTTTTTTTTTCACGTTTGGAACTGATCTTTTGCATCATTTTCAGTTTCAGCTCAGGCTCCAAACTCCGCCATCACAGCTCAGACTGGCGTGGGGGTAGCATCCACAGTACATTTGAACCCCATGCAGTTGATGACAGTGGATGCGTCTCATGCTAGACATATCCAGGGGATCCAGCCAGCACCCATCAGCACACAGGGAATCCAACCAGCTCCCATTGGGACACCAGGGATCCAGCCGGCACCAATTGGCACACAGGGAATCCATTCAGCAGCCCCAATCACTACACAGGGACTTCAACCTGCAACAATGGGTAACCAACAGCCACAGCCTGAAGGAAAGACCTCAGGTAAATTTAACTCATTGGTGAAAAAAGAAAAGGAAGCCAGCAGAATGGATTAGCAGGTAAAAGTGCTTACCATCAAGCCAGACAACCTGGGTTCGATCCTCGTGGTAGCAGAAAATTATTCCCTCAAGTTGTTCTCTTGGGCCTGTATGTATGCTCTCGCTCTCTCTCTCTCTCTCTCTTTCTCTCTCTCTCTCACACACACACACACACACACACACACACAAATAAATGAGTAACGTAATTTTAAAAGTTAAAATAAGTAAATTTAAGTCTCTGCTTAGAAGAAAAGTACACCTGGGTTTGAATCTTGACCTGCCACTTTCTTGCTTTGTGGCCTTGGGTAATTTCTCCAGGTCTTAGTTTCATATTTGTAAGATGAGTTGCTTAGAACTTACTTTACAAGGTCATTGTAACATACTAAAGAAGTTCATTGTAAACATACTAAGGAAGAAGAGTTCTATAAAAAACTCCAAAAAAGGAGATTTACCATATAGGTGGATGTTCTCACTCAGTTTTCTATTTTCTTTTGAGCTGCATGTAAAGCTGTAAAGTCTTTTTATTTTTTATTTATTGTTATCTTGTGTGTACGAGTGTTATACCTGCATGTGTGTAAGTGCACCTGTGTCCTTCAATGCCTGAGGAGGTCAGAAGGCATCAGATCCCCTGGAACTGGAGTTCTGGACAGTTATTAGCCACCATGTGGATGCTGGGAATTGAACCTGGGTTTTCTGCGTGTATAACTAGTGCTCTTAGCTACTGAGCCATCTCTCAGCCCCAAAACTATAAATCTTAATGTTACCTGGTATTGTAAGTGTTCACAAAGAAATACAAGTGGACTAGGCATTATGAAAAATTAAATGATTTATTGTGCTTGAAATATTAACTTTCTCTGATGTATTTTCAGAAAGACAGGATGTAGTACCTATAATCTCAGCACTGGAAGGATGAGGCCAGAGGATAGCAAATTTGGGGCCATCGCTTCTACATAGGAGTTGCTTTGGGGGAGGGAAAAGGATAAGAGGGACATTCTAGTATCTAGCTTATGTATATAATCCCAACACTAGAGAGGCAGAATCAGGAGGGTCACCGCCTTAATAAGTACATGACTGTCATAAAGGGTGCAATTTTCCCATAGACCAACTGGAAGGATGTTATAGTCTAATAGCACCTGATAGGAAATTGATCTTGATTGGCTCCTATAAATTTACCATTTTTATAGATCAATAACTGTCACACATGAGTAATCTGCGATTGTGGTTTTATGATCACTAGTGTTTTAAGTTGGTTTTTTTGCTTGGTTTTTGTTTTTGTTTTTTGGTGTTTTTGTTTTGGTGTATTTTGTTTTTTTTTAAGACAGTGTCTCATGTTGTAGTCTGTCTTATAAGTGCTAGGATTAAAGGTGTGTGCCACCATGCCAGCTGGTCACTAGTATTTTGATGCTAGCTTTTAAGAGTATAGTTAAAAGAACTGTTTTCCTAAAAATTGACAGGAGCCTGGCCATTCTTGAGGACTGAAGAGAAATCTTATTTCACAAAAACTACATTAATGCAATTCTTGAAAGGTATTTGGTGTACGCTATGAAGCCAGGAGTTCATGTTTTCTCTCTTGTGGTAGCTCTTCTTTTATTAACTTTTCCAGACTGTCAGTTTTCCCACTTCTACAATAATGATTATAGTAAGAATTGTGTAAGTAAAGAAGTCTAAGGTTAACTAGAGGAATGGGTACAATGTGTTCCTCTGTGTACCTTGTTTATCAAATTTATTAGTGTGATTATAAAGGAATAAAAAGATAATATTGCTATTCATTGGTAGACTTGGCAACCTTCCCCGCTGGGCCTTTTAGGAAAATGACATTGTACTCTGTTTCTTATATTTCTTACCCTTTTTTTTTTTTTTGGCCTTGCTGGGCATGATGGCTAATTTTGGTTGTTAACTTGACATACCTGTGAATAGGAAACTTCAGTTGAGTTTCCTTCATTGGATTGGCCTGTGAACATGTCTGTGGGGCATTTTCTTGATTGCTAATTGATGTAGGAGGGTCCAGGCCACTGTGGGCAGTACATCCCTGGGCAGGTGTGCCTGACCCGTGTAAAGAAGGGTAGCTGAGCAAGCCAGCAAGCGTGTTCCTCAGTGGTCTTTAGTTTCTCCAGGTTCCTGCCTTGGCTTCTTTCAATGATGGACTTTCACCAGTAAGCCAGATAAACCCTTTCCTTTTCCAAGTTGTCTTTGATTGTGGTGTTAATCACAGCAACAGAAAAAGTAACTAGGACAGGTTGGTACTGGGAATGTGAGGTTTTTCTGTGATAGACCTATGTTGTTTTGGGGGGAAGTAGGGAGATTGTGGAGGCGTTTGGAACTTTGAAGTAGGAAAGGCCTTTGAGTGCTGAGAGCTTAATGAGCCGTTGCTGTGGGAGCTTGAAATAGTCACGCTGTGATAAATGTGAAAGATGGAGGCCTGGCTTACAAAGTTTCAGAGGGAAGTCTGAGAGTCTCACAAAGACTTCAACAAGGCCATTTGTGTGAGATGTTTGAATTAAGAATACATAAAAAAGAAAAAATTCTTATGAGCTGGGTATGACTGTACGCCCCTCTAATCTCAGCACTGAGGAGGCAGAGGCAGGTGAGTCTCTGAGATCAGGGCCAGCCTGGACTACATAGCAAGTTCCAGGCCCGCTGAGGCTACAGAAAGACCGTGTCTCAAAAAACCAAACAAAAGTATACATGGAAGTAAAACTCCCTTTGTTTTGCTGGGACCGTGGGCTCCCATCAGCTGGTGCTTCAGTCTCGCTTCCAGGTTCTTGCTTTGAGTTCCTGCCTTGGCTGTCCTCAAAGATGGACTGTAAGCCATGATATGAGTCAAATCTTTTTTCCCCAAGTTGGTTTTGGTTTGTGTTTACCACAGCAACAGAATACAAACCAAGATACTAGAGATCAAACCCAAGGCCTTAAATATAATAGCTATGCCCTACCACTGAGTCACACCTCCAGCTGCCCCAATCCTCTTGACTTATGGGGCATTTATATCGTGGACACCTAATGCCGATGGACTGGTTGTTTTGTATGCTTATGTGACACTGTAGTATTATCGCTTCTGTTTCTCTCTTTGCCCACGTCTACCTCTCCTTCAGCAGTGGTGCTGGCAGATGGAGCCACAATTGTAGCCAACCCTATTAGCAATCCGTTCAGTGCCGCTCCAGCAGCAACAACTGTGGTGCAGACCCACAGTCAGAGCGCTAGCGCCAACACACCAGCCCAGGGCTCCTCGCCTCGGCCAAGCATACTCCGGAAGAAACCTGCCACAGATGGGTGAGTAGACTCAGGTGCCGAGTGACTCCTCTTGTTCTAAATGTAATTGGTATAAACAGCTTCTCAGATCCAGTGAAGCCACCTAATCTCATCTCTGTGACCCTCAAATTTTCCTCAATTTAACCACAGGATTGCTCAGTAAGCCTTGTCCCGCTCAGACTAGGATACTAAGAATCTTCCAAGAAACAGGCCTTAATCCCAGTGCTCGGGAAGCAGAGGCAGATGGATCACTGTTCGGAGGCAGCCTGGTCTGCATAGTGAGCTTCAGACCACCTAGGTCTACACAGTGAGACTTTGTCTCAAAAAAAAAAAAAACCTTCTGGTCAGTAGGTAACAGTTTCAGGCATCTGTTATATGCTTTAGGAATTCTCTACTGCTCTAGAAGTCTAATAACTAACTCTTTGGGTGTGTCTGGAAGTTTCCTTAATGTGGACCTTGTATTTTTTTTTCTCATCCTTGAAAATGAGTTGTTGCTAAGGACAAGCAGTTTTTCAAGCATATTAAGACTCATGTTTAGTGATGAACAGTGTTTTGTGTGCTGTGGATGCCTTGTAGTGTTTGAGTCATAGGCAGGAAGGGAAGCACTGCTGTTTTAACACAATGGAGATGAGTACTTCTTCCGAGAACAGAGTGTCTGACCCAGCTGAGCTGATGGCAACAACACTGGGAAGTAAAACGCAACACAGATTTCAATTACTGAAATGAGGGGCCATGCTAGGTTTTCACATGTACACAGACTTCAGTTATTAGAAGTTGAGGCAGTGCAGGACTTTCATATGTGCAGATCTTTTCTTAGAACAGAGTTCCTGTTATTGTTTATTATGAGCCCTTTGTAAGGAAAGTCTTTTTAAAAGCCAAATCAGTCAGTGATGAAGTAACCCTAATAAAAACACAAGACAAAGCATTTCGGGTTTTTTTTTTTGTTTGTTTTTAAAGGTCACAAATATACAAGGTAGTGAGAACAGGAGAGCTCACACTTGCAACAAAACTTATAGTGCTATAGATTAAATGTAGAGTCTTATATATGCTAGGCAAGTGCTTTACCACTGAGCTGTATCCAGAGCCCTTATTAATCATCATGCTATTTTATTTGTATGTATTTTGCACATATCTGTTAGGGGATACATACTTTAAAATAACATGGAGAAATAACGCTTTAATGGTATCAAATACCCAATAGTTGTACAGATTTTTAGTCTTTTGTTTCTGTGGGCTTTCTCCTTTTGGATTGAACCTAGAGCTTTACCCATACTAAGCAAGTGCTCTGTAACTGCTCCAGGCTGTTGTAACTTATTTCCTCCATCTTTCCTTTTCTTTCCATTTGATTTGTCTGCTTCATTGCTATTATTTGGGGTGCATTTTCTGTTTCTTTTATTTATTTGTTTCAGTTTTTTGGGTTTTTTTTTTTTTTTTTAAGACAGGTTCTCTGTAGCCCTGCTTGGCCTTGACTATCCTTCTGTCTTAGTCTCCCAAGTGCTATAGTTACAGGTGTGTGCTACCATACCCAGCTTTCTTGCCATTGATTTATTGGAGAAACTTGGTCTTTTAAAAATATTTTATTTTTATTGTATATGTATAAGTGTTTTGCCTGTGTGTATATAAGTGTACCTATATTGTGCAATGCCCAAAGAGGTCAGAAGAGGGTGTTAGATCCCCTGGAACTGGTACAGATGGTTGTTAGCCACCATGTCAGTGCTGGGAACCAAACCCGGGTCCTCTACAAGAGCAGCCAGTGCTCTTAATCACTGAGCCATCTCTCTAGCCCCAGAAACTTAGTCTTTGGATCCTCACTCTAGATCTTGTCAGAGACCATCCCTATTGCATAATTTGGTGACTTGATACAGCCAAAATGTATTAGCTTACTGTTCTGGTGGTGACACGTCTGCCTTCGGATATTGGCATGTTGGTTCCTTTCAAAGCTTTTGAGTGATGTCCAGGCCTTTGTCTCTCTCAGGATGGTTGCTGGCAGTGCTTTGCTTTCCTTAGCTAGTGAACTTACATCTCCAGTCTCCCTCCATATTGACATGGCGTGTGTTTTTGTTAATATTCCCACTCTCCTTTCTGTTCAAAAGCCACTAGTGATTGAACTTAGGATGGACCCTAAATTTAGAATGTGACCTTATCACAAGTTGTTTTATTTAATTACACTTTTAAAGATCCTATTCTCAAGTAAAGTTACATTAATATTTACAAAGGCTTGAATATACAAAAATTTTATAGGAAATTCAGTTCAACTGATCATACCTAAAAGTATTGTTTATTCTGTTCTTTGCATTTCCTGAAAATCGTTATTAGAATCTATAAGTTTGATTAGGGCCATCAAGATGGCTCAGTGGGTAAAAGCACTTGATGACCTCAGTTTGATCCTTGGGATTCATGTGATAGAAGGAGAGAACTAAGTCCCACAGTTTTACCTCTGAGCTCTACACATACACAGTGGTGCACACATGCATGTGTGCATGCAAACGTAAATGTAATTTTTAAAACCACAGTGGTATAAATTAAAAGTTTGGTTAGGTTCACTTCAGAATCAGGTAGTTTAGTCTCTTACCAGGAGACAGAATGGTTGGTTACCTTTATATATATATATATATATATAGGCTCTTCCTGTAGCCCCAGCTAGCCTGGAACTCACTATATAGACCATGCTAGCCTCAGTCTCATGGAGATCCTCCTGCCTTTGCCTTCTGAATGCTGGGAATGAAGGCGTGTACCACCACACCTGATTAGTCTTTTTGAGATGTTAGCGGCACAATGATTAGTGATTAGCTCTGGAAAACGGTATAGTCTAGTGCTAGCCATTTTTTTCCTCAAACCCATTCTCACCTGGTACTTGGTTCTTCCACTGTTTTCAAATTAAATATGTCAAGTTCACTCCTGACATTCACACTGCTAAGTCCAGGGATGTATTCTAAGCCAGAGATTTACATGACCTCAATTGTTCACCATAGTTGATCTTACTCTGTTTGGTTTTTTTGTTTAGATTTTGTTATTGTTGTAGTTGTTGTTGTTTGTTTTTGAGACAGGACCTCTCTGTAACCTCACCTGGCCTGTGACACCTGTGTAGACCATGTTAGCCTTGATCTCACAGAGATCTGCCTGCCTCTGCCTCCTTAGTGCTACCATACCTAGCTGATCTCTGATTCTTCTATGGTCAGTGTTTTTTCACTGGATTTCCAAGAACTTTCTCGTGTCTCTATCAGTCCATAGACTTAATAATTTGTGAGCAGTTTAAAATGAGTTTTAATAATATGAAATAGAAAGGGAATGTGATATGCTAGAAGAAGAAACTTAGTCACGATGGGATGCCCTTGGAGAGAGTAGGAACAAGGAAAGACCTGCTACATTTTGTTAAAAGCATTTAAGCCAGTGTGATGGCACATATCCTCTTCGAAGGGTCAGACAAGAGGATAAAGAGTTCAAGGCCAGCCTGAAGTACATCGCAAGAACCTGTCTCAAGGAGAAAAAGAATCTGAAAAAAGCAATTAAAAAGTACTTGATAAATCAGGCCTAATGGCATATGTCTTTAATCAAGCACAAGACAGGCAGGCAGATCTTTGAATTCAAGGCCAGCTGGAGTTAATGGAAGATTCTGTCTTAAAAAAACAAAAAAACTGTATGGGAGGGGGCTAGAGAGATGGCTCAGTGGTTATGAACACTGGCTGCTCTTGCCAGAGAACCCAGGTTTGATTCCCTGCACCCACATGGCAGCTAACAATTGTCCATAACTCCAGTTTCAAGGGGTCTGATGTCCTCTTCTGACCTCCAAAGGCATTGCATAACACAGGTGCACTTACACACCTACAGGCAATACACTCATATACATAAAATAAAAATACATTTTAAGGATGTGGTGGCACACACTTCTAATCAGCACTCAGGAAATAGAGGGAGAAGGATCAAGCAGGTTTGAAGCCAGCCTGGTCTACATAGTAAGTCCCAAGCCAGCCAGGGCTACATAGAGAGACCCTGTCGCAAATAAAAACAAAGAAACAAAACAACAAAAAAGCTTAGTGTAATTTTCTTACTTTTCCATAGATACGCCTGGCAATTGTGTGTCTTGTATTTAATACCTTGCAGTAGCAGTGGACTACTATTTTCTGGCTTTGTTAATTTCTTTCAGAATGGCAGTTCGGAAAACCCTCATTCCTCCTCAGCCTCCAGAAGTGACTAGTCCTCGAGTGGAAAGCTCCATGCGGAGTGCATCCGGGTCACCTAGGCCGGCAGGGTGAGCTCACAAATGTTACCGCTTTTTAAATTACTCTCTGTGCAGGGAAATGTGAACAGTTTTACATTTTCTTTTTCTAGCTGCATGATCTGATGACATTTCTCAGTCTCTCCAATCACCATTTGTATATAAGTGAACACAATTCTAATATCTAACATCTACCTTACAGCATTTAGTGTATCTAAATGAAATGACATGTTTAAAGCCTTTAGTATAGTGCCTGCCTCATAATAAACACCCAGTTGTTAAAAAATGGCAACATAGGGCAGGAACAACAGCTCAGTTGGTAAAGTCCCCACTGCACAAATATAAAGGCCTGAGTTCACATCACCAGTAACCACATAAAAGCCAGGTGTTGAGCACTAGAGGACAGAAACAAGTCTATTCCTTGAAGCTTGCCAGAGAAACTCTATCTCGAAAAATAAGGTTGAGAGTGATTAAGAAAGATGCCTGAAAAGGAAAAAAATTTTAAGTGGAAGATGCTGGAAAGATGGCTCAGCAGTTACAAGCACTGTCTGCTTTTGCAGAGGACCCAAATTCAGTTCCCAGCACTGGCTCACAATAATCTGTAACTCCAGTTCCAAGGGATCTGACACCCTCTTCTGGCCTACATGAATATTGCACACATGTGCACTTAATGCATACAGCACAGCACTTATACACAATAAAAAGAAATTAATTAAAGTAAAATAAAAAGGATACCCAGTGACCTCCACCCATATGCAAAGTGGCATCATGAGCCAGGCATAGTGGGACATACCTGTAATCTCAACACTCAAGAAGGTAAAGCAGAAGAACCTCAACATTATCTTAATTTCAAAAGTAGTGTTATTTTAGAAAAAAATAAACAAGATAAAAACTATTTAAAATATGAAAAATCAGGTATAATTACAGTTGCTGAGACAAGAGGATCATTTGAGACCAGTCTGAACAACATAGATTTTATTTGGGAGGGAGGGCTTCTGTTGAGGGGTATAACTCAATAGTAGAATGCTTTTGCCTAACATAAATGAAGTCCTGAGTTTGAACCCAGGATTCTTAAAACTTAATAAAATTTTTAAACTTTAAAAGTCAAGTTGGGTGTGATGGTGCATGCCTTTAGTCCCTGTGTTTTTAGAGGCAGAGGCAGGCATACTTATCTCTGCGAGATCAAAGCCAGCCTAGTTTCCATAGGGAGTTCAGGCCCACTAGGACGACAGAGAGACCCTGTCTCAAAAAGACAAAAAGTAGAATCCGCAAGATTGCTCAGTGGGGTAAAGACACTTGCCACTAGGCCTGACAGCCTGAGTTATATTCCTGGGACACACATGGTAGAAAGTGCACTGATTCCTACAAGTTGTCTGTCCTCTGACCTTCACAGGTACATCATGGCATACACACACAAACACAATAAATAGATAAGGGACTGGAGAGATAGGTCAACAGTTAAGAGCACTTGCTATTCTTCCTAAGGACCTGAGTTTACTCCCAGCACCCATGTCAGGCAACTGTAGCTCCAGCTCTAGGTGATCCAGTGCTACCTTCTGGTCTCCACAGGCACCCACATACAGAGGCATGTGCACACAAATAAAAATATGAAATAAATCTAAAAGTAAATCCAAAGTAAAAATAAATTAATTAAAATTAGAAAATGGAGCCAGGCATGGCAGTGCACACCTTTAATCCCAGTACTCAAGAGGCAGAGCTCTGTGAGCCTGGTCTACATAGTGAGTTCCAGGCCAGCTGGAGCTACAGGGAAACTCAGTCTCAAAGAGACAAAAAAAAAAAAAAAAATTAGAAAATGAAGTCAGAGGTAACATGTTAAGAATCTAGCACCTATTTTATAGCGTTCTAGTGTCTTTTTAAAGTATAAGTATATATTCTAGTGTATATTTAAAGCAGAAAGTCAAAATCCTGTTCCCCACCCATTTGCCAATCCCATTTGGCATAAGATTGATGAACAGGTTCTTAAGTTTTTTTTATTGGTTTTTATTTTATGTGTATGAATGTTTTGCCTGCATGTGTGTAAGTGCATCCGTCTCATGCAGTACCCATAAGAGGCCAGGAGAGGGTGTCAGATTCCCCTGGAACTAGAGTTATAGTTTAGCCACCATATGGATCCTAGGTCCTCACAAGGATACTCAGTGCTCTGAACCCCTGAGCCATCTCCAGCCCCTGATAATAATTTTGATAAGTAACTTACCCTGACTTTTTCTCTTTGCACATGTACCTAGATTGGTAGGTTCTGTTAATTTTTTTGTTGTTGTTTTTGAGCTGGAGTCTATGTTTCACAGAGTGGTCTCCAATGAGCTTATGTCTTTCTGGTACCTGGGGTTCAGACATCTACCACCTCAGTCAGCAGTCCAATAGATTCTTTAAAAACAGGGTCAGCTGATAAGGCTATTTGACATCCTGCAGTTTTTACTTACTCTAATAATAATAACAGAATATTTCTATATTTAGATCTACTTCTCCATTAAACCTCATTTAGGGAGAAAACATGAATGCTTTACTTGTATCAGTTATCATTTTAAGATCTGGAGATATATTCTACTTACTAAAATAGATATGTTTACATTCCCTCAACCCTCCTTCTATTTTGAGTACAGACATAAGGAACATACCAAGGAAAGCAGCAGTGTATAAAAGGAATCAAGAGTGACAAGATGATAGGTAGTGATTTACAGGAAGGCTTCTTGAGCAGAGGTTTAACAAGTACAAAGGAATATACATATGCTTCCTGATGTCAAGTATGTTGGGCAGAGGAAAAAACAGGGACCAAGGCTGATGGAGAGTACTTGAAGTTGTCACTGTAGACCTTTGTGCAGGGTTGTAAAAATGTTCACCATGCAAGATGAAACTGTACAGTGATTTTCACCAATAGAAAAAGTGTTTGGGACTGGGGAAATGGCTCAGTCTTTAAAATGCTTGCCACACAAGCATAAGCACCAAAATTCAATCCCAAGCACTCACATACAAGCCAAATATGGTGGTACACACCTATAATTCCAGCACTGTGGAGACAGACAGAAGGGTCCCTCTGGCTTGCTGCGCTGCCAGTGTAAGGTGAACTGGTGAGCTCTGAGTTCAGTGAGATAACCCTGTCTTAAAAAAGCAAGGTGGAGAATGATGTAAGAAACATCCGTTGTCAACTTCTGCCTTCCACATGCATGCTTGCATGTGTACCCATGGACCCCCACTCAAAGTACTTACTCTTTGACCTTTAAAATGTTTGCTGGGATGTAACTTGGTAGTGGAGCACTTGGTTAGCATGTATGAGGTTCTAGGTTTGCTCCCCAGTATCACAGAAAAATAAAATCTTTGTGAAAATACTAAAAAGTTTTTTTAGTGTCAGTTAAAATAAGGAAAAAAGCAAAACAGTAAAACTTATACTTAGTGCAATGTCATTTAGCACACTAGAAACAGTAGTATTTGGAAAGTGCTTACTTTCTCATGGGTCACTTCCCATAGAGAGCAAGAAGACACCTAAGGCTTCACAAGTGATCTTACTCCTTTCTCGGACTGGATCCATTCCCAACATTTTATTCTTGTATTTTCAATGTTAGAAAATACCAGTGTCAACTTTGGAAATATTTAGTCACTTTATCCAAACTGCTTACCTCCACTACTGCTTGGACATTTGTACAGATTTCACATCCACATTCTCTTGCTGCCTGCTCACTGGCTAATTGAAGACCAATCATATGTGTGCTGACTGCTAAAATGATAGTCAGCCTTTACTCACAGTTAAGTTTTTCTTAATTTTCCTTTTATCTGCCATTTTCTTCTTTCTTTTGTTTTGTGTATGTGTATGTGTGTGTGTGCAGAAGTCAAAGTAAAACTTCAGGTTTCAGCCCTTGGCTTCTACCTTGTTTTGAGGCAGGACCTCTTGTTCACTGTTTTATATGCTAAGAACGCTGGCCCTTAAGTTTCCAGGGATTCTCCTGTCACCATCTCCCCCTTTGCAGTAGGAAAACTTGGGTTGCAGATGAGTGCTACCAAGACTAGCTTTGCATAAGTTCTGGGGATCTGAACTCACATCCTCAGTCTTGCACAACAAGCCATCTCCCTAGCCTCTACTGTTTTGTTTCGTTGTTGCCACTAACTTCAGCACTGTGACCTTAAATGAATGGATTTTTTTATTACTCTCCTCAATTCAAATTATTAGTAAACTGTCCATTTCTGCCATGAATGACTTTCTGGTTTTAGTGCAAATGACTTTACCTTCGTTTTTATTTTCACTGAACTTTTTTCAGTATGTTCATATCATAGCTGGGGATGAACCCAAGTCTTGTCTTACTTTCTCTTTACTGGGCCATTTTCTAATTTAATCACACCTTCTTTCACTTTGAGCATAATTTGGGGCTTGGAAGGGTGCTGCATTTTCATCTTTGTTGGCCAGTTCTTTCCTTCATTCTTTGATTTTTGGCAGATTTTGAAGGCATTATTACTAGAAAATCAGTGCAGCACATTTGCATGCATACTTTTCTGCCTTAATGAATAGTTATTCAAATTTGCAGTAACCAGTCACCATCTTCTAGAGAAGTGTTGTGATCAGTCACTGTTTGGGATCGTTATTCTCTTAGTTACAGAGATTTGGGGCCTGAAGAGCTGTCAGCAAGGTATAAACTTTATATAATTGCAATTAATATGTATTGGTTACTTAAACATGAACAGTATTGACAGATTGATATAAAACAGCTTGGCATACATATGTGAATTCATTTACATGGTTATCATGCAGAATGAAGAGTTCCTAGATATTAGGAATACACAGGATAAGGAGGACCAGCCTAGTGTAAGGGAGAGAGTTGAGCAAATATGGTTTGGAGCCAGTCATGATGACTCATACCTGTAATCCCAACTGTGAGAAGGCTTAAGGCAACAGAATTGTCACAAGTTCCAGGGCAGCCAGAGCTACATTATGAGACACTATCTCAGAAAAAGAACAACAAAGGCCTGGAGAGGTGACTCAGCAGTTTAGAGCACATACTACTCTTGAAGAAGACCTGGATTTAGTTCCTCATATCCATATAAGGAAGCTCACAACCACCTGTAGCTCCAGTTCCAGAGATCTGATATACTCTGGCCTCCAGAGACATCTGCACAAATGTGATGCACATAAACTCAAGCAGGCACATAAAAACACACATGAAATAAACCTTTAAGAATAAAATAAAACAAGGTGACTTACAGATATAATCGAGGGTTAGATTATACATAGGGCCTTTGGACTTTATTCTGAGTGAGATGGAAAAGCCATTAAAGTATAGAAATGACAGGATTGCACGTCATTGGCTTTTGTTTGGTTGGTTTGGTTTTTTTAACTGTACCAAGGATTGTACCTATGGCCCCATATAAACTAGGAAAGCACTCAGCATGGTTTTTAAAGGGTTACACTAGTGCTGGAAGTATAGCCCAGTGGTTCGGCATTTGATCACTCCGTGTTAGGTCCTGTGTTTGATTTCCCCCAGCATCATACACAAAAACATAATGAATAAATAATGGGCTGCTCTGGCTCCTGTGCTTAGAATAAATTGTAAGAGAGGAAGGGGGAAAGCAGGACCACCAAGTGAGACATGATAGGCTTTCTTATACTGACTTCAAGATATCTTGAAGGTATAGAAAGTCCACGAAGTACCTAGATTCTGAACTTTCTTTTTCCTTGAGTTTGAGATTGAACCCAGGGCCTTGCTCTGCCATTTTTATTTTATATATGAGTGTTTTGCCCAGCACCCACATGGCATTTAACTATAACTTGAGTTCCAGGGTATCTGACACCCTTCTCTATTCTCCTCAGGCAGTGCATGACAGGGGTACACTTAAATACACGCAGGCATCACACACACACAAAGGAAAACAAGAGCAAAGTATTTGTAATTTATTCACTAAGAGCACTCCAAAGAGGACCAATTACATTCGTAATAGAACATTCCAGAGGGCTTTGTAGGATGTGCTTTACAAGCACAAACACTGGAGTTTAATTTCCAGAATCCAGTTTTTAAAAAATAAAAAGGTTGGTACCTGGAATCCCAATGCTAGAGAGATGGAGACAGGAGGATGACTGGGGCTTGTTGGCCAGCCAGCCTAGCCTAAATGATGAGTTCCAGACCAGTGAGAGACCCTGTGTCTAAAACATAGACAGTTCCAGGGGATGACACCCAAGATTGTCCTCTGACTTTCCCATACAGCTGCATACAGGTAAACATGTACACACAAAAATAAGCATAGAATAAAGAATTCCAGCGTGACTTTAGACAATTTAAGGGCATTAATTTGCCTTGTCTTTGTATCTTGCCTCACTGCCTCAGCTTCTCAAATAACCTGGAATTACAGGTGTTCATACCTTCCTAGCAGTGATATCTTCCTAGCAGTAAAGTGTTCATTTTTCATGTCTTTTACTTGTATTTTCTACTTGAGGTCTTTTTGTTTGCTTGCTTGTTTTGAAAAGGGGTCTCACTCCATAATCTAGGATGCCTTAATACCACCTTCTTGCTTTAGCCCCCCCCGCAAGCACTGGGATTATATACTATTGTCCCTCTTCATTTTTATTGTCAGCTTCATACAACCTAGAGTCATCTAGAAAGAAGGAACCTCAGATGAAGAATTTCCCTAATCAGATGTGCCTGTGGGCATATCTGGGGGAGGGGAGGGTCATTGTCTGGATTGCTAATTGATATAAAAGGGCCCGGCCTACTGTGGATGGTATTGGGCTATCTGAAAAAGTTAGGTGAACATAGACTAGTGAACAAGCCAGTAAGCAGCAGTCCTCCATGATTCCTGCATCCTGCATTCCTGCTTTGAGGTCCTGCCCTGGCTTCCCTCTGTGAGATTGTGACCTGGAAGTGTAAGACAAATGAACCCTTTCCCCAAAAAACTTATTTTGGTCAGTGTTTTATCACAGCAACAGGAAGCAAACTAGAACAACTATTATATCCAGGGGCTTTTTAAAAATTTATTTTTATGTTTTGCCTGCATGTATGTAAGTGTACCCATGTCATGCAATGCTATGGAGGCCATAAGAGGGTGTTGGGTACCCTGGAACTGGAGGTAAGGACAGTTATTAGCTACCATATGGGTGCTGGGAAACAACCCAGGTCCTGTGCAAGAGCAGCCAGTGGTCTTAACTGCTAATCCATCTCTCCAACCCCAGTTTTCTTTATTTGATTTATTTTGGAGGGATAGGCAGTATTTACATGTCCCAGCATGCTTGTGACAGCCTGTGGCAAGTCTTTCCTTCCAGCAAGTGGGTTCAAAGGATCGTATTCAGATCATCAATCTTTTCTTACTAGCCCAACATCCAGTTGTCTTTAGCCAGTTTTCTAATAGCATTACATGCTTTTCTTTCTGTTGAGTTTACAGAATTTATAGATTCTGGCTGTGATTTGTCTGTCAAGTATGTTCCATTATTTGAAAAAACCACCTGAGCCATTTTTTGAGTGTGCAGTCAGTAGTATGTCAGTATTTGCAGTACTATATCTGATAGTACAGTCCTTTTGAGTTGTTACAGACAGATCTTCAGATCTTTTTCATCTTCCCAATTAAAACTGATCTATTAAACACCAATTCCCCTTCTCCTCTGCCTGTAGCCCTTGGTAGCCACTGTTCTATTCTATAAACTTGGCAATTCAGGGAGTCTCATAATCAGAATTATATATAGCATTTGTCTTTCTGGCTTTATATAAGCATAACTGGTTTCATCTTATTAGATAAATATGCTGTGCCTTGTTTTTTCAGCCTCTTACAACAGTGTTTAGCAAAACAAAGGTTTTTATTTTGGTGAAGCCTAATTTATTAGTTTTTCTTTCATAAATTATGATTTAGGAATTATGAATAAAAACCCTTCACTTAATCCTAGATTTTCTTCTAAAAGTTTTATATTTTTGTTTTTTACATTTATATCTATAATCCATCCTAAGTATATTTTTTACACATGATGCAAGGTTAAAGTTCATTTCTTTGTCTACGATAGTCTGTTTTTGGCCATGAATTTGAAAAGTACTATGTTAGCATTGAATGCCTGAATTTTCACAAGAATATAAGTACCATTACACTTCAATGAAATATTTGCCACTTAAAAAGAACTGATCAAGAATTGCTATGTGAATAATTTTTGTTTGTTTGAAGCAGGATCTCTTCCTTATTGTTGGCCACTGTGTGCCAGGCTAAGTGACCCATGAGGTTCTAAGGATTCTCCTGTCTCTTTTTCCCATCATTGTGCGAGCACTGAGATTACAGATGGGTGCTACTGCATCTCACACTTGGAAAGCCAGAACTTTACTACCCAATGAGCCATCCCTGCAGTCCCTTTTCTTTTCCTTTTTCTTTCCTCCCTCTCCTCCCCTTCCTCCTCCTCCTCTTCTTTCTCTTTCCTTCTCCTCCCTTTTTTTGTAGGGTCTCACTATGTAGCCCAGACAGCCTTGAGCTTACAGTCTTCCTACCTCAATCTCTGTAGTGCTAGAATTACAAACCATAGTGCCCAGGAGGATATACATTTTGGGAGTTATCTTCCGTACTGGGAATTGAGCCTAGGATGGAGAACGCTTTGTAATCTTTGTACCTTTTGGAACTTTGCAGCTTGCATGGCATTACTCTTCTATTTGCTGTCTGTGGTGGTGTACCCCTTTACTCCCAGCACTTGGAAGGCAGAGACAGGCTAATCTTTGTGAGTTTGAGGCCAGCCTAGTCTAGTCTACATACCAAGTTCTAGGCCACCTGGAGCTATAGGGAGACCCTGTCTCAAAAAAAACAAAAAGAAAAAAAGGTATATTTATGCAAGACATGAAAGCACATCCCAGCACTGGGGAGGTAGAGGTAGGTGGATCTCTGTGAGATCAAGGCCAACCTTGTCTACACAGTTCTAGGCCATCTGGGGCTATAGGGGAAGACCTTGTATCAAAACAAAAAAGAAAGAAATCTAATTTAATTACAATTTAATCTAATCTAATTACAGGAAATTTAATTCAAGGCTAGAGATCTAAATCAGCAGTTAAGACCACTGGCTACTCTTGCAGAGGACACAGGTTTGGTTCCTAGCACTCAGGTCTGGTGAATCACAGCATCCTGTAACTCCAGGACGAGGGAATCTTATTCCTTCTGGCTTCTGCAGGCACCTGCACACATGTGCACAGACACATAAATAAATAATAAATATTTTTTAATTATATATGAAATGTGAATAGAAAAAACTCCAAAGACTACATATTAAAAATTTATAGTCCATGTACAGTGTGACTTTGAATGATTTTTTTAAATGTTGCTTGTATCTAGGTAGATTGAATTACTGCATATAAAAACTTGGTATAACTGGGGAGTGATTTTGGGTTTTTTTTTTTTTTTTTTTTTTTCTTGTTCGATTGCTTGCTTACTTGTTTTATGGTGCTAGGTGTTGAACCTAGAGCCTTGCACATGCTAGGCAAGCACTGTAGCACTGACCTGTATACTTATCCTTACATATAGGATATGTTTTAAACCTGAATTCTGCATTAGAGCTAAGCTCAGTGCTAGAGCATGTGCTTAGCATGTTTACGGCCCTGAATTCAATCTCTGGCAATATAAATAAGTAAAGACTTGAATTTTTTCGCAAAGTTAACTTCAAATTGAGCATCTAGAATTATAGAGTGTCAGTTGTGTTGTGCTTTACAAAAATATTTTAAAGTCTTTGTCCAAGATTTTGTAGGGTAAGGCAGTTTTCTCATATTTGCTACATAATACTTTCCTTTTGTATTTCAGTGCCAAACCTAAATCCGAAATCCATGTGTCTATGGCCACTCCAGTCACAGTGTCCATGGATACTGTATCCAATCAAAATGCTGAACAGCCTACCATTGCAGTCCCACCCACTGCCCAGCAACCTCCACCAACCATTCCAACCATGATTGCAGCAGCCAGTCCTCCATCCCAGCCAGCCATCGCCCTTTCAACCATTCCTGGAGCAGTCCCCATCACTCAGCCCATCACTACCATTGCAGCTGCACCACCACCAGCAGCAGCTGTGGGTGGCAGTCTTTCCACTGTTCTGGGGCCTCCTGTTCCTGAGATTAAAGTGAAAGAAGAGGTAGAACCAGTGGACATCATGAGGCCTGTTTCTGGTAAGTTCATTTACAGAACACTAGGGGCAGTTTCAACATGGGTATCCCTTGAAATGTGTTTTGTTCGCTTTTGGTTTGGTTTGAAATTTTCTTGCTTATTTTTTTATATTTTTATTTTATGTGTATGAGTGTTTTGCCTGAATGCATGTGTATCCATGTGTGCAGTGACTGAAGAAATAGTCAGAGGTATTGTCTATTATGTTTTGTTATATTTTTACATAATAAAGTAAGAGTTATGGGTTGGGGGCATTGTTTTCTTTCTTTTTTTTTTTTTTTTCTTTGAGACAGGTGGCCACAGCTAACTTGGAATTCATTATGTCAACCAAGCTGGCCTCAATCTCACAGATTTGCCTGCCTCTGCCTCTTGAGTGCAGCAATTAAAGATGTGCAGCACCATGCCTGATCAGATTTGTGGTTTTAAAAATACTCTTTTTAGGATGAGAGCAATGGCTTAGCAGTTAACAGCACTTGCTGCTTTTTCAGGACCCGGGTTTAGTTTTCAGCAGACTTATATGGCAATTTACAATGATCTGTATGTAACTCCAGTTCCAGGTGATATAACAACCTCTTCTGGCCTGTGTGGGCAACTGGTACATGTAGTATGCATACATACATACCTGCAGACAAACACTCATACACGTAAAATGAAAATAATAAATCTTTTTTAAAAGATACTCTTGAGGCTGGAGAGATGAGTCAATAGTTAAAAGCACTGGCTGTTCTTGCAGAGGACCTGGGTTAGATCCCAGCAACCACGTGACAGTTGACAACCCCTCTGTAACTCCAGTTCCAGGAGATCAGGTGCCCTCTTCTGGCATCCACAGGCATTGCACACATAGGTGCACTTATATACATGCAGGCAAAACACTCATACACATAAAATAAAAATAAATTCTTTTTAAAGAGGCTTTCTTGGTAACCTATGATTCCTTCTTTGTCTTCATCTAAACTTCAGTTTGTGGAATTCAAGTCGCTTTAAAGGTTTTCTCTTTTTTATTCTTAGTATTTTGGGTTTTATTTTTAATAATTTATTGCAGGATCATGTTTTTTTGACTATTAGAGTAACTCAGTCCATGTGTAAAATGTATGAAATAGAGACCAGATCTGGTGCAGAAGTCTGCTTGTTCAGCAAGACTGTGGTTGTACTCTCTAGTTTTTCAAACTTGCTGTTTAGGCTTTGTGTGGTAGTTCACACCTATAATCCTGGCAATTGGGAGGCTGAAGCAGAAGCTCTGAATTTGAAGCCAGCCTAGACTATATAGTAAGTTCTAGGCTAGCCTGGGCTGAAAAAATAAACACACAAATAAACCTATTTGCTTTTATTTCTTTGATTATCCCATGGAAATATTCTTGAATGGGTTTCTTTAGCCTCAACACTGCCATTGGAAGATGCCATGGGGAAATGAAGTGGTCTTAAAATTTTGCTGCCAATTGGTTCTCAAGTTTACATAGTTCCTTTTACCTGTCTGTGGCAGTAAACCAACAGTAACCCTGCCTCTACCTAAATGCTGAATGCAAGAAATTATTCTCATATGAATGGTACAATCTTGGGTAAAACAAGTACATCTCTATCCTCTTCTAGCTTATATGCTAGTAAAAAAAAACAAAAGTACAAAGATAGTAAACTGGGTGTGGTACACACGTTTGTTCCCAGCCAAGGCTCAGGAGGCAGAGGCCTGTGGATCTCTGTGAGATAAGGCCAGCCTGATCCACATAACGAGTTCTAGGCCATCTAGGACTATAGGGACCTATATTTGAAACCTTGTTCCCCGCCTCCCAAAAAGAGAGAAAAGTAAGCAGAGCCAGAATATAAGGAAAAGTTGGGATCAAATAGCCAAGAGTAACAATTTGAAGGAGGAAGTGTTTATTTTGACTCATAGTTTCAGAACTTTTATTCATAATAGCATAGCAGAGAGGGATGCGGAACAGAGCAGCTGACAGCCAGGAAACACATTGCCTGCCTTTAGCGAGCTTTCTCCCTTCTCCCTTCTTTCAACCCTGGCTGATGGGATAGCGCCATACACATCCAAGCAGATCTTACCTATAGTGAACCCTCCATCTTCTAGCTTCTATGAGATGAGCAGTTCTGCACCCCTATGCTCCCAGCCATGTCCTAAAAATAGTAGAGCCGGCCAGCAGGACTAAAACCAGGAGCCAAAATAAATTCTGGGGGCTGATAGTGCCTTCGGTAGTATGAACAAGGCCTTGGGTTCTCGCCCCAGCACCACCACCAATAGTAATAACAGCAATAAATAATAAAATACATCTCAGAATAAATCTTTTACACAGGTATTTTGTCATAGTGATGAAAACCAAACACAGGAACTTTTTAAAGGGTTACTTTTCTCTCTCTGTGTGTGTGTGTGTGTGTGTGTGTGTGTGTGTGTGTCTTAAGTGTGGTTTTATACATATGAGTACAATACCCTTAGAGACCAGAAGAGGTCATAAACCCTCTGTGGAAATGGAGTTACAGGTGGTTGTGAGCAGCCTGACATGGTTGCTGATATTCAGGCTCTGATCCTCTTCAGAAACAGTATAGGCTCTCAATCACTGCTCCATCTCTCCAGCTCCCTTTTAAAGGGGTTTTAAGAGAGCCTTACTCTGGTACTGGTAAGATGACTCAGTGGGTAAAGGTGCCTACTTGCCAAGTCTGATAACCTTAATTCCATCCCCACACCTCTAATCCATGTGGTGAAAGGAGAGAACAAACCACTGAAAGCTATCCTCTGACCTGTACCTGCACCATGACACGCACATGCATGCATACAAATAAACATAGCTAATTTGAAATTTATCTCTAGCTTTTTTGTCTGAGGGTCTCATGTAGCCCAAACTGGCCTTGCACTCCTGATCCTCCTACCTCCACTCAAATGCTGGGATGTAGACATACACCACCATATCCAGCTACTCTTTTTCTTACTGTGTACCCATAGCTGTCCTGATACTCGCAACATAGCTCAGGCTGACCTCAGTCATACTTACCATCCTCTGCCTGAGACTCCCCAGTGCTGGAATTTTAGGTATGTTTCACAATACCTGGCATTATGTAGTTTTGTTTTGTTTTGTTTTTTGAAAAGGTCTCAATGTAGTCCAGGCTGACTTAAACTCACTGAGTTCAAGGATGGCTTTCAACTTCCTGATCCTTCTACCTCCCATCTTCCAAGTGCTGGAATTGCAAGCATGTACCACCACACCTAGTTTTTTATGTGGTTTTGGGGGTTGAACCCAGGGCTTCATGACAAGCACTCCCACAGTCCTTGTTTTGGGTTTTCTTAGAGACAAGTTCTCGCTGTGTAACTCAGACTGGCCTTGAGCTCACTGTATATCCCAGGTTGCCTCAGATTTATTCTCCTGACTCTGCCTTGAGATGGCAAGGATGACAGATTTGTGCCTATCCCAAGCAATGCTTCTGAGGTGTTTGTCATAATAGGAAGAGAAAGGATAAGTAAAGGAATGATGTCAAGAAATTTTGAGGGTTTGTGGGGCTAAAGATTAAATTCAGGACTTTGTATGTGCTAGACAAACTTCTACCACAGAGCTACACCCTCATCCTAAGCTGTTTTTGTTTTGTTTTTAATATTGTATATATTGTATTGCCTGCATGTATATAAGTGCACCCATATCATGCAGTTCCCATAGAGGTCAGAAAAGGGCATCAGATCCCCTGGAACTGGAGTTCAGATGGTTGTTAGCCACCACATAGGTGCTGGGAATTGAACGGTCCTCTGCAAGAGCAGCCAGTGCTCTTAATCACTGAGCCATCTCTCCAGCCCCCTGTTGTTGTTTTTAAAGAGGAAAGTAGTATTTCAGCTCCACAGTTTGAGAAGTTTCAGCTCAGGGCTGCTTGACCTCATTTCTTTCAACTTATAATGGGGCATTACATTATGATGGAAGGTGTAGTGAAGGAAACCATTCAAGAGACGGAGGGCCGGAGGGAGGAAAATAGAGACCAATTGGACTATGGCTACATCAGCCTTAAAATGCCTGGATGTCAGCATGGAGAAATGGCTCAGCAGTTAAGAGTACTGGTTGCTCTTGCAGAGGACCCGGGTTTGATTCCTAGCACCCACATGACAGCTAACAACCATCCAAAACTCCAGTTCCAGGGGATCTGATACCCTCTTCTGACCTCCATGGGCATTGCATAACATGGGTGCACTTACACAGATGCAGGCAATACACTCCTATACATAAAACAAAAATAATATTTTTTTTAAATGCCTTGATGTCTAAGATTGAAGCAAAGCCTGAGAGCAGTTAAGGTAGGTGTTAAGAGTCTAAAAGCAAAGGCTTTCATATGCATTGACACTTTGATACTTAGGAGCCTGAGTGGGTTGGGGTTGGGCAGTTCCTGAGATGCCTTCAGGGCCTCTTTCTGTTGACCTCATTCCACATACTTTTTTTTTTTCTTTAGATAAGTAAAAATAAAATATTTAATTTGTTAGTAACAGTTGGAGTTTAAGATATTTTAACATAATCTTAAACATCAGATTAATAGAGATAGGAAGAAGGAAGTATATACCCAAGTGTGGGTATAGACTTCTCAAGAGAAAATCATGCCTAAGTTTCTCTATGACACCCATATATATGATTTGGGGGGGACTTCTGAGGTTACTGTCAGAAAGTTGCTAAGGAACCTAAATGAGATCATATGGTGGTTCCTGATGATATGCATTAAATAGGATTACAGCTAATAAGGTAAAGCCCTCAGTCATAAAGATTGCACAAGAGAGTTAGCTAGGTTTTTATTTGTAAACAGAGTTTATAGTCATATTTATGAGATCCTCAAAAATTACAGGTTTGAATCTGAGAAAAGATTAAGGCCATACTCGACGTAATGTATGACCAAGCCTTACGCATGGTTCATTGCTATTTTAATATTCTTTTTTTAATATATTTTTTATTGAATTTTTGTGTGTTTCATACACAACATCCTCTTTATAACCCTCTTCCATCTGCACCCTCCCATAGCCCGCTCTCACTGGACTTCATGCATCTCGTCATTTATGTCAAAGCCTGCCAAGTCAAGTTGGTGTCCCCTGACATCCCTCAGTGCAAGTCTGTCCACTAGGGTCTAGTCAGCCTATCTAGAGTCACTCATTTGAAGAGGATCAGCTCTTCCTCATCCAATAGTAATCAGGTGCCAGTAGTTCTTCAGCTAAGATTGGGACCTACTACCCATTTCCACAGTTCCATGCTAGATTTTTGTCTGCCTAAGTTTGCATGGGTCTTGTACATGCTGTCAGAATTGCTGTAAGTTCCTATGAGCAAGGTCTCAGGAGCCTGTAAGACTCCTGTTTCCATATGGTCGTGTACCTCCTCCCTAGTTTTTACAGTTTTTCTATTCCCTTTTCTGAAATGGTCCTTTGAGTCTTGGGTTCATCGCCCTCTTTTACATAAGGAAATTTCTTTGGTGAGAGTCGAGAGATGCATTAGTATTCTCTCTACCCCTAGCTTCATGAGTCTTAGTTGTAGAGGTTCCCTTGTAGGTGTGTCACTTAGGGTTGGGCATTTCATAGGCACTTAATCTCTGTGTGTGACCAGTTGAAATATCTCAAGAGTTAAAGGAATATTTTCTCTTTGTAGGCAGCCTGTTTTTAGAAGTGGTGGAATTCTTGATTCTCAGCTAGTAAGAAACTTCATCCAGACTCCAGAGAGAGGGCTTCTTTCCCTCCCTCGTTCCCTTAATTTTCCCTGTCTTTATATCCTGCCTCGGTTTTCACCTCTGAAACTTTGACTTCTTGATCATAAATGATGATGGCTGAAGATCCATTTCTGTAACTTCTTTGCTGCTGAACAGGGACACAGACCCCACCTGTCCAGAGATGGAAAGTCTCAACCTGTCTAATGTAAGGCAGACATGAGAAAATCCAGACTTGGTGAATGGAGGGTCATCATTCATTGAGAGTTTGGACATCTAACCACAGACTGTACAACAGAATATTGTACCTGATTCTAAGATTTAGAACAAGATATAGCAAAGCCTCTCTACCATGAGGTGCCTGAAAATCATGATGTTAGCAAATCATTAAAACTTAAGGCAGAGGGCCTGTGAGATGACTCAGCAAGTAAAGGTGCTTGTCACTAAGTCTGATAACCTGAGTTCCATCTCTGGGATCCACATAGTGGAACAAGAGAATCAGTTCCCTCTAGTTGTCCTCTGGCCTTCATTCACTCATACACACACACACACACACACACACACACACACACACACACACACACAGCAGAATTTGATTATCTAAATTTTAGAGGACTGAAGACACATATTTTCCCATATGTCAAGTATATGTACATACAGCACCCTACTTTAATAATTAATGGTACAGGTTCCTTTGTGCTGCTGTCAGAATATCAAGTGCCATCCAATCTTAGAATACAGCTGTCCTCATCATCCTAACGTTTGAGTTTAGATGTGAGTCCCCTTGGATTGTAATAAAGCATACTGATATATAGGATAAGAGAGAAGGAAAGATAAGAGAGAACTGAAGAACACAAAGAACAATTTCAAGAAAGAATCCAGTAGTAGAATGAATTAAAAGGAAAATATTGTAAGGTTATACTCATTGAATATACACCACACCAGCAGTGCCTAAAAGGAAAAGTGAAGCAAACCAAAACATAAAGTTGCAAACTACTGTCAGATTTGTAAATGGGACTTCTCTTTGTACTTAAAAAATTAAGATGCCCTTTTCTCATGTTTGAAGAGAGGTTTTTTTAACAGTAAAGGTATAAGTGGCCTTATTCTGATGGTATTATTAAAGCTGTAGAGACTCATAAAGGATTTTATTCTAGAGAATAACTTAAGTTCTTTCAGTCTGGATGGGGCAACACTCTTCATCCAACAGTGCTTCAGAGATGTTTGAAGAGGTTGACCTTTGTTGGAAGAATGGAGAAAGGGAAACTATGCAGTGTGTAAGCAAGGAGATAGAGAGTTGGAGCCTTGAGTCATTGCCTTCTGATAACTTCTTCATCAAAAAATACCAAGATACCTACAAAGTGCTTGTAGGAGAAGGGGTAAAAGTTTAAGGGAGTAGAAGATTAAATAAAATAACCATCCCAGAGAGACTAGATGTAGCAGACATGGTTGCCCACGCAAGGCCAGGCACCACTGCTGGGTGTCTCTCTAGCAGCACTCAGCTGCATAGATGAAAAAGAGTTTGAAAATTAGACTTGCCTGATGGTAGTTTTGCCGACTATGATGAAACAAGAAGAGGGAGACTGAAAGAGAAAATGAAGCAAATGCAGAATTTAAACCTGGCCGTGGGGAGAGGACACAGGAGAAGGCAAATAGGAGTAGTTCCTGGTGGAGTCTGAGAGCTGTTGGAGACCAGTTACACAGAGGAATTCCCTGGAGATTTGGTTTGGGCCAGAGAGTTAAATATTAATAATTAAGACAATGTGAGGCAGTTTAGTTGCTGGTGATGACAGTACAGGGTGTGACTGTTGGGAGTGGATAGCTGACGTCTAGACAGAAGAAATATGGTACATGTATATGGTAAAGCGAAATGAGAGTTCAGATGAAGGCTGAGAGTGATGTAAGCCCCCGTTCTATGATCCAGACTAACTCAGACCCTGTTTACTTTCTCACCTGAAGCCATTTTATCTGCACACCATGTCCAGTGAATATTAGGAAGCAGTTTGTTTGCGTTTTCTGCCTCTGCTTGCTGTAGTGTCAGGCCTGTCGGAAACCCCATAACTGTTAGCTACCCAGCAGTCTTGATAATTGTTTTTTCTGGAAATCAAGTTAAGACTTACACTGTGTTTGGATTCTCATAGATGTATGTGCTCTATCCCTGACAGCAGTTCCTCCTCTGGCTACCAACACTGTGTCTCCATCCCTTGCTTTGCTGGCAAACAACCTGTCCATGCCTACAAGTGACCTACCACCTGGTGCCTCCCCAAGGAAAAAGCCTCGAAAGCAGCAACATGTCATCTCAACAGAAGAAGGGGATATGATGGAGACAAATAGTACTGATGATGAGAAGTCTACTGCCAAAAGTCTTTTGGTGAAGGCTGAGAAGCGCAAGTCTCCTCCCAAAGAATATATAGGTAAGGGCCACTTGGGCTAATTGTCCCCTGACTCTTCCCACTTAAACCATTGGTCTATCCTAGAGTGTCAGTTTCACTTGCAACTCAGTTACTGGAATTGAACTCTGAATATTATTGAAAATGTATTCGATTTAATGTCTTCTTTTCTTCCCTTTGGAACAGATGAAGAAGGTGTGAGGTATGTCCCAGTGCGGCCCAGACCCCCCATTACTTTACTTCGACATTATCGGAACCCCTGGAAGGCTGCTTACCATCACTTTCAGAGATACAGTGACGTCCGGGTCAAAGGTTAGTTTGCCCAGAAACATTCAATATTAATGTATGAAATGAGGCAACACTTAAGCTATATTGTAATCAGGTTTGTGGAAAGTCACAGAATCACAGTTCTCTAATTTTCAACAAAAATGTACAATATCTAGTTGAATATAACATTTGAAAATTATTCTTTGGAATAATTAAAATTATTCCTTGGAATCCCAGGGAAATGGATAAGTGAAGGATATAACCTTGGTTTAGATGAACTGTGTTAACTGCCCCCCAGATGCTAATGCTCTCCCTCCTCAGTCCCCCAAGTACTTCTCGTACTCTAGCTGTGACTGCACTGCTGTTTAACAGTCTGCAGTGAGCAGTAGATGCTGGGGTGCTAAGATGCACATGCATTATGAGTATTTTTTTCCAAAAGACCTTTCATTCAACATATATATGTAAAGCACATGGAATGAGCTAAGGTAAACCTACAATATTTTGTTTTGTTGATGAATCTGAGAGTAACATTTTAATAAACCCACATTTAATGAAAATGGTTCATAAGTTTGCAAAAACTCTGCAAAAGTTAAAAGTAGTTGAATTTTTAAGTGTCATTCATCTCAGATATAATAAATGCACAGAGAATTGTACATTTCCAATCAGTTAGACATTGACAAACTTGGATACTTCTGTAATAGTTTTCCAGAGGCCTCAAGATGGATCCATTTAGTGGTCAGTGAGCAGGGATGGAGGTGCTGATACCTTAGGCTCTAAAGGGAAGTTCAGAGGTGACTGACTTCTCAGCCATTCTTCCTCACAAGTCCTTCCATATCTATGAGGAATTGATCCCAGATTTCTAAACCCACAGACTTCATATAAGTCCACATCACTTACATAATATAGCATTGTGTTTGCGTGTAACTGATCTATGTCCTCCAGTATACCAGTCATCTCTAGATTAGAGATGTACTCAATACAGTGTGAATTATGTCAGTTATGTTTCTTGTTCCTGTGGTAAGATACCTGACTAAAGAAGAATGTATTTTGACTCATAATTCGAGGGTACAGTCCATCGTGGCCAGAAAGCTGGCACAGCTGATGGTGTGGTAGTAGGAGCAGGAGGGCTGCTTGCTTCCCTCACCACTAGTCAGAAAGCAGAGACCAGGACAGACAGTCACTGGCCAGACTACAAACTGCAAGGCCTGTACCCATTGACCTACTTCCTGTAGCAAGGCTCTACCTCCTAACAGATATGAACAAACTTTTGATACTGCCACACAAAATTGTCATTTACTACAAAGTTCCCACTCATGGACTGTGCAATCAAATTATAAAAAAGTGTCCTAGGCAAGTGTGGTGGTACTTGCCTTTAATCCCAGCACTTGGGAAGCAGCAAATGGGTCTCTGAGTTCAAGGCTAGCCTGCTCTGTATAAAGAATTCCAGGCTAGCCAGGATTAATACAGTAAGACCCTATCTTAAAAAAAAAAAAAAAGTTCAGTATTTTAAGTAAGTTTATGATTTTCATTAGGCTGCATTCATAGGTCTCTGAGGGAACATGTGTCCCTCAGACCATGGACTGGACATGTCTGTGACATTCCACAACTTCCCAAAACAGCCCCACCAGCTGAGGATCAAGAATTCAAACACATGAGACTGAGAACTGGTAAAATACTTGTCTAGCCTCACAAGGCGCTGGGTTCATTTCCTCACACTGTATGAAACCTGGTATGATAGCTCATATCTGTAATCCCAGTACTCAAAAGACTGAGACAGAAAGATTTGTAATATGTTGGAGGCCAATTTGGGCTACATAACAAGTACAAAGCCAGATGGAATACATGAGACTCTGTCTCAAAAAAAAGGGTGGGGGGGCAGACATGATGGTGTATACCTTTAATCCCAGCCCTTGGGAGGTAAAGGCAGGTAGATCTCTGAGATTGAGGCCAGCCTGGTCTACATAGTAAGTTCCAGGCCAGGGCTACAGGGAAACCCTGTCTCAAAAAAACAAGCAAGCATGAACCTATAGGGGATATTTTGCATTCAAACCATAACAGTGTTTTATAAATAATTGATATATTATTTAGGGAATGATAAGGAAAAATGTCTGTTCAATACAGACACAAAGTTTTTTCTTTTCAAATACTATTGCATTCTAGATGTAGAACCTACATATTCAGAAAACCAACTGTACTGTGGGATTTAAATATAAAAGTGAAATTCCCAGAGATGAGTAGGGACCTTCAGTGGAAAGAAATGTCTGTTCAATATCACAGGAATTCTATAGCTGTAAAATGTTTTAGAGATTGGCCTGGTAGTATTTTAAGCCATATTAGAGATTTGTTGATTGAGCCTCACCTTTCAAAAACTATCTCAGGGAAAGTAACTTGATCGATTTATCCTCCCTGAAGTCTCTATTTGGGTCTAAACCTACAAATCATGAAGCCTCTTGACTGTTGTCTGAGGGGGGACAGATAAGAACCCTGGAAATAGCAACATGACAGACTTTTAAGCCTTAACATATTAGTATTTGCCCTAAATAAAAGTCTAGGGACTAAAGATTTAGCTCCATTAGTGAATGCTGCCCAGCATGCACAAGGCCCTGGATTCAATCCCCAGTACTGCATAAACCAGGTGTAGGGATACACACCTAGAATCCCAGCACTCCAGAGGTGGAGACAGGAGGATCAAGAGTTCAAGGTCATCCTTTACTACATAGTGAATTCTTGGACAACCTGGATACATGAGACCCTGTCTCAAAAAATTGTTTTAATTTTTTAGAGCACTGGCTGTTCTTGCAGAGGACCAGGGTCAGTTCCTTGCACCCACATGGCAGCTAATAACCATCCATAATCCCAGTTCCAGGGGATCCGATACCCTCTTATTACCTCTGCAGCCATTGCACTTACATACATGCACTTACAGGCATGCAGGCAGTATACTCATACACATAAAATTAAATATTTTTAAATAAAAAGAAGAGGAAGAAATATGATAACTGTGAAGAAAATAATAGTAAAGATAAAAGTAAGTCAGTGAAATTGATAAGAGGAAAACTAGAAACAATCAATGAAACAAAAAACTAATTATCTGGAGGGGGGGGATAGAAAAACTGCAAAGGATAAAAAGAAGTCATAAAACAGGAATGGATGAAAATAGTACTACAAATCATGCTGCCATTCAAAGCATAGAGACCCTCCAAAGTATACAGTCTGGAAAGGGAGCTTTATGATGGAGACATCAGAGAAACACCTCAGTACCAACCATGATTGTGGTGGGGGTGCAATTTAGTGATTGATTGCATAGTATGTGTAAAGCCCTGGGTAATACTAAACTATTTTTTGAGACATGATCTTATAGCCCAGACTAGCCTTAAATTGGTGATCCTCTTGCCTCAAGCCAAGTATTGGGGTTATAGTTTGATATACCACATGTAAAAGGACAAAACATGGTGAACCATACCTGTAATCCCAGTACTCAGGAAGCTTATGAGGTGGAAGCCAATCTGGGCTTCTAGTAAATTCTAGACCAGCCTGGGTTACATGGCAAGACCCTGTCTCAAAAAAAAAAAAAAAATAGGAGTCAGAGATACAGCTTAGTTGATAGAGTGCCTGCTTGACAATCATGAAGCCCTGGGTTCAATTCCAGACAAAAGTGATGTATGATTTTAATCTAAGTGCTCAAGAGGTGGAGGCAGGAGGATTAAGAGTTCAAAGGTCAACTGAGTTGCACAAGGATTTCAAGGCCATCCTGGGCTACTTAAGAACTGTGGTCACCAAATTTTATGTATATAGTACATATATATTGTTTAATAAAATAACTGCAGGTGACTACAATTTTCTCAAGAAGCTGAAAAGCTCTTTCAAGTCATGTTGATGCTGATATTTTTGACATTTTCCAACTAAATGGATTTTTTTTAATATTTGTATTTTATGTGTATGAGTGTATTGTCTACATGTTTGTAAGTGCAAGCATGTTGTGCAGTGCCCAAAGAGGTCAGAAGAGGGTATCAGATCCGCTGGAACTGGAGTTACAGATATTTGTTAGGAGAATTAAGCTCACCTCAAAACAGAGCTCTAATATACTCTGACCTCCTCCCAACTGGAGTTCTATACCACAAGTAAAAAGCCCATTTACAGCATAATTAGGTTGTACAAATAGAACTAAACCCTCCTTTGACAGATAGCTCTCAAACCTAGCTGTCTCTTCCCAATCTTGGGCATACATGTCCTATTTATTTTACTGCATATCTTGTCTAGTCATTGCTGTTTCCTCTCAGATTTGAAATATAATTCCCACTTGATTGATTGGCTGTCTCCAAGATGTAGGTAACTCCAAAAATCTTCCAGAACCTCTTGCTCAGCCCTCCAGCTTCACATAAGCTCCACACACAGAACAAGGCTCAGTTCCTCTGAAGACCGTTTCCCCTTGTCTAAGAGATTAGTAGTAGCTTCCTCTCCTTCCAACTCACCAAATTAACAGACTGTGTCTTCCAAGCCTTCTTCTGGAGCAGAAAAAAATATAGAGAGATTTCTTTCATGTTGTTGACCCTTGTTCCTTCCCTACAACTTATATGCAAAGGATTTATTTAAAGGTACTTAAAGAAAGAAATCTTAATAAAGTGTTGGTATTTATATTTATGCTGCTTGAACACAAATGATTTCACTTTTATAACAAATGAAATATACTCATTTTACTTGTATATGGTTCCAGAGGAGAAGAAAGCTATGCTACAGGAAATAGCTAATCAGAAGGGAGTATCCTGTCGTGCCCAAGGCTGGAAAGTCCACCTCTGTGCTGCCCAGTTACTGCAGCTGGTAGGTACAGTTCTGTCATTCACTGTCAGGCTGAAGAAATGACAAGAAGCTGGAGATACCAAGCTTGTAAAATGTCTTGGTTTTGTTTTGTTTTGTTTTGTTTTGTTTTGTTTTGTTTTGTTTGTTTTGTTTTGTTTTGTTGAGACAGGGTCTCACTGTGTAAAACTGTCCAGCCTGTAACTCACAGAGATCTGCCTGACTCTGCCTCCCAAGTGCTAGGAGTAAAGATGTAGGTAACCAGATCCTGTTGTAAGACAGCTTCTTAGGGCCCAGTAAGAGGACTTGTGTAGCAGGGCAAGGCCCTGAATTTGAAGCACCACAAGGGAAAAAATGTAAGTGTTACTGAAGGATTGGCCTACTGACACAGTGATGGTGGGGTTTTTATGTGTGGCTATTAATAGAATTATAGATGCTTCTGTAGCTCAGAGGGTAAAGAACCAGCCTGGCATACCAGAGGTCGTGGGTTTGATCCCAGCACCACCTAAAATGGAATGATGAAAGAACACAGAGCTATAATCCCAACCACTCCAGAATGAAAGCAGTATATCAATTACATATAATTATATACATTTTAATTATTATATATATTTGTTGGGAATGTAGGTGCACACGTGCCATGGAGGTCAGAGGACAACTTTTCTCCTTCTACCATATGTTTCCTTGGGATCAAACTTTAATGAAGTCATCAGACTTGGCAGCAAGCACCTTTACTCATTGAGCCATCGCTCCATCCCTAAATTTTAGTTTTGAAACCCAGATCCAAGATACATGGAGTGGCTGTAGAATAAGACCTTAAATTGAGTAGTATGTCCTGTCGTAACATTTGAAACAAGAGGAGTTTTAAGTGGCCTCCACCATGAGCTCCTTCCCCTGACTCTCCCTCCTCAAAAGAGGTTCTGTAACTAAACAGCCTTCTCACAATGGGCCCACACAATTCCTGCATCTCACTGAGTAATAGGAATCATTCATTCATTAATCAGCTCCCCATAGGATTTTAGTCTTGCTTTAAGAAACAAGGACTCCTCCCTCTTCAGAACCTGCCTCCCAAAGCCCTTGCTTATCTATTCTGTTCCTAAGAGCAGCCTTTGTTTGGCCCTGTCCAGTACACTGTGTCCTCCTCCCCTGGGCCATGACTATCTATACATGAATATGAACTGCATTCTTTGTCATTTGTTTAATGGTGGATCTTACATGATTGGCCATTCCCACATCCCTGGGATCGAAATTTTTCTCTTATCAATTTAATGAAGAGGAAGCAGTCAAAGCAGTAGCCTCATGAAACTGTGATCTTTGGAATAACAGTGATCTCAGTACCATTGTCTGCTGAATAGATTAGTAGTGCTAAAACTGTACAAGTCAGGTATGGTAGCACACACCTATAATCCCAGTATATGGGAGGCTGAGGCAGGATTTGTATATTGAACTGGGCAACATATCAAGGCTCTATCTCAAAAAGGGGTAGAAGAGTTGGGAATGTAGTTCAGTTGGTAGAGTGCTCACCTAGCATACACAAAGCCAGCACCGGATTAACCGGGCAAACAGACGCACATCTATAATACCAGCACAGTTAGTTCAAGATTGTCCTTGGCTCCATAGCAGATTTGTGGTCAGCCTGTAGTTCATGAGACCCTGTCTCAAAAAAGAAAAACCAGGCTAGGATAGTGTTACATGCCTTTAATCCAAGCACTTGGGAGCCACAGGGAATCTCTGTGAGACTAAGGCCCGCCTGGTCAACAGAGAAAGTTCCAGGCCAGCTGGGTCTACAGAAAGAACCTATCTCAAAAAAAAAAAAAACAACAGCAGTATCAAAAAAGAAAAAACAGTATTGTGACTAGTGTTAAATTAACAGAAAATCATATTTGTTTGAAACTTGTTTTTCAAAAGAATTATGTATTCAGTGTAGTATTTCAAAGTTATTTTGAAGATGGACTCTGAAGCTACAGCAAATTGTGACTTTGTGATGTAAAGCATTGTTGACTCGTTACTGTTTGTTAACCTTAGAACTTTAGTCCAAACACTCTTAACACTATTTTGCAAAATTGACACCATGTGGGTTCTTTGGCTTGAGATTGACTTGGAAAAGTGTCTCTAAGATGACAATGTGCTCCCTCTTGTATGTTGCAGACAAATCTAGAACATGATGTTTATGAAAGACTTACCAACCTACAGGAAGGGATTATTCCAAAGAAAAAAGCAGCAACTGATGATGATCTACATCGAATAAATGAACTAATACAGGTTTGACAAGCCCCTGCTCAGTTACTAAAGCATCTTAGCTTTCTCACTCCCCCTCGTCCACCAGTATCTTTTGTACAAACTTACCGTAATTCACTTCAGATGGCATTACCCGGAGAGAGTCACACATTGTCTCTGTTTTGTTTTGTTAAGATTAATTTTTTATTTATGTGCAGTACCCATGGAAGCCAGAAGAGGGTATCAGTCCCTTGGAGATGGGGTTACAGGTGGTTGTGAGCTGCCTCACATGAATGCTGGGAACCAAATGGGTCCTCTAGAAGAACAGCAAAAGCAAACAGTCTAGCTGCAAGACCATCTCTCCAGCCCTTTTTTTTTCAGGCTTTTTATTAGCATGTATTAATTATGGGCTAAATTATGACATTTTCATACATGGACATATTTTGGAAGTAGTCACCCCTTTGTCCTTCTTTGTCTCTCCCCACTCTTGCTGATTCCCTTCTTCCCATTTAGTCCCCTTCTACATTAATGTCTCTATTTTAAGATTTTATTTTTATTTTATGTATATGAGTGTTTTGCCTGCATATATGTAAGTGTACCATGTGCATGCCTGGTACCTGAGGAGGCCAGAAGGGGGTGTCAGATCCCATGGAATGGAGTTAAGGACAGGTGTTAGCCACCATGTGGGTGTTGGAAACAAACCCAGTCCTCTGGAAGAGTAGCAAGAGAGCTTAACTACTGAGCCATCTCTCCAGCCCCAGTATAGTGTGTGTGTGTGTGTGTGTGTGTGTGTGTGTGTGTGTGTGTGTGTGTGTGTGTGTGTGTCTCCAGCCCCAGTATAGTGTGTGTGTGTGTGTGTGTGTGTGTGTGTGTGTGTGTATGACCCAGTGAGTTTCATTAGTTTTTTTATCTATTGGAGTATGATGGGTGTTTATAGGAAATAAGCACCATTGAGCCTATGGACATCTTTGGCCACAGACTTTTGATCAGGTTTAGATCTGATGAAATTCCTCCTGTAGAACAGGCCTCAAATCTAGTCAGGAAACAGTTCTCTCCTACCCCATAATCGACCTGCCACTATTGCACCACTGGGCTCATCTTGCCTAGTCAATCAGTATTGTGCACACAAAGTACACAGATGAGTAAGATTCTCCTTCAGCAGCCTGCATAGCACCTTCCAGCACTAAAAGATAGCCAGCAAGAAGTCCAGTTCCAGCTTGATTTCCTTTTGTGTTGTAATCAAGTTGTGTGACCTCTTCAGCAAGAAGAGTCTTCCCCGCTAGTTTTGGTGAGGGCCTCAGGAGCATCCCTGGCTAAGAACTCATAAGGGGATAGCCCAGTCAGCCATGTTCTCTATGGAATGCCTCTGTCCAAAGGGGGCAGTTCTCTAAAAGTTATGTTTTCCCTATGACCTTCAGGTGATGGTCTGTCTTCTTTTGTTCCAGGGAAACATGCAGAGGTGTAAACTGGTGATGGACCAAATCAGTGAGGCCAGAGACTCCATGCTTAAGGTTTTAGATCATAAAGATCGGGTTCTGAAGCTCCTCAACAAGAACGGGACTGTCAAGAAAGTGTCAAAGTTGAAGCGAAAGGAAAAAGTGTAGACCTAGAAGAATCAGGACTTGGAAACAGAATTTATGAAGAATGATGGTGGGGTGGGGTGGGGGGGTTCGCTACTTTCACAGTGGAACTTTGAAATGTAGGACGTTTTCCTTCATTGAATGGAGGAAGCAGAGGGACCCAGAGTATCCAGTGCACAGAAGGATTGGAGCTGGCCTGACGTGGTGAGCCCCGCTCTTTCTTCTAGGCTCATCCCCGTTGCTCCTGCCCTGTCTTCAGTGACTTGGATGACCAGCTGGGGGTTTCAGCATTTCAGTCCATAGACTGCAGGACCCGTACTGAGCCTGAGCTGAAAGTATCCACTAGGACTATCTGTTATCTCTCTGCACTGAAAATAAAACCTCTTCTCACCCCAGTCAGTTCTGTTTAACCTTCAGATGCCTGTTGGCCTTCTGCAGTGGGGCCACAGCACCCAGAGAGCTGCCACATCTGACAAAAGGGTTCCAGCCATCAATTTTGATCTTTTTTTTTTTTTTTTAAAGAACCATTTCCAAGTAAAGTTGTTGGGTTGTCTGCCCTGTGTGTGTCAGACCAGATTTTTGTGGATAATCAAAGCAGACAACACTAAGCTGCTCTGAGGTCCTGTTCTGGAGTACGTTCTCAGTTATCTGTACTTCCTGCTGGTGTGATGCTGTTAATTGTATGTACCATGCATCTCGAAATGTTAATAAAGGACTTGAAGAGGTTTTTGTACATGAGTTGCCTCCTGAAGAGCATCACCTAAGTGGTCACCCTGCTGCTCTTTCTTACACATTGTTGAGTCTCTTTGGTTACAGTGTTGTTATTCCACTTTGAGTTCCACTTAACCCAATAATCTGAAGATGTTTCAGTGGAAGAGTCTTTTGGCTCTTGATTGTATTAAATACTACTAGCGTGATAAAAATTGGTCAGAGTATAGGACTGTTAAGACAGCGACACTGGGGAGAGAGCTTCCAGATGAGTAGATTCTTGTAACGGGATCGTGCAGACTTCTCTGAACTAATATGAGTGGTATGAACAGCCCAATCTCTGTGCCTTTATTTTCTTTTATTCATTCATTTATTGGAGGTGAAGAGGTCTCATGCGTGTGAATTTGCTTGTGTGGAAGTCAGCAGGCAATGTCAAAATGTCAAGTATCTTTCTCGTTTACTCTCCACCTTATTTTTATAAACTTTGTGTGTGTGTACATATGTACATGCATGCACCATGGTGTGCATAGGACAGCTTTGTGGAGTTGGTGCTCTCACATTTATGTGGGTTCTAGGGATTCAATTCAGGTTGTCACACTTGCACAGCAAGTGTTTTTTACCTGCTAAGTCATGTTGCTGACACTGTACCTGTTTTTTACTATTACTATATGTGCATAAATACCTGCATGTGTATAAATGTACCTGTGTCATGCAGTGCCTGCGGAGGCCAGAAGACGTAATCAGATCCCCCTCCAACATGGACAGTTGTTAGCCACTCTGTTGATGCTGAGACCAAACCTGGATCCTCTTAAAGAGCAGCCAGTGCTTTTAACCACTGAGCCATCTCTCCTCTCTCCACCTTATTTTCTGGGACATACTCTCTACCTGAACCGTTTTGGCTAGACTGGCAGTCCAACAAGCCCTTGGATCCACCTGCCTGTCCCACCCAAGCACTGGGGTTATGGGCACAGCTACCACACCTGACTTTTACATAGATGTTAGGGATCCAAACTAAGGTCTTTATGCTTACATGTCAACCACTTTACCTACTGAGCCATCTCCTCAGTTTCCCAGTCTTGGTTCCTCTAGATACAAGGCTGGCCATTTCTTTTTTATATAACTTCTATGTGATAAGCCAAGAAAGATCATCTCAGAGCCTGCTGTCTCTGGAGATGGTTTGGCCACCCTCTTTCCTTAGGGATATATGTTTCAAGTTCCCAGCTTGGAGCTGGAGACTGTCTGCCTTCACCTGAACAGAGTTCTAACAGAACATGTCATCTCTGCCTTGGCCTGTGAGGCAGTACCATAGTTTACCTGAGACATTCTTGGCTTAAAATGGTGTGCCTTCATCTGATGTGGGAATGGAGTAGAAAAGAAGAAAGGCTGTTGGGGCTAAAGACTTCTAAGGCAACTGAGGCTGCCTTGATGGCATATTTCATTGAAACATAGAGTGAATAAGGGATCACACAGATTATTTCCTAGGCACTCTAAGTGTGACTGTTTGAATAGTGTTCCTTTGCCTCAGTCCAATCTGTGTGCATTCTGCCCCAATGAGCACACGTGGGTTAGGTCCTACTGGGATCCCTCTACTAAAGAAGCACTAAAAGTATCACTGTTTTAACAAAACTTAGACAAATACTTGTAAAGCTGAGAAGGAGGATCCCAAGTTTGAGACCTGAGCTATGTAATGTGAGTACAGCTCTGGGGGAAAGTGCTTGCCTAGAACGTATGAAGCCTGGGTTCCGTAAACAGCATTGCACACCCAAAGTTGGTTTCTGATGACTATTAAAGGAACCATGACCACATCAAGATCAGGAGACTAAGGCTGGAGAGAGGCTCAGTGGTTAAAGACACTTGCTCTTCTAGAGGGCCAGAGTTTGGTTCCCAGCATCCATGTTGGAGCTCAAAACCCTCTGTAACTCCAGCTCCAATGATCTGATGCCCTCTTCTGGCCTCTGCAGGCACCTTCACACATGTGGCATTCACTCAGATAGATACGTACACAAATGAAACCTCTTTTCAAAAGTTGGGGGGAAATTTTGCAATCTCCATATTTCCCCCTGTGTCTTATTTGCCTCCTGCCTTCATCTGACACCTCATCCCTAGACATGATATTTTATTATTGTGTGTGTATGATTGTGGGTGCATTCATGTTATGTGGTGCATGTGTGGAAGTCAGAGGACAATTTAAAGGAGTTGGTTCACTCCTTCTAGTGTGGGTTCTGAGGTTCTTTAGCTTGTGTGGCAAGCACTTTTATCATCTCTTGGTCCCAGCACATGCATTAAACTTTGTGTTACTCTAAACCAATTTGCATTTCCCACAATGTTAATAAAATACAGTGTATGCTTTGTCCAGGGAGGGAGTCTGGCTCCTGTTACTCTATAGTGGTCATTTGCATTGAGATTTATTCATGGTATTTGTTTCAGTAGTCCTTGATGCTTATCACTGAGTAGCATGTCACTGTGGAGAGTGGAAGCTATTTAGTCACCTGTACAATGTATTTGGATTACTAGTAGCTTTTGAGTAATATAGATAAAACTTATGTGTTCATATTATTTGTATAAATGACTTTAAACTACATTGTGTGTGTGTGTGTGTGTGTGTGTGTGTGTGCGTGCACACGTGTGTACATGAGTGCCACTGCACAAATAGGGGGATCAAACTAAGACAAGCACCTTGACCAGCTGAGCCATCTTAGAAGCCTATGTGTAACTTTTTAGTTGGTGATTTTCTGTTAAGATGTGTTTGCTCCAGGGATTTTGTCTTTCATGTGTGTGGTGTGCATGGGTGTGTGTGTTTGTTTGCATGTGGAGGACTCTTCCCTGGTCACTCTGACCTTATCATTGAGGCAGTCTCTGAAAGCTCACACATCATGGCTGATCTCACCAGCCAGCTTGCTTCGGGGATTCTCTATCTCCACCTTCCGAAGCTGGAACTAAAGGTGGGCTGCCATGACCACCTGACATTTGTGTGATTTCTGGGGATCCCAGCTCTCGTACTGTTGCCGTGTGTGGTAACTACATTAAGCACTGAGCCATTTCCCTATCCCCAGGGATTTATGACCCTGGTGATGCTGAGAAGTCCGGAGACCAAGTGACCATAGTCTAGAAAAATGTCATTCGTGTACTTAAAGCTTAGAAATAATGAAATATATATGAAATAAAATTTGTTTTTTGTTTTGTTGGTTGTTAAAAAGAGGATCTCCCTGTAGCCCCAGCTGTCCGGGAACTCACTGTGTAGACCACTCTGACCTCAAACTCATCAAGATCTGCCTGCCTCTCCCTCCCAAGTGCTGAGATTAAAGGTATGCACCATCACTGTTGGCCCTAGGAGTCAACTCTTGCCTCACCTCAGAGAAGCTGGGGTCGCAGGCCTGTGTCACCAGGCTCAGTTAACATACGACCTTTCTATATCAGAGAAAGTGTCACGGTGACCGGGCATGAATAGCCAGCACCCCCATTAAAAGAACCAGACACAGCAGTGTGGCCTATAATCCCAACACTGGTAAAGCAGAGACTGAAGGATCCCTAGGCCAACTGGTCAGTCAGCCAATCCAGCTGAACCTGTGATCTCCAGGTTAGAAACTCTTGTTTCAAAAAACAGGGTGGAGAATGATTGACACTCAGCATCAAATGTACACACACAAAAAAACGTGTATACACAAACAGGTTTGTAGAGCACATACTTGTTTCTGGCTTTTTTTCCAGTATAATTGGAGATTAATCTATTGCATATATCTGTAAGATGTTTTTATTGCTTTATTTTATTGTATTGGGTATGTTTAATTCTGTATACTTCATATTCACCTGTGATGATAAATACTGGTTGTCAACTTCACAGGGTCTAGAACCACCAAAGAGACAAGCCTATGGGAATATCTGTGAGTGATTACCTAGGTTAAGTTAGTTGAAGTAGGAAGACCCACACTGAATGTGAGTGTCACTCTTCCATAGGCTGAGGTCCAAATACATAAAAAAATGAAAGTGACAGGGCTGGAGTGATGGCTCAGTGGTTAAGAGCACTGGCTGCTCTTGCAGAGGACCTGGATTCGGTTCCCGGCACCCACAAAGCAGCTAACAACCATCTATTAACACCAGTTACAGGGGATCTGACACCCTCTTCTGGCCTTCTCAGACACTGAGCAATGTAGGTGCACTTATATACATGCAGACAAAACATTCATACACATAAAATACAAAAATAAATAAAAAGAGAAAATGAACTGAGCACAGGCATAATTCCCTGCTTCCTGACTAGACACAATGTGCCCAGCTTCCCCTCACACTTCTGCCATAATCCCCACCACGATGGACTGTACCCTCAAGCTATGAGCCAACAGAAGCCTCGCCTTCCTGAAGTTGCATTTATCAGGTATTTGATCAGAGCAATGAGTAACTAATACAAAATCCTGGTAGAGAGAAGTTGGACTGTTGCTAGGATAAGCCTGGTCGTGTGGTTCGCAGGAGGAATGAGAAAGAGTTTGGAACTTCGGACTAGAAAAGCATTGGAATGCTGCAAGCAGAGCTTAATAAGCCACTCTGGTGGAAGTTTAGACAACCAGACCAGAATGCTGACGGAAACATGGACAGTAGAGGCCCAGCTCATGAGGTTTCAGAGGGGAATGAGGACTCTGAATAGGGAATAGGGAATAGGACTCTATTGGAAACTGGACTACAGGCCATTCTTGTGATGTCCTGGCAACAAATCTGACTGCATTCTGCCCATGTCCTGATAACTTGAATGTATTGGTTACTTTTTAGTTGCTATGATAAAATGCCATGACCAAAAACAACTTATGAAAGAAAGACTATTTTGGCTTATGGTTATGGGGTGGGGGAAGTCCATAAAGGGGAAAGGAGATGAGACGTGGCATGGTGGCCAAAGCAGGAAGCTGCGAGATCACAGCTCAACCACAGACATGAAGCAGAGAGAGCAGAAGTGGGTTGAGGCTGTGACCCTCAAACCCTGACCCCGGTGGCATGCTTCCCTATAAGGCTATGCCTCCTAAAGAGTCCATGATCTTCCCAAACAGTACCCACCAAATGGGGACCAAGTGTTCAAATAACTGAAGCTAAAGGGGACATTTCTCATTCGACCCACTACATTGAATGAGGCTGAGGCTAAGTTTAAAGGCAATGAACTAATATCTTCCACAGAGGAAATTTCAAAACAGGATAGTTACTGCTCAGTGTTCTCACCCAGGTCTACAGTGAGAGAGCAGAAAGATAAGAACTATGTGAAGCTTGGCAAAGAAACATATAGGAGCAAGTTTAAAGTTTTAAACAAAAAGCGTGCACACAACAAAGCATCTGTAACTGTTTTGTTATTGTTTTATTTTTTATTTTATATGTATTATATATTTATTCATGTATTTTATATGTATTAATATATTGCCTGCATGTATTTTAAATGAACCCATGTCATGCCCTTAGAAGAGGGCATCAGATCCCCTGGAAATGGAGTTAAGGATGGTTGTTATACACCACCACACCTAGCAGCTTTCCATCTGTTTATGTAAATACGTGTATGTGTGTGTGCAGGTGTGAGTTCCTGTGCATGCATGTATGGAGGCCAAATGAGGTGCCAAACGCCCTGCTCTATCACTTTCTACCGTAGTCCTTCACTGAACTCAGAGCGAGACTGGTGGCCATCCAGCCACAGCTGTCTTCCAGTCTCTGCCTCCCACAACTCTTGGATTACAGGTTCATGCACAGCCAGGCCTGGCTTTTACATGTGTGCCGGGACCCAAGCTCCAGGTCCTCATGCTGGCGCAGCAAGTGCTCTTACTCACTGAGCCATCTCTCCAGCCCCTGTTCCTGTATTTTCTATTATAACAATTACTACCTGAGATTTATTTAACTCCTGAGGTTTGTCTCAGATTAGGTAGCCCTACTGTTTTAGGCCTCTGGAGAGGGCAGAGAAAAACCACTTACATCATGAGCCAAGAAGCAGACTGTGAGACTATTGTTCCACAGTCATTTTCAAAGGCATATGGTCTAAGGATCACCCCCTAGACCCACTTCTCAAAGGTACCACCACTTCCCAGTACTATCATCCTTGGACCAAGACTAAACTCAGACTGTTGAGAGGTGCTTGTCCAAACCAAAGCAGTACCTAAAGGTGCTGTTTTGGTGCTATTGTGCCAAATTCTGCTTATCTAACTTCAAATCCCAGTTTACTGGTAGAATATAGGAAAGCACTTGACTCCATGTTAACACTGCATACAACACTGCCGCTGTATTCACAGAGATTAATGTGTGTGCAGCAGTCTTTCTGCCTTAACCTTCCAGTTTCCACCACACACCAGTTTCTCATGTATATAATACATATATACATATATAAAATGTAGGTATTTTATATATTTGTACCTTTATTTTTTTATTTAATTTTAAATTTTTGTGTGTGATTATACATCTATGTATGTGAAACAATAAATTTTGTTGTTCAGAAACAATAAAACAATTTTTAAAAAATGAATCAAGCCAGGCACACCTTCAATTCAAGCATTTGGGAGGCAGAGGCAGACAACTCTTTGTGAGATCAAGACCAGGTTGGTCCACATGGTGAGTTCCAGGCCACCTGAGGCTACAGAGAAACCCTGTCTCAAAAAGACCAAAAAATATATAAACAAATAAAAGAGTCAGTGAAATGACTAAGTGGGGAGAGATGCCTGCTGCCAAGCCTGAGGACATGAGTTCCATCTCTGGAACCCACATAGTAAGAGAGAACTGACTCCTTCAAATCCTTGACCTCAATAGACCCACTGTGACACATAAACACACACACACTAAATAAATGTTTAAAAAATTAAAACAATAGTAATAGAGCTAGTGAGGTGGTGCAGGTGACCTAACAAACCTGGCAACCTGAGTTCCATCCCCAGAACCCATGTAAAGATGGGAGAAGAGACCTGACTCCACAGACATCCGCATGCATGCGCACCACATGTGCCTACACACTCTAATACTTTTGTTTTAATATTTTATTATTTTTTTATTTTTGTGTGTATGAGTACATTGCCTGCATGTATGTAAGTGCACCCATGTCATACAATGCCCAGGAGGCTAGAAGAGGGCATCAGATCTCCTGGAACTGGAGTTATGGATGGTTGTTAGCTGCCATGTGGGTGCTGGGACCTGAACCTGGGTCCTCTATAAGAGTAGCCAGTGCTCTTAACTGCTGAGCCATCTCTTCGGCCCCAATGATACTTTTAAAAAAATAATATCTTTGGTGGTTGTAGTATAGTGGTTTGGTTTTATTCTGGGTTGGTCTCTTTATTTCACTTTTATTTCACTTTTTGTTTTTGTTTTTTTTGGTTGTGTTTGTATTGTTTATTTTGAGATAATGTCTTGCTAACCCCAACTGAGCAAATACTGTATGACTCAGGATAGCTTCACACACGTGATGATCCTCCTCCCTGAGCCTCCTGAGAGCTACTTTTCACTACCACATCAGCTCCCAAACAATATTTTAAAGTTTTCTTTTCCATGCTGTTTATCTTCTATTTCCTTTTCCTATATTTTTGTCTGAAGGACTTCTAGTAAGCAGGATGTTAGATTTAAGAGTGGAGAGAGAGCTAGGTATGGTGGCATGCACCTTTGATTCCAGCACTCTGGAGCAGAGGCAGGTGAAGCTCTGTAAGTTGGAGGCCAGCCTGGTCTACACAGCAAGTTCCAGGCCAGCCCAGACTGCATAGTGAGACCATGTCTCAACAAGCAAACAAAAAAGAGTAGAGAGAGGAGAGCCAGCAAGATGACTCAGCGAGTAAGTGGGATTGCTCTACAACCCTGGGAACTTGAATTTAATCCCCTAGAACCTACAGATGGAGCGAAAATAACTCCACAAAGTTGCCCTCTAACCTCCGCATGCACACACAGTAATAATAACAATAATAATATTTTTGAGACAGGGTCTTACTGTGTAGTCCTGACTGGTCTCGAACTTACTATATAGACCAGGCTGTCTCAGATTCACAGAGATCCTCCTGTCTCTGTCTCTCAAGTGCTAAGATTAATGGTGTGTGCCACTAAACCTGGCCAATAATAACATGCTTTTAGAGTGGAGCAATATCTTTACCTTCTTACTCAAAATAAAAGGGTCCCATTTCTCACCACTAAGTATGGAGAGTTTTTGGTTACATTTATTTATTTGTGGGGGTGCACATGTGCCACTGTATACATTTGGAGATCAGAGGAAAACTTTAAGAGTCAATTTCTCCTTCCACCATGTGGGTCCTGAGGATTAGACTCAGGTCATCAGGTTTGGTGACAAGCACTCTTACCCCTGAGCCATCTTGCTGACCACAGCTATAGTTAGGTTTTTTGGTCTTCTTGTTTTTGTGACAGGGTCTCTCTGTAGCCCCAGCTGCGCTGGTGCTCACCGTGTAGACCAAGTCGGCCTTGAAGTCACGGATATTGGACTGCCTCTGCTTCCCGAGGGCTGGGATTAAAGGCATGTACCACCTTGAGTTTGACTTTTTTTTAATTTAATTTTTATAATCTTTATTTATTTGCTTTTATGTGTATGAGTGTTTTTCCTGCATGTAAGTGCACCTCATGTATGTAATTGCCTACAGAGGCCAGAAGAGGCCTGTGGAATCCAATCTGTAACTAGAGTTACAGATGGTTGTTAACCACCATGTAGGTGCTGGGAACTGAACGCCAGGTCCTCTGCAAGAACAGCCTGTGCTTTTAATTTTAACTGCTTAGCCATCTCTCCAACCTCAGCTATAGAGCTTTTTCAGTAGATCTTTATCAAGTTGATAAAGTTTATCTGTTATGAAGTTTATCTGTTCCTGCTTTGCTTATACTTTTTAGCCCTTAAATGGATGGTGGATTTTGAGAAATGCCTTTCTTCAACCCTTTTGATGAGATGGGTTATATGAATTGATTTTCCTTATTAGTGATACAGCCCATGAGTTGTGGTATGCATTTCTTCATATTCATTGTGAAATTCAGCCTGCCAAAATTTGGTTGCATCTGTGTTCATGTGAGATATTGGTCTATGGTTTTCTTTCACTCACTATATTTGGTTTGAGTATCAGAGTGAATTAGGAACTGTTCACTCTGCTTCTGTTTCTTGGAGATTACAGAAAACTTAATGATTTTTCCTTACATTTTTAATAAAATTCGTCTTTTAAAAGGTTAATTACTGATTTTGTTTTTTTAAGGTGAATGTAGGCATATTCAGAATGTTTGTTTCTGCTGTGAGTTTAACTAGTTTCTATCTTTCTTTTTTGGGTCTTTTTGAGACAGGGTCTCAAAAAAAAGTTATTTTTATTTTATTTTACATGTATGAGTGTATTACCTGCATGTGTGTAAGTGCACCAGTGTCATGTAATGCCTGCAGAAGTCAGAAGAGAGCATCAGAGTCCCCTGGAACTTTAGTTACAAATGGTTGTTAGCGGCTATCCAGCCCAACTAAATCCAAATTTTTGTTTAGGGGTTTTGGGTTTGTTTTATTTCTGAGATGTGTTTGTTTTGAGGTGTTTTGTTTTGTTTTTGGGTTTGTTTTTATTTTCTGGTCTTTTTGATACAAGGTCTCCCTGTAGCTCCAGCTAGCCTGGAACTTACTGTGTAGACCAGGCTGGCATCAATCTCACTGAAATCTGCCTACTTCTGCCTCCTGAGTGCTGAGTTAAAGGCATACACCACCATGCCTGACTTGGGGTTTTTTTTCCACACTTAATTTTTTTTTTATGTTTATCAGTGTTATGCTTGCATATATGCATGCAATGCCTGTAGAGGACAGAAGAGGGCGCCAGATCCACTGGAACTGGAATTAAAGACTTGTCAGCTGCCATGTGATGCTGGGAAACAAACCTGGCTCTTGTGGAGGACAGAGGTCAATGTCAGGTGTCTTCCTCAGTGGTTCTCCACCTATTTTCTGAGATAGTATCTCTCTGGGTATGGAAATCATTCATTGCCTAGGACAGCTGGCCAGCTAGCTCCAAGGGTCATACTGTCTCCACTCCTCCCAGGGGTGCAGTTACAGAGACGTGCTACCACACCTGGCTTTTTATGTGGGTGCTGGTGTGATTTGAACTCAAGTCCTTAAGTTTGCACAGCAATTCGTTTGCTGATTTAGTCTCTATGACTGGGCCAATGATGCCATTTCCACGCACAATGATGTGCACTTGAAGCCTGCTTCCTCAGGAACTTAGTTGTGCAGCATTACCTCCTGAATGAACGGCACAAGCAGGAGGCACTGGAATCTGCATATACAGTTTTCTGGCTGAGATGGAGGCAGAAGTGGCCAGGATCAACTCTTGTTGGCAGGTCAGAAGTAGGAATGGCTTCTGTGAGACATAAAATTGCCATCAGCTTAATTTTTTAAGGTCATTCAGGAAGACTATTTGGCACCATTGTCTTGGCACAGTCATGACCAGCAATAATCTTAATGCAAGTTCATGGCTGTTGGAACTGCGAATCATTTCCTTGAAGTCGATGTGAAGAGCATTTCTTGGAAAACTAACTTTCTAGGAAAACACTGGAAGCAGCAGACAGTTAACATGTTGGGGCCAAGAGCCTTGGAGAATCTGTCTTCAAAGCAACCTGCTGCTGACTGGGCCAACCTGATCCCACCAGACACCTTGGCAAACATGGAAAGAGACACTAAGGGATCAAGTGGAAGGGGCTTCTAACTTCAAAGGCAAATGGTCCTGTCACCACCATCACTATTACTACTCACTGAGGCCTGTAGGGTAGATGGAGGTCGCGTGCCACAGATGTCATTTCTTCTAGACGACTCACCTGCCTGTGCTAGCCAAGTGAGGACTCAGAGAGGTTCCATTAATCGCTCAGTGGGTGAGGAACCTACCGTGATCCTAAATCGCTGTTCTTTCTCACTGCGTCGCTCTACTTTTCCCTGGCCACTGTCAATTTCTTTCCCTACCCAACTGGCTCATTTGCATATGCATTTGGCTTTTCTTCTAACAAGAAAAGTCATGACAAGTACCTATAATGGGTGATAATGGGTGTCACTGTGTACAGAAGTCTGTCAGGTGCTCCACTTATGTCAGCTCCGAATCCTTCAAGTAATGTTGTCTGGTTTGGGGCTGAGAATATAGCTTAGCTGGCAGAGTACCAGGGATAGCGTGCAGAGGCCAGGGTTGAATCCCAGCACTAAATAAACCAGGTGTGGTGATGCACACCTGTAATCCCAGTGCTCAGGAGGCAGGGGCCAAAGGATCAGAAGTTCAAGGTCATCCTCAGTCACATAGGGACTTTGAGGTCAGCCTGGGCTATATGAGGCCTTCTTTCAAGAATAATAATAATAATCTTACTTTGTATACATTTTTCTTTTTAAATTTCTTATTTATTCTTTCATAAATTTGTACATATATACAATGTATCCTGATCATATCCATCCCTAACTTCCCTCTCTGCCAGACCCCTCAATACATACATCTCCCTTCCACTTATCATAAGGTGAACCCACCTTTCTAGCAGTGGTTCCTTAATCAAGTCCTTGACCTGCTCAACTGAATTAACTTTTTTTTCTTTGAGACAGGGTCTCCCTGTAGCTCCAGCTGGCTTACAAAGACCAAGCTGGTTTTAATCTCACAGAGATCTGCCTGACTGTGCTGGGATTAAAGACTCTGCCACCACATCTCAGCATCTGAATTAACTCTTGAGGGAGGGGACTAGAGTAGGTCCCCACTCAGAGGTAAATTCCATTCTCTACTGAAACAGAATCAACCCTCTGACTCATCGATATGCTTACCAACCAGGAAGCTCCACTGAGGTTTCATCACTGAAGTGTGACTGAACTCTCACCACCTGACTGGACTCCGTTTCCACCTCCCACTCCCAAATCTCTGGGGGTATGACCGGCTCAGAGCCCCAACTCTCCAGGCACCTACTCACCTACTTGGTCTCTCTGGTGCCAGGTGCCATCCGTACTCACAGAGACTCTTTAGCAGAAACACAATTATAAGCCAGGCAAGTCTATTATCCCAGCACTAGGAAAGTAGATGCAAGGAAGATCAGGCGTTCAAAGTCATCTTTGGCTATATAGTAAGTTCTAGATACATGAGACCCAGTCTCAAAACAAAACAAACTAAACACTGGAATCAAAATGACCCCAAGAAAACAAACTCTTTTGCTATTGAAGAAATTCTGATCATTTAAAAACTTCCTTCTAGGGCTGGAGAGATGACTTAGTGTTTAAAAGCACTGACTGCTCTTACAGAGGATCCAGGCTCGGTTCCCAGCATCCATATGATGGCTAGGAGCTATCTATAACTCCAGGGGATCTAACACCCAAGGCTAGCCTCTGTGGGCATTATGGGGCCCTTACATACATGCAGGCAAAACATTCATACACATAAACTAATAAAAATGAATTGAAAAAATATTTTAAAGATTCCAACTTCTGCCGTACGCAGTGGCACATACCTAAAAGCCTAGCTCAATGCGGCGGAGGCAGGAGGGCCATGAGCTTCCGGGATAAGTGTGAGGCCCTCTCTCAGAGAACAGAAACACAAGAATTCCCCAGAAAGGAGGGGAAAAGCGAGTCAAAACTTTGCTTCTATTAAGTTACCTCTGGTAACTTTTGTTTGTCTGAAGTTGCTCTACCTTGTCCTCCCATTTCCCCTCCCCTCACCCTCCAGAGACTCAGGTAGTCCAGATCTGACAGGTATTTCCAAAAGTATTTCTAAGCCAGACATAGTGGTTCAGACCTGCAACCCCAGAATTTGGGAAGTGAAGATAGGAAGATCAAGAGTTCAAGGCCAGCCTTTGTCTCAAAGCAAAGCAAAAAAAAAAAAAACACTTTTTCCTACCATGACTATATCCTAGTGCTTATTTTTATGGGGTAAATTGTGTATCCATCCCAAATTTGTTGTTGTCGTTGTTTGAGGACAGTGTCTAATGTAGTCCAGGGTGGCCTCAAATTCTTTGTGTAACTGAGAATGACCTTAAACTCCTGATCCTCTTGCCTCTGCTTTTTAAATTCCAGGATTATAAACATGGACCACTACACCCTGCTCCCATCACAAACTCTTATTTTCAATTCTAGTACTTCACAATGTATCTTTATTGGAAATAATTTTGTCTTATTACTTTTGGCTGGAGGGCAGGGAGACTCACAATGTTATCCGGCTACCCTGGAACTCTCAATCCCCCTGCCTCAGTCTCCTAAGTGCCGGTATTATAGACAAGTGCCACATGCCCGGTCTAGCCTCACCTCTTAAAGATTTCACAACCTCCCAATATCTCTAAATTGAATACATAGCATTTTCCTTTATTCATGTGTTTATTCTTTTTTTAACTTTTTAAGATTATTTTTATTTTATATGTATGAGTGTTTTGCCAGTTTTTATGTAAGTGCATCATGTGTATGAAATGCCCATGGAGAACAGAGGAGGGTGTCCCTGGAACTGAGGTTACAGACTGTTGTTAGCTGTCATGTGGGTGCCGGGAATCCAACCTGGGTCCTCTGCAAGAGCATCCAGGGCTCTTAAAATCCGAGCTGTCTCTCCAATCTCAGCCCCCTGACGTCCGCACAGTCCTCTTACCTCTGGCAGGCTGTGAGCGCTCCAGCCGCACCCTGCCCGTTCCCCTGCGCTGGTACCTCCGAAGCCCTCCCGCTGCTGCAGAGCAAGGCTCTGTGACGCCTTCTGTAGGCCCAGACGCGTGCAGACTGACTGATGAAGCCCAAAGTCAGCCTCTGCCTAGCAATTTTCCCAGATTGTGCTGTGCCAATTGGCTAGAGGACCCAGACCTTGAGAGAGCCTGAGAGCATCTGATCTCACCTAACCTGTGCCTCTGAGGGAACTCTGGAACAGCTGGACTAGAACCACATGGTCCCTCCAATATAAAATCAAAAGAGAGAACCTCAAGGCTTAACCAACTGGCTTTTCATAGCCAATTAGAAAACAACAACGTCACATCAAGTATACAAACGGAATCAGACTTCAACTCAACAGAGGAAGGTTTGAGTCTCACATTAGAATCACAAACAACGAAAGAAATCAACCTGCAAAGATCACAATGAAAAACTCAAATAATATGTCCTCATCAAACATCATCAGTCCTATAAAAGAGTTCTACAATGAGAACCCAGGACACAGAATTTAAAAGAATAATTATAAACACGATCAAAAAACTTAATGAATTTAAAGAACAAACAAATAAATCAAATAACCAAAAGAAGATAGGGAAAACTTCTGACTGAATTCACAGAAGAGAAATATTAAAGAAAACCCAGGATGAAATGAAAAAGGAAACAAGAACTCAGGAAGCCAATGTGAAACAACGGGAGAAAGCCTCACCAATAGAACGAATGAAATGGAAAAACAGAATACCAAGACTGGACAATAAAGTTGAAGAACTGGAGCACTCAAGCAAAGATTATGAAAAATTTGAAAAAACACAGGAATGGAATATGCAGAAAATGTGGGACACATGAAAAGACCAAATCTATGCATTATAGGCAAAGAGGAAGAAGAAGATTCTCAGGATAATGGTATTGACCAGATCTTCAACCAGACTGTAGAAGAAATTTTTCCAAAATTAAGAAACAACATTCTCATACAAATACAAGAATCACGGAGAACACCAAATAGACAGGAGCAGAAAAGAGACTCCTCACGGTGTGTCATAGTAAAAACACTAAGCACACAGAACGAGGAGAGAATTCTGAAAGCTGCAAAAGAAAAACAAGTCAGAATTACAGATGCCTTTTCAATGCAAACTATGAAACCAGAAGAGCCTGGACCAAAGTATTCCCAGTTCTAAATGACAATAGATGCCAACCTAAAATACTCTACCCAGTTATAGTTGAAGGGAAAAAGAAAAATCTTCCATAACATGAATAGGCTGAAAGAATTCGTGTCTAAAAACCACCCCTTCAGGGAATACTTGAAACAATACAAATAGGTGAAGAAAGCAATGGCTATACCAAAGGAGAAATAGAAAAAGACTAAATGAAGGTGTAACTGGGGAACCACAAAATTAGACCAAAGATGCAAACAGAATTTAAAATGATGGGAATCAATACACATCTTTCAATAATAACTTTAAATATCAATGGACTGAATTCTCACGTCAAAAGACACAGGCTACTTAAATGTATCAAGAAACAAAAACCATCCTTTTGTTGTCTGTAAGAAACCCATCTCACCTTCAAGGACAAGCAATACTTTAAAGTAAAGGATGGGAAAAAAATGTTCCAAGAAAATAGCACTAAGAACCAAGCAGGAGCTGCCATTCTAATATCTGACAAAATAGACTTCAAACTAAAATTAATCCAAAGAGATAAAGAACTCAGCTTCATTATGATCAAAGAAACAATTAACCAAGAAGATATTATAATCATAAATATATATGCACCAAACTCTGCTGCACCCAGCTTCATAAACACAGTATTACAGGACTTTAAGACACAGATTAATCAGATTAATCCTACCATAATAATTGTAGAGGATGTCAGTGCCCCACTGTCTCCATTAGACAAGTCAACTAGACATAGAATAAACAGAGACATCCAAATTAAACAATACCAAACGTCAAATGTACCTAACAGATATCTACCAAATATTCCACCCAAGCAACAAAGAATACACATTCTATTCAGCACCCCATGGAACTTTTCCCCAATAGCAACCACATACTGTGGCATAAAACAAACCTCAATAAATACAAAAGAATGAAATAATTCCATGCATTCTATCAGACCACAATGCAATAAAGCTTAAAATCAACATCAGAAGAAGCCCTAGTAATCTCACAAACTCATGCAGACCAATCAACACATTCCTGAATGATGAATGAGTCAAAGGAGAAATTAAGAAAGAAATAAAAGTATTTCTGGAATTAAATGAAAAAGACAAAACCTCTGGGACACTTTAAAAGCAGTTCTAAGAGACAAGTTTATAGCTCTAAGTGTCCGCATTAAAAAATTCAGAAAGAGCACAAATAAATGACTTAACATTGCAACTCAAGAATCTTGAAAGCCAAAAAATGAAACCCAAACCCAATAGACAAGAAGAAAGAACGAAAATCAGAGCAGAAATTAATGAAATAGAAACAAAGAAAACACTACAAAGAATGAATCCAAGAGCTGGTTCTTTGAAAAGATAAACAAGACAGACACTTGGTTGAGTGAACTAAAAGAAAGAAAGAGTAATTCCAAATCAACAAAATTAGAGAAGAAAGGGAAAACATTTCAACAGACAACAAAAAGATCCAGAACATTATATGGAAATGTCTTAAAAACCTATATATGCTATTAAATTTGAAAACCTTAAAGAAATGGATGTATATCTGAAATCATGGGAATGACCAAAGCTAAACCAAGAAGAGATCAACAGCTTAAACAGAATCATAACATATAAGGAAATTGAAACAGTACTACAAAAATTGCTGACCAAAAAAAGTCCAGGCCCAGATGGATTCACAGCAGAATTCTACCAGACATTCAAAGAAGATCTGTATCCAATAAATTATTCAAAAAGATAGAAACAGAGGGAGAATTCCCAAATTCCTTCTATGAACTCAACATCACTCTAATACCAAAACCAGGTAAAAATAGAACCAAAAAAGAAAACTATAGACCCCTATCCTTTATGAACATAGATCCAAAACTTCTCAGCAAAATACTTGCAAATTGCATACAGACACACATCAAAAAGATCATCCACCTTGATCAAATCAGCTTTGTTCCAGAGATGCAGGGGTAGTTCAATATATGTAAGTCAATCAGTGACATAAAAGACATAAATGAACTCAAAGACAAACATCACATGGTCATCTCAATAGATACAGAAAAGGCCTTTGACAAAATTCAACATGCACTTACGTTAAAAGTCCTGGAGAGGACCGGACTAGAGGCAACATACTTCAACATAATTAAAGCCATGTACAACAAACCAACAGCCAACATCACTCTAAATGGAGAAAAACTGGAAACATTGCCATTAAAATCGGGAACCAGACAAGGCTGTCCACAGTCTCCACTCCTTTTTTAATATAGTACTTGAAACTCTTTCTAGAGCAATAAGACAATAGAAGAAAGTTAAAGGAGTACTCATTGGATAAAAAGAAGTCAAATTATCCCTTTTTTCAGATGATATGATTATATCTAAGAGATGCCAAAAAAACTACCAGAAAACTCCTAGAAATGAGTAACTTTCAGTAAAGTGACAGGTTACAAAATTAATCTACAAAAATCAATAGCCTTTCAATATACCATTAACGAGCAATTGGAGAAAAAGTACAAGGAAACCATCTCATTCATAATAGCCTCAAAAAAAAATCTTACCAAAGATGTTAAAAGATCTCTACAATGAAAATTTTAGATCTTTAAAGAAAGAGATGAGGAGGACACCAGAAGATGAAGTACCTGCCATGCTCATGGATTGGAAGAATTTGGAAAATGAAAATCCTACTAAACGCAATATATAGATTCAATGCAATCCCAATCAAAATCCCCTTGACATTCTTTACAGAATAAGAAGAAAACATCCTAAAATTCACTGGAAGCACAAAAGATGCCAAAGTAACCCTGAGCACAAGGAACAAGGCGGGGAGGAGGCGATTACTATGCCAGATTTCAAAGTATATTACAGAGATATAGTCATAAAAACAACGTGGTACTGACACAAAAATAGACCCATAGACAAATGGAATATAATTGAAGACTCAAACATGAGTACATGCAATTTCAGTCACCTGATATTTGACAAAGGAGCCAAGAACACTCACTAGTGGAAGGATAACATCTTCAGCAAATGGTGCTGGCAAAACTGGATCTGCACCTGTAGAAGAATGAAACTAGACCCTTATCTTTCACCTTGTACAAAAATCAATTCCAAAAGGATCAAAGACCTCAATGTGAAACCTGAAACTCTGAAACTGTTAGAAGAAAACATTGGCAGTGACCTACAAGATATAGGTGTAGGAAAGGACTTTCTAAATCAGACATAAATATTTAAGGAATCAAGATCAATAATCAACAAGTGGCACCTCATTAAATTAAAATGCTTCTGTACAGCAAACAAAATAAATAAATAAAAGGAAGTGAAGAGAAAACTCACAAAGTGGGAGAAAATCTTCACCAGTGACACATCTGACAAAGGTTTAACATCAACAGTATATAAAGACCTCAAAAAAAAAAGAATCAGGAAAACAAGTGACCCACTTAAAAGATGGGCTAAGGATCTGAACAGAGAGCTCTCAAAAGAAGAAATAAGATGACTGAGAAACATCTTTAAAGGTGTTCAACATAGTTAATAATTAGGGAAATGCAAATTAAAACCACATTAAAATTTTATCTTAAAGCCAGTCAGACTGGCTAAGATCAAGAGAACAAATGATACAAAATACTAGGGAGGATGTGGGGAAAGAGGAATGCTCACTCATTGCTGGTGAGATTGTAAACCCATGTAATCCCTATGGAAAGGAGTGTGGAGAACTCAAAAGACTAAAAATGAATCTACCATTTGACCTGGTTATACCACTCCTTGGCATATACACAAAGGATGCATTCTATTGTAGTGATACTTGTACATTCATGTTTTTGCTGCTCTTTTCACAATAGCCAAGGAATGGAAGCAACCTCAGTGTCTTTCAACTGATGAGTGGACAATGAAAACGTGGTACATTTATACAATGGAGTTCTACTCACAAGTAAAGAAGAATGAAACCATGGCATTTGCAGATAGATGTGTGGAATGAGACACTGTTATGCTAAGTGAAGTAAGACAGAATTAGAAAAACAAATGATGTATGTTCTCTCTCTTTTGTGAATCCTGGCAGCAAACTCTTCTTTATGAGTATGTATCCTCATGTAACTGCAGGAACCAGGAAAATGGAAAGGACCCAGGGAGGTAAAGGGAAAGGAGGAATATAAGAGAGAAGAATAATAGGAGATGGGAGTTACTAAGGGAGAAACATATAAAAGGGGGATTTAAATGGAAGGGGAAGGGACGGTTATACAAGGACATATGGGATAAAGGGAAAGAAGGAGCTCAGGAGAGGTGGGGCCACAGGAGACTGGTTTTAACAGGGGAGAGATGGGGGAAATGGGGACACTTTGAATGGGGAAGGCATGGAGGGAAGGAGAGAGAGAGAGGAGAGATAAATGATGCCGAGCTAGTGTAAAACACCAGAGGAAATCATATTAGTCTAACAACCTAATGACAAATTCCACATACAGTATCTCTACATGAGCTCATGTACATAGCTGAAGGCTACATAACAAGAAACAGAGCCAGACGGGAGAAATGTTCCTTTGAGTTGTTGGCCATGGAGGTCCAAGAGATTCCCAAAATTATACAAGCTATTGCCAGAGCCCTTGATTTCCTCCCATAACTTGAAGGTAAGACCCTGTTGCTGAAGACAGGATATGCTTTGGGGACCAAATTTGGAGCAATGGAGTTGGAACTGACTTGGAAGCCACTTCTCCTGAAGACTAGCACTCATAGCTCTGGAAAACACTATGTAAGTAGCCAAGGGAAAACATCAATTGATGGCCCAACACCAGCTTCATGACCAAATACCCACATCAGTGACTGGCACAGCATTCAACACTGGTACAGTAGTGGCACTTTTACCTTGGGGCCAATCAATGGCTACTTAATTGGACTTAGAGCCCACTCAATGGGAGGAAACTCCTGTGTGGTACTGTAATCATAGCCAAATACACATGGCTGAAGAGGTCATAGCTCTTAGTGAAATCCCCAAGCCTGTCACATCCCTAGGCTATTGTAATGTCTTACTAAGTGCAAAATATGTGTCCTTATCTTTACAGTCAAATATCCCAGCCACCACTCATCAAAGAAGCTTCTTTTGCACTAAATGGAGACTACCACAGAGTACTACAGGAAGTCACACTCAGACACTGTCTGAAAATTGCCCGTGCCTAAGTGGTACATTTACAATGCAGTCTCTACACCCAAGGCTCACACAATATAGAACAAATGATAAAGAAGTCACTAATGACTCTCTCGACTCTCATTAATGAGGCTCCCTCATGCAACAAAGGGCCAGTAACACAAAAGGTAACAAATGGCTAAATCATGGAGATAAGTAATCTGCAGAGTGTGGGTCCCTGGGCAGGACCCATATTGTTTCACTCACCCAGGACTCAAGGACCATTTCAGAAGAAGAGACAGAAAGATTTTAAGAGCCAGGGAGGAAGTGCATGACTATACAGAAATAGAATCCTACAAGCTCCTGGGACCCTGCTCATAGGAACCTACAGCAATGGTTTTGGCAGGTTCAAGACCCATGCAAACTCAAGCAGACAAAAACCCAGCATGGAACTGGGGAAATGGGGAGCAGACCCAACCTTTGCTTAAGAAATACTGACAACTGATTACTGTTGGGTGAGGATGAGCTAGTCTTCCTAAAGCGAGGGACTCAGTGGATGAACCTACACTGAGGTCAAACGGGGACACTAACTTGACACAATAGACCATAACACAGATGAAAGAATGTATGGATTCCAGTTGGGGGCTATAGAGGTGCCAGTGGAGAAAGGGTTATAAAGATGATTAAGATTCATTGAGATGTTCTGTATGAAACAAACAATTGATTCAATTAAAAATATTTTAAAATAAGTAAATAAATAAATAATTTTTAAATACATAAATGAGTGGTCCTCCTTTGAAACCCCTCCTACTCTTGAGAGTTCATTCTCATTGTTCCTTTATAAATTAAGTTTGCTCTGCTCAAGAAAAGGAAGAGAAGGAGGAGGAGGAAGAGGGGAAGGAAGCCTCTGCAAACACCACCTCCTATCATTTGAGACTAATGTTGAAGAGCTCACATTAATGTTTTTTTTTAAGGCAGAAAAAAAAATCTCAGGCAGAACAGGCAATAAACTTTATTAAAGAAAAACACACATATATATACTCGCTTGTAAAGAGAAAAGCTCTTTACAAGTGCAGAGGGGATTTGGGAACCAAAAAAAAAAAAAATCCCTGTTTTGTTTTTTACACAGTGTCTATGTAGCCCTGATTAGCCTGAAATTCACTGTGTAGACCAGGCTGACCTCAAACACAGAGATCTGCCTGTCTCTGCCTCCTATGTGCTGGGATTAAAGGCTTGTGCCACCATGCCCAACCTGAGATCAATGATTTTTAAATAAGAATGTTTGGTAACCATCCTGATACGTGATAATTCCTGCATAAAGGGGAAAGGGACTAATCACACCAGTTAGGACTCCCGCAGATGAAAGAAACAATTCCACCTAAGTTCAGTGTGGTAAACCAATGAATCTACTGGGTCCATTTGTTACTTTCTCATTGCTGTGACAAAATACCTGACAAAAACAACCTAAGAAAGGAATGGTTTACTTTGGCTCACAGGTCAACGGAACTGTCCATCATGGTGGGGAAAGCACGGTGGTGGGAATATGAAGCATCTGGTCACGTTGCATCTGCATTCAGAAAGCAGAGTGAGGTGAATGCTGGTGCTCAGCTCACTTTCTCCTTTTTGAAGATTCCCAGTATTGTGCCACCAAACTAAGGTGCATTTTCCCTCTTCTATTAAACTTTTTTGAAAAGACCTTCAGAAGTGTGTTTCCATGGTGATTCTAAACGCAGTTAAGTTGACAGTGAAGATTAATCATCAGACAGGGGTTACTTACAGGAGCATGAGTGACTCAAAAGCAGCTATATCACCCAAAAGTCCACCCCAGCATGGGTGACTACTCATAAATGCTCCAGCACTGGGATCTCCCCCTCAGCCAACCTCTCACTTCCTCTATAGGCTAGCACTGCCAAGACCGCATGGAACAGGAAGGTAGGAAGGGGTGGCAGGGATGATCTCAGATACAGGTCTGGTGACCCACTCTCCTATTCCTTCTACCAGGAAATGGTAATAGCTTCATTTCCATTCTCACAGATCTGACTATGACTATTTTGGTTTTGCCATTGTCATGACTACATGGGATTCCATAGGTCACAATAGCAATCTCTGCTGCATGATAACTAAGATCATACTCTACCCAGAGAAAATACTGTTGATGCAACAGAAGACAGTGCTTACCTCAAAGGGAATAAGAGACTTTTCTGGAGTCAAATATGAGTGACCATAGTCTGGGAACACAGATTCCGGTTACCCCAAATACTATGTTCTAATGTGGCAACAATTTCATGAAGTTTTTAGAGCATCAGAACAAAGAACAAATTGAGGCACTTTTCAAATTCATTGGTGAAAACATCAGGTAAGCAGGTTGCAACAGAGTGGTAAAGTGGTAAAGTCTCTGCTGTGGGCCTCAGATGCTATCTGGTGACTTTCTTAGCTATTTGATTGATGGGAGCTAAGGGGTCTGTTGGTACATTCCAGAAGGATTTATCTGATAGTTATAGGATGTTAGGTCACACACAGAGGTGATGAATGAATAGCAATTAAGGGGTGAAGATAGCCCAAGATAAATGTGGCTCCTAGACTGGGACATTCCAGCTTTCCACAATCTGTCAATTATCCTTATAGAATGTTTAACACAGGTATGGCTTTTTTCTGGGAACTTTAATTCAGGTTTCACTAGACCACACAGATGTCCCCATGTCCCACCACCTTTCAGCATTCTGGAGGCAGAGACTGATGTGGGAGTTCAAGGCTAGCCTGTTCTACATAGCAAGTTCCAGCCAGGGCTACGTAAGTGAGACCATAGTTTTTTGTTTGTTTGGTTGGTTGGTTTTGTTTTAAGTCTTTTAGTACTGGGGAAATTTCCCAGTAGGTAAAAGTGCTTGCTGTACAAACAAGAAGGCCCTGAGTTTGAATCCCCAGATCCAACATAGAAGCCAGGCACAGAGGGCTGGAAAGATGGATGGGGGCATGGTTAAGAATCCCCTGCTGCTCTTCCAGAGGACCCGAGTTTTGTTCCTAGTACCCACATTAGGCGGCTTACAACCACCTGTAACTACAACTCTAAAGGATTCACACCATCTTGCACTCATGTGCACATAACCGCCACACACAATATACATAATTAAAAATAACTTTTTTTCCAAGGCAGACATTTTAAGCAGGAGCTTTAGTAATCCCAGTGTTCACTCAGGAAAATGGGAGACAGAGATTCTCCAGGAGAATCCCTGGAGGCTCATGGGTCATCCAGCCTAACATATGCAGCAGAAAAGTAGCAAAGAGGCCCTGTCTAAAACAAGGTAGAAGGTGAGGACTAACACTCAAGATTTTCTTCCAACCTCCACCCACAAACTATGGCATGCCCATATTCACATATACAAAGACACACACGAAACTGTATATATTTGTACATGTGCATGCACACACACACATACAAAAGACGAAAAAAGGTCTTTTAATATGCTCTAACTCTGCTTTATACTGGCTTTTTCTGAACTTCTTTTCTGTGGCAAAGCCAAGAATCTGGCTTTGGCTTTACCTGAATGGAGTCCTCTGAAAAGAACTCCTCAGGCTGCAGGTGGCGGAGACCAGTGTCTCCACCCCTGCCACAGCTGACAGACAGAAGAGGAAACTTGAGAAGATTTTACTGGAGTCATAAAGAGAAAATGCCTTGAACAATCCTGCAGTCTCAGCAGCTGCTGAGTGAAAAAAGGTAGAAAGAGAGGAAACAGGAAAGTCAAGTTTGCAGAATTAGAGTCATGGGCAGGCAGTGCAAGGAGTCTGCAAGTCCTGCCCTGAGGGATGAGGCCCGGGGGCATATATGTACACATCTCATTAAAGGGACAGTGTTTCTTCCATTTCTTATCTATGTGTAGGTGTTTGTGTGTGCGCATGCTTATATGTGCCAGAGTACATGCACGTGTGTGTGCATGGGTCAACATTGCAAGAATTCTTCAATAGCTCTTCATCTTAGTGTGTGCGTGTGTGTGTGTGTATGTGAGAGAGAGAGAGAGAGAGAGAGAGAGAGAGAGAGAGGTAACTATGTGTATTATGAATGTTCACTTGTGTAGGGGTATGCACATGTATGTGGAGCCCAGAGGTTAACATTGGCTGTTGTCTTCAATCACTCTCCTCCTTTTCTTCTTTCTTAAAAAGTTTTTTTCATGTGGTATGAGTGTTATGACTGCATGTATGTAAGTGCACCTGTGTCATGCAATGCCCGAAGAGGACAGAAGAGGGTGTGGAATCTCCTGGAACTAGAGTTACAGAAGGTTGCTAGCTGCCATGTGGGTGCTGGGAATCAAACCTGGTCTTCTGCAAGAGCAGTGAGTGCTCTTGCCATCGCTCCAGTCCCCATTTTATTTCCTGAAGTAACTGATCCAACTGATATAGCTATCCAGGTTTTCTCAGGGGTCCCCTGGCTCTGCCTCCCAAGTACCAGGATTGCAAGCACACCTGCCCCCTTTTTTGCGGGGGTGCTGAGCATCTAACTCTAGTCTTCACACTTGAACATAAGTACTTTACTGATATCCCTAACCTCCACCTTATTGTTGAGTCAGGGCATCTCACTGGCCTGGGGCACGCAGGTTAAAATGACTGGCCAGTGAGCCCCAGAAATACACCTCTCTCTACCTCTCCAGTGCTAGGATTCCGAGCATGTGCCTCCATGTCCAGTTTTTACATGGATGCTGGGGATCTGAATTCAGGTCCTCAGGAGCTGAGCCATCTCATGAACCTGTCTGTTCTTTGTCCTCAGGATGTAACATTTCTTTTCACCTTTTGGCTTAGACTGGTCTCTTTTTTCCCAATTTTTATTTATTAACTTTTATTTTATGTATATGGGTTCTCTACCTCCTTGTATGTAAGTGCACCATGTACATACAATGCCCAAGAGGCCAGAGGAAAACATCAGATCCTCTGAAACTGGAGTTATAGACTGTTGTTGCTATGTGGGTGCTGGGAACCAAACCTGGGTCTTTTCACCAAGAGCAGCCAGTGCTTCTAACTGCCGAGCCGCCTCTCCCAGCCCCTAGATTGATCTTATTTAGATTGTTAAATTGAATTTCCAAGAAAAATTTTATATCAAAGGGAGTCATAACTGTCAACATGAAAGAACATAGCTCTCACTTCAAGCCGGATAAGAGTTTATTCTAAAGCCAAATATGAATGACCATGGTCCAGAAACAACAGGTTTAAGCTATCCTAAATTTCCTGTTCCAAGATGGCAACAGTTTATGAAGTTTTTATAGCAACAAAACAAAACCATAAATCAGTACACTTTGCAAAAACATTGGTGGAAACATCAGAGAGGCTAAGTGGAGAAACCTCTGCTATAGGCCTCAACTGTTATTCTTTGCTTTTGGGTTGGTGGAAGCTGAGGTTCTGTTTGTACATTCCAAAAGGACTTACCTAACGGTCACGTTAGGTCAGACAGAAAGGTGGGTGATGCATGGCAGTTCAGAGATAGTCCAAGATGAGTATAAGTAGGCTCTGGACCAGAAATATTTGAACTTCACAATCACTGAAGTTCTTATCAAAGAACCTTTGTAGACCATTTAATGTAAAGTGCAGCTTCTTTCTGAGCACTTTAGCTCTTTCTTCCCTGTCTGGACACAGGAAATGCACTGGAAATACCCTCTGTCTTAATGAAAGGGCATAACCAACCACCAAACATGCCATTTGTGCCCAAAGATACTGACCTGCTGACATTCACAAGTCCCAAATACAGCCTGGGAAGCAGATGACTGCAGAGGGTCTTTTTGACTTCCTTTCTCCCCACCTAATTAATGTCCCATCTTGTCAGTCATCTGTCTAACCAGCTTGAAATTAGGGCTTCACACAAACTTCTTCCTCAGATTTGATCATTTTTCTTCCTCAGGATGACTTGTAGAAGTCAGGAGAGCCTGTTACTGTAAAGGAGAGGGATCCTCTCCCAGTTGCATTATTTACTAGCCTGAAGCTCCTGGAACCTTGTGGCTTAGTGGTTTAATGGTGGTTGTGCTACATGTGCATGGTGAAATCACTGACTGGGGGCAGGGTGGGGCTGAAAGTTACAATCAGCTAATCATACAGCTGATTCCTATAGTGATCAGTTCCATCTTGAAGCAACCTGGCACACATCAAGAGTCACCTCCTCAGCAATAACTAGTGGGGCTGAAATGAGCTGATACCAAATGGCAGAAGACACTTCTCTACCCTTGTCACTCAGGGAATTAATCCCAAAAGAGGTTTGTTCCAAGGTACTAGCAGCTGATATTTGGATTCTGTGGGCACCCTCCAGGAGTTTCAAATTCAAAGAACCGAACTGAGACAAATAGAGAACAGTAAGCAAAATGAGAGAATTTAAAAAGGATACACTCCTGGCTGGGAAACATAGCTCAGTAAGGCGCTTACTTACAATGTATGAGGTCCTGGGTTTCATCCCTAGCACTGAAGAAATCATGCATGGTGATGATCCCAGAGCTCAGGAGGTAGAGACAGGAGGATCAAGAGTTCAAGGTCATCTTGGTTACATATGGAGTTTGAGGCTAGCCATGCTACATGAGACAGTGTCTTAAAGCAAAGAGAAGAAAGAAAGAAAGAAAGAAAGAAAGAAAGAAAGAAAGAAAGAAAGAGAAAGAGAGAGGGAGGGAGGAAGGAAGGAAGGAAGGAAAAGAAAGAAGAAAGAAAAAGAATTAAAAAGAAAGGATATACTTCTAAGAGAAGAATGGACTTGAGCAAAGAAGAAGCAGCAGCTCATATGGCCACTGCATAAACAGTTGGGCTTTTATGTAACAGAATACAGGCTTTGAGGATCATTCGCATTGCACAATTTTCCTTGAAAGCTCTGCTACATGTAGTCCTACATACAATATTATCTGTTACATGTCTCATTAGCATTTTAAATCACTGCCTGGGAGTGTGTGTTGGTATTATAACGAAGCACAGGTCACCTTCAGACGCTAGAGTGCCTCTACCCTGCACAGTGACCCCTTTGAGGTGAAGGAGGTAGGTTGCAGCTTTCCTCCTTGCCAACTTCTCTTTTTCATTTGCTAATCTTGTAAGGTGTTGTGTAAGGCCTTCTGAACCTCATGTTCTGCCTTACTCCCCTATCTCAAAGGACCATAGACCAGGTGTATATCCTTATTTATCACAATGGTGTCAGAAATAAAAATGAGAGAAGAGAGGGGTAAATTTGTGGAAAGGAGCTGACACAATTACCCTTTCAAAGAGCTTGATTAGGAGATGGGGCTCTGAAGGGGAGAGCAGGCCCTCAGGTACAAAGGGAGGCTGCATTAGGAGAGAGAGCCACTACCACGTATATGTATACCACGTATAACATGGTAGGTATGTGGGGGACTCAGAAGAAATCCCCTAAAGGAGGTTTCTGACTCCTGTAAATTTCAAGATGGGTTGGGCAAGCTTAATACCATGTGATCTAGCCTGGTCTGGCCTGCATGCCAAGGGGCACAGAGGCAGGCATTAGTTAGGACCATAATCTTGGTAGTTAAGAACACTGACTGCTCTTCCAGGGAACCACAGTTCTGTGCCCAGCACCCACATGATGGCTAACAACTATTCATAACTCCAGTTCCAGGGGATCTGACACCCTCTTCTGTCCTCTGTAGATGCACAGGGGCACTTGATGCATGCAGGCAAAACGCTCATGCACAGAAAATAAAAATAAGTATATAAACCAAAAATGAATAAGAAGAAAAAATTTTTAAAGAAATGAAGAGGACCATAAAATTAGCTTAGAATGGCAGAGGAAGGTACTGAGCTTGCTTTCCCATTGAGGCCTGAGTGCTTTGTCACAACAGGTGCTTTTCAGTTCTTGGTCCTAAGGGAAGACTGCAAAAGGGACTTGGTCTGAATTTGGGGAGAAAGAAGAAAGACAGAGACAATAAAAGAGAGGCAGCTAGACGGCCTGTGGGCTACAAGTGGTAAGGAAAGGCTACTAGTTTGTCCTTAATTTGGAATTTCCACAAAGAGTTTTGCTTGTTGTTTTTGTAACTTCCCCGAGATGTGTGATCTTACTGTGTTTCCCAAGCTGCTTTTCTGGGCTCAACAAATCCCAAGTGCTGAGATTAAAAGTGTGTGTCACCATGTCCGGTGGTGGTTGTTTTCTTTTTTTCATTTTTGTGACAATGTCTCACTACAAAGGGCAGGTTGGCCTCAAACTCTTCATTCTCTTACCTGAGCATCTAGGGTGCTAGGATTATAGGCCTTTTCTACTGCTTGCAGCCCCAGGGGGGATTTGTTGTGGTTACAAGTGGCTGTGAGCTGTTCCAAAGTGAGTGCTGGGAATCAAACTTCTGTGTTCTTATCAGCTGAGTTCCCTCTCTTCTTTATTTTTTTAATTTACTCTTTGACAGTTTCATACATGGATAACCTGGTCATCTCCACCCCAACTTCCCCTTCCCACTCCTCCAGACACCCCACAACATCATCCTCCCACATTCATCTCCTTTTCTTTTTTCTTTCTTTCTTTCTTCTAACCTACTTACTGTTGTTGGAATGTTGGCTGATCTTATTGACTTGATCTTGTGCAAGTGACCATAGCAGCAGTGAGTCCATGAAGACATTTCATAGCACTTCACCTCATCTTTCTGCACTTAGCTTCTTTCTGCCTCCTCTTCGGCAGTGTTCCCTGAGTGTTGGGAGGTATGGGTTGATAATACATGTCCCATTTAGGGCTGAGCAGTCAACAGTCACTTATTCTCAGTACTTTGAACAATTATGATTCTCAGTAGTAGCTCACTTCAGAGACAGCTTCTCTGGCCAAAGTTGAGAACTGTACTAATCTACAGGTATAGACAAGTATTTAGAAGGCAGTTTGACAATATATCCATTTAGCAAATCAACAGAGGTAGGTTCCCCACTATGGCCCATGACCATCCACGCTTTTGAGCAGATTTACCATAGTAGGCAAGAGTTCCATCCTGTGGAGCAGGCCTCAGATCCAATCAAAAAGCAAATGGTTATTCCCATGACATTTGTGCCACTATTTCACCAATGGATACATCTTGCATAGCAGGTCAGTATTGTAGCATTCACTACAATACTGTTCACTCTTAGGTAATACCATTGATGAGTTTTCTTCCCCAGAACTCTGCATCGCTCCTTCCATCACTACAAAAGCTGGCTAATAGGGGATAAGTTTTTAGGTCACTTCCAGACTGATTTCTCTGTGTCTTGCAACCAAAGTGTAATTGTTGAAAGGGACTCAATCTCTCACAAGCAGACAGGGCCAATGATGAGTAAGAAAGATGGCACACTTCCTGTCCTCCTTGATCTAAGACAAAAGCCTGGGGGCTTCCCCCAACACCACAGTCAGTGAAACCCCTTTTCCAGCTGACCAGTCCAAACCAGTTTAGATAAGACAGAATAAGATGGATACTTGAATATATCTCATTTAGCTTGGAGCTGTAACCTATCAGCCTTCTCTTCTTTAAGCTGACCTGTCCAAAATTAGGTGAGGAGGACCTTCCCCGTACTACCAAAAACTCCTAAACGTCCCAAGCCATTCTGAGGGCTTTGGATTTTATCAGTCTCTCTTTCAATTTCTCTCTCTCTCTCTCTCTCTCTCTTTCTCTCTCTCTCTCTCTTACTTGTTTCTTTCTGCAGTGTCAGATTTTTCCTTCCTTTTAATTCTTTAACTGGTGAAGAAAATGAACCCTTTCAAGACCCATATACAGTGGCTGTGATTTCCTCAATAGAGTCTTACCATCTAGCTATGGTGGGCAACCACAAGTAGTAGCAATAGCCTGTGTTGTGTCGGGGCAGGGGGCACTCTAGGGCCTTCATGACCAACAACATGTAAGGAGATATCCCATCCTGGCACAGGGATTTTCATTTAATAACCCATGTCTTTGGGGGAAGCACTGTCCCTCATGTAATGTACTTACATTCAAATTTCTTCTTTTAAAATTTTAATCATGTTGTTTAATTAGTTTACAAAGTAGTGAATTCCTATAGGGATTTTTCATGTGTCCTTAATTTCAGTTAATCCATGCCCTACCCTTTCCTATTCCCTGCCCCTCACCCTATCCTCACTTTATCTCCCAGATTGTCCACTCACTTTCTTTCATATCACATGTGAAACTTATAATTTCTTGACTCACTTAAGTGCTGAATCTGGTATGACTTAGCTTGCAGGCCGACGGGCAACAACCAAGCGACCAGCCCACTCTTTTCCAGCTTCTCTGGGTCATATGTTACAGATGGCAAGACACCACCAACAGGGCTAGGGGAAAGGTGAGTTTGGGCCCTTGCTTAGCAGCTTTCTTTGGTCTGAATTTGGGTCACAAGTTCATTCCTGATCCACTACCAGGATGATGAGGAAAGATGCCAGCCTGAGGCTCAAGCGTGGCCTCTCAGTGAAGAGTGAGCAAATCTGCTCTCAAACATATGAACAGAGTGGCAGAGGCGTGTTCCTCGGGGACTTGTCCACAGAGGACAAGATAATAGACTTAAGGCTTGAAAGGCAGCTCTTTCAGCTGTTTGAGCTAATTATGAGGATTCTTGATTATTTTCTCCTGTTTCATCTCACCAGCCCTAGCCTTTCTTTTATGATGCCCTCCTGACACACACATGCCCCTTTTTTGAGACAGAATTCTCATATATCCCAGGCTGACCTCAAACTCACTCTGCAGTCAAAGATGACCTTGAACTTCTGTTCCTCCTGCCTCACATCTCCCAAGTGTTACAGGCTTGCACCACTATGCTGTGTTTGTTCAGAGATGGGGATGCTTTGTGAATGCTAGACAAGCACTCTGCCAACTGAGCTACATCCCCAGACCATAGTTCTTGAATTTTTTTTAAGACAAGATTGAACAGGGATCCTGAATCAACAGACTGTAAGTAATTAAAATTTCTCAAGAATCTCATGTTGGAGGAAAGAAAGGCTAAAAGCTCTGATATTATTGCCTCCCAGGAAGAGATTTCACATAATTCTGATGACCTGTCTCATAGATAAATCAATATATACATATGTTCTGGGTTTTTTTTTGTTTGTTTGTTTGTTTTTTTTTTAGTTTGGGGGCCTGAGCCCAGAATCTCATGCAGTCAGGCTGTCCTTGAACTCTCTATGTAGCTGAGGATAACCTTGACAGCCTTCTGCCCCCATCTCCCAAGTGCTGAGATTACAAGCATGAGCCACCACTGCAGTTTATGTTCAGTATGCTTTGTGCATACTAAGCAAGCCCTCTTCCAACTGAGCTACATCCCCATTTCATTTATTTGTTTTTCAGATAGGGTCTCCAATGCTGCCCAGGTTGATCTTGAGCTCCAGGGTTCAAAGAATCCTCCTGTTTCATTCTCCCAAGTAGCTGAAACTATAGCGCCTAACAGTATGTCCTGCCTTGTATTCATGCCATTTACTACTTTAGTAGTAAATGTGTTGTAGCTCTGTGGTTTTCCCACTCGCCTGCTCTGCATACCATCGCATTGCTCTGGTAGGCAAGGTGGAGGACATGGGGCTATTCTGAAGAAGTCCTGATGCTGTCAGGCAAACCCTATCTCTTCGTCATTGCCTCAGACTCGATAGTTTCCATCTTTAGCATTTATTCAGTGATAGTCATTCGAGTTACTTACTACTTTCCCTGAGAAGTTCAGCCCTGGTACCTGTGGTCAGGTTCTGGGCCAGCTATAAAGTTCTTGACCTCTTAGCCAAAGAGCTAAAATCAGGGTTCACACAGATTTTCAAAAACAGCAAGATAATTTATTTAGAGCAGAGCACTAGCATGGATTACAGAGGAACACACCGTCAAGGTCACGGGACAGCAGGTCACATGAGTGAGAACATCGAAGGACTCCCTTTATCATTCCAAGCTTCCTTTCATGGGGACAAACAGAAGGAGCAGTTGGTTACTAAGGTGCACAGTGAGGGAGGTTCTCTACTCTGATTGATAGATTAGATCATATATTTATTTTTCCTAATGTACATGTCCCTTATAATTCATTTGACTTTCATCATATGCACATCCAATTTTGCCTAGGCATAAGATACTAAATAGGGGATTCTCCCTAAAAGTTCATTTGAAGGACCCAGTTTGCTTTATTGCACATGCACCCAAAACCATTTCAGGCCAAATTGTGTCACCCCTTCTATTCTTCATACCCAGAAGTGTTAGGAACAGACTTGAATAAAAACTGTCTAAATTAATTGTTGCTAGAGGTGGGGAAATTTATACTATTGTTCAGAGATGGGAATGGCTGTAGCCTGATGCAGATGCAGGTGGAGGTTGGGAGGGTTCTGAGGTTTCTAGATGCATTGTTTGGAGAGGGGTGTGTGTACATAGTGTGTGTAAGTGAAGAAGCTAGGCTGCCACATGCCTTATTACAAGAGGAGGTGTGCATGTCTCAAAACCAAAAGGAGTCCCATGCGAAACTAACTCCTGGGCTTGTCTCAGCCTGACCTTCATCTTCCTTCTGGGTTGAAAAAAAGCATCAAGCACTTTTACACTGAGTTGTACCTCTGTTAGAACTAAAATCTGAGGTCCAAGGACACCATCAATACCACACAAAGAGCACGTAGATAGCCGGATATGGGAACACACTCCTTTAATCCCAGCACTTGGGAGTCTGGGAGGCAGAGGCAGGCAGATCTCTGTGAGATCAAGGCCAGCTTGTTTTACATATCAAGGCCAGCTGAGGCTACAGGGAGACCCTGTCTGGAAAAGAGAAAAGGAGGGGAGGGGGAGAGAGAGAGAGAGAGAGAGAGATGGCCTGAGAGATGTCTCAGTGAGAGTAAGAGCACTGACTACTCTTGCAGAGGAACCTGGGTTCAGTTCCCAGCACCCAATGGCTACTAACAACTGTCCATAACTCCAGTTCCAGGGGATCTGACACACTCTTCTGACCTCTGTGGGCATTGCATGACACAGGTGCACTTACACACATGCAGGCAATACACTTATACATATAAAATAAAAATGATAAATATATATATTTTCTAAGACGTGGGAAATGAAAGAAACTTGTCGTGGTTGTCAGGGCAGTTTTTATTTTTGCAAAAGGATATATTGTATCATTTTGGTTCAGCAAGAACCAAGAAGTTTGATAGGTTTTTAATCTCTAAACACAAGAGTACTGTGTCCTTTCTTCACTGGCTGGGGTCCAGCCTCACAGCCTTTCCTGAGTTAGCCAGTTTAAAAGAATCAGGGCACAAAAAGGGGGAAGAGGTTGGCCGAAGATTTGGGAAGGGCCCTGCCACCCCAGGCCTTTAGGTTCCGGGAATGTACCAAGGCCTTTTCCTAAACAAAAGTCTTGGAGAAGAGGGAGTTGTTCTTAAAACATTAGATTTCCTTGTCATGAACCAAAAGTTTTACAGTGTTTGAAAGAAAAGACTAACATTTAGCATTTCTCACCCCATAGGCCCTACTTTTCCTTGCCGCCATCTCCTTTTTCAAAGGATTTTATTTTTCTTATTATTTATTTTATTTTATTTTTTGTTTTTTTTTTTCAAACAGGGTCTCACTGTGTAGTCCTGGCTGACATGTAACACTTTACATAGATCAGGCTGATCTTGAACTTACAGCCTCTGTCTCCCATGTGCTGGGATTAAAGGCATTCACCACAATGCTCAGCTTTGTTTGTTTGTTTGAGACATGGCCTCCCTGTAGCCCCAGCTGGCCTGGAACTTGCTATGTAGACCAGGCTGGCCTGGATCTCATAAAGATCCTCCTGCCTCTGTCTCGAGTGCTGGAACTAAAGGTGTGTACCACCAAGCTCTTTATTTTTTTTATTTATGTGCATGAGTGTTTTGCCTACATGTATGTAAGTGTACCACATGCATGTCTGGTCCTCTTGGAGGCCAGAAGAGGGCTCACATCTCCTGGAACAGGAGTTAAGAATGGGTATTAACAGTCACATGGGTGCTGGGACTGGAACCCCAGTCCTCTAAAAGTAATTCTCTGAGCTATCCCTCCCGCCCCACCCCCACTCACTTTGCATGTCTCCTAGCAGACTGGTCAGGGGAAAAAAGCTAGGTTTCCCTCTCTGAGAAAAGTAACCTTACTGTCCGCAGAGTCCTTGCAACAGCTGTGAGGCATTAACTCTTGGCCTATGGCCCACTGATCTCAGAGAGCCAAGAGAGAAAACACAGCTGACCCCAGCTCTTCCCTTTCCCTGGCACGCTCCCATGGCTCAGTTTTAAGAGTCAGATGTCCAGAAGCTCGGTAAGCCCCACACTGCCAGACAGTTCAAGGATGATGACAGCTTTCAGTATTCCTGGAAGAAAGCCCAGAGCTTCTAAGGTTTCTTCCAGCTCCAGAAGGAACTGTGCCTGGTCTATTTCCAGCAGACCAGAGCAAGCTCACCTCCTTAGACCTTGCAGTGGTGACTGTGTCCTTATTAACCTATTCTTGCTGGCCAAGACCAGCTTTCTCAACTTAACACTGGATGCCTGGCAAAGGATCTGCAGGTGTGATTCCAAGGCGTCGCTCAGCACCCTCCTCCCACCACCTGTCCCTTCAGGTTTGCCAATGCTGGGGAAGGAATGGAAGGCGACAATAGGGAAATGGGTTTTCTCTTCCAGTTTTCTGGGATAACAGTGCAGCGACAACCAGCAATGACAGCCTCCTATCCTCAGGCTCCCCAGGTGCGGTCCAGGGCACCCCACAGCAGTCCCAGAACCTATGTCATGGTTGTTTGCTCAAGTTGTTCATTTTGGGGGTTACCTCCCCATCTACTTTATTCTAGTTTTCTCTTCGGTACCTTTTATTTTTTTGAGACAGGGTCTCCCTGTAGCCCCATCTGGCCTGGAATCTGCTATGCATTCCAGGCTAGCCTCAGTCTCACAGAGATCTGTTTGCCTCTGCCTCCTGAATGCTAGATTAAAGGCATGCCCAGTTCTGTTTTTGTTTGTTTGTTTTTAAGACTGGGTTTCACTCTGTAGGACACAGGCTGACCTTAAACTCATAACAATCCCCCTGCCTCAGCTTCCTGAGTACTGGAATTACAAACTTGTGTCATCATACCCAGCAGTGGGGGGAAGAGGAGGGGTGGTAGTTTTTGTTGTTGCTGGTTCTTTTTTTCCAGTACTGATCAAATCCTGAGCCTTGTGCTTACTGGGAAGTGTAAGAACCGTTATCAGTCTTCAGTCAAACACTATAAAACTTTGGTTTATGATAAGCATTTCAAATCTTTTAATCCTCAACACACACACACACACACACACACACACACATACACACACACCTTGTAAACCTTTTGTTTATACAAAGCACTGGTCTCCGGAGCCTGATGGCCTGGGCAGGCTGAACCCTTCCTACTCTTTTGGCCAACCCTTTCCCTCTTCATTTCCTTTTGGAGGATTCTTTTAAAACTAGCCAATCAAGGAAGACTATGAGGTCAGACCCCAACCTACGGAGAAAAGACACAGTACTCTTGTGTTAGGATAAAAAATCTATCCAACTTCCTGCTTGTGGGGTGGAGGATTGCTTGCTGGAATTCAAATAAGGTAGCAAGCCCTTTTGCAAAAGTAAAAGTTGGCTTGCTGAGTTACTTTCAAGTGTTCTTTGTGTGGTATCTTTGCGGTCTTTACACCTCAGATTTTATTTCCAGCACCAGCCCTGGGGTTACAGGTGAGTGCTGCCTTCTGGCTTTGTGGGTGCTGGGGACCTAGATGTAGAGCCATTTCTCCAGCCCCTGTTCTTAAACTCCTGTGTGTATGTGTGCTGATTAAACCATTTAGAGGCTTGAAGGTTGGGAGAGGCTGAAGAGGTCAATGGGATCCAATATTCTCAGAAAGGCAGATGTCTCCAACCTTGTTGCCAAGAGTGCCACAAGCTCTGTCTTTCTGCTTCAGCCTCCTGAGTGCTGAGATTATAGGAATGGGCCACCATGCCCAAACAAGATTTTTTAATTTTTTTAAAAAACAAAATCTTGTGAGGCTTTGCAAGCTTGACAAGGGGGAAGAATACATATGTTACCTTCACGTACACTAAATGTAGTTATCCTGAAATTTCTGTGGCTGGGGCATCCTCAGAGACCAGTCTAGAAGGAGAGATCTCAGAGATAGCACTGTGACTACATTCTCTAGCTTCTGGGCTGTGGCACGCATCCTTCCCTCTGCCTTAATCTCACTTGTAGAGAATCTAATCATTTTGTGAAACACAGCACCAATCCATAATATCAGTGACATCTTTCTGAATAAACTGAATGAGCAAGTTCCTTCGATATTAGAGAATCACGTGTAGGGCTGAGGATGTGACTCAGATGGTAGAGTGCTCACCTCTAGCTTCAGTCACCATCCTCATACAAAATGAGGGGTAGTGGCACACAGCTGTAATCCTAGCATGTGGGAGGTAGAACATAGGATTGGAAGTTCCATGTTCTCTTCCACTACATAGAGTCTGAGGTCAATCAGAGCCAGTTGACCCCTTGTCCCAAAAGGCATAGGGGAGGAAGTGCTAAAGAGATTAAGAGGATCGGCTGCTTCTGTAGGTTCAGGTTCTCAGGACCCACATGACCATAACTCCAGTTCCAGGGGATTCAATGCTCTCTTCTGGCATTAGGCATTACATGACATGGGTGCACTTACAAACATGCAAACAAAACACTTAAGACACATAAAATAAAAATAAATATTTTTAAAGCCAAAGGGGAACACCCAAAACACATTTTGGGGGGAAAGGTGGTATATTCTTGTGATTTTTATAATCCCAGCATGAGGTGAGGCAGGAGAATGGAGAGTTCAAGACCAACCTGAGATGCAGAAGAAGTTTAAGGAAGCCTAGGTTACCTGCACCATACTGTTTCTAAAACAAAACAAACTGGGCATGGTGGCTCACGCCTTTAATCCCAGCATTCTTAGGCAGGTAGATCTCTGTGAGTTCAAGGCCAGCCTTGGGCTACAGGGTGACACAGTCTTATAAAGACCACGAAAGAAAAAGAAAAAAAAAAGCTCAGGGCAGAGGAGCTATAAAGAGAACATTTATATAGAAAGGAAATGAATGGGGGACTTGTGCTCTCCAACTTTATTTCATTTATTTCATGAATAATACTAGTACAAGTTTACAAAGTTTTGGTTTATATTTTTGGTTGATTTTCTAGCTTTTTTTCCCTTTTTTCTTTCCTTGTTATATTTCTTTAAAATGTAATTCACTTAATTTTGTTGTTATTATTATTATCATTATTATTTGGTTGTTTGAGACAGGGTCTGTCTGTAGCCACAGCCGGGCTGGAACTCACTTTGTAGATCAGGGTGGCTTCAGTCTCACAGAGATCCACCTGCCTCTACCTCCCAAGAGCTGGGATTAAAGTTATGCACCAGCATGCCCGGTAATTTATTTATTTCTATTTCATGTATATGAAGTGCAACTCATGTTGTACAGTGCCTGTGGAGGCCAGAAGATGGCATTGGATCTCCCTGGAACTGGGAACTGAACCCAGGTCTTCTACAAGAACAGTCAGAGCTCTTAACTGCTGAGTCATCTCTTCAGTCCTTTTTTTTTTTGTCTCATTTGACAGCCAAGTTGGCCTCGAACTTTTGTTGACCTGCTTCAGTTTCCAAAGTGATGAGACTATAGGTATGAACTACCACAGGCAAGAAACTTTTTGATGGTAAACTACATACTCAAGTGACATAAAAATTAGTCCACTCGGAGTAATATGGCTTACCTCTACCAGAAACTAATAAGCAGGATGGGTCTCCTTGGTGCATTTATACAGTGCAGGAGACTGAACCCAGATTCAGTAACAGCAAGGCAAGTGTTCCACAACTTTGTGTGTTTGAACTACTCCAAGCCAAGCACACTTGTTTGCAAGATTTATTTACATCGGATAAGCATTGATCATCTCTTTGGAAGTGTCTAAATGGATACAGTAATAGAGGACTCACAGGAGAAAAACACCACCTCCAAAGGAAACTGTAGTTTCTTGGGGCTTGCCTTTTGTGGAGAAGGCCAGACTCAAGTCAACATGGAACAGATAATGTCTACATCACCTGTTGATATCTCTTATGAAACTGTATCTCATTACTACTGGTTGGCAATTCCCTTAGCCCATACAAGGTGTAAATCCACAAGAATGTGTGTAACTGGGGACAGACTCTTCATACTAACTGAAAAGCTCACAGGTTTGGAGCTTTCTTCAGTTCTGGGGATTGAACCAAGGCTCAATGCATACAAGGCAAGCATTCTGCCATTGAGATATATCCCCCACCAGTCATTCATTTATTTATTTTTCCAAATTTTATTATCATTGTGTGTTCACAAGGTTTGTGTATGTGTGTGTATGGTTTCTCACATGCCATAGCTTGTGTGGAGGTCAGAAGACAACTTTGTGGAGTTGGTTCTCTCCTTCCACCTTTACTTGGGTTCTAGGGATCAACCTCAGCTCATCAGTCTTGCGGGGAAAGCACTTTACCTACTGAGTCATCTTGCCAGCCCTGATCCCTACTCATCTATCTAGCTATATATCTACATCTATATCTATATATATCTATATTGATACTGTGTGGGTTGGGTTGGTTGGAAAATGTCCCCCATAGGCTCATGTGTTTGATCACTTGGTCTCCAGCTATTAGTGCTGCTTAGGAAGATTGTGGGGCTTTTAGGAGACAGAGCCTTGCTGGCTAGTTTGACATTCTAATCCTCTTTGATAGCTTTATATGGAGACCTGACTCCAAAAAACAAACAAACAAAAGCCACACTAGGCAGGACTAGGATGTAGTTCACTTGGTAGAGTGCTTGCTTAGCATGCAAAAAGTCCTGGATTCAAATTATAGCACATCTACAATCCCAGTAGCTAAGAGAAGGAGGCCAGAGAATCAGGAGTTCAAGGTCATCCTTGACTACATAACGAATTCAAAGCCAACCTGGCCTAAATGAAAGAAACCCTTTCCCATGATACAACAACAGCAACAAAACAAAACAGATAAAATCTCATAATAATCCTTTGAGGTGAGTATGTCTATAGTGTCTAGTTTACAAATAGTAAGTCTGAGTCAATATCAGATGAACTTGTTCATAAGAATTCAGGGTCAGGGCTGGAATTTGAATCCAGGCTTTTTGTTTCCAGAGTGAGTTGTCTTTTTTTATTTTTGATCTTTTTGAGATAGGGTCTCCATGTAGCCCAGGCTAGCCTGGAACTTGCTATGTAGACCAGGCTGGCCTTGAACTCACAGAGATTCACCTGCCTCTGCTAGGATTAAAGGTGTGTGGTTCCCTCCCTCACCTCACCTCCCCTGGGCCTTTTGAGTGAGATGTCTTGCCAATGATCATATAGTCTTAACCATTCAAGGTGAGAAATGACTGAAACCTGACCATCTGTGTGGTAGATGGTAGAGGAGGGTTTTTTTTGATAAGTAGTCCTGCCAGTCACAGCTGATTAGGATGACAGTTCAGGATTATTTTGAGAGCCTGACCCATCCAGTTCTTGTGCAGTTGTTCTTTCTCAATTATTGTATCTGCCAACTGTGTGTATACCTAGTATGCATTTGGTTTCTGTATTACATGCAGAAAACAAGAAAATAAATGCCAAAATTTTTCCAAATTGATGAGATATACTGCTCCCAGATTTTTCCTCTTGCTCTTAAGTTCATTATATTTTCCTTTGGGGGAGGGGAAAATGTACCTTATACCTCATGAACTGGAGACAAGTGCTCTACCTCTGAGCTACAGCCCCAGCCCCATTCTGTTTATTTTTAAGTCAGGTCTGGATATTGCTTATAGGCATGAAGTGACCTTGGAAGTGATTTTATTTTCAAATTTCAGCATCAGTTAAAAACAATGGTAGCATCTGGGCCCTGCTTTTCAATAAAATGTCTCTGACCAGTTCAAAGAAACATTTGCTTTTGTTTTAATTTTAGAGTGTTTTCAAGTTCAACTTAGTTCCATTATTCACCTCCTGGCAGCTCGATAACCAGGGAGTAATAACTCCCCTATCTGTGGGCTGTTTATTGACTATATAGTATCATCCTGGGAGCAATAGACTAAGGCCTACTTCCAGATGTCATGCTATAAGACGTTCAGCTACAAATACGTTCACTATGTGAAATTTATTTTGATGATTTTAAGTCAGGATTTGGCCTTCTTATTCAGAAGGGAAAAAAAAGCCCTGCAAAGAAACCTGGCCTCTGGCATTCTGCCTCCTGAGATTCTGGTTCTCGGCCATATGACAATAAAATCTACAATTTTTCAGGCAGACAGGGAAGGTTAGACACTGGCAAATGTGGCCCCAGTGCGATAAGCAGGTAGAGTCTGTGAGATTTCACTTTTTAAAGTAGTCACCTCCTATTCTATAAAGCACAGGGTGTCTTTCTTCCTGTTATCTTTTGCTGGGTTCTTTCTAAAAGCTTGGGCATTGAACATTCAGTTACTTCAGGTTTTGTTGCCCACAGGTAACTATGCTCAAAGTCTGCAGTAGTGGATTTTATCATGCTTTCATACATGAATTCTAGGGCAGAAAGGGTTTGCTGGAAAGCTTCACATGATTTAATTTTTTTACTTTTCTTTGGCCTTTTGAAGACAAACATGTTAATAATGCCTTTATACATCAACAGAAAAGCACAACAGTAGCCTGTACATGAGCCACTTTATAAAACTTATTTTTAATTACATGTATGTATGTGTCTGTGCATGTGGGTTTGTGCACGTGAGCACTTGATGTGGGTGCTGTGAATTGAACTCGGGTCCTCTACAAGGTCTCAACTACTGAGCCATCTCTCCAGCATCATTCCTATTTAGTGTTTCTTTTTCACGCTATTTTGAGACCCGTGCCCAGCTAAGTGCTGACCAATGTGCTTAGTGGGCCTATTCAATATTCCTGAACTGTGGATATTCCGCTGAGGTCATCTGGGGCTTCAGGAGAGGAGTGAACAACTGATGCTAGTCGGCACTGCCTGGGCCACTCCTAAAGTTGAGTCTGGATCGGCCTGCTCTCTCCTGCGCATCCGGAGGCCAAGGAGAGTGCAAGCCTCTGCCATCCAGCCAGGCACACTCCCGGTAGGCCTGGTTTTTGCTAAGCTGTCCTTTCAGGAGGCTTTAGGATGCTGCCGCTAGGTCAGGTGAGGTGACGTGAGCGCGGACGCTGGGAGAGAAAAGCCGTTGGCAGCTCTTGAGTTGGATGACAAACGTGGGAAATGGCCTGGGAAGCAGGAGCTGAGCTCCCCAGACGGCCACGCGGGATGGCACTTACCATCTCGCGGACAATGCCGCCGCACGACCCAAACTACACCTCCCGGCATGCTTTGGGCAGCGGCCCAGCCGTGGCGGTCCGCCATGCACTGCGAACACCTGCCTGACAACCTTGCGCGGCCTTCGGTAGGCTCCACGTCCGCAAGGGTACTTCAGTAAGTTCCAGGTCTTCGCGTGTGCGTCTCTGTTTATACCAACTGCCTGGAACTCGACCCTCACTAATGAAAAGCAGCCAATAATCTTAATCAGCGCCAGCCAATAAAGTGCGCGGACTCAGGCCACGTGGGGTGGTGCTCCCAGAGCTCTATGGTTCTCCGCCGATCTCTAGAGGGCGTGTGGTCCTTTGGAGGACTCCCTACATTCTTCCTCCATTACCTCACTGCCTCCGGTGACTGCTGGGATACGGGAGGACTCGGATCCCGACTCGACTCAGTCCTCCAGCCGCCCGGGGAATACCTCTAGTTCTCCCGGGCCGCCGCCGCCCCGCCGCTTCCTCCTCCGCCCGCCCGCCCGCCTCCTTCGCCCCGCCCGGTCCGCGCCGCCTCACGTCTCCGCCTGCATCGGGCCTTTGCTTCTCTCGACAGCCTCCACCCAGGCGCATGGCTCCATGAAGCAGAAGGAAGAGGAGGCAGAGCGCGAGAGGTCCCATTCGTCCCGGCCGCGTCTGGGCCAGGAGAAAAGGTGGGAAAGTCTCGGGGGGCTATGCCGTGCTCTCTTCCTTCCCGGCCTCTGAAGCCAGGCCTCACAGGCCTGCTCAGCGCCCGGGCGGAGGGTGCCCTGGAAAGTGGAGCCCCGGGCCGGCGGAGGGTCCCGGGGCGCCATGGGGGAGGGGCTCCCGGCGGCGGCGGGCGGGCGAGGCCTCCGAGGGGCCGCTTGTCCTGGCCGAGGACGGAAGGGATCGTGAGGCCGGGTGTTGGGGCTCGGGATGTCCACGGTCGTCCCCTGCCCCCGGGCAGAGCGGCCAGGCTGCAGCTGCAACCCCGGTGCCTGTACTCCCTCCAGGAAACAGTCTCCTGTCCGTGGAAAGTTTGGTGGTCTCCGGCGCCGCCTGGTGGCCCCCCACCCTGCGTCCCCTCCCCCGCCCGGCGTCTGGATTCCACCCCCGCGGCTCGGTCCCAGCTGCTCTACCCGTCGCTCTGTCGTCTCCCCAACTCCCCCAGCTCCCCGGACTCTCCTGCCCCACATCCTCCTTCCTTTACCTTTTCACTTTTTCCCTCTGCCTGCTCTGCCTCTTCGCTCCGGCCTCTTTCCTTCTTGTCTAATCCTTTTCTCGCTCAACTCTTCACTCGTGCGCTTTTTCCTCTTCCTCCCCCCCTCCCCCTCCCCGCGTTCCCATTCCATATCCACTCGGAGCCCCTTACTACTATCATCCGTCCATCTTACACTCTGTTTGTGCCTCTCCTCCAGGCTGTGTATTTTGCCCTTCATTCCTTTCCTCCTCCAGCCCCTGACCTGATCTGACTCTGCTCACCCTTATCCCTCTGGGCCTATCCTCTTTCACTGCGCTCTCCCAGGATAGAGTAGGTGGGGCCTGGAGTCTCCTGTTTACACCAGTTCTGTAGTGCTGGGGAAGTGGGGGGAGTTGAAGAGATTGTGAAAAGATTTATGCAAGATCGAGTAAGGATGAATGACTCCACCAACACTTAACTCATCCTGGCATAACAAGATGCTCTGCCCTGAGGGTCCTGGCGTGTTGTCCATTAATTCTTCAGATTTGGGAGTATGTTTGTATTTGAAACTAGTGGAGAGCCTCGAAATGATAGAACCTGGCACGATAGCAAGCTTTGTCCTAGATTCGGGGGAAGGTGTGAGATTAATGTATGTCTCTTGTTCGAGTTCAACACAGCCTTTGATCCCTAGTGTACTCCCTTAGTGATGACTCTCCGGATGAGGTGATTCAGGGCGTCGGACTGCTGTTACTGCCTAATATTTATCCTTAGAAATGTTTTGAAGGGAGTCTATTCTCCAGCTTGTTTTGGTTTTCTCCAGAAATTTCTGTGTTAGGTTGTCATTTATTTTGATACATATGTTTATTTTATTTGGGGAGGAGGGAGCCATGGCATGCATTTGGAGGTCAGAAGACAACAGACAACTTGTAAGAGTTCTCTCCTTCCATCCTGTAGGTCCCAGGAATTGAACTCAGGTTTGGGGTCAAGTGCCTTTATCTGCTTAGCCATCTCCCCTTCCGAAGTTGTAATTTGTCCCTGACCTCTACACTGACTAGACTGCTCACAGCACCTGCATTTCTGTCTTAGGTACTGCAAGAGGGGATGGAATTGGAAGGAAGAAGGTTCATTGCAGAGACAAAATAGCTCCCCTCCTCTAGTGTAGCTGTTTCCCCTGGGAATACGAATTTTCTGCTTTCAGTGAGTATTACCTTGGACATACTTGGAACGGGATTTTGTTGTTTTTGGATTTTAGGCTTGTGTTTGGATTTTAGGATACAGATGTATTTCATCTGTATTTCTCTACCCCAGTAAGGTGGTCCTAATGTTGTTGAAGTTCCCTGTGTTTATTATTATTACATTTATTTGTTGTGTCTGTTCATATGCAAGGGTGCCCCCCACAGTGCAAATGTGGTCAGAGGACAACTTAAAGAAGTCAATTCTTTCTGTCACATGGGTCTTGGGGCTCCAACTCAGGTCTTCAGGCTCGGTGGCATGTGCTTTTACCCACTGAGCCATCTTACTGGCCCTCTAGTTAAATTCCCAGCATTGCAAAAAAAAAACTTAAAAGTGTGAAAGCAAATTTATTTTCCATAAGCTAGATAGAGGGTAGCCATGTGAGACAGAGCGGGCCTTTAGTCCCAGCACTGGGGAAGCTGAGGTAGATGAATCTTCAGTTGACTCTCAGAGTAAAACAAAAAAACATTAGAGTGCTAGATGGCTGTGTAGCATTTTATCTCTTCATTTATACATCTAGGTCTAGTTCCTTGCCCTTTTGGAATTACCCAGTTTTAGTGTTGTTTTGTTTTGGGTTTGTTGTTTGTTTTGAGACAGTCTCATTTTATTGCCATGGAATTTGCTATTTAGAGCAGGCCTGCCTTGAAGTCAGACATGCACCACACCAAGCTTGGATTCTATCTTTACATTATCAAAGAAACCATTCTACTAGGGCTACAGAGATGGCCCAGTGGTTTAAGAGCCATCTTCAACCTGCAGAGGACTTGAGTTTAGTTCCCTGCACCCTCATTGCAGCTAATGATGTAATTTCAGTTCCAGAAGAACCAATGCCCTCTTCTGACCTCTGTGGGCATTGCACTCGTGGGTGCACTTATATGCAGGCAAAGCACTCACACACATAAAATATATATAAGAACATACGCACTCAAAGCCATAAAACATCCTTATTTGCTGTAAGAGTTTTTCAGAGTGTTAAACATCTTATCAGAGCCTCCCAAAATCTCTGTGAGAGAAGCAGGGGCAAAATAACATCATTTTACAAAATGAAAGAACTGAGACTCAGAAAGATGTAGCCTATGTTGTAGGTCACATAGAAAAGGAAAATGAGAGAGGTGGGAAGCACAGACCAAAAGTTTTTTTTATTTTGAGGTTTTCCTGTGGCGCCAGATGGCCTGGAACTCCCACTGTAGACCAAGTTGGCCTTGAACGGAGATCAGCCTGCCTCTGCCTCGAGTGCTGGGATTAAAGTTGTCCACCTCCACACACCTGACTCTTTTTTTGTTTAAATCAAAAGTTTTAACTCCTGCTATCCAGTGTTGTTCTTTAAGCTGATGTGAAAATGGTTTGTGGGGGTTCCTTTAGAGACGGGGTCTCATTACGTAACCCAGGCTGGTCTCAAACTCACAGAGGTTTGCCTTTCTCTGCACCACCATACCTATTCTTTTGTTTTCTGCCATCTCAGAATGAAAACAAATAAGAGAAATTTATTAGAAGCCATTATATTCCTAAGAAGAAAAGCTTCAAGGTCATAAAAATAATAAGCTTAGCTGGGTGTGGTAGTACAGTCCTTTAATCCTAGCACTTGGGAGGCAGAGGCAGGTGGATTCTGTGAGATCACCAGGCCAACTTGGTCTCTAGCAAGTTTCAGGCCAGTGTGGCTACTGGGAGACCTTGTCTCAAAAAGACAAGATATAATAATAATAGTAAATATATGTTAAGTAATAATGTTCTTTAAGACTACAAGGTAGCTATCAATAAGATTGTAATATGGGAAGATCTATTTCTCCAGCAAATTGTAAGAATGCAAAACTGTTTATTTATTTTTATTGTATGTGTATGAGTGTATTGTCTGCATGTATGTAAGTGTTCTGGTGTCATACAGTGCCCTCAGAGTTCAGAAGGTCTCAGATCCCTTGGAATTGGAGTTATGAATGGTTGTTAGCCACCATGTGGATGCTGGGAATTGAATCTGAGTCCTCCACAAGAGCAGTCAGTGCTCTTAATCACTGAACCATCTCTCTAGCCCCAGAACTATATTTTTATAAGAAACTCTTATTAGTAGAGATAGAGGTAGTATTAGAACCAGCAGACACAATAAATGGTAGCTGTGTGCCAAAGGACTACCAGGTTCCACTCAAGTATTCCTCATTGAAGACTCACAGATAGCCCTATGTGCTGGTACTCTAACAGAAATGTTACAGCTTGCCTGAGTTTGCACTCAGACTTTGCACCTCTGAGTTGGGATTTGAACCAGAGTTGACAGTTAAATTGTTGCTTCAAAGCAAAGGCTCTGTCTTCTAAAGGTAGAAGCTCTGTTTGTTTTCAAATGGATATAGTAGACTTGGAAAGAGACACACAGGGAGAAAGGAAGCCCCTTTGTCCAACTGCAGCAGTCAGGGTGGCCTTGGAGTTCTTTTCTTTATACTGACCCTGATGCCTTCTTTATAAATAAGCAGTGATCTGTGAAAAATAATTTATATTAATCCTAGAAACCATAAATTGCCATCCAGGCAAATAAAACACTCCAGTGGATCACTCTTGGAATGTCTTGTTTAAAATTTTTTTTCAAGTGCAGCTTAGGTTGTATCATTTTTCTCAAAGGAAGCCTTGAGTCATCTAATGTTCAGTGGCACCTGTGACCAGGTCCAGCACTGAACTCTTTACTATTGTAATTCAGCAAATATGAGAGTTCTTAGTATAATTGGACCAAGAAGTGAATTGACATGGTGGTTGGCTTAATTTTTAGAACAAAGAATCCAAATTGTCCATTTTTTTAAAAAGTTTGTGTGTAGGCACATTGTGTGTGGATGTGGACACGTGTGGAAGCCAGAAATTAATGTCAGGATGTCTTCCTTGGGCGTGGAGACCTTATCTTTTTTGAAATAGTCACTCACTGAACCTGAAGTTCACCCATTCAACTAGGCTAGCAGGCCAGCAAGTTCCCATCTCCCCTTTCCCTGCATTGGGATTACAGGCACACATCAACACATTTAATTCTTCTTGTTTTTTTATTTTTTTGAGACAGGTCTCACCATGTAGCCCCAGCTGGCCTAGAACTCACTTCATAGATCAGGGTGGCCTCAAACTCACAGAAATCCTGGGTGCTGAAACTAAAGATTTGTACCACCAGGCTCAGCCCCCTTTAGGAACTTTTGCTGGTCTCTCACTCTACCCAGACTGCCCTGGAATTCATGGGTAATCTTCATGCCTCAGCCTCCTCTAAGTGCTAAGATTACAAACATGAGCCATCATACCTGGCTCACATTCTGTGTTTGCTGTGAATAATTTTCTTTAATTTTTAAAAATTTATTTTTTTGTGTGTGTTTTGCCTGCATGTATCTAAGTGTACTTGTGCATGCAATGCCCATTGGGGCTAAAAAAGGGCATCAGATCCCCTGGAATATTGAGTCCAAGGGTGCATTTCAGTCACCTTTAGATTGCTGATACTTTCCATTTAGTACACTGGAACCAAGGAGTTGCAGGTTGTACTGAATTTGTTTGAGAAGGCAAACTTGAATAAGATCACTAAGAGTTCTGTAACTTTATTCGTAACAGGGAGCAATTTTGTTGTTCTGCACAACATATGTTGTAGAATATCACCTTAGATACTGTGAAAGACAAAAGGGCAGTTGCCACCTGGCCTCTCAAACCCAGGGTCAAGCTGAGTTTGAGGCAGTCTATAGTACCCAGCAAGCACTGTTCAGTTTCTCTATGTAGCGTGGTGAGTGGAGGGGTCACTGAGGGGGCCTTTATTGTGAACTGTGTTGAAGCTCAGGACCACTGAGCATTATATGAGTGTTAAGAAGCCCTCCAGGGAAGCTGAGGCTGCAGCAGCATGCTGAGGATATGACCTTGAACACTTGAACACTGGGAGCAGGCCTGACTTTACTTGATACTTGCAAGGTTAAGAGGTCTTGAAAGGTGAAACAGTAGTTCTTGTTACTTCCCCCAGCTTTGTGTTGGAAGTGTGGGAATTGTCTCCATCTGGTGGATTTCAGTATTAACTACTGTGTTCCCATTGATATGGCTAAGTGAAAGCTGTTTAGAAAAAGATTACTGATGCTGACTTTTGAACCTGGCCCATGAGGGCCCATGAGCAAGGCATTAACCAAAGCTTCTAAGGGTCACAGTAATGTGTTCTTTGATCAAGGGACAGTTTCTGCACTTGAGGCCATGTCCTGCACTGTAACTTGTGCTTGCTGTCATTGTTCCATTATGGGCTAATTATTTTGAAGCTTGGGGAGGAAAACAAATTCACACATAGTTTTAGAAGAGATTTAGTTTTAGAGAATACGTTATTACGTAAGGATTTTGTTTGCAGGTTTTGCTGCTAGGGATGGATGCCAGATAGGCACTCTGCCTGAAGTGTCTTAAGTGGTACCCAGAATCTTCCAATCAAGCTGTAGGAGAAATGTTTGTGTCTCTTGTTCAGGATGGCCCTGGGAGCTGATTCTGATGACATGCCTGCTGCCCTGGTGGAGTGGGAATAGAAGTCTCAATCTAAAGGTGTTTTTGTTTTGCTTTTTAAAAAGGGATGGGTGTGTGTGTGTGTGTGTGTGTGTGTGTGTGTGTGTGTGTGTGTGTGTGTAAGAGAGAGAGAAAGAGAGAGAGAGTGTGCAGGTGCCTTCAAAGGCCAGAAGAGGGCATGAGGTCTCCCAGAGCTTAAATTACAGGCCATTGTTAACTGATGTGTACTAGGAATTGAACTTGGATCCTCTGCAAGAGCAGTAGAGGCCCTCAACCACTGAACCATTTCTCCAGCCCCTAAATATACAGTATAATTTTTTGTTTGGTTGGATTTTGGGCTTTTGAGTCTGGGTCTCACTGTGTAACCCTGACTGGCCTGGAACTTGGTATGTGAACTGAACTGGCCTCTCACTCACAGAAATCTTCGTGCCTCTGCCTCCCAAGTGCTGGGACTACAGGCATGTATCACTACTATGCCCAGCTCTGTGTGTGTGTGTGTGTGTGTGTGTGTGTGTGTGTGTGTGTGTGTGTGTGTTTTAAGGAATGCCTTCTTGTTTTGGGGGTGTTAGGCATTTGAACATAAGACCCTTTCATGTTAGACAAGTGTTCTACCACTGTGTTACACTCCTATCCCAAGCAAGGCCTTCTAATACATACATGTGTATTATTATATTTTTTCTTTGCTTTTTGAGACTCTTTGTAGCCGCAGCTGGCCTGGAACTCACTATGTATATCATTCCTGGCTGGCCTTGGCCTCCCAAGTACTTAGATTAAAGGTGTGTGCTGAACCATCTCACCAGTTCTTGTTTTGTTTTATCTGACCAAGAACTCACAGAATTTTCTGCCTCTGCCTCCTGAGTGCTGGGATCAAAGGTGTGCCCCCCTACACCTGGCCCTGGTAGCATTTCTAAGGAGGATATTCTTTTCCTCTTAGCAGTGTAAGACAATGATTTTCATGTTGAGAAACAGTCTAGTCATTGACATTTTTATTATATCAAGTGCATAAGGCTTCCTCAGAAAGAAGCCCCTTTTCGCCAGACATTGAATTGTATAAACTGTTATTACTTGGATACATACAATTTTGATCTCATCCAGAATTGTCCTAAATGTAAATTTTGTCATGGATCAGCATGTGTAAAGAACATATATAATATTTATCTTATTCAACCTAAATTAGCAAATTCTGCATAAATAATGACATGACAAATGGTTATACAGCCATCTGATTAACTTAAAAAGGTTGTTTTTTGGGGGGTTGGTTTTTGGGGGTATGGTTGTTTTGTTGTTGATTTGAGGCAAGGTCTCACTGATTAGCCTTGGTTTATAGAGAAGGCTGGCCTCAAACTCAGATCGGTAGGCCTGTATCTGTACACCTGGTAACTTAAAAGTTTTAAGGCTTAGATCCAAAATGTATAGAGAAGTGCCTGTGTGTGTAAAGAAGACAGTTATGGCTGGGGAGCCCATGCTATTTTGGAGGTTGAGGCAAGAGAATCAGTTGAGCCCTGGAGTTTAGGGTCATCCTGGGCAATTTAGTGAAATGTTGGCTTTTTTTGTTTGTTTTTGTGTTTATGTTTTAAAATAAAAGATGAGTCAGGCCTGCTTGGAAGGCAGAGGCAGGAGGATCTCTTAAATCCCAGTCCAGTGTTACACAGTGAGGCCTTGTCTCAAAGAAAACAAAATTACATGCTGCATGTCCACATCACAGGGAAAATTTTAAGTAAGGTATATTGGGATATGTATATCCAGAACAGTAACAGAGATAATGACTTGAGGAAGAAGAACTAAGTATTGCCTCAGTGGTACGAATCTGTAATCCCAGGCCTTGGAAGTTAGAGACAGGAGGATCAAGAGTTCAGGGTCATCTTTGGACAGCCTGGCCTAAAAGAGAAAAGTCAAAGAAAGAAAACCAAAAAACTTGGAAGTATGATTTTCTCAAGTCAATTAAGTTTTTGAACTTTGGTATTATTGAAATAACTTTTATGTTTTCCTTATTCTCTTGAGTGTTGGAGCTTTCCAGAAAGGACTTGGGCTTTAGTACAGACTAGAGTGAGCTTAGAGGAGAACCAAAGAAAATGAGAAGGAGTTGGGAAAGACAGGTGGAATCTGCATGTTCTAGAATGTACCCTTAGAATGACAACTAACCATTTTTTATTTTTACTCCTGGAGAAGCTGATAGGCTGAAAGGATGTGGTTAAAAGGAAAAGCCTGAAAAATCCTTTAGAGTTATTTAAAAATAGAGTAGTTCCTATTGGGTAAAGCACATGCCTTGCAAGCTCAAGGACCTGGGTTCATTTATTCCCTGTTAAAAGCCAGGAATGATAGATGGCACAGGATTGTGATCCCAACACCAGGGAGACAGGAACAGTAAAACCTCTGGGGCTGGATAGCCAGCCATTCTAGCCTAATTGGTGAGCTCCACAGGATGACACCCAGTGTTGTCCTCTAGTCTCCACACATACACACAAAGTTTAAAAAGAAAAAAGCCAGGTGTAGTGGCATATACCTTTAATCCCAAAACTCAGAAAGCAGAGGCAGGTGGATGAGAACAGCCTGGTCTACAAAGCCAGCTCTAGGACTTCTACAAGGAGACCCTGTCTCAAAGAACAAACAAACAAATAAGTAGTTGATTAATTAAATTGATCAATTAAATAGAATGAAAATGATGATTGAGCCAGGTTTAGTGAGTACCAGACCAGCTGGGACTATAAGGATACCCTGTCCAAAAAAATCGATTCATCAGTTGATTGAAAGATTGGATGGATGGATGGATGGATGGATGGACAGATAGATAGATTCCTCCTGGTATAGTGGTGCATGCCTTTAATCCTAACACGCGGGAGGCAGAGGCAGGCAGATTTTTGTGAGTTTGAGGTCAGTCTGGTCTACATGTTGAGTTGCAGGCCAGCTGGGACTACAGAGTGACCCTGTCTCGAAAGAAACAAGCAAATAAACAAAAAGGATTCATTCTGGACCTCCTAAAATAGATAGAAAAAGCCACTCGAATCTGACATGTCAAAGACAGTCTTCTAGTTCATCTTATCCATGGTGGATTTAAACTTTGTGGAAGCCCTTTTGAAAAAGATTAAAGGTCTCTGATCTAGAACTTTAGGTCTCTTGTACCTTTTTGACCACATGACCTGGCAAGGGGTGGTTGGGTGGGTGGTGGGTTGGTTGGTTGTTTGAGACAGAATCTCCCTGTAGCTTCAGCTGGATTGAAACTCTATGTAGACTAGGTTGACCTTGATTTCCCATGTGCTGAGATTAAAGATAAACACCATCACACCCAGCTCCGATCAAGAAAACTTGACAGTATTTTTAAGTTTTTCTTTTATTTTGGGAGACAAGGCCCTGCTATTTTGAATTGGTTGGCTTGGAATTCACCATGTAGAGTGGGCTAGCCTCAAATTCAGATCTTACTGCTTCTGCCTCCTTAATACTGGGCTTAACGTTGCTACTGTGCCTATCTCTTTAAAAAAAAGCATTTATTTATTTATTTATATTTTTGTAAGACAGTGTTTCCCTGTGGCCCTAGCTGGACTGGAACTCGCTATGTAGACCAGTTTGGCCTTGAACTCAGAGAGATCTGCCTGCCACTGTCTCCTGAGTGCTGGGATGAAAGGTATGAAAACATGCCCACACACACATGTGAAGGTCAGAGGACAACTTGGTAGAGTCAACTCTCTCCACTGTGTGGAGCCTGGGGGTCAAACTTTGATCTTCACGATTGGCAGCAGGTGCCTTTATCCACAGAGCCATCTCACTGATCCTTAAGAGCTCATACTCGATCCATGTAAATATTTTCTTCTTGATTTGTTGCTTTCTCCTTAATAGTTCAAATATGTTCTTACCTATTCTCTTTTGGGTTAGGGTTCTGCAGCATTCCAGACCACAAGCACCAAATCAGGATGGGAAAAAGACGTTGTGTTCCTCCACTTGAGCCTAAGTTGGCCGCAGGCTGTTGTGGGGTCAAGAAGCCCAAATTATCTGGAAGTGGAACACACAGTCACGGGAACCAGTCCACAACTGTCCCCGGCTCTAGTTCAGGACCTCTTCAAAACCACCAGCATGTGGACAGCAACAGTGGACGGGAGAATGTATCGGACTTAACTCTTGGACCTGGAAACTCTCCCATCACACGAATGAATCCTGCATCCGGAGCGCTGAGCCCTCTTCCCCGGCCCAATGGAACTGCCAACACCACTAAGAATCTGGTGGTGACCGCAGAGATGTGCTGCTACTGCTTTGATGTACTCTACTGTCACCTCTACGGCTTCCCACAGCCACGACTTCCTAGATTCACCAATGACCCCTAGTGAGTAAATCAGGCACAGGACAGTGAGGAGGGCATGGTGGCCCTCTTTCTGAAGTCTCTACAGATATCTAAAGTGTTGACATAATTGAAGCACAGTGCAATGGGAAGAGAGATGTACGAAATACTCAGATAGTACTTAGAACATTTAGGTTGCATGCCAGACTGGAGTCTAAGAGTAAGAGCTTATGTTCATTGGGAACTGGTTGTTTATTTGTTTTGTTTTGTTTTGTTTTTTGTCTTGTTTGGAACTTGCTGTGTAGATAAGGCTGGCTTCCACCTCACAGAGATCTGCCTGCCTCTACCTCCCAAGTGCAGGGATTAAATGTGTACTCTACCACACCCAACAGGAACTGGTGCTTTTAATGAGGGTCATCTCCACTGTGTTCACTTACAGTCTCCTGGTAATCCCAGAGGGCAACTGACACCCCAAAAAGTCAGAATCAGAGCCAAGCATAGTGGCTCTCATCTAAAATCTTAGTACTTGGGTGATTGAAGGCAGCCCTGGGTTTCAACATTTTGATCCTGGCTCAACCAGAAAGAAAGTTAGAAGCAGATTTACTTTTTTTTTTTTTTTTTACTTTTTTATTACTTTATGTGTATGAATATTATGCCTGCATGTGTGTAAGTGCACCCATGTTCTGCCCGTAGAGGACAGAAGAGAGTGTCAGATCTGGAACTGGAGCTATGGACAGTTGTTAGCTTCCATGTGGGTTTGAACCTGACATGGCAAGAATAGCCATTGTTCTTAACCACTGAGCCATCTCTCTAGCCTAGCTTTTTATATTTCTGGACTCTGTTGTTTGTCCTAAGACCTCTAAAGGTGTCCCTGGTGTCCTTAAGCAATTTTTTTTCTTTTTCCATTTCATGTATGTGCTTGTATGTCTCGGGGAGGGGAGTCCATGTGTGTGCTTATGTGTGTGGAGACCCAAAGTTGATGTTGGGAATAATCTTCAAATGCTCCTCCGCCTTGTTTCATTGAGGCAGGGTCTCAATCATACCCAGAGCCGGTGGTATGGTTAGTCTCACTAGCCAGCTTGGGATAAGAAATCTCCTCTTCTGAGACTGGAATATCAAATGGGCTGTCAGACCACTTGCATTTATGTGGATTCTTGGGGGTCTAAATTGTTTTCCCACACTTGCACAGCAAGCACTTTAACCACATGATCTTCCTAACCCATTAAGCAGTAAATCGTAAGTTAAAGTGAAGAAGAAGGCACGGCAGTAGTTTTTTCCCTCAAGTTGAGAGCAGCTTTGTATTGACTTTGAAGAGTGTTGTTGCTTTTGGGGTTTTTTTGGGGGAGGGATATTTTGGTAGTATTCATTGATCTAAGGTTATTCCTCAGCTATTGATGCTGTACTGAGGACTCTGTAGAGCCCTGGGCAAAGGGTTGGAGTATAAAGAAAAGTCTTTGTTTCTGGGATACTCATCCTTGAGTTGGGAAACCATATACACATACAGAGCTAAATAGTAGTAGAAAGAAAGTTACCCCAGAACATGAGTGCAATGAAGAGATGTGAAGGAAAAGTGAGCTGGTTTCTTGAGGTGATGTGCTGTGACCAGAACACTCCCCAAATGTTGGATTCAAGGCCTTGAGTTTCCAACCTATAGGGAGTAGAGCTCTTTGAGTTTCTTTAGTAGGTTTGGGACAGTAGCTTTGACTGGTGCTGGACAAGTGTGTTATTAGAAGGAAATGAAGGGAGATAAAAAATATGTTTACTGGGAGCCTTTGCAACGATAATCAGAGATGTAGGTAGGGCTAGGGAGATGACTTAGTGAGTAAAGCATTTGCCAGAAAAATATGAGGACCTAAGTTCAGATGCCCAGAACTCACATAAGCCCGACATGGGGATGGGGTGAGGGGCCTGGGATGATGGCTCAGTGATAAAGAGTACTGGCTGCTCTTGCAGAGGACTTGAGTTCATTTCCCAGCATCCATGTGGTGGCTGGTAAACATCAGTAACTCCAGTTCCAGGGGATTCCATTCCCTCTTCTGGCCTGTGTGCACTTACATGAAGGCAAAACACTCATGCACATAAAATATTAATTGATTAATTAAATAGCACTTCCTTGAGAATAAAAAGGCAGATATGGTAGCACACATCTGTAATCTCAGGATTCCTAAAGCAATATGAGAGGCAGAAACAAGACAGCTAGCCTAGACTAGACTGTGTAGCAATGAACAAGAAACCAGTTTAAATACTGAGTGTTGAAGACCAATACCTGTGGCTGCCTTCTGACCTCCACACATGTGCCAAAAATGCTTTCCAGAAATGGCATTTTTCTCTTCTGAAAATTTATGAGCAGGAACTATTTGTAATTTACCAGGAGTAGTTATAATTATGGGAACAATGACTGAAGTCTTGTAGAGAGGGAGTGAGGTGCTGGCACGATGTGTCATCATGAAAAAGCCCATACATGCTATCTGAATGAGAGGGAGCCTAGGAAAGGCTACCCAAAGAGCTTTTCCTGTTGTCTCATATCTCCTGTGTTTCTAGCCAGGGCTGAGCAACTTGCAGAAAGGCAGAATTCTTCAGATAGCTAGTAATCCAAAAAGTCCTTGGGCAGTAACAGAAAAGAATAGAAATATATCCATAATTAATTTGGGGCTGGAGAATTTTTATGTTTTGCTTTTTTTAGTCCACTCTTTGTGACCTGGAAGACAGGGCGGGACAAACGGCTTCGTGGCTGCATTGGGACCTTCTCAGCCATGAATCTTCATTCAGGACTCAGGGAATACACGTTAACCAGGTAATAACATGAACATGGAAAGTTGTCCTTAAATTAACTAGAATTGGAAACAGCTGCCTAGCCTCATTTCTTCTAAATGATTAATAAACTGTGAGCATTCTCTTTTGCTACTCAGGAGATATAAGAACTTTAATCTGGTGAATTACCAATCCATTCCTGCGTAAATAGTTAGTACTCTCGCATTAGTGTTGGTGGCTGGGAGATACTGTCTGAGCATCTCAGGGTTCAACTATGTGGGTGCTGTGGCACCCAGTATTGACTCCTAACTGGAGGCAGCCTTACTTATGTTTTCTGTCCCCTTCTAGTGCACTTAAGGACAGCAGATTTCCCCCCTTGACTCGAGAGGAGCTGCCTAAACTTTTCTGCTCTGTCTCCCTCCTTACTAACTTTGAAGATGCCAGTGATTATCTGGACTGGGAGGTGAGAACAGCCGCATTTGGAACTCTGCATCTCTCGTTGCATTTGGGTTCGGGTTAGTACATGGTAATGTATCTCCTTCATTGAAAGAGGGCCTAAGAATATGAAAGCTGATTTTGGAACCAATTGTGGGCCACATACAAGACAGAAAAGATGCTCCTTGATCAGGAGTATGAGGAAATGTAGATGTCAAAGCTCTCTGCTCTCTTTCCTTCCCAGTCTACTTTGTTCTGTATTCAATAAGATCTTTGTGATCCTTCTGCCATGTCTAGTTAAGAAATAACTTTAATTTTAGAACTCGGGAGGCAGGGGCAGGTGGACTTCTGTAAGATCAAGGCCAGCTTGTTCTACCTAACGAGTTCCAGGCTAACTGGGGCTACAGGGAGTCCTGTCTCAAACAAACAATTGATGGCTGGACCTAGTGGTGCACACCTTAAATCCCAGCACACAGGTGGCAGAGGTAGGCAGATCTCTGAGTTCAAGAGTATCCTGGTCTACATCCAGAGTCCCAAGCCAGCCAGTGCTACATAATGAGATACCTGTCTTTTAAGAGAGAGGGAAGGAAGGAAAGGAAGGAAGGAAGGAAGGACCTTTTAGCAAGTCCCTGGAGAAAACTTTTTAATGGGAATCAAATGGAACCAGCACACGGCAGCCCACTCATGTAATCCTGTAGAATGAGAATTGCAAGTTCCAGACTAGTTTGGGCTGCATTAAAAAAAAAAAAAAAGAAAGAAAGAAAGAAAAATTCCCAAAAGCAAACACAAATAAAGGGCGGTGGGGAATCACATTTGAAGAAGTATGAACTCATAAACCTTCTGACATGTTCTTATAGTGGAATAAGCTAAAAGTAAAATGTTTAAAATGTAAAAAGTAAAACTTTTTGGGTAAGCTGTTTAAAAACAAGCTGCACATTATCAGGGAGGGCAGCTGGTATGTGCATCTGACCTTTCCCTAAAACTGAAGTCTTTTGGCCTTTATGTTTAAAAGTTAGTTATCATATGGGAAACATATTTTTTTCCTTTTCCCAGGCCTGGGTCAAGCAGCTCACAAGACAGTTCCATTTATATGTGAGTGACTTAAGTTTCATTAAATAAGTAAATACTATTTACTTGGTTGTGTTTTTCTGCAGGTAGGGGTCCATGGGATTCGGATTGAATTCATCAATGAAAAAGGTGTCAAACGCACAGCCACATACTTACCTGAGGTTGCTAAGGAACAAGGTGAGCTGGACAAATGGGCACTCAGAACTGTACCTCTCACAGCCATGCCAGTGTAAGCGCAGGAAAGAGAAGTGTTCAGCCACCAAGAGTAAATGCCTTTCTTCCTTTTAATTCCTGTCAGATTCCTATAGGACAAAGGCAAACTCCCCAAAAGACATAGAAACTGGGCAAAGAAAAGGAGAAATACCTTCTATACCTGCTTGTTTGTTTTGAATGCTTTCTTTCAATGAATAGCTCTAGTTCTTTGCCCCACTATTTCAGTTGTTGTCATAACAAAATCTCAGCAACCAGCTTGACCATATTGTAGTGTTTGTTATGAAGCAATATCCTATTAAACTTTTAACCACAGTGTTACACTTGGCAAAGGACAAATGTCCTCCCTCAGTAGTTAATGGGGACAGTAAAGGTAGGAAGTGGGTTGGGCAGATTTTCTCTTTGAAAGAATATCTAGAATTCCTTTAACTGTTACTTGTGCTTTCTGTGATATGTAACCCCATTTTCTTTCTTTCTTGGAATTAGTCTGTTTTTGAAAATAATATGTGAAACACAGTAATTGTTGGGTGTGAACCTGGAATAGAGAAAAATATCCAGTTAAGTATATTAATGAACTACTTATGTGGAAAGGGATTGCCTTGTTGGTTTCCATTGTGGTTGTGTTTAAATTTGTTCAAAGGTAGTGTGAATGTAACATATAAAGGATGCATTTTTAGACATTTCTATCAGGTCGTATAAATCTAACATTGTCCTGTTCAAGAAGAAATACCAAAAGTATTTTTGAGTGGTTAGATGTGTTTTAACACATTTGACATTTGAAAGTTGGGAAAATTCAAAATTGAGAACTCCTGTGGTAGTTTGAAGGGGTTCTTTGTTTTCTCAACTTGATATGTACCTGATTTTATCTCTTAAAATGTGTAAATTTTAGGGGCTGGAGAAGGTGGTTCAGTGGTTAAGAGCATGTACTGTTCTTGCAGAGGACTCAGCACTCACCTTGGGCAGCTTTCAACTTCCTGTAACACCAGCTCTGGGGCCTCTGTGAACACCTGCACTCAGGTTCATGTACCCACACACAAACGTATACACATAATTAAAAATGACAAAGAGAGGCTGGAAAGATGACTCTGCAGTTAGAGAACACTGACTGCTTTTGCAGAGGAGTCAGGTTTGATTCTCAGCACTCATATGGCGGTTAACAACCATCCATAACTCTAGTTCCAGGGGAGTCTAACTTCCTTTTCTGACTTCACATTGCATGATACAAGTGCACTTACACACATGTAGGCAGTACACTAATACCCATAAAAAATAAAAGTGATAAAATAAAAACAATAAAGATTGCTGATCATGGTGGTACACAACTTTAATCCCCTCATTCAAGAGGCAGAGGCAGGTGGATCTTTGAGTTCAAGCCAACCGAGAGAATTTCAGTGCAACCCGGGCTGCATAATAAGATCCTGTCTTTAAAAAAAAAAAAAAATTGGGCTGGAGATACTAAGCCGGAGTTAAGAGTAGTTGCAGAGAACCTGGATTTGGTTCCCAGCACCCACTTGGCAGCTAACAACTGTCTATCCAATGCCCTCTTCTGATTTCTGTTGGCATTGCACAACTGGGTGCACTTATACATGTGGACAAAACTCATATCAATAAAAATAAGTAAATTTTAAAATTTTTTATTAAAGAAATGTGTAAAATTAAGCAGGGTCTGGTAGTGAGTTCTTATCCCAACGTGGAGGCTAGATGGAAGGATTTCCTTGAGTTTGAGACAGGCTTGAACTATGTACATAGCAAGATTCTGTTTTAAATAGGGTGGGGAGGGGCAGAGACTGGAGAAATGGCTTAGTGGTTAAGAGCATATACTGTTCTTGCTGAGGATCCAAATACAATTAAGGCAGTTTATAGTTGCCTGTAATTCCATGTCTACAGGCGCTGCCTTCACATGAATATACCCACACTCAGACACACAAATACACATAAGTTAAAAAATAATAATAATTTTTTTTTTTTTTTTTTTAAAGATACTGTGGAGCTGGAGAAATAATTCAGTGGTTAAAAGTGCTGCCTGCTCTTGCAGATGACTCCAGTTCCTGGCCCCCAAAGGGCATTTAACAACTGTCTGTAGTTCCAGTTCCAGGGGATCCAACACCCTCTTCTGACCTGTGGGCATTTTCACCACATCTGCACTTATATACATGCAGATAATACATTCACACATGTGAAATAAAAATAATAAATTATTTTGATAAAGAGAAAGATCTTTGGGACTGGAGAGGTCACTCAGTGGTTAAGAACAATAGCTGCTCTTGCAGAGAACCTGGGTTCAGTTTCCAGCATGTACATGGTAGCATGTACATGGTAGCTAAAACTGTCTGTACCCCAGCTCCCAGGAGTCATGGATATACACTCAGACTGAAGTAAGAATGCACAAGAATGTAAAGGCCAAGAATTTAAATTCCCCTTTTGTAGCTGGAGAGAAGCTCAGTGGTTAAGAGTCTTGCTTCTTCCGGAGGACACAAGTTCAGTTTGCAGCAACTACTCATCTGTGACTCTAGCTCTAGGAATTCTGATGCCCTCCATGTGCACCTTCACTCACAGGCACATACCTCTGCAAAGATACACAGCAAATACATACATAATTAAAACTAATCTTTAAAAATGTTTTTGTTTCTAGATCCAGGGGACCTCTCTCTTCTGTCATCGATAAATACCTACACCTACAGACAAGAAGCCACATACACATCCACATAAATTTAAACCAGTTTCTTTAAAACTTAAAAAATAAGTCAGCTGTGGTTGGCACATGCCTTTATTTAATCCCAGCAATTGGGAAGCAGCAGCAGACTGATCTCTTTGAGATCAAGGCCAGCCTGGTGTACATAGCGCATTCCAGGGCAGCTGGGAGGATACCCTGTCTCAAAACACACACACACACACAAACACATCTTAGAATAAAAATAAATTTTCCTCTTTCTGCAGTGGCAGATGCTAAAGTCCAACTTAGGCAACAGAGTGAAATCCTGTCTTCCCATAAGTGCTGTTCTGGGGACCAGCATGAGGCCAGTAGACCAATGGGACCATATTTGTCACTTGATAATAATACTGGGGTAAAATCTGATAAGAACCATTCAGGAACAGGTTGCCTGGGGATAGTGTTAAGGCATGTAGTGGGTTATAATGTCATGTCACAGAGTCTCTGCTGGACTATCAGTGAGGCAGATGGGCTTCTGGTATGTGGGGCATGGCCCAGGGCTCCTTTGCCCAGCACATTTGGCTGTTTCTCGAATCCCATTTGTCTTCCTGCACTGGTCATATTGGAACTTGTTTCCCTCCAGTTTGATTATCTGCTGACCTTATTGTGGCCTCTGTTCTCCTCAGACTGGGATCAGATCCAGACAATAGACTCCTTGCTCAGAAAAGGTGGCTTTAAGGCTCCAATTACCAGTGAATTCAGAAAATCGATCAAACTTACCAGGTAAGCCTCTGTCTCATTCTCCTTGTTACTTTTCCTTTGGTGGGGGGTTGGATAGACAATATTTTTAATGGGAAGAGGAAGAAAATAGTCTGTCTGCCCCTAAGCCAAAGAAATACGTACGATATTGAGGGAGATTCTAGTGAAGCAGTGACACAGAGGTGGAGACTCAAGTGTCCTGTGTCTCCGCAGCTAGGCTGACAGGGTTGGGGTAGGACCAGGCCTGCCAAGCTAGGCAAGGGTGGCTGGCCTGTTGTACTCGTGTTTGGGAGGCTGAGGGGCAGGTTGAAGTTAGGAGGTAAGACTCCAGGGATGTTAATCTGGGGTCAGTTGAGGTATTGTTTCCTAACCACAGTGCAGTCAGGTGGCAGGGATGCTAGAGAGTCAAGACTTGTACTTATAAGTTGAAAGGATCTCATTTGAGAGACAGTACTTCTAAGGATTTGACTAGTTTATAGAATACATACTGACATGGGTTTCTATCCCAGCTCACCATTTACTAGCCGTGTGACTTGGGCCAGTTATTCCACCTCCCTGAATTATATCCTGTGTGAAAGACAGGAGTGCTAATTCCCTCAGGTTTTAGGACATGGTAAGGTAAGGAATAGTTTCCAGCCCAGGGACAGGGTAGTTCTGAGGGTGCTCAGTGAATGTCAGTGTTTTTTCCCTTCCTGCTAACACTGGAACCGTGAGAACTTAGCTTCAATGGGCCTTTGCTTAGGACCCGCATCTGCAAAATGCTGAGTCATCATATGCTAGCCCCACAGGTCTGTTTGGAACATAACCCAGTGTTTTTAAATGCCTTGGATTCCAAAAATCAAGGGACTGGGACTCCAGCTCGGTGGTGTCAGTGCATAATGCATGGCATGCTCAAGGCCCTAGGTTCCATCTCCAGCACCAAAAACATTTTTTTTAAATAAAATAAAAACACTGCAAATACAAAGCATTATTACTATTATTATTACAATTTATTTGAACAGCCATTTCCCTGTCAAAATTCAGGAATAATCACCTTGCAGTGGAGGAGTGATTTCAGTGGGAAAGAGATGGCTCTGGGTAAGGATTGTCACCCAGCTCCTGTGGTCTGTAGTAGGCTCCATAGGTTTGTAACACCCATGCTTTGCATCCTGACTCATGGCTCTTTCCAGAGCAAAACCAAAGTGCTATGAATTCTGTTCTGATGACCCTGTGATATGGCATATTCATCTGGGGATTGAGATCTACCTATAGGATCCATTAATCTGCTTCATCAGAATTTGACCCAGAATTAGGTATCTATGCCCCTTTTAACTTGTTTGTTGCTCTTCTACAAATTGAGGTTGCATTTTTGTCAAATTTATCTCATTTTTAACCTGAACATAGATATGCAGTTTACACTGGGTTTTGGTGCAGCCATCTTCCAATCTATCTGCCACCCATGTAATTTGACCTTGAAATTCCTCATCCAGATCCGGGTAGCAGATTGCTTACAAGCAGCCCATTAAAAGCACATGTAGCGTTTCGAGGTGGGATGTGCTGAGATACAGTCTCAGGGTGAACTGTAGTTGTGCTTTTTCATCTTGTTCATTTGTAATAACAGCATCGTTTTTTTGTGCCGTCTTTCATTTTCTGTAAGTAAGATTGCTCTTGGTCTTTCATTTTATTCTTTCAAACTGTGGGATAAGCTTTTGGTTTTCTCTGCTGAGTAAACATCACACTGAGATGTTTGGGTTTCCTAATACTTTTGCCTGTTTCCTTATACAGGTATCGAAGTGAGAAGGTGACAATCAGTTACGCAGAGTATATTGCTTCTCGACAGCACTGTTTCCAGAATGGCACTCTTCATGCCCCGCCCCTCTACAATCATTACTCCTGACACACGGCTGCATGACCAGTCCCACCCCCCTGTTGCCACCAATGGCTATGACATCATTGGAGCAGATGCCTCCTCTTCCTGGTCCAGTTACTTCTATTACTGCACCATTTTATGATGCTAGCTTCCGTTGCCAAGTCTGCCTCCTGCTGACTGAGGGGTGGGGGTTACATTGAATGCAACAGAACTTGAGGGGCCCAAGCCTTATATCAGCCTTTCCTCAATCCTGGGGTTCCATTGGATTGGGGCTCCTCCATGACCAGTGAGAAAGACTGGGTTCAAAAGACCCTTGTCCGGTGATTTCCCACATGTGTGTTGGGCACACACTGAAGGCTTGGCTTGATCATGGAGGCTTCTTCCCCCAACCCTCACAGCCTTCCAGATCAAGTAGGTGTACTCCTTGGCAGTCTGGGCAACGGAGACCAACATGAACCATTTTTAGGTTGTTTTAAATTCCTTTTTTAAAACTTCCAGTTTATTGCGTACCAAGAGTTGATCACAACCTCCATGCTTCATAAGCAAACACCTTATTAGGGTTGAATGTGGGCACCATGAGCCCTTCAAGGCTCCTGGACAAGAGACCCACACCAAGATCGGAAGCCCTGTGGATGGCATTGCAGATCCCGTTGCACAGTAAGCCATGAAGGTTTTAATGCCCCACTCGGCGGGATTTTCTGGTACTCTTTCTGCATCGAATCTCCTGGTGTTGAACAGAGCTCTGTGATATAGCCTGCTAAGGAACGGAGTGCAGATGCCCGTGGTCCTGATGTCATCGCCGTGAGCAGGTGTGAAAGGAGAAACCTCTTCCTCGCCACCTGGCTACCTCAACCCTCTTCCGGTAGCAGTGCCTATATAGCTGGATCTTGGTTCTCAGAAGCACAGATGTGTAAACAGGCAGTTGAGAGTTGAGTTGGGCTTTAGGACACATTGTCATAGGAAAGCATCCAGAGTCTCTGAGCTCATTTTCTTCACAGGCAAACACCTGAGGGACCTGTAAGTAGAGGAATTCCTCTCTTTTTTTTTTTTTTTTTTAAATTTGCCTGTAGAAGTGGGAACACATGGTATTTCAGTCTAGAACAAAGCTGTGTAATAAAACAAGGTGAATCTTTATCTTACCTACCATGCTGGGAGTCTTCACCCCACCAGGGCACATGCTCAGATTGTTCACATTTGCTCATTTAAACCCTGGTGTGACATTCCCTTTTCTGTTATTGCTCATTTCCGAATCAGCAAATCCTTCCTTGCCTATCCTTCACTTGCTTAGTGGCAAAATTTGTAGTACTAGGGAACTCAGGAGATGCTCTGAAAGCTCTGTTTCAAAGGCACTGCTAATGCAACTCACAGGAAGAGGTGGCCAGTTAGAAGAAAGATCCTGAGGATGATACACTGATTTTCAGCAACAAGCATAGACAATTTAGGTGGATTGGGTGTCAACTCAGTGAACATGATTTAATTTCTTTTTCAGAGTTGATGTGATGGTGTGGCTTTCCAAAATGAGAAAATACTCAAAAGATTTTTTGAGTTTCCTCTGCCAGGCATAGAGAAGAGGAAGTGGGGACACTTCCTTGTGCTATTCTAGCGTCACCCTCTCATGTTCCTGGGCAGTTGGGGGCTTGTGCTACTGGTAAGTGAGGACCTGGGATGACATTGGAATGCCCAGGGTTCACACCCCTCACTGCCAAGTTGGGTTCCTTCATGTACATGAAGGTGAAGGGGTCTCATGTTTTCCTGCCGCTGAGGGTAGTGAAGGTCATGTTACAGGCAGGTATGACAGCAGGTGCTCTCAGGTGCCATGGATTGATGTTAGGGTGATCAGCTCTGGACTGAGCCACCCACCTCCAATTTGTATAACAGTATTGATACATAGGGCTACACTCATTACTGTTCAAGTATTCTATGTTAAAAGTTGTGTTTAATTTCTAAAGATTTAAAAAACAAAAAGCAAAAAAAAAATGGTGCTAAACTTCACCCCTGAGCACGCTCAGTGAGACTGGTCATGCAAGCATCTACAGTGCCATGCTCCTCAAGCCTGTTAGTCTTGTAGAAATGTTGCCCTATCTGTCTTCCCCAATGTATAGTATGTATTTTATTTTATTGAGGGTGGGGTAGAATACCTGCCATTTAAGAAAATGAACAGAAAAATTTTAAATCCAAGAAATGGGGGGGAAAAATCAGTGCACAAGAATCGGGCTGGCAAAGCCCAGCGCCACACTGAAGTAAGCTCAGTGGTTTTGGAGTGAAGAAGCCTTACTCCCTGCACATTCCGTCATGCTCCCACATAAGTCCAGCAGTGGAAACACTGAGTTCTTCCTGCCCTGTCAAGGGGACTGGGGAGTCAGGCAAGGAAACAATTCAGCCCAGAAGAAATAGGCTCTATTGGAGTCTATCCTGACTGGGGCCTACTCAGTCAGGAAGCAGCCTGGAAGTGCATGGTCATGGTCACCTCATGGAAACGTGTGGCAGGTGGGTCTCAGGAAAAATACAAGTGTGGATCGTCCACATGGTGCATTTGCGTTGGGAGATAGCTCTCTGAACTGGAACTGAACCGCCTTCCACACGCTGACCAAAGTAGTGATGAGGGTGGCCAGTACGGGCCAAGTCAGTGGCGGGTAGTGGAAAGGGAATGTTTTACTACCTGGTGTTTCCTTTGACCTTGGGCCACTGCGCTGAACCAGAGGTCTCCACTGTTGTCAAAGAACCAGCCCAACTCTGCTGGCTTGGAGTTTGTTTCATCCCTAGCTGTGAGTGCCTTTTGGTCTGGAAAGTTGGCTTGTCTCATCATACCCACAGCTAGGACATTCTCTCTGTAATTATGAATTGTCCTTGTTTTACCTGAGCTAAAAGAGAATGTCTTTGATCACTAGAGTTTGTCAGTATTGGGTTGTTTCCACTGTGAGGTTCTTAAAACTTTTTCACTTCATAATATTCAAACAACTCATGTTAGACCCTTTCCACATGAAAGGTTTGTAGTTGAGAAGTTACATATATTTTACTGTTTATAATAAATCATCTATACAAAAGAAGTCCTGGGTGTTAATTTTAATCTTTTGCACAAGATCTGTTTCCCATGATATGTTAACATCTACAATTTCACTATTATTTTCTACTGAGATTTCTGAAGCCTAGGAAGCTACATGTTCATTTTGGATTTTTATTTTCATTTTATTTTTCTGAAGCAAGAGACTGTATGGCCTTCAGTGCAAAGACTTCAGACCAATTCTTTGTACTCCACTTGGTTGCCTCTTGGCTATATAACTTCTGAGTGCAAATCATCAAACTCTTTAATGAAGTATTGTAGAGAATAAATAATAATGGGTAAAAGCCGTTGTCTGCCTCATTTTGTAACCAGGTGACTTAAGTTATCTAAAATAGTGATTCTTTTAATTTATTTTTTGTTAGCCATCTTATTTTTAAAAAATACTTTTATTGATCCTTGGAGAATTTCATATTCAGACCCATCCCCCATCTCTCAGATCCACCTCTATCTTCCATGTGCTCTATTAATTTTTAAGGCCTATGGAGTCTAACTTGTGTTCCTTAAGTACTCTATGAGTGTGGGTCCATCCCGTGGAGCATGGTCAATGTAACCAGCATCACACCCTTAATGAAAACTGACTCTTCAGCAGCTAGCTCTCAGTTGCCAAGAGTTCCTCAGGTAGGGATGGGGCTTCTTGCCCAGCTTTTTCATGCTGGGTTTTTGTCTGGCTTGGGCTTGCAGAGTGGGCTCATATGTACAAATGTCCTGTCTGAAAAATATGGTTTCCTTGTATTCATCTTCTGCCTCTGGCTGTTAAATCCCCTCCTTCCCCACTTCCACAGTGATTCCTTAGCCTTAGTAGGAAAGGGTGTGGTATAAGTGTCCCATTTAGAGCTGAGTACCCTGATCTCTTCTCTTCATGTTGACAAGTTGTGGGTCTCTGTCTCTGTATATCACTATCTACTGCAAGAAGCTTCTCTGGTAAGAGCTGAGAGATGCATTAATTGGGGGGTATTAAATCATTAGGAGTTGGTTTGATACGGTGCTGATTTAGCTTGATAAGTTCTCCCCCATGACCTATGATCTGTTTAGCCACAGGTTCTTTTCTCTGATAACATATGAGCCCCATCTTGTAATGGAACAGGCCTTAAATCCACAGTCATCGTATTTTTTAAGACAGCCAACCAACCAGATAGTAACAACTGTATAACTAATCACCAGTAACCTCCCACACTTTCTGTGGTTGGTGTGGTATTGGTTTTTTAAGTCCAGTTTTCCAGAGCTATCATTAATAAACACTAAAATTTTGAATGTTTCAGAATGAATGTGCATCATTTCATTTGATTTCTAAATGAAACTAACCCTGTCAAAGCTAACCATCCTTATTTGAGATAGGGTTTCATGTCTCTCACACTGACTTTGAACTCACTATGTTGTAGCTAAGTGTGACTTTGAACTTCTGATCCTATTGATTCTACCCCCTGTACTGGGACTGTCACTGAGCTACATACTCAGCCGGAAGCTAAACGTTCTTGATTGAAAAAAGCAAGGGCTGGAGGAGAAATGGCTCAGCAGTTATGAGCGATTGCTGTTCTTGCAGAGGAACAGGGTTTGGTTCCCAGCACCCATATGGCAACTAACGACCATCTGTAACTCCAGTTCTAGGGGATCTGAAGCCTTCTAGCCTCCATGGGCACTGCATGCACACAGTGCACTTACATACATGCATGGGAAATTTATACACATAAATTTAAGAAAATATTTCAGTGGTGATAGTAAGTAATTAAAGCAAAGACTGGCTTATAGTAATGTGATCTAACCTAACAAGAAGTTACTGTTATTTCTTTTATGTGTGTATGTTGCCAGCATGTATATATGTCCCCATATAATGCCTGTGGAGGCCAGAAAGGGTATTGGATCCCCTGGAACTAGAATTATGGGCAATTGTTAGCCACCATGTTGGTGCTGAAAACTGAACCCAGGTCCTCTTCAAGACCAGCTACTGAGCCATCTCTCTAGCCCCATCCCCAGTTTACTTTTTGTACGGAGGGGCATCTTTTTGAGATCCATCTCCCTGTAGTTCTAGCTGATCTGGGATTTCAGGTGTACATATTTGGCGTTGTGTTTAGCCAGATACTTATTTCCAACGTTATCTAATCCATCTGCCTCTGCCTCTTGAGAGCTGGGATTGAAGGCATGAGCAACACGCCTGGCCCCCCTAGTTTACTATTTTTTGATGATCTCCGAAGAGTGTGTTTGCAAAGCTGAACATGGTGTTGCATGCCTTTAATCCCAGCACTTGGTAGGCAGAGGCTGGCAGATCTCGGTTTGAGGCCAGCCTGTTCTGGCCAGCCAGGGGTACATAGTGAGACCCTGTCTCAAATGTTTCACTGGGAAAAAATGGCATTTATGAAACGTTGACATAATGCAACTGTCAGTCTTCAGTTTAAATTCATTTGAAGAAATGAGTATTTTTGTTTTATAAAGAAGGTCTCAGCCCTCAATGAGGTAGCCCAGATAGCCTAGAACTTACTGTATAGCCAACCATAACCTTGAACTGAACTACCTCTACCTCCCAAGTGCTGGAAAATGGATTTAAGATACTCTGTTCTGAGACCCTAACTCTGGACAAAATTCAGACTCATGACCACATGCTGTCAGGATTAGATAAAGTTGGAAATAAGTATCTGGCTAAACACAACGCCAAATATGTACACCTGAAATCCCAAAGCTCTGGAGGGTGAGACTGCTGAAAAGTTTTTAAGAGTGTTGAGATTAAAGGCGTGGTGCCACTGTGCCTAGCAAGATTACATTTTTATTACCTGTAGCAGTACCTGTTTAAAATATCCCCGAGAGGGACTAGAGAGATGGCTTAGCAGTTAAGAGCATCTACTGCTCTTCAAAGAATCCTAGTTCCAAACCCAACAGTTCTCAACATCCATATTACGTGGCTCATACTGCTTCTTAACTCCAATTCAGGAAGAATCTGATACTTGTGCCTTCTGGCACCTGCATATAACCACCACATACAAAACACAAAAACATAATTCAGAAGTAAAATTCTGGGCTAGAGAGATAGCCCAGGGTTAAGAGCACTGGCTTCTTTTGCAGAGGACCCAAATAGCAGCTCACAGCCATCTGTAACTCCAGTTCCAGGGGATCCAGTGCCCTCTTTTCACCTTCATGGGCATGGCATGCACAGGTTCACTTCATATGCAGACAAACCATTATAGAGATAAAATGAAAAGAACACAAAGATTCCTATGGGCTGGTAAGATGGCTTAGTAGGTGAAGGCGCTTGCTGTCAAGGATGAGAACCTGAGTTCAACCCCTAAAACCCACATGGTGGAAGGAAACTAGTAAGCTATCCTCTGATTACACATGCACCCCTCCCACACATGTACACACACAAAAGTTTTTTTTTAATTTAATAAACTTAAAAACTTCCTATCATTTAGGAATAGTAGTGCCTAAGTATATGTGACATAAAATTTGTCATTTTGTCCATCCTGTTCTCTTGAAATGTGAAGCCATCTGGGCAAGATTAGTGGTGCTAATTCTTGCAGAGGGTAGAGGTGGGAAGGTAGTTTAAAGCTCTTTTTAAAAACAGGTAAAGTAGCTCATACCTATAATCCCAGCACTGAGAGAGTTGGAGGTCATGATGGGCTACAGAGACCTTGTCTCAAAAAGAACCAAAAAATAAAACTTGGTATTGTGGCTCTGTTCTTATTTGCTTTTGATTGCTATGACAAACCACTCTGACCAATACCAACTTACCAAGAGTTGATTTAGCTTATGTCTCCCAGATCACACTTCATCACTAAGGGGCCTCAAGGCTGGAACCTGAGGCAGGAGGTGGAGCCAGGCCATGAAGGAATGCTGCTTACTGACTTGCACCTCTGGCCCATGCTCTTTCTTATACAATACACAACAACCTGCCCAAGGGTGGCACTGCCCACAGTGGAATGAGCCCTCCCACATCACTCAACAATCAAGAAGGTGCCCCACAGACATGGCTACAGGTCAGTCCAATGGAGAAAATTCCCCAGTTGAGGATCTCTACACCCAGATATGTCAAGTTGAGAAAGTTATCAAGCAAAGGCTCATGCCACATCACAGGTATGCTTGTAATCACAACACATAGGAGGAGGACTGTGAATTTAAGGCCAGCCTGTGCTATAGAGTGAGACTCAAAAATAATCTGCTTCTAGATCAGTCTAGCTCCACCTTGGCTTGAATATTTGGCTTCAAACACTATACAAGTCTGATTGAGGGACTTAACTCTATAAAAGCTATAAAAGTGTCCTAAAGAGAGAGAATGGAAATCCTGCCCTCTTGAAGTACATACAAGTTCTGTATGCCATGATAAATGGAAAGCCAGCTGACTCCTAGGATTTCAAAAGTAACAACTGAGGAAGTAATTAGCAAGTAATTAGTTACAGGTTGCTCCGTCAATGACTCAGCCCCATGCTTCCTATCAGACACTCCACTCTACAGCCATTTGTTGACTCTACCTGGATCCACAACCAAAGAAATAACTTTTGGTACTAACAACTGGAGTTTTCACAGGCTGGCAGTCCCATAGGCCTACGAATCCAATCTCAGCACTTAAGAGACAAACATTACTACCAGTTGGAGCCTGATTTCATACTTTATGTCAGGGCTGCCAATCTCCAAGGACACCTGTTGAAAATCTTAAGGAAAAAAAAGTATCTCATGTGTGTGTGTGTGTGTGTGTGTGTATGTATATATATACATGTATATATATATATATATATATATATATATATATATATATATATAGTGTGTGTGTGTGTGTAAATGTAAGAGGGGATGTGTACATGTGTTTGTGGGAGATGGATGTGTGGCAATTAGAAGAAGGTGTGGGATCCCTTGGAGCTAAGGTTGGAATTATTTGCATTTGGCAAGGTAGAGTCTTTGCCTCAGTTCCTTTGTGACTGGGAACAGGAGGAACAAAGACAAGATGGGTTTCTACAGCCATTTCATCCTGAAACAGGAAAACTATGCATTCCATCCCTAGAGTATCTGATGTCCATCCAAATGGTAACTGGACCAATTGAGCTTCAGGCGTCCCTGAACCTAATAACCTCTCTTAATAGGCTGACAGAATATTTTATCCATTCCATTTCCCCATACCCAGTTTCAACCTCAATTATCTGTCTTAAATCTTTAATTTCTACTATTTGTATCTTTCAGGCATCTTTAGAAACCTCTGGATCAGAGGTGAGACTAGGTTGAGTAATTAAACTAACAGAAAACCATCCCCAAGGTTTTTATTTCCCATATACGATCTTTAAACACCCAGCCCATGTGTTCTAGAGACGAACAGTTCATAGTCTGATTTCTTATTTTTTATGTATTTAAAAAATATTTTATTTTTCAATATTATGTATATGGGTGTATTGCCTGCATGTATGTAAGCACCTGTGTCATGCAGTGCCCTTGGAGGTAAGAAGAGTGCGTTGGATCACCTGGAACTGGAGTTACAGATGGTTGTTAGCTGCCATGTGGGTGCTGGAATTCAAACCTGGGTCCTCTGCAAGAGCAGACTGTGCTCTTAACTGCTAAGCCATTTCTCCAGCCCTATTATTTTTATTTTATGTGTAAGACTACATTGCCTGTAAGTGCACCCATGTTGTGCAATGCCCAAGGAGGTAGGAAGAGGGCATCAGATCCCCAGGAAATGGAGTTACACACAGTTGTTAACCACCATGTGGGTGCTGGGAATTGAACCCACGTCTTCTGCAAGAGCAACCACTGTTCTTAACTGCTGAGCCATCTCTCCAGTCCCCTCTAAAATAATCTTAGTCATATTACCAGCAATCTCAGCTGAGGGGGAGGTGGCCTCTATACGCCTTGAGAGATGGTCCATTATCAACAGTAAATATTGTACTTTTTCCACCTCAGGCATTTCTGTGAAGTCCACCTGGATACTTTGAAAGGCTCTTAGTTCAGAAGGCCTCCCATCTAGGATTTGTTTCCTCTTTTCCTTCCACTATTATTTCCTTTGGTAAGTTACATGTCCCTCACATACCTGTTTAATAGTAGTATACACTCCCATACAATTATACCTTTTGTATTCAATCACATATAGCCTGAAGTCCTGGGTAACTCTTCTTATAAGATGTACATCAGTTAAAACCTAATCTCTGGAGACCCCATGGCCTCTCTGATCAAGAGGACAGGTGATTTATTAGAGGGGTCTCATTGTCCTTTGGGTTGTGGCTAACCTTGGAAGGTAAGTGCCAAAATAATGGATGTCCTCTCTACCCTCTCATCCTCATTGGTGTAGGCTTTCAGGCCTTGTTGAAAATCCAGAAGGACAGCTTTACCAGTCTTGTAATTTTATTTCCAGGTAACATTAGCTAAAGCAGACAAAACAATCCAGTTTAAATAAATACTGGGTTATTTTTGTTATGACTCAGTTTCCCAAGTGTTAAGGCCTAAATGGTTAGCAAAAGCAGAAGAAATTATTTTAATTTTGTAATAATTTATTTTTATTTTATATGTATGAGTATATTGCCTGCATGTATGTAAATACACCTGTGTCATGCAGTACTCTCAAAAGTTAGAAGGGGGCATCAAATCCCTTAGAACTGGAGGTACAGACAGTTGTTAGCCACCACGTTAGCTGGGATTCAAATCTGGGTCTTTGGCATGAGCAGCCAGTGTTCTTTACTGTTAGCCATCTCTCCAGCCCAAGAAATTATTTTAAATTAGGTATACATTCTTTGTTCTTTTAAACAAATTTTGACTTTTAAAAAATTTTATGTGTGAGTGCTTTGCCTGTATGTATGTAACTGTACCACGAGTGAGTAATGCTCATGGAGGTCAGAAGACAGCACCAGATCCCCTGGAACTGGAGTTATGGACAGTTGTGAGACACCGTGTGGGTGCTGGAAGCCAAACCTGGGTTCTCTGAAAGAGTAGCCAGTGCTCTTAACCACTGAGCCATGTCTCCAGCCCCCATTCTTTGATTTTTTAAGCCAAGTCTTTTAAATGTTACCATGAGCATATTAGTATAAACTTAGGAATTTTAATCATCAAACATAAATCATCTTTAAGTATCATCATCCACAAATCTTCTACTACTTAAACTTTTTGCAGTTTTAAGCTTTCATAGTTTTGTCCTCACCTTTTATTTTTCTTATTTTAGGGTAAAATCTTATACATATACAATCTTATACAATCTCATACATCTTTCTCAACAATTCTCTCTCATACTTCATCTCAACAGGTTGGAGCCTGTCCTTTGCAGGTAGCTCAGCTGGCCTGAGCATCTTCCAGGCAGCTTGGATGGTCTCTGCTTCTGCTTCTTTGTTCCTCTTCTAGGCAACTGGGCTTGTCTGAGTGTGCCTCTCAGCAGTCCTTAGTGCTTACATATGCTTAGAGAGGAAGTAGCCTAGTCAATCTGATCAGCTTGGGGGACTTACTGAAGCTACTGAATTGTGAGCTTAAGCTTCCCTGTAGGATGTAAAGTTTCACCTCTCCTCAAACATTCTGTTATTTATATTCCTTTAGACATCTTATTGTTTACCTTCTTTTAGAACACCCTTTAATTTTAAAAAATTTGTGTATGAGTTTTTTGCCTACATGTAAGTACACCAGGTATGTGCAATTCCTGTGGAGGCCAAAAGAGGGTGTCAGATCCCCTAGAACTGAAGTTAAGGACATTGGTGGCTGCTATGTGAGTTCTAGGAATGGAAACTGGGTCCTCTGCAAGAGTGGCCAATGCTTGTAACTGCCGAGCCATCTCTTCAGCTCCTTGAACATCCTGTCTTAAGGAGAAAATGGATGGTTTTTACCTAGCACAAATTTGCTATACAACACTTTGTTGGGCTCTTTTATATCTAGTCCTGAGTACTTTCTCATCTAATTGTCTTTCAAGGAACTCTGAAGGCCTTTCTTTGCTCCCAATGATCTAAGGACACCCCATTAGGCTCTACCTCTTTTTCTAGTAATCATTTTTAAAAATTTTACACTTATTTGTGTGTGTGAATGTGCACACACCCAGTGTGTCTAGTGATCAGAGGACAACTTTTGGAAGTCATTTTTGTCCTTCCAACATGTGTGTTTGAAACAGGGAGAAAGAGTGTCCCCTAGTGGATCCTTAGTGTCATTCATAAAAGAATTTAAGAATGGACCCAAAGGGAAGATTTAGGACAATTTTATTGGAATTTAAAGAAAAATCCTCAAGGCAGGGCAGCTGGGAATCTCAGCAGTTGCTTTGGGGAGGAGAATGGAGGAGAAGGAAAGAAAGCCATGAAACCATGAAAGTTTTGAGCCTGCATGGAGGTCAGACACATGGCTGACTGGCAGCCATGTGGCTGGGAGAAGGAAGATTTAGAGAAAAAGTAAAGAAATAAAAGATTCTGGGGCAGCCAAAGCGTTAGAGAAAGCATGTTTAGAAAAGGGATATGAAGAATTCTTCAGAAAAGCAAGCTGACTTACAGAAAGCTACGTGTCTGTGGCTAAGTCCAGAAGCACTGCCCTGGAAGATGGGATTCCGGACAGGAAAAGTTCACTGTCTCATTGATACACTTGGTATTCTGCCCATCTACTTAGTATAACTTAAGGTGAACCCACATTCCTAGGGGTAGTCCTATGATCAGGTGATTGATCAGTGAAACTGGAAATGTGGGCCTTCAACAGATAAACTAGAGAGTTTATAGTCTATCCCAGTTTATTTTCTGGGGCTATTTGCTATCTTATAGGTTCTAGGAATGAACTCAGATCATTAGGTTTCACAGCAAGTGCCTTTACCCACTGAACTATCTCACCAGCCCTAAAATCATTTTTATGCATGTATGTGTACATGTTCATACATGTGCAGGTACACATGTATCCATATGGGTGGGCAAGCCAGAGAACAACCTTGAGTGTCATCCTCAGGAGCACCATCTAATTCTTTTGGAAAGGTCTCTCATTGATCTGGAACTGACCAATTAGTCAAGGCAGACTGGCCAGCAAGCCCTAGAATCCTATCTCCTTCCTCCCTAGTACTAATACTGATGAAAAAAAGTAACCTTATGTGGAACTAATGACCTACAACCTCAGTATAACTTTGTTCTGTGTGGTAGATGAGTAAGTACTAACAAATTACTTGACAAGAATCTTATATACTCCTACTAATAAGTGTACTTGTTGATATATGTAAAAGTAACAGGACTTGGGAAGCTTCTACTTGGACTCAAACCATAAAGGCCACTCTGAACTCAGTCTTGGGCTGAGATAACACAAGGCAGACAACCACAAAAACCACAGTCTGAAAGCCTTGAAGAATGCTGCCTCTTACAGTGGTCTTTGAGGAAGCACCTGCTACAATGTGTCTTATTTGTTAAAATGGGAAAGATTGTACTGGAACCAGCATATTACTGGGAGATGTCACAACCCCACACTTGCTTGAAATATCTGCTTTTCTGTTTGTTTGTTCGTCTTTTTGAGACAAGGTTTCCCTGTAGCTCCAGCTGGCCTGAAACTCCCTATGTAGACCCGGCTGGCTTGAACTCACAGAGATTTGCCTGCCTCTGCCTCCCTAATGCTGGGTTTAAAGGCATGCACCACCACACCCAGCTGAATTCGTTTTTTAAAAGATTTATTTTGGCGGGGGGGCACCCAAAAAGACCTGAGAGGTTATCGTACTCCCTGATGCCGGAGTTCCAAGTGGTTGTGAACTGCCACATGTGGGTACTGGTAACCAAGCTCAGGTCTCCTGAAAGAGCAGCAAGTGCTCTTAACCATTGAACCATTTCTCCAACCTTTTCAATGCATTTTCATTAAGTTAGTTTACCAGTGTGCACTAATAAGCCAAGCACACTGGGCCAAGAATTTTTTTCTTTTATTGTTCAAACTTTTGTTTGCTCTGAAGTTGAAAAAAACATCTTTTTTTTTCTTGAATTTTATACTTAACATTCAAATGTTCCAACAGATGTGTCAAAGGGCTCTCAATATTACTGTATACATGCTCAGAAGTATTAGATAATACACTAGAAGTAATTAAAAAAAATTTTTTTTTCTTTTCACGACAGGGTCTTATATAGTACATGCTGGCCTGGAATTTGTTACGTAGCCACGGCTTACCTTAACTCCTGACCCTCCTTCCTCCATTTCCCACGTGCCAGAATTACAGGAATGCACCACCACAACCGGCTTAATTTTTTTTCACAAAATTAAGTAAGTCACTGATATAAATTCTACTAAGTCACCTACCCAGCTTTCCAGCATACGCTATTCCTTGGGTCCATCACAGCGCATTCCTGCATCTCACCTAATTCTTTTCTCCAGAAATGGATTACAGACCATACCTGGTCTTATGACACGGGCACACTGGAGTAAAGAAACAGTTTCTCTCCAAGCCATCGGCACAGAAACCCCTTTATCAACAGGAAGCCCGCCCTAAATCCCCTCTGGGCACAGGTGAAGCTCAGTCTCGGTGGTTTCGTGGGGTACCTTTCTTTCCTGCCTTGCCCTTCTTTCTGGGCCCGACTCAGCTTCTCCAGGCTCCGCCCATTCCTCCCTGACTCGCTCATCCTCTCCAAGACCCGCACGCCCCTCCGAGCTCCGCCCTGGAGTCAGATCCCGCCCCTTCAGTCAGCTCTCGGCTTCCGCTTCCGGTCGCGTCAGTGTTGGTCTCGCTGCAGCTATGGCGGCAGGCGGTAGTGATCCGCGTGCAGGTGATGTAGAAGAAGACGCCTCCCAGCTCATCTTTCCCAAAGGTGGGACCCCGGACAGCTCGACTTCCTGGTGACCTGGCCCCCGCGTTTTAGTCGTTATCTGCGCCTCGCCTCAGGCTTGGTCACAGCGAGCATTCGAGCCTGGCTCTGGGCGTGGAGTGGGACAGGGAAGGTTGGTCTGCCAGGCACAAGTGAACGTTTGGGTGATTTAGTCGGTGCCTTGGAAAACGGGCCTTCTTGATTCCATGCCCCTTTCCTTGTAATCCTAGACACCCAATTCCACTTTGCTCCTGGGGTGCCACTTGTCTTTTTGAGACTGGGGTCTTGCTATGTAGCCTAGGCTGACCTCAGACTTGCTCCCGAGTGCTGCCTACAGGCACGTTCCACTACTCCGGGCGTTTAGGGGCATTCAAGTTAGGTCCTTTCTTGAGTACGCCAAAGAGACAGATCTGGAGCAGAAGTCTGATTTCTAAATCGGCAGCTGTCAGAAACTGAGCAATTATCCCATCACAGTGCTATAAGTGCTCCCAAGGATGCTCCTGCCTCTGCCTCTGAGTAGAGGTGCTTCTTGTCCTTGGTTTCTAGGCTCTTGCAGCTTTTCAAGTTAAGAGTTAGGGGCAAAGAAGGATGCCAGCCTGGCTTGGATAAATGTGAGCCAGCAGCTGGACACAGTGGCATACTCTTGTTATTCTTGCTGCCTGGAGGCTGAGGTAGGAGAATTGCTTGAGCCCAAGAGTTCAAGGCCAGCCTAGGCATTATAAAGAGATCTCAATGCTCAATGACATGCTTTTGTGACTTGTTTTGTTTTTGAGACAGGGTTAATTAGCTCAGGCTGGCCTGGAAATGGAAATGTTGCCAAGGATGACCTTGAATATCTGATCCTTCTGCCTCCACTTCCAGAGTTCTAGGATTACAGATGTGCACCACACTAGGTTTATGTGTGCTAAGACTCAAACCCAGGATGTTTTGTACATGCTAAACAAGCACACTGTCCACTAAGTTATACCCCCAGCCCTATATTCCTTTTTCTTTTTTCTTTTCTTTTTCTTTCTTTGAGACAAGGTTTCCTTGTAACTGGAACTTGCTATATAGACCAGGCTGGCCTCCATCTCTGTCTCCCTGCCTCCCCAGTGCTGGAATTAAAGGCATGTGCTACCATGCCTGACTGTGTGTTTCTCTTTTTAAGCTGTTTTAAGCTGTAATAATTTAAAGAAGATGGTTATACAACCAGTTAAAGCAGTTTGCGTGAGTGTTTTGCCTGCATGTAACTGCATCCATGAGTGCAGTTCCCCTGAGGCCAGAAGAGGGCATTGGATCCTCTGGAACTGGAATTACAGACTATTGTTAGCTGCCTTGTGGGTGCTGGAGACCAAACTCAGGTCCTAAGCAAGTCTTATTACATTTACTTATTTGTGTCTGGGAGTCTGTGTGTGCCAGTGTATGTGGGGAGGGCAGAAGATAGCTTGTGGGAGTTGGTTCTCTCCTTCTACCATGTGGATTTTAGGGAATGAACTCAGTCAGGCTTTGCAGTAAATACTAAATACCTTTACTCACTGAACCATCTCACTGGCCCTAAAGAGATTTTTTTTTTTGGGGGGGGGGTCCTCGGGGTAGTGGTGTGTGTAGAGGCCAGAGGAAGACACTGAGTGTCCTGCATTATGACTCTTCACCTTATCTCCCTGAGACATGGGTCTGGCACTGAACCTAGAGCTAGGCTGACTCAGCAGGCCTGAGAGATGCTGTCTCTATATACTATACCCCTGTGCTAACGATTTTGAGAGTGCATGGATATGCCTGTTTTTTTAAATCTCTGTGCTGGGGTTTGAGCTTGTCTTCATGCTTGGTCACCAAGGGCTCTTACCTACTGAGCCATCTTCTGAGGCCCTTCTTTTAAAAATAATATTTTGTTTTTAAAAAAATATTATGTTTATTTTGTGTGTATGAGTGTATTGCCTGCATGTATGTAACGCCTGTTGTTGTGCAGTGCCCATAGAGGTCTTCTGCAAGAGCAGCTCACGCTCTTAACCACTAAGCCCTCTCTCCAGCCCCCTATTTATTATTTTTATTTTTATTTTATGTGTATTACCAGCAGATGTGTAAGTGCACCTGTGTGGCAATGCCTTCTTTGAATCCCCTGGAACTGGAATTATGGATGGTTGTTAGGAACCATGTGGGTGCTGGGAATTGAATCCAGGTTCTCTGCAAGTGCAGTCAGTACTCTTAACTCTTGAGCCATCTCTCCACTCCAGCCCTCTTTTTTTTTTTTTTTAAAAGACAATAGTTTGCTATGCATCTCTGTTGGTCTTGAACTTCCATTGTATCCCAGGATCCCATTGTGTCTTCAAACTCATAGCAGTCTTCTTGCCTTTGCCTAAGTACTAGGTTTATAGTAATATGCCTCCATGCCCAATATGATGTTGGGGATTGAACCCAGGGCCTTATCCATGATAGCAACTGTTTTAACAGCTAAGTTGCATTAATAAGCTATTATCATAAAATTTTATGTCTGTAGCAAAGCATCTACAGGAAAATAAACAGATGAGTTATTGACTAATGAGTTGGTTTTCTTTCTTTAGGAATAAGGAGAGAGAAATACTTTGTTTTACAAATACCTGTACGAAGATCCCGTAGTATTGTTTCCTGAATAAGTGTGTGTGTGTGTGTCTATATGTTTGTGTTTGTGAGAGAGATTTTATCAGAAAATGTTTCTTAGGGAGGGTGTCTTAGGTCTCTTCTCTCCATAGTTATGGAACAATGTCTGGGAATGGAGAGATGGCTCAAATGTTAAGAGTATTTGCTGAGTAAGCATGAGGACCTGAGTTCAAATCCCCCGCACACACATTTAAAAAAAAAAAAAATCTCAAAGCATGGCCACAGGTACTCATAGCCCTGTCTTGTGGAGGGTGGAAACAGGAGGATCACTGGGACTTTCTGGCTGCTAGCCTAGCTCCAGGGTCATAACAGACCCTCTTTCAAGGGAGTGATAGAACAAGACACCCATTATTCTCCTCTGACCTCCATTAGTACTTGTGGCAGCACACATATACCACATGCATACAGACACACCAAAACAAAGACCTACTTCTGAAGCATCCCTTCTCTCCTCTATCCCTGTTTGTTGATGCTGGGTCTGGGCAGTGCCTCTAGAAGACTGTTTTTGTCGTTCTGGGGCATCTGTTTCCTAGGATCCTCATCCAGAACAGCCAGTGCTTTAAACCACTGAGTCAACTTACCAGCTGGTGAATTTTTTTTTTTTTTGGTCTTTGAGACAGGTTCTCCCTTTAGCCCCAGCTGGCCTGGAACTCAGAAATCCACCTACCTCTGCCTCTCAAGTGCTGGGATTAAAGTCTTGTGCCAACATGCCCAGCTAGAAGGTGACTTTTTTTAAGAGTATTTTCAGTTGCTGTTTGTGCTTCTCATAGAGTTTGAAACAGCTGAGACCCTCCTAAACTCCGAAGTTCACATGCTTCTGGAGCATCGAAAGCAACAGAATGAGAGTGCAGAAGATGAGCAGGAGCTCTCAGAGGTCTTCATGAAAACTTTGAACTACACAGCCCGCTTTAGTCGTTTCAAAAACAGAGAGACTATTGCAAGTGTTCGAAGGTGAGTGTTAAAGGAAAGTTTTATTAATCCAGGCTCACAGCTGTCTACAGGTAGATCTGCCCCCTTTCCTAGGCCTCATTTAAGTAAAATAAGATCTTTTGTCAAAAATTTAGCCAGATGGGCCAGGCATGGTGGTGCACGCCTTTAATTCCAGTACCTTTGAGCCAGAAGCAGGTGGACCTCTTAAGAATGAGGTCAGCCAGGTCTACATAATGAGTTAGTGAGACCCTACAAAAAAATTAGGAGAGGGGACCTAAATACCATCAAGCTGTATTGTATGAAAATCACTAACATTCAGTGGAAAAATGTTTAAAAAATTTAGCCAATTGTAGTGGATCTGCCTATAATCCCAGTGGGAGGTAGAAGCATGAGAATCAGGGAGTTCATGTTCAGCCGAGACTGCAGGAGGACCCAATCTCCAAAAAAAAAACAGAAAGGCGTGGGAGAGATGGTTAAATGTTAAGAGCATATGCTGCTCTCTCAGGGTACCCTACTTCAATTCCCAGCACCCACATTAGGTGGCTCAGAGCTACCTGTAACTGCAGCTCCAGGAGAATCCAACATTTCTGACCTCTGGCTAGCGTAGGCACCAGCACCCCAGTGTACATACTCCCCACCCCACGAATAATTAAAAATAAATCTTTAAAAAAAGGTGCTGGAAATGGTGGTACACACTTTTAATCCCAGTAACCAGTTAGACAGAGGCAGGTGGATTTCTGAATTCAGTACTAGCCTGGTCTACATAGTAAGTTTGTAAGTTTCAGGCCAGCCAGGGCTACATAGTGGGGCCTTGTCTCAAAAAAAATTTTTTTAATTTAAAAATTAAAAATAAATGTGGCTATGGGATGGCTTAGTAGGCAGAAGTGTTTGATGACCTGAACTTACATAAATAGCCAGATAGAACCAGAAACTCTGAGAACCAATTCCAAAAGTTGTCCTCTAAGTTCCAAACCCATGCTCAAATTGCAAACAGAAATGATAAATAAAACACATGCGCACAAATTAAATAACAAAACAAAACTGGAAGCTATGCCTGTCCTCCAATTTTTTTTCTTGTTTATAAAACCAAAAGTTTATTTGACTACCTTTTTTATGTTTTAATTATTTTTCTTTTTTAAAGATTTGTTTCTTAGGTTATGCATGGTGGCTCACACTTTAATCCCAGCATTTGGGAAGTAGAGGCAGGTAGATATCTAGAAGTTCAAGGATACAAGCTACCTAGCAAGTTCCAGGAATGCATAGTCAAACCCTGTTTCAAAAAAGCAAAAGAGGATTTTTAAAAATTTATTTTGTAAATAAAAGTATTTTGCCCGGTTGTATGTATGTATACCTCATATGTATCTTGTGCCCCTGGAGGTCAAAAGAGGACAGTGGATCCCCTGGAACTGCAATTATAGATGGTTGTGAACTGCCATGTAAGTGCTGGGACCCAAATTCAGGTCTTCTGCAAGAGCCCCTGGTGCTCTTACCCACTGAGCTGTCTCTCCAACCCTTGACCTGTCTTCCCTCTATCTCATCTATCCATCCACTCATCTAATTTGATGCTAAGGTACCTTGTAATGCTAAGTATACCCTCTACCACTGAGTTGTGCCCCAGCTCCCAAAATAGAATTCTCTTCCTTTGTCCTTTTTTTTTTTTTGGAGACAGGATTTCATTATATACCTCAATCTGTCCTCAAAATCAAAATTCTCCTGCTTCTTCACAAATGCTGGGATTACTGGCATATACCATCATGACCTGCCTCCCAAATAATGTATTTATTTATTTATTTGCTGTTTTTGTTGTTTTGTTTTTAATTTTTTTTTTAAATTTTATGTGTATGAGCATATTGCCTGTGGGTGTGTAAGTGCACCCGTTTTGTACGATGCCTGCAGTGGTCAGAAGAGGGCATTGGATTCTCCTGGAACTGGAGTTATGGGCTGTTGTTAGCCACCATGTGGGTGCTGGGAATCGAACCCAGGTCCTCTGAAAGAGCAGGTAGTGCTCTTAACCACTGAGCCATCTCTCCAGCTCCCTTTTGTTTTGTTTTTGAGACAGGATACTACTATGTAGCTGGAACATGCTATGTGACCAGGCTACCTTGAACTTTCATGTACTACTGGACTTGGCAAAAAATTTGGATTCTTATCTGTATGTGTTTGTACATGTGTTTATCCTATCACTCAGAAGTCAGAAGCAGGTGGATCTTTCTCTTTTTGACTACATTTGTTGTCTTTTGTGTTGTTGATCAGTGTTTTAGTTTTTAAAAATTGTTTGGAGGGACTGGAGAGATGACCTGGCAGTTAAAAGCACTGACTGCTCTTGCAGAGGCCTGGGGTTCAAGTCCCAGCACCCACACGGTGGCTAACAACTTTCCATAACTCCAGTTCCAGGAGATTCTGATGCTTTCTTCTGACCACCTGAGGGCATTGCATGACATGGGTGCACTTATATACATGCAGGCAGTACCTTCATGAACTTCATACATAAAATAAAAATGATAAAATATTTTAAAAGTTTCTTTTGAACCCAGGTGTGGTAGTGCACACTTTTAGTCCCAGCACTTGGGAGACAGAGGCAGGCAGATCTCTGTGAGTTCAAGGCCAGCCAAGGCTACAGGGAAATCCTGTCTCTAAAAGACCAAAAACAAAATTTTTTTTGGAGGCAGGATGTCATTATATAACCCTGGCAGGCTTTGAACTCTATGTAGACCAGGCTGGCGCGGAGTTCACAGAACTCTGCCTGCCTCTGCCTCCCAAGTGCTGGGATTAAAAGTGTGCTCCACAGCACCCAACTGTATTTGATTTTTTTTAGGATTTATTTTTATTTTATACGTATGTTTGCCTGTATGTGTGCATATGCACTACATGTGTACCTAGTACCTGCAGTGGCCTGTAGAGGGTTTTGGATCTCCTGGAACCGGAGTTAAAGATGGTTCTTAGACACCAAGTGGCTGCTGGGAGTAGAACCTGCATTTTTTCAAGAACAGCCAGTGCCCATTACTGCTGAGCCATCTCTCTGGCCTCCTACTTTGTTTTTTTTTTTAGTGTATATTAATTGTAATAATGAATTTCATCCTGACATTTTTATCTATGTATACGGTATATTTTGATCATAGCGTTTTCCTCCCTCTTACATTCTCTTCACTCTCTGTTATTTAACTTTCTGTGCTTTGATTTTCCTCTACAACCAGCTTGCTTCTCCAGAAAAAACTACATAAGTTTGAGTTGGCCTGTTTGGCTAATCTTTGTCCAGAAACTGCTGAGGAATCCAAGGCCCTGATCCCAAGGTTAGTACTAAATGTGATAACTTCTATGTTTTGTATAAATTTTTACCAATAGAAATGCCCACTCTAAAGGTACATGTGTATAACATCTGGGTTGGTACTTTTTCAGCAATAAATAAGAATGCCTTTAGGGTGTATTTGTAGGAGATTTACTTTGGTGGGCTTTTGGGGGGATGGGATTAGTGACAAGGTCTCATGTAGCCAAAGCTGACCTTGAGCTCCTAACTGCTTCACTTTCCAAGTGCTGGGATTACAGGTATGAGCAACAAACAACTGGCTTAAGGATGGTGCCTTGTTTTGTTTACATTTATTATTTATTTGCTGGGACATGCTTGCCATGGCTGACTTGTGGAAGTCAGAGAACAACTTGGAAGAGTTGGTTCTTTTCTTTCACCCTGTAGATTTGGAGGATCAAATCAAGACATCAGGCTTTGGGGCAAGTACTTATATCCATTGAGCCATCTCTGATGGCCAGAGAATGATGGCTTTATTCCATACTGACAGCAAGGGTGCTGGAGATATAGTTCAGTGATCAAGCTCTTGCCTTGGGTGCATGAAGCCCTGGGTTTGATCCTCAGCATCTAAAAAAAAAAGCAGTTGGGATTCTCCCACAATGAAGGCAGTAGGGCAGATTACACTGACCACTTCTGAGAGCAGTCTGACTGTGTAGTATGAATGTGCCTCATTAGTGTAAGGTAGTGTTTGCTGCTCTGTTGGTATCAGTGATAGCAGATATTGAACAACAGTCTGTCAGTCAATAGCAAATGGATTTTTTAAAAAACCATTTTATGTCTATACAATATTTCTTATAGAGCAGTGAAATATCAGTGAACTAAAACATGTGCACAATGTCAACACATTCTAGAATGAAGTTTGCGAGGGAAAAAAATGGCAATATATATATAGTATGCCATTTCTTTTTATATATATATATATTTTTTTTTTATTATTATTTTATGTGTATGAGTGTTTTGCCTGCATGTATATAAGTGCACCACATGTATTCAGTGCCCTGCAGAAGCCAAAAGAGGGTGTTGGATCCCCTGGAACTGGAGTTATGGACAGTTGTTAGTTGCCATATGGGTGCTGGGAACTGATCCCAGGTCCTGTAGCAACAGCAAATGCTCTTAACCACTGAGCCATCTTCCATTTCTTATGAAGGTTAAAAGTATAATATGTGTGTTGCTTATGGGTACATAATATATGTGAGAATGCTAGACATCAATTATAGGCAGTGGTCACTTCTGGGGAAAGAAGGGGAGCATTGAGCTGGGTCATCATTTTTTGTTACAGTAATTAAAGGAATTCAGCCAAGTGTGGTGGTGCATACCTTTGATTTCAGCACTCATGAGGCAGAGGTAGGCGGATCTCTGTGAGTTCAAGGCCAACTGGGGCTACAGGGAGACCCTGGCTCAAAAAAGAGGCCAAAAAAAAAAAAAAAGGAATTTAAATCAAGTCAGATATAGTGGCCTCTAGTTCCAGCACTTGGGAGGAGGCCAAGGCAGGAGGATCAAGAATTCAGGTTTGGGCTGGAGAGATGGCTCAGCAATTAAGAGCACTGGCTGCTCTTGGAAAGGACTTGGACTTGGTTCCAAGCGCCCACATGGCAGCTTACAACCATTGGTAACTTCGAATCCAGGAGATATGATGCCCTCTTCTGGCTTCCATGGACATTGCATGCATGTGGTAAGTTTGCATACAGAACACTCAAATACATAAAACAAATCTAAATTTTTCTTTTTAAGTTCTGGGCATCTTGGGTTGCATAGTAAGTTCCTGATTAGCCTGAGACCCTTGTCTCAAAAGAAAAAAAATATTCAAACAAAACGAAAAATATCTAAATCAGCATATAACTTAAGGTGGTTTTTTTGTCCGTTTTTTGAGGTAGGTCTCCCTGTTGCACCAACTGACCTGGAACTCCCTGTGTAGACCAGGGATCTGCCTGCCTCTGCCTCCTAAATCCTGGGACTAAAAGCATGTGCTACCATGCCCAACATAGCTTAAGGCTTTTAAAAATCTTTTATATATTTGAAAAGTTTTTATAAAGCAAAACTAAAATGCAGTTAAACACAAAGGAGCTGTGAGTCAGCTGCACTCAGAGATGAGTTTGCATTAAAGAACAGTGTGGGGAGACTGCTAGGGGCTGTCACTTACGTCTTTGGATCTTTTTGCAGCCTGGAAGGACGCTTTGAAGATGAGGAACTGCAGCAGATTCTTGATGATATCCAGACCAAGCGCAGCTTCCAATATTAATCCTTGAGAGCCATCTCTGCAGCAGCACCACATTCCCAGGGCTACGTCCACTTCACATAGAAATTCTGTTGTAGAAGACACTTGGGCTTCTATTGTTATTGTGCTTTTGAGATTGAATCTCACTCTAGTTCAGGCTGACCTCAAACTTGTGATAATCCTCCTGCCTCAGCCTCCCGGGTGCTGGGATTCCAGGTGTGAACCATCGCAGTTGGCTGAGCTTTTGGAGTGGAAAGGCTGACTTGCCTGGGTCTGGGTTACTTTTTCCACAGTGACTATTAAATCATGATGACCATGTCATCTAGTGCAGCCTTGCAGGGGTTGCTGTGGCCATGAGTGCTATACGCTAGGAATGATGAGGTAGGGTGGCAGGTAAGCTATCTTTTCACTACCTCATACCATTGGTTTTGGGCTTCACATTATTTTTTGATCCTTGACATTTCATATCATTTTAATATAAATATATTTTGTAGTTTTGCAGCTAATTGAAATATAAAAATGTGTATGGGGGAGAATATTCTTACCTAGGTGCAAAAAGGAGAATTAAACCAGAACAATGTAATGGTTTGATTTTAAAAATATTGTTTCTTTGTTTATTTTTATTGGGGGTAGGGACATGCATTCCATGGCACATGTGTAGAGGTGAGGTGGTCACTTGCAGGAGTCAATTTTGTCCTGTGAGAATTCTGAGGATCAAACTCAAGTACTCAGGTTTCGTGGCACACACCCTCACTGCTGAGCCATCTTGCTAGCCTGTAAATGATTTTTAGTTTATGTATTTTTTGCAACTCTGGTGATCAAATCTACAGCCTTGCACATGTTAGGCAAGTGCTATACAACTGAGTAACATCCCAGCCTTGGAAGTCTGCGTGTCTGTGAGAGTGCGCAGATGTTTGTGTTCGTGCAAGGAGGCCTGAGGAGAGCGTGGCGATCTCCCCAAATTGCTGTCCAACGCACTCTGTTGAGACAGTCTCTCACTGAACCTGGAGCTAGGTTGGGTAGCCAGAAAACTACCAGTACCCTTCGTGCCTCCACCCCCGTTCCCTCAGTGCAGGAATTAGTGCCACACTTGTCTTTTTACACCAGTGCTGGGGAGCTGAACTTGGATTTTCATGCTTACACAGCAAAGTATTCTTATCCACTTATCTGTCTCCCCAAATCCTCTGTTTTTGTTTTGTTTTGTTGTTTTGTTTTGAGACAGGATTTTCCTGTAGCCCCAGCAGGCCTGAAACTCACTCTCACTTTGTAGACCAAGCTGGCCTTAATCTCATTAGCGATCCGCCTGCCTCTGCCTCCTGGGGTTAAAGGTGCACCATCATACCTGGCATATGCCCTGAAATTCTTAAAGGATGAAAGCATAGATGACTGAACAAGCTTTGGCATCCTTCTGTCTAACCGAGAGACAAGAAGGAAGCATAACTTTGGAAGCTATTAAACCAGAGGATGCTGCTCCATATTGTAGGACCCTTAACCTTGAGGTGAACATACTTTATCTTGGGGACTGGAGCACTGTCTTGGAGGATATGTATTTGGAGTAGCCCTGAAGCATTTGTTTTGCCACCTTCGGATCTTTCCTTCATAGATGAGACTTGAAGACCTAAACACAGGAATCTCCCTCTTAGGGCATCCAATCCAAGCCCCTGGCTTAATACTTTAGTGGCAGGTACTCTGGTAGAGGTAATGTGGAAGGAGGAATTGTACCCCTGTCTCACTCTCAAAAGGCAGGACATGGAGGACATGTTTTTAGTAGAGGGAGCTCATAAGCCCTGTGAGTCACCCCAATAAGTAGTGAGTGTTAACAGGCCAAGGTTCATGACAGCAATGGTCATTTCCAGCTTGGAGGAAATAGCCATACAAATGGAACAAATAAACAAGCCTTATACTGTGTTAGGATTCGCAAAGAAGAAAGCAGGGAGCTGGGGGTTGTGGCCCACGCCTTGCCTTTAGTTCAGCATTCAGGAGACAGAGGCAGGTGGATCTCTAATGAGATTATGGCCCCTGTCTGGTTCTCATAGCTAGTGCCAGGCCAGCTGGAGCTACAAGGAGACCCTGTCTCAAAAAAGGCAAATAAAAGAAGGGAAAAAAAGCAGGAAGGAGGATGAGTTCAAGTTGGTCAGAAGTGACTGTGAGGAGGCTGGAGGAGTCAATGAGGATATCTGGAATCAGGAAAGAACCTGCTGTGTGAAAAGCACAGGATGTAATGGCCTTGAGGCAAGAGTGGCTGAGGAGAGAACAGATCTGGGGGACAGTATGCAGCTGGATAGAGGGACTGGAAGAAGATTGTAAGGGGGACAGACAGCAGAGCCGGCAGGATACATGTCTGTGTGCTCAGGAAAATGACCTAGATATGGAAAAGTTCACTATCTGGGGTGCAAAGAAGAAACGAGTTCCATTGGCCACATAAGAAGGTAGACAGCTGCAGGAAATAGAGGACGTGGATGGGGGCATGCATGTAGACAGTCTAATGGGTCACAGGTTCATTTAACTCAAATTTCCTAGGCATGCACTGGGTTGACCATCCACAGAATACTTGTGTTGTTTCTGTCATATTTATTTTGTGTACGTATGCACACGTGGAGGTCAGAGAATAACTAGTGGAAATCAGTTCTCTCCTACCATGTGGGTCCTTAGGACCAAATCCCCAATTGTCAGGCTTGGTGGCAAGCATCTTTAATTCATTCAAGTTAAACCATCTTGCCAACCCAGACATCTGTGTCTTAAAGTTGAGTATATAACTTTTTTTTTTTTTTAAGATAAAGTCTCACTATGGGATCTAGGTTGGCCTGGGATTCATAGCAATCTGCCTGCCTTCACTCTCCTGAGCGATGGGATACCAGACATGCTTGACTGAAATTTTCATAATGAGACAGAATCTCATGTAGATCTTGAACTCACAGAAATTCAACTGCCTCTGCCTCTCAAATGCTGAGATTAAAAGCATGCACCACCATACCTGGCCTGGCCACATTTCGCTCTTAATGGTAGTGTTACAATAAAATCATTACCAGAAAGAGGTTTGATAGAAAATAGGAAATAGTTTTTTCGGGGTTTTCTTTTAAAAATCTAGCCATGCTGGCCTTAAACTCTGTAAAGCTGATAACCTTGAACTTCTGCCTCTACCTGCAGGGTGCTAGGATTACAGCATGCACTACCATTCCTGTTTTTTGTTTGACAGGATCTCACTACATAGTCTTAGAATTAACTATGTAAACCAGACTGCTACCTCTGCCTCCCAAGTGCTGGCCTTGATGGCATGCACCACCTCTCCCAGCCATATGTGGTTTTATGTAGCACTAGGGATTAAACCCAGACCTCAAGCAAGCTAGATAAATGCTCTGCCAACTAAACAACAGTGTCGGTGCTAAAGCAGTCATTTTTAAAGCCAGGTATGGTGAGAGATGCATATAATCTTGGGACACGGAAAGTAGAGGCAGGAGGATCAAAAGTTCATGGTCATCTTCCAGGCTACATAGCAAATTCAAGGCTAGCCTGGATCTTGTCTCAAAACAAATTGTTATTTTTCAGAGTGAGGGACTGAACAGAAGGGAAATCAGGTAGCCTAGATAGCTGTAGGACTACCTCTCTGAATCTAAATGTGAAACAGCCAATAATAAAATACAAAGGGAACAGTGATTTGGATCTGAACTGTAAGGCTTGGAATCCATTGTAGCAATACTCAAAGGTGAAGCTTTGGGAAAGCTCTCTACTCCTCTAAAGAAAAGAAAAGAAAAGAAAAAAATCTTGGGCTGGAGAGATGCTCAGTGATTAACAGCACTGATTGCTCTTGCAGGTTTGGTTCCCAGCCCCCTTATTGCAGGTAACAATGATCTGTAACTCCAGTTCCAGGGAATCTGACTTTTCTACTGACCTCTGCAGGCATTGCATGCATGTGGTGCACTTACATACATAGAGGCAAAACACTCATCTACATAAAATAAAAATAAATAAATTTTTCATGGGCTGCAGAGATGACTCATCAGTTAAGATCCCTTGCTGTTCTTGTAGAGGATTCAAGTTCAGTTTCCCATACCCACATCAGGCAGCTATAAGCTGCCTGTAACTCCAGTCCCAGGAGATCCAATACCTCTGGCCTCTACGGGCATATTCACATACCCTTCCACAAACACATAACACAGCATTCAAAATAATAAAAATGTTCTGCACTCAGCGGGCAGAGGCAAACAGACCACTGTGAGCTCAAGGGCAGCCTCATCTACATTATGAGTTCCAGGCTAGCAGGCACTACATAATAGACTCCATCTCAAAAAAAATTATTTAAAATTTTTTTACAGGGTCTTATGTAGATCAAGATAGTCTCATCTCAATCTTTATGTATCCCAGATGTCTTCGAACTTCTCTCTGCTTCAACTCCTGAGTTCTGGGATTGTGCCATCTCACACCTTGTTTATAAGGTGATAAGCCTCAAACTCAGAGCTTCCTGCACACTAAGCAAGCACATTACCAACTGACCTACCCCTCAAGTCCAATCTTTCCTCCTTTGAATTGACTTTCTCACAGTTAGCAAGATGGCTCCATGGGCATAGGTGCTTGCTGCCAAGCCCCTATGAACTGAATTTGATTCCTGAGTTCCACATGGTAGAAGGAAGCAAGAACCAACCCCTACAAGTTGTCTTTTGACCTTCATATGAATGTCCTAGTGTGTGCATGTGCACACACACTAAATGCGTGTGCGCACACACTAAATGAGCAAATGTAAAAGGCTTAATTGACCTTTTAAAATTTTTTAAATAAATAGATAAATTGACTTTCCTAAATATCTTTATCACAGTGATATAAAACTGACAAATGTAATACAGGATTCACTGAGAGAATGGACCTCTATACCTTAGGAAGGACGGGGTGTGGGAGCAGTTGAAACCATGCACTCAAGTGCTGTGCACATACATGTCTGTCCATTCATAGTCTTTAATTGTGTTGCTCTTTCATGATCTCCCATCTTCATCCATATAGTAAAGCCTACTGGCTTTTGAGTGCTCTTGGGTGTCACTGTGTTCCCATACCTGCCAACTGAGAGGGATTGTCTCAGGCTTCTTTGAACAGGATCCCAGGGAAGAGCTTGGATTAATTTTGTTAGCAGAAGCAGGGACTCAGGCACAGTTCTACATTGTGATTCACAATAACCAGAGAAGTTCTCTTAATTTTTTAGGGGCTTTGACTCTGGTAAAACCAGATCCTTGGCTTGATGTAGAAAAAAGCTTCATGATGAGCCAGTTGGAAGCAGAGTTTGAGCTTATTAAACATAGAAAGAAAAGCTCTCAGGGAGAAAAGGCATAGTGAGTGCAGGGTGTGGGTCTCTTTAAGTCACAGTGAAGTGTGTTAGTAATAAATATACCATTTTGGTGGCTCTCAAGTTACAGTTTAGTATCTAAGGAACTTCCTTTTTCATAAGATTATCATGGGATGATGGATTACAATCTGATAAAATAAAACCTGGAGCCACTAGGGCTGCACAAGGGTTTAGGACATGTCCTCTTATTAAAAATGAGGTTTCTGTGGTGCTGAAGAGGTGGCTCGGTGGTTAAGAGCACTGGCTGCTCTTGCAGACAACCTGGGTTTGGTTCACAGAGCCTACATTCGACAAACAACTGTCCACAACTCCAGTTTCAGGGGATCTGACACCTCCTCTGGCCTCCATGGACATTTCATAACATGGGTACACATATACAAGTAGGCAAAGACTCATATATATAGAATAAGAATAAATTTAAAAAATAGAGTTTCTCAGATCTGGTTCCCAGCATCCACATGGAACCTAACACCTGTCTTTAACTCTAGTTCTATCCAGTGCCCTCTTCTGACCTCTGTGGGCATTGCACGACATGAGTGCACTTCGGTACCTACAAGCAATAGACTCATAAAATAAAAATAATAAATATTTTTAAAAATTGTGTTGAAATTCCTTTTTCTTTCTTTTTTTTGGGGGGTGGGGTCTTTTTGAGACAGGGTCTCCCTCTGGCCTGGAACACACTATGTAGACCAGACTGGCCTTGAATTCACAGAGATCTGCCTGAAGCTAGTCTCAGTTAGCAAATGCTTTTAATCCCAGCACTCTTGAGGCAGAGGCAGGTGGATCTCTGATTAAGGCCAGTCCTGTGAGTACATAGTAAGCTCCAGGCTGGATGGGGAGTCAGGGAGTTCCTATCTCAAAAACACAAGAACAGAACAAACAAAAAAAGCAGAGATCTGCCTGCCTCTGCCTCTCAAGTTTTAGGATTAAAGGTGTGTACCACCGTACTCAGCTAGAATTCTTTTAAAGATTGTTTTTACATTGATTTGAGGCTGGAGAGATGGCTCATTGGTTAAGAGCCTGTATTGCTCTTGCAGAGGACCAGAGTTTGGTTCCCAGTACCCACGTCAGGTGGCTCACAGTCACTTGTATCTCCAGTTCCAAGAGATCCAAAGCCCCATTCTGGCCTTTGCAGACACTGCACTCACAAATACAAACACATAATATAATATGTAACATATATACACATAACGTAAATTTTTAAGCATTTGTGTGTGTGTGTGTGTGTGTGTGTGTATGTATTTGTGTGGTCAGTACATGTGTAGAGCTCAGAGGACAACTTGTAGGAGTTAGTTTTCTTTTTCCAATATGTGGGTTCTGCAGCTCAAGGTACCTTTCTTACTAAGCCATTTTGCTCCCTCTTAGTTCTTAGTTGGAATCCTTTTTTTTTTTTTTTTTTTTTTAAAGATTTATTTGCCTTTGGGACTGGAGAAATGGCTCAATGGTTAAGAGCACTGACTGCTCTTGCAGAGGACTCGGGTTCGATTCCCAGCACCCACATGGCAACTAACAATTATCTGGAATTCCAGTTTTAGGAATCTGATGCCCTTTTCTGACCTCTACAGACACTGCATGACATGGGTGCATATACACACATGCAGGCATAACACTCATACACATAAAAAATAAAACATTTTAAACAAAATGTATTTGCCTTTAATACCAGCACTTGAGAGGCAGAAACAAGTGGGTTTCTATGAGTTCAAGGCCAGTGTGGTCTACATAGAGAGTTCCAGATCAGCTAGGGCTACATAGTGAGACACTGTTTCTTTAAAAAAAAAAAAACAAAAAAAAAAAAACAAAGAAAGGAACAAAAGGAGTCCATCATGGCAGAGGAGGAATAGCAGGAGGCAACCACAGCAAACAACTGAGCACTCATATCTTGGAGCAGGCACAGGAAGCAGAGAGAAACTGGAAGTGGGGCCAGGGTATGAATTCTCAAAGCCTTCCCACCCTCCACCCCCATCCCAGTAACGTGCTTCCTCCAACAGGACCTACCTCCTAAAGGTGTCATGATCCTCCCCACATAGCACCACCAACTGATCAAGTATTTAAACACTTGGGACACTTCTCATTCAAACCATTGTAACTCCATTTACATTTTGGGATTAAAAAGGGGAGGTTGGGAGTGGGAATTAGCCATCAAAATGAAAATGTGATAATCTGAGTTCAGATCCTCAGAACCCATGTAGCCCTGGATGCAGTAGCCTTCGTCAGTAATCTCACACTCTTCTGGGGAGCTGGAAAGCAGAAAGGCAAATCCTGGAAATTCATGGACCAATTATCCTGTTTATGCAGCAACAACATCAATGAGACCCTGTCACAAACAAGCTGGAAGGCAAGGATCGACACTTGAGGTTGTCCTTCAGGTTTCACATGTGCACGTGGCCTGTGCACACCAACACACTCACATACACACAATATACATATGCATATAATAAAAGATTTTTAAGATCCTGACAGTTATATATGCCTCTGTGAGGTAAAAATATGAAAGTGTCATTGATATGTCATATTCTTAATAGACTAAGAATCAGTAACCGTAATGACACCTACTACCCAATGGATGTAAGATTGCACAGAAATACTCTTGGCATTCTTCAGGTTGTATTTATTTTAATTTTTAAAATTTATTATTACTGTCAACATGTATGTATGATGTGTGTGTAATGTGTGTGGGGAATTGTTCATGTGGAGGTCAGAGGACAAGTTTCTGGAGCTGAGTCTCTCCATCTTTACTTGGGGTTGAGGGATCAAACTCAACCAGGTTTCCAGGCTTGCATGTGTGGCAAGCACCTTTATCACCTAAGCTGTCTTGCTGGCCCCCAAGGGTCTATTTCAAATTGACATTTTCAGAAGCTTGCTTCTGCTATTACAGAAGATTAGACAGCTGGGAAATCAAATACCTTACCCAGAGAGTTGGAGAACTCAACACTTTATTTCATTCATGTGGTCCCAGATGAGCTATTGCTCTCAAATTCTGGGTGACTCTGCAATTTAGTTTGCAGGTTTCATAGAGTTTTACATATCATCTTTTAGCAACCATTTCATTACTGGGTTTAAATTATAGTTTTCTATAATTTACAATTTATTTATATGTCACAAGATAGCCAGAAGACAATTTCAGGAAATTCCTTTCGTGACTAAGCAGTTAAGAGTTGACTACAAAGGCAGATTTACAGGCAACTAGTTAAACATCTTTACAATGGAATTAAGTAAACAGGACAGTTGAGAACAGAGGTTCCATCAAGTAACTGTAGTATTTCTGGTTTCCTGAGTTCTCCATTGTTTTATTGGCTGTAGTTAAGCATTCTCTAAAAAAAAGCAGCACATGGTAGTTACTATGTCTTAAAATACAGAGAGAACTATAAATTAAGAAAGAGAAATTGGGCATACAAAGGATGAATAGTTTTAAATGCACAGATTATATATTTTTCTTTCTCATTGCCAGTAAATAAATCTTTATAAGCAGGGGTCACTGGGCTACTGGTCTTGGTGCTGTCAGTAATTCATCCTCTAATTGCTGGGTCATGATGAGGGCCTAGGGAGATGGTGTAGTCAGAGATTACATAAGCACTTGTATTTCAGTATTGGAATAACCAGTGTAGCTCTGGGCTTCTATTTCTCCTCCCTTCCCCTCCCCTCCCCTCCCCCTCCCCTTCCCTCCCCTCCCCTCCCTGATACATACACATACTGTAACTCTTTTATTTGCACTTGAGAGAAAAGTGGGCTAATTGTCCTGGAGCTCAAGTGTTTGTGGTTAGGTACTATCAAGTATTTTAGGTGTCTTCATGAAAACTTTACCACAATCATGGAGGGATTAAAAATGAGCAAACAGAAACAAACAAACAAAAAAACCAAAGTACTCTAAAACTGGCCCTTATACCATGTGTGTGTGTTTCTGAGATTGAACCAGGGCCTCTTGCATGCTAAGTGTATCTCCACCGCTGAGATATACCCCCCCAGCCTGCTCTTATGCATTAAAAAAATTTTTTGACAGGTTCACTATATAGCTCTGGCTAGCCTAGAACTTATATACAACAGGCTGGCCACAAATTCACAGAGGTCTGCCTGCCTCTGCCTCTGCTTCCTGAGTACTGGGGTTACAAGTGTGTACAATCATGCCTCGCTCTCAGTTTTCAAATACTAATGCTTAATGAGAAGAAATAAAGATGTGGGTATTCACCACACATCTTAAGAAGCAGATGTTTTGTTTTGGAGACAGGATTTCTAGATTTGGGGAAAAGAAAAGGATCCCAGGGGGAGGGGAGTAAGGTCTGGAAGAAAGGTGCTGAGATTGTCTTTCAGTGTAAGAGATTTTTTAGGAGCGTTATTAGTGCCACATAGAGTATGGCAGGTTTCTGGAGAAAGAGTCTTTGGTTCCACCAAAGCAAAGATCCCTCTTTACCGGTTTCTGAGGGAGGGAGAGCTTCTGTGCCTCAAAGCAGTAGGCTTAGCTAGTGAGCACCCACAGTAAGTGCTTGCAGGCTGCCTCTGCTTTTTGAGTGACAGCAGGAGGAAGGGGGGAAAAGACTTTACTTGCCGAGCCTTCTTGCTGGTCCTTTTTGTCTTTTTTTGGCAGCTTCTTGCTATGTAGCCCTTGAACTTACTACAGTCCTCCTGCCTCAGCCTCCCAAGTGCTAGGTTTACAGATGTCCAGAAACAAACATTCTTATGTGTGCCCTTTGTGAATGTCTGTATTCATTAGCAGTTTTCCAAAGTGGTTCTATCTAACATAAGGCTATTTTTCTAACTTGTTCTCCCGACTTGAAGTGAGGAGAGAGAATGCGGAAGCACCAGTGGCATCGGGTCGTTCCTGCTTCCTGACTCATGCACCTCATTGCTACTAGATGCTTTCATTCATTTAAAAGATTTAATTGATAAGTTTTACATTTTTTTCAAGCGTGTGTGTGTGTGTGTGTGTGTGTGTTTTCTTTTTGAGACAGGATCTTCCTGTAGCCCCAGCTGTCCTGGAACTTGCTATGTAGACCAGGCTGGCCTTGAACTCACAGAGATCCACCTGCCTCTGTGTCCTGAGTGCTGGGATTAAAGGTGTGCACCACCACTCCCGGCTAAAGACTTATTTTTTTATTAATTTATTATTTTATATATATGAATGTATTACCTGGATACATGCAAGTGCACCTGTATCATGCAGTGCCTCAGGAATCCAGAAGAGTGTGTAGGATCCTCTGAATTTGAGTTATGGACAGTTGTTAGCTGTCATGTGGGTACTGGGAATTGGACCCAGGTCCTTTGCAAAAGCAGCCAATGCTCAACCACTGAGTCATCTCTCCAGCCCCAGATTTATTTGTTTTTATTTTTATGTGTATGAGTGTTTTGTCTGGATGTATGTAGGTTCACCATGAACATGTAGTGCCCATGGAGTCCAGAAAGGGCACCAGATCACCTGGAACTGGAGTTACAGATGGTTGTGAGCTGTCATGTGGGTGCTGGGAACCGAAAACTCTAATCCTCTTGAAGAGCAATGTGTTTCTTTTTGTTTGATTTTATGCATATGAATGTATTGCCTGCATGTGTATAAGTACACCCATGTGCTACAATGCCTGAGGAGTTCAGAAGAGGGTGTTGTTCCTTTGGAACTGGAATTAGGGATGGAGGTTAGCTACCATGTGGGTTTTGGGAGTCGGTCCCAGGTCTTTGGCAAGAGCAGTCAGTGCTCTTAATTGCTATTTTTACTATTTAAAAAAATTAATGTGTATGAATGTGTATCTGTGACTGAAAGTTACATGTGTGCAGTGTCCATAGAGGCCAGAAGAGGGAGTTGGATCCCCTGGAGCTGGAGCCACAGGCAGCTGTGTGCCTGTGTGGATGCTGGACATGAGGTCTTCTTGAAGAGCAATAAGTGCTCTTAACCATGAGTCATCTCTCAGGCCCCTGTTTTAATTATTTTACTATTTTTTGTTTTTTAGAACAAACTTCGGTTTTTATTACTTAAAAAGCTTCATATTTATTTCACTTTTTGACTCTGTGCTTGTGCCTCCAAAATTTAAGATTTATTTATTTTTTCATTTATTATTTTTATTTTATGTGTTTGGGTGTTTTGTCTGCAGAGACCAGAAGAGGGAGTCAGATTCCCTGGAACTGGAGTTACAGATGGTTGTTAGCCACCATGTGGGTGCTAGAATTCAAAAGCAGGTCCCCTGGAAGAACAGCAAGTATTCTTCATCGCTGAGCCATCTCTCTAACCCCTTATTTATTTTTATTTTATGTATATAAGTGTTTTGCCTCATGTATGTAAGTGCACCTGTGTATGCATACCAAATGGAGGCCAGAAGAGGGCATCAGATCCCTGGAACTGGAGTTACAGACAGTTGTTAGCTACCCTGTGGGTGCTGTGAATCAGTCCTCTGCAAGAGCAGTTAGGGCTCTTAACCAATGAGCCATCTCTCCAGCCTCATGCCTCCAACACTTTTACCATGATTTTCTGCTCCTCAATAAGGAAAGCTTTCTTGATCCTGTCATGGACACATTCAGCATATGTGGAACCACAATTGGCCTTGTTGGATTTTTCTTCTTAGATACTCTCATAAGGACTTTAGATCTCATAGCATGAAACCCTGAAGTCTATCTGGACACACAGACCACTCAGATTTTGGTGCTTTTCCTACCTTCACGGGATAAAGGTAAATGATCCTATTGCCAGGGGTTTCAGACAGCCTAGGTTTGTTAGAGGCTGAATTAAAGCCTATGGCAACATGTCAAATGCTGGAGCTGGACCATTCTGATTGTTGCTTTGGAAAGGATGAAAGCATGGAGGGCTTTTAGAAGTTACCTCCTTCCTTGCCTCACCCTCATGCCAGTTAAAGAACTGTCATTGAGGACTTAGAATGGCTGTGAATTATAAAGAGATCAGATCAACTTTATCTTATTAATTAATTAATTAGAGGCAAGGTCTTCTGCAGCCCCAGCCTGGCCTGGAACTTGCTATGTAGACCAGACTGGTCTTGATCTCTCAGAGATCTTCTTGCCTCTGTCTCCTCAGTGCTGGGATTAAAGGTGTGCCTACCTGTGTATGGGTATGTACACATACGTGCAGGTGCCCTTGGAGTCTAGAGTGTTTTGGAGCTGGAGTTACAGGTGGTTGTGAGCCACCCATCTCGGGAGATGAACTCCTGACCTCTGCAAGAGCAGTATGTTATCTTAACCCTGGAATCTTCTCTCAAGCTCCTACATGTTTTCATTAAATACACATTAATATCCAGACATGAGGTCAAGAGCCTTGCTCACAATTTGGTTCTTTGCCAAACAGCCTACTGCAAATCACACCACTTCTGAACAGACACACCAAAGATGTAAATGTCTTTATTATTTTTTTTTTAAATATTTTATGATTTTTATGAGTGTATTGCCTGCATGAATGTAAGTGCACCTGCATTGTGCAATGCCCAGGGAAGTCATAAGAGGGCGTCGGATCCTCTGGATTTGGGGCAGTTAGGGTCGGTTATTAACCACTGAGCCACCTCCAGCTCCCTATTTTTATTTTTTATGTACATGAATATATTGCCTGCATGTAAGTGTACCCGTGTTATGCACGGTCCGCATAGATCAGAAGAGGGCCTTACATCATCTGGAACGGAGTTACAAGTCAGTCATTAGCTACCATGGGGGTGCTGGAAACCAAACCCGGTCCTCTGTAAGAGCAGTGCTCTTAACAGCTGAGCCATCTCTCCAGCGCCGTGGTGTAAACATCTTTGAATCCGGGTTTCATAAAGCCCAGGTTAGGCTTGAACTCGAGTTCAAAGATGCCTTTGAATTTTTAATCTTCCTACCTCCATATCCCAAGTGGTGGGATTACAGGCATGTATCATCACACCCAGTTTATGGAGGTTGAGGATTGAATTCTGGGCTTTCAGCATGCTAGCTGAGCTTCCACAAATTGAGCGACATTACCACTTATTTTAAGATTTTATTTTTAAGTAAAATGTATATGGGTTTGTGTATGCGAATGCAGTGCCCATGGAGGCCAGAAAAAGGCGTCAGATCAGTCCGACATGAGTGCTGGAAACAACTCAGGTTCTCTGCAAAAGCAGCGAGTGCTCTTAACGGCTGAGCTATCTTTCTAGCCCCCCAACACATTACTTATTTACTTATTTTTAAAAGAAGGGCTGGAGAGATGTCTCAGTGGTTAAAAACATTGGCTGGTTTCGGTTGCCAGCGGCCCAAAGGGTGGCTAACAATCATCTGTAACTCCAGTTCCAGGGAGATAAGACCCAAGTCTCTATTGACCTCTGCGGCATAGCACTAAGTGCACTTACATACATGCAGGCAAGACACTCACACATAAAATAAGAATACATAAAATATTAAACTAAACACTGCGTGTGTGCCATGCTCGCACATGCCACCTAGCACGTGGAGGTTATAGGACAACTTGGAGAGAGTTTGTCCCTTTGGGTTGAGCGAGACTTCACTCTGCAGCTCAGGGCTGGGCCTTGAACGTTCAAGCCAACCAATCTTCTGTCTCAGCCTTCGGAGTGCTGGGATTTCAGGCGGGAGCCACTATGCCCAGCATGAAGAGATACATTCTTCAATTTTGTAAAATGGGATGTTTTCGCGAGCATCCAGGCTAGCGGCCAACATGAAACAAATTAGTACGACGACAGCAACAGGCGCCAAGCTCCCATTCACATCCACACAAAGGACCAGATCAGTCTCGCCCCGCTGAGATGCCGCCCCACCCCTCACCTGCGCGCACGCGTAGCCGCATGGGAGGCCGGCGGCCCAGCGCCGTGACGTAGCGCCGTTCGGCTGTGCGTGCGCGATGACGCATGGCCGTACGCTCGGTGGCTCCTTGGGGAAGATGGCGGCTGTTCCTTTGAAGGAGAGGAATTGAGAGGGGAGAGAAGGGAAGGGGACCAGACAGGAGGGACACTCCGTGCCGCGAGGAGGGACGCCGGCTGGCCGTTAGGAGCTCCGCCAGGCCCCCCGCGGTGAGTCGGCGGCGTCGGGGCCTGAGTGGCGGCGGGCGACCGCGCTCCGCCATTTTCCGGCCGGCCGTTGCGTGCTTCGGGGGGATCGGAGGGCACAGGTCGCAGGAGCGGGGAGGACGGCCATCCGCCGGGCCGGTCGAGCCTGGTGTGAGTCCGGGCCGAGGGGCGGTGACGAGGAGGAGGCCGTGGAGGAGCCGAGGCCCACGGGGACGGCCGCCGACGGGGCGACCGAGGCGAGGCCGCCGAGGAGACGATGCGAAGTTCGGAGCAGGGAAGCGCGTTGGGACCGGTGTGGAATGGAATAGAGTGAGGCTCTGAGTGCTGCCAGGGGTCCCGAGAAGTTCCTGGGACCCTGTGAAACAGCTGGAGATTGAGCCTGGATGCTTTCGCGGATTGAGATCCGCGTGGGGGACAGGGAGAAAGGCAGAGCTCGTTTCTTTGCACAAATTACATGCCTATCTGGTTCATTACAAAAGTCCCTTTAAGCATCAACTCCTATTTCGAACTGCAAATTGACTTCTGGGCCCGTAGGTGTGAAAAAATAAGGCCTTCTCGCAACTGGATATTTAGGATATTAGAAAGCCATCCTGGGGTTTATTTATTTATTTTTTCTATTTTCTTTCAGACTGGTCTAGTTGTGTTGCCCAGGTTGGCTTTGAATTTTGGGGCCCCGGAACGCAAGCGCGGGATTTCAAGCGCGCTACCAGGCAGGGCTAGCGTTCCTCTTTTTCTCTCTGGTTTGTTTTGGGTTGATTTTGAGTTTTTGAGGTAGTTTCACTGTAGCCGGGCTGGCCTAGGAACTCAGTTGTGTTGCTCAGACTAGGCTTAGAACTCAGACGCTATCATGCTTTCTCAGCCTCCTAAATTGCAGAGCCTCACGGCGCTTGTCTGTAGCCCAGGCTGATGAGGAACTTGCTGTGTAGCTGAGGCTTGCCTCGCACCTCCCGCGTGATAATACTACAGGCGTGAGCTACTACACCTGCCTTGGTATTTGTTTGTTTGTTTGTTAATTAAAAATTACTAGTGTGAGCACACGAGTGTCTGTTGAGTCAGAGGACAATTTGCAAGAGTCATTTCTTGACTTCACGTGAATCTCGAGGATCGAATTCAGGTCCTCAGGCTTGGTGCTGGTGCCTGAGGCATTTACTTGCTTGAGCGCCCTCATTGCTTTTCTTTTTAAAAAATTTTTATTTTTATTAAAGGAGTGTTGATGCTTGGCTGTAATTTTGTAGTTGATGGTCTTCCCTGAATAAGGAGGCGAATCTGATAGGTATTGCCAATTTGGATTGGGTTCTAGTCAGGCTGTGTGTCTTGGTAGGAATGCCTTAAGCAGTTGTCTCGATGGTAGGTAGTAACTATTGAGGAATTTGGGAAGACAGCTTATGAACAAAGCCACCACAACGTGTAAGTACACTCTGTATGTAATGCACTGAGTATTTTTTTTTTTTTAACCTGTGAATGTGGTGTGGATCTGTTTAATCCAAACAAAGCTCTTAGTGACTGTTAAAAGAAAACACGTTAATTGTTCCCCTGGGGGCCTTTTTTCTTTTCCTAATCTTAATTGCATTTGACACTCATCCTTTATTACTATTACCATTATTATTAGTATTTTTATCTGTGTTTTGGCCCAGTAGAAGGTAAACTGTTGTATGGATTTGGGTTTAAGACTTGGAGTTCTCTATTGATCTTGTTTACTAGAAACTTAGAGAAAATTTTGATTTCTTGCTGGATACTCTTGGGACAAATTTTGGTAGTTGATTTACATCATGGTGTGTTAGGGGAAAAATAAATCGTTGTTTTTGAAACTCACAGTTTACATTCTGTTCTTTGATTGGTTGGATATACTATAAATGATATATTTATATACTACATATATACTATAAATATAGTTTCTATCACAGTTTTATCTTGACCTAAGCCTTTACTCATATTTTTACTAACTTCTTAAGGTGCTTTATTCAGAGGTCTTTCTGCTAAGTAGCAAAATGTCCATAGACTTTTTATATCACTTTTTGTTTGTTTTTTGAGACAAGGTCTCACTGTGGAGTTCTGGCTGCCTGGCCTCAAAGTCACAGAGATGCCTCTGCCTCTGGATTAAAGACTTGCACCACCCCTCTTGGAAACATTATTATTATTATTTGGAAATGTAGTTTATTGAGAAGATCAAACTTTTGTATTTCAGAATAAAAAAGTTTTTTTGTTTAATTTTTATTTTATGTGTTATGAGTGTATTGCCTGCATATGTGTACATGTACTGTCTCACGCAGGGCTCAAGGAGGTCAGAAGAGGGCATTGGATCCCCTGGAACTAGAGTTTTGGGGGGTTGTTAGCTGCCATGTGGGTACTGGGGATTGAATCCGGGTCCTCTGCAAGAACAACCAGTGCTCTTAATGGTTAACCCTTCTCTGACTCCTGATTATGGTAAAATTTTAGCTTTCCCTCCCCTCCCCTCCCCTCCCCTCCCCTCCCCTCCCCTCCCCTCCCCTCCCTCCTTTTTCCTCTTTTCCCTCCCGGTTTTGGTTGTTTGAGACAGTCTCCTCACAAGCCCAGCCTTTAGCCCCAGCTGGCTTGAAACTCAGTCTCACAGACATCAGCCTGCCTCTGTGTCCTGTGCTAGAATTAAAAGCATTCACCACCGGGGAAAGTTTGATACTGACAACAGAGATCTTAGTGAAAGCGTTTTTTTTTTTTTTAATTTATGAAGGCATTTAATCCTTTTGATGTTATTTACTGTAGAATTGGTATTTCACAGATATTTTTAGGTAATTTCTTGGAGCTCTCAAAGAAATGTTCACTATCAAAATTTTTTAAATTAAAACTTTTCTGCATTTATTGTGTGTGTATGTGTGATGTGAGCACATCATGGCATTAGTGTGGAGGTCTAAGGACAAGTCTCAGGGAGCCAGGTTCTCTCCTTCCACCATATGGGTCCCAGGGATTGAATACTGGTCATCAGGTTTGGTAACCGTATCTTTACCTGATGGAGCTGTCTTAAGAGTCCCTGACTACAGCTTTAATACTTTAAAAAAGTATTTTCTCTTTGTTCTTGTGAGTTAAGTTTAAAATTTCTACTTGAACAGAAGGTTTCCTTGGTGACATCTCTCCCATTGCAAACCATTTATACTAATCTAAGACACAAGCTTTTCAGAGTTCTGGAGAACGTGACCTTTTCTGGACTGTAAACGTGTTAGTAATTTTAGTAACTTTCTCGTTGAGTAACTATGATAAAATGTGTGTTGTGCTTTATTTTCATACTTTGAGTGTTTTTAAATCCCGCAGCTGAGGGGTTGTGTTAGAAATCGAACCATGGGGTTTAGTAGCAGATGACCCAGGTTTAAAAGCTGGGTTCACCACCAGACTAGCTTTTGTGAGTGGGAGGAGGGTAGGTTGGGGACTGAATAGAAGCCGGGGCCTTGCCTTTGTTAAGTTTGTGCTCTACTAAGGCACTGTGCTTCTAACTTTGAATAGTTTTTACTTTATTTTATATGTGTGAATGTTTTGCTTGCATTATGTAAGTGCACCCGTGTTGTGCACTGCAGAGGAGGCGTCAGATTCTCTGAAACTGGAGTTACAGACCATTAGTTTTAGTGTGGGTGCTAGTAACCTAACCCAGGACCTCTGCAAGAGCAGGCAGTGTTCTTAACTGCTGAGCCAGCTCTTTAGCCCCCTATTTCTAGCTTTAAATTAACTTTTCTGTACTGGGTAGGTTAATGGAACCCTCTGAGCTTCAGTTTCCTTATATATAGAAATGTTAATTGTGGCCCACACCTTTAATCCTAGCTGAGACCAGATGGATCTGTGTGAGTTCCAGGCCACCTGGGGCCACTTTATTTCAGAAGAAAGAAAAGTTAATTGTAATACTTAACCTTGGAGATAAGTACCTAAGTGTATTTAGTACACTTTTCAGTACATTTTCAGTTTTTCTTATTGTGACTGGATTTGATGAAATTACTTCTTTTCCTTTATCCTTTTCCTTTTTTTGATTGACTTTATTTTGACTTATATGTCTGTGTGTGAGAGACATGTACATGTAGGTGCCCATGGAAGCCAGAAGAGGGCATTGGATCCCCGGGAGCTGGAGTTATAGATGGTTGTTAGCCGCTGTGTCGGTGCTGGGAAGTGAACCTGGATCCTCTGTAAGAGCAGCCAGTGCTCTTAACTGCTCAGCCACCTCTCCAACCCCTGATTTTAAAAAAGCTAAAGAAAATTATTGTTTTTATATGTATGAATATTTTGCCTGTATGCTTCATACAGTGTCTGTGGAGGCCAGAAGAGGGCTTTGGATTCCTGGGAATTGGCATTAGAGGTGATTTTAGCCGCCATGTGGGTGCTAGGAACCAAACCTGAATGCTTGGATTTAAAAAAAGAAAAAAAATCTAATTTTTAATTATGTTTTCTTGTTGTGTGTTTGTGTTTATTTTTATTTTATGTGTATGAGTTTATTGTTTGCATGTGTGTAAATTTACCTATGTGTCATACAATGCTTGATGAAGGCTAGAAGAGGGCGTCGGATCCCTAGGACTGGAGTTAAAGATGGTCCTAAGCTTCCATGAGGGTGCTGGGAATCCAGTCCCAGTCCCCTGGAAAAGCAGTCAGTGCTCTTAACTACTGAGCCATCTCTCCAGTTCTTCTTTTCTTTCTTTTAATTTATTTATTTTATTTGACATGTATGAGTGTTTTGCTAGCATGTATGTAAGTGTACCATAGGCATGTCTGGTGCCCGTGGAGGCTAGAAGAGGGTGTCAGATCGTTTGGAACTAGTGTTAAGGACTGGTGGTAGTTTCCATGTGGGTGCTAGGAAGCCAACCCTGCTTCTCTGGAAGAGCAGTAAGTTCTCTTAACCTTCGAGCCATCTTTCTAGCCCTGGTCCTATTTTCTTGATTGTGTCATTGAAGCACAAACATTTCTAGTGATGATATTCATATTATTTATTTTTTCTACCTTTGTTTTCGTTTTGGTTTATTTATTTTTCATGGCTGAGTGTGGTGGCATACACCCCTTTAGCCCTAGTACTCAGAGGCAAAGGCATGCCAATCTTGGTGAGATCAAGGCCACCCTGGTCTAAGTAGTGAGTTCCAGTCCAGCTGGGGTTACAGGGAGAGTCTGTCTTAAAAAGACCAAAAATTTTTTTTTTCTGATTTATTTATTTTAATCTAAAATTTTTTTATGTATTTAGTTTAATTTTATGTGTATGTTTTGCTTCCATGCATCTGTGTTCAGCACCCTCTGAGGTCAGAAGAGGGTGTGAGATCCCTTGAAAGAACAGCCAGTGCTCTTAATCATTGAGTCATCTCTCTAGCCCCATCCTTTTTTTTTTTGGTGACATGGTCTTTGTGTATTCTATACTGGCCTCAAGCTTGTTGTGTTGTTGAGGCCATCTTTGAACTTCTGATCTTCCTGCTTCCATTTCCCAGGTGCTGGACTGAGGGTGTGCACCATCACTCCCAGTCCCTTAAAATTTCTTTTTAGGATGCCTGCATGACTCCATTAATTATTATATGCCCCCTGCCCCCTGAAATTTACACATATAAAATAAAGGTACATCTGGAGCTAACAGTTTTTTCTTTTAAAGATTTTACTTGATGAGTGTTTGCCTGCATGTATATATGTTTACCATGTGCCTGCCTTGCCCATGGAGACCAACACTGATGGTGAACTCCTCTAGAACTGGAGTTAAAGGCAGTTGTGAGAGCCACGTGTGTGCTGGGGAACTGTACCAAGATCCTTTGCAAAAGCAGCAAAGGTGCTTTTAACCACCAAGCCTCTTTCTAGCCTCTAGAGATAGAATAATGACTATTTTGCTATTTAGCAAACATTTTCTTGAATGTTTGTATACTTTTGCTTTTGTTGTTATTTTGCTTTTGTTTTTGTTTGGGTTTTTGGTTTAAATTTATCTGTTTATTTTATGTATATGAGTGTTATGCCTGCACGTGTGTAAGTGCACCTGTGTTGTGCCATGCTCAAAGAGATCAAAAGAGGATGTTGAAGTCCCTGGAACTGGAGTTGCACATAGCTGCCATGTGGGTACTGAGGTTTGAACCTGGGTCTTATGCAAGAACAGTGAGTGCCCTTCTGAACTATCTCTCCGGCCCCTACTTTTAGTTTTTTGAGACAGTCTCACTGTGTAGCCCCATATGACCTGGAAATTGCTGTGTAGACCAGGCTAGCCCTGAACTTATAGAGATCCACCTGCCTCTCCCCAGTGCTAGGATTAAAGGTGTGCACCACTACATCTGGCCTATCCTTGACTGTTTAATAAAAGATTATAAATTACAAAGCAAATTTTAAGTGTTGTGAGGTACCCTGCGCCCAAGTCTTAGAGATCTAGGAAGCAAAGAAAGATCTAGAGGTATCAGATTTTTACAAAGTAGGGAAGCACCAGAGCTTAGAGTTCTCCTTCTCCACTTTTTCTCCACTGTGGCAGTGTTAAACTGTGTCCCTGCTTCCCAGTGCTTGGAGGCTCTGTGTGGAGTAGTGAGAGTGGCATGGTATGTTCTGTGTTTTGAACCTTGTTCCACATTCAAATTGAATTTAATTCTAACATGTGACTTAAAAGGAGGGGGTTTCTAGTCTTACTGAAGATTTTAATTTTTATTTATTCATTCATTTGTGAATGTGTTTTTTTAAAATTTTATGAGTATGAGTGTTTTGTCTGTTCACGTATGTAAATGTACCTGTGTCGTGTAAAACCTGTGGATGACCGAAGAGGGTGTTGAATCCCTTGGAACTGGAGTTACGGATGGTTGTTAGTTATCATGTGGGTGCAGGGATTCAAACCAGGGTTGCTGCAAAAGCAGCCAGTGCTCTGAACTGCTGAGCCATCTCCTCAACCCCTTGTTTATGTGTTTGAAGGCATATGCTTCATGTAGAGGTCAGAGGACAACTTTTGGGAGTTGTTTATCTTCTACTATGTGGGTTGAAGGAAACTGAACTCAGGTTGTACCTGTTGAGCCACCTCTCTGGCCTTGCTGAAGAGGAAGTACAGGATAGATTCCTAAAAGCATCTGCTGATATTTTTGTCAGCTAGTTGGTTTTGCCAACTGACTTTGGTTTTACGTATTTTTGTGTGTTTAAAGGCACGTCTCCCCCCCCCCCGTATATTGTGTTGATACTATTAAAATTAAGCTTAAAGTACACTTTAACTCCTACCTGAACCAAGCTTATTTAACACATACATTTTTCCCATTAAGGCACACCACAGCCTTTTTACTCTTGGTAATACGAGACAGCACAAATACCATCACTTCTGTTTAATTTTAGTAGGGTATAATTGAGAACAATTCAGATATCTAATAAAGGGATATTAAATGGTGAAATACTTTGGGATATTTAGGAAGGGATTGAAAACATTTACAAAGATTTTTAAAACATGGAAAACTAAGCTTATAAGGAATTGTAAAAATGTAGAGCAAAACTTATACACACAGTGTACAGTTACATATGCATTTAACTCCTGGTGGTACATTTATTTCTTTCTCTTTATCGTCTCTCTATTTTGAAGCTTGAGGACAACTTTATTAAGAGTTTAAAAGAAAAAACCCATGGCAGGCAAGCTGTAAATCTCAGCAGCTGCCCAAAGGAAGAGAATGGAGAAGAGAGAAAGCCATGCCATTTGAGTTAAGATGGTGGTGGAGGGCAGCCACATGGCAGGGAATGGGCTTTAAAGAAAGTAAGGAAGCCCAAAGTGTTAGGGAATGCGTACTTAGAACTACTTAGAACAAAGATAAGAAGAAAAATAACTCAGAAAAGCAGCCAGATTTAGGAAGCTGTTCAGCTGAGGTCTAGTTTTACTGGGGCGGGGGTGTGTGTAGGAAATTCTGGAAAGAAGGTACATGATTTTATGAAAGGATGAACTGTTCTGCCTATCTCTTGCTTAAAGTAGGTCTACCTTCCTGGTGGGGTGTTCCATTAGCAAGGCTTTGGACCCACCCATCTGGATTGTTAGGTCTCCACCCTGGCCAGAGATTTCAAAATCTTGACCAGAAGGAACTAGTTTTCCCTTATTAAACCTTTACTGAGTGTCATTCTCCACTCTGAAGTAACCTGAAATTCATTTAGGAGATGAGCTCCAATAGGGAAATAGATATAAAATTATTATTGAGCTCTTAGCATAGGGTTACCCTTGTTAACCATGCCAATGGTAATAGTGTTTTTAGCTGCTCCTGGTTTTTGCTTAGTGTTTGATTTCTCAGCCTTTTCTCTTGCTGTCTGTCAAGATGGGAAAGCTTGTTTTTGTTAATTTACATTAAAATTTTTCTTTTTATTTTGTATTTTATGTGATTGAGTGTTTTGCCTCCATGTTTGTAACTATACCATGTGTGTGCAGTGCCCGCAGAGACCAGAAAGGTATCAGATCCTTGCAACTGGATAGCCTTTGTGTGGGTGCTGGGAGCCAAACCTGGGTCCTCTGCAAGAGCAGCCAGTGCCCTTAACCCTGAGCCATCTCTCCAGCCCCTCCGAGGACTTTTGTGAGTCAGTTTTCTTCTTTGACCTTTATATGGATTCCAAGGATCAAAATCAAGTTGTCAAGGTAGATGTGATAGCATACTACTTTAATGCCAGCACTCCGGAGGCAGGAGCAGGTGAATCTGTGAGTTCAGGGTCCACCTGTTCTATATATGAAGTTTCAGGCTATCCATACGTACATAGTGAGATCCTGTCTCAACCCAAACAAACCAGCAAACAAAAACCTCAGGTTGTCAGGCCTCTGTGGCAAGTGCCTTTACACTCTAAGCCATCTCCCAGGCCTTAAATTGTGTGTTCTCGCCTTCCTTTTTTTTTTTTTTTTTTGAGACTGGGTCTCCCTGTAGCCCCAGCTGGTCTGGAACTTGCTATGTAGACCAGGCTAGCCTTGATCTCACAGAGATGTTCCTGCCTCTGCCTCCTGAGATTAAAGGTGTTTGCCACCATGCCTGGCATATTTATTATGTATTTGTGTGTATATGTGTGCCTATATGAGTTTATGTGTATCCTGTGCATGCAGGAGCCTGTGGAGGCCAGAAGAGGCATCAGATCTACTATAATTGGGGTTATAGGCAGTTATAAATAAACTGCCATGTGCCATGTGGATGCTGGAAACTGAAGTAGGGTCCTCTGCAAGATTAATATTTGTTCTTAGCTTCTAATCCATCTTACCAGTCCCTAATTTCTTACTCTATAGACAATTACAGATGTTTCTCTTACATTTTTTTCTATGAATGATTTAAGCTTATACTATTGTATATACATAGGATGTCATTGGTTTGCTTTATTTATATAATTGACTATTTTATATGACCAAGGCAGCTTTGTTACTTAGTTTTTATTGTTTGCTTTCATTTACCTTTCGAGATAGGTTATGCTAATGTAGTCTAGGTGCTTGGAATTTATAATTCTTCTACTTCAGCCACCTCAGTGCTGGGATTACAGCTATATATCACCATGCCCAGCTCATCATTAGCTTTTTTTGACTTTAAATGCTTAAAATAAAAAGATTAAATATCTATTGTTTTGTTTGTTTTGAGACAGGGTATCTGTGTAGCCTGGAATTTACTATGTAGATCATCTGGCCTCATTCTCACAGCTATCTGGCTGCTCCTGCCTCCTGAGTGCTGAGATGAGAGGCAGACACTACCATGCCTGGCTTCTTTTCTTTTCTTTTTTTTTTTTTTGAGGCAAGATCTCACAGTGTCTCACTGGCTGGCCTAGAATTAACCATGTCATAGACCAAGTTGCCTGGAACTCAAAGAGATCTTCCTGCCTCTGCCTCCCCAGTACTGAGGTTAAAGGGATAGGTTGTCATGCCCAGTTAAATATTGTTTTAAATTAAAAAAATTTTTTTTCTGTGTATGAGTGTTTTGCCTACATATATACAATTGCATGCCTTAAGAAGCCAGAAGAGAGTGTCGGATCCCCTGACCCGGCACTGGCTACATTGACCAGGCCACAGAGATCTGCCTGCCTCTACATCCCAAGTTCTGGGATCAAAGACTTGTGCCACTATACTTGCCTTTTTGTACCTTATTAATTAATTACTTAGTTGATTAGCTAATGGTCTCACTGTGTAGCCCTGGCTGGCCTAAGGTCCTGACGTAGACTGACTTGGCCTCAGTCACAGAGATTTGCCTGCCTCTGCCTCTGCCTGTTGAATGCTGGAAGTAAAGGTGTGCCCCACCCAGCACTCTACCTTATTTGTGAAACAGGGCCTTACTTTGAGCCTGGTGCTTATTGTTTATATCAGGCTACCATTAAAAATATAGCATAATACTGGGCATGATGACGCATACCTTTAGTTCTAGCACTTGGGAGGCAGAGGCAGGTGGATCTCTATGAGATCAAGGCCAGCCTTGTATATACAGTGAGTGTCAGGCTCCTACGGGGAGCCCTGTCTCAAAAAGTGGGGGGTAGTGATGCATTTTTGCTGTTTGTAGAAGAACCATAATCCTTTTGAAATAAAATTATCTTACAATCATGATGGAGGACAAATTCTGAGAAATATGTGATTTTAAAAAAATTTTGTGTAGTGGGGGTGGAGTCTCACTATTACTATATGCAGCTCAGGCTGGTTTGTAATGCTTGACAATCTTTCTGCTTCTGCCTCTTGAGTGCTGACATTAAAGATGTGCACCATCAGGACTGGATAGGTAGCTTAGTGGTTAAGACTGCATAGTACTCTTCAGAGGACCTGAGTTGGATTTCCAGCACCTACACTGGGTGACTTACATTGGGTGCCTGTAACTCCAGCCAGCTCCATGGGATCTAGCACCTTTGAGGGTGCTTAAATTGTGTAAAAATTTTCTTTAAGAAAAAAGATTTGGGGGCTTGAGCTATGGCTCAGCAGTTAAGAGCACTGACTGCTTTTGCTGAGTACTGGAATTCAGTACCCAGGACCCACATGTTGGCTAACAACAATCCCAATGCTCTATTCTGGCCTCCGAGGGCATTGTGGGACATGAATGTGATTACATACATGCCGGCAAAACACAAAAATATAAATAAATATTTTAGAAAATGTACACTACCATACCTATACCCAGTTTTTTTGTTTTGTTTTGTTTTTTGAGATTTTTTTTTTTTTTCCCCTAAGTAGCCTAGGCTGGCTTCAAACTTGAAACAGCCTCTCCCTCCCAAATATTGAGATTACAGGTGTACCACCCCACCTAACTCGGGTGATTTTTGTTATTGCATGACTACCATAATAGAGTGTGCTTGTACACCTCCTTGCATGGCATAAATTAAAACTTTTAATTTAAAACAGTCCATGTGGCTTATCAATGTAGTGAAGAGACTCAGGAAACATAAGAGGTAAGAGACCACGGTTGGCATAACAAGGTACATTATGAACTTTTATTTATTGACTTTAGGCTGTCCTTAGAAATCAGCATCATTCTGCCTTAACCTCCCAAGTGCCAGGATTATAGGCATGGTTCACCATGCCCAGTGCAAAGTGTGTATGTGTGTGTGTATTAAAGTAAGAATATGCTCTAAAATAACAAAATATATAGCATATATAAGCCAGTACTATAGTTCTTTATTGTCATTGTCATATGTTATGCATAATTTATAATTCTATGTGCTGTGTTTACATACAACTGGCAATATAGTAGGTTTGCCTGCACCAGTATTTCTACAGATGTGAGTAATGCTGTATGATGGGGTAGCTGTGACTTTACTAGGCAATAGAGATTTTTTCATTTTCTTTATAATGTTATGAAACCAGCTTTATATGTTCCATTATGGACTGAAACATGTTAATGGGGCACAGTATCAGGCATGAAAGAAAAATGTCTATAGGTTTTATAGAAATTAAAATCATAAATAATTATCATAAGCAGTTTAATGCCCTAAAAATAGATGACTTGGGAGAAATTAATTCTGTTAAAGTGCAAACGACCAAAACCAACTCAAGAAGCAAAATGGTTAAGATACTCCCCATACCTGGTGATTGTCTCCTATTGATTGCTAACAAGAAGTCATGGACCAGTCTACCTTCACAAGTGCTAACATCATCAGGAAAGCCAAAGATATGAATTCTTAGGAAAACTTGAAAGAAAACTTGCAAAGCCACATAGTGGCTGTGGGAACCGTGCTTCTACCATGGTTTATAGATCTAAGAAAACATGGTTCTGACGAGCTCTAGGATAGGTCACTTTGCTGCACTGGTTGACTGTCAGACCAGGTGGCTTTGTCTGTCAGAGCCTTTTGTGATTCCCACCTTGTGGTTGTGCTGTACTATCTTTTTTTGTTGTTGTTGCGGGGGGCCGGGGGTTGGGTCATTTTTGAGATAGGATCTCAAAAAGTTCTTGCCACAGCTGGGCTGGAACTCACTATGTAGACCTGGTTGGCATCTGTCTTACAGAGATCTGCCCACCCTCTGCCTCCTGCCTCTAATATTAAAGGTGCGTGCCACCATGTCCATCTCTCTGGTGTCTTGTCTTGAAACATCTAGAATGTGTTTTTTTCCTCACATTTTTGTTCTCACAAAAATTCTGTTTTTCTAATAGGGTCTCACTATGTACACCAGGGTGACCTGGAACTCAACAGAGGTCTGCCTGCTTCTGTCTACTCAGTGCTGGGATTAAATTCATGTACTGCCATGACTGGCAAGATTTTTAATTCTTTCTGAACACTTTAAAGATAGTAGCAATCTGATTTTAATGTGCCTCATACTTTGTGATACTACTACTGTTATCGTTGTTATTATTATTGTGCTGGAGATGGAACAGAGGGTAGGAAAATGTTCTACCATTGAGCTACAAGAAAAAAATTAAAATAATTTAGAAGCAACTTGAGTTGCTTTTAATAAATAAGTTGAATTCATTGTTAAAAACATTTTCATACAAGGAAATTAAGTCCAAATGGTTTTTCTGGTGATTTATTTCTTTAAGTTTTGAGATAGGGTTGGTTGTGTCCCAGCCTCTTTCTGAACTTACTATGTATGGATGACTGTAAACTCATGATCTTCCTGCCTCTACCTTCCAAGTTCTGGGGTTATGGGCATAAATCACTGTGTTGGGTTTTTTACAGTGTTGGGAATCATACCCAGGACTTTTTATATGCTAGGCAAGCATATGTCTCCAGCCCTTGAATCTTTTTATTGCACTGGGAATCCATCCATCTAGAGTGGTCTTTCTGTACATTGAGATTTATGTAAGTGTACTTTATGATGCTTGTACACTCATGAAATTGTCAAACATTGCATTTCTCAGAGTATATCGCCTTCTGTTAAACAGTGACTGACATAGAGAAATTTACCTCTCATAGTTTGGGGAAGACCCAGAGGATCAAGGTACTGGTAGTGTGTTTAGCAAAGACCACTCTTTCTACTTTCAAGATGATGTCTTACTGCTGCATCTTCTGGAAGAAATGAATTTTGACTCCTCATGTTTGGCAGTGGAAGAGAATAAACACACTGTCTTTTAAGTCCTTTTATTTTTGTTATTTGATTTTTATCTTTATATTTTGAGATAGAGACCCACTGGATAGCCCAGGCTTGCTGAGAACTCTTATTTCTTCTTCCTCAATTCTGAGTGATGCATTATAGGTGTACACCACTATTAAGAGCATTAAGATCATTTATGAGAGCCCTGAAACCATCCATTAGGTGAAAAGAAGCCCACTTTATACTCTACTCTCATTTCCTAAAGGCCCACCTCTAAATATGGTCATGTTAATGATTAAATTTCAGTACATGGATTTTGGTTGATATATGAAGACCATATAGCGTTTTGTATAGAGGTTAATTCATACTATATTAGAGATCAAGACTAGGCACAGTGGCATGCACTGTATGTAGCCCTAGATACTTGGGAGGTTGAAGTGTTTCATCAAAGCCCAAGAGCTGGAGATGAGCTTGGGAAACATAGCAAAGCCCTATCTCAAAAGTTTGTGTAGTTAGTCATGTAGCTCAGTGGTAGAATGCTTGCCCAGCATATATGAGGGAAGCACATCAAAAGTTTTTTCATTTATAAGTGTGTGTGCGTACATATATATGATCTAGAAGTATATATGTATACATATGTGGCTTATGCATATTTATGTCAGTGAGTTATATGTATGTGTATATGTATAGATGTATATGTAAGATCGAAATATAGAATTTTAATAAAATTGTTAGGCAGAAATACAAAAGAAGGGTTGGGGTGATGGTTTAGAGGTTAAAAGCATTCTCTGCTCTTCCAGAAGACTTGTGTTTGTTTCTCCAAAGAAAAAACTTTTATTGCAAATTACATATAGAGAGCTCAGAACTCGGTAATATAGAAGAAACCTAGTAAAAATGGGCAGAAGATTTGAATAGACACTTTGCCAGAAAAGATGTCCTGAAGGAAAATACCATGAAGGATATGTGTGCAGCCTCAGTAATTTAGGAAAATAAAATGATAAAAACTACAGCTAGATACTGCTTACCTATTAGAATGACTAAAAAGTAAATTCTCTCCCACAAACTGTTAATCCTCCCTTTGTTGTTGTTTTGAGGCAGGGTCTCCCAGTAACCCCAGCTAGCCTGGAAATCATTCTGTTGACCCACAGAAATCTGCCTGCCTCTGCCTTGCCAATGCTGGCATTAAAGGCATGCTCCGCCATACCTGGGACCAGTTCCAGTTAGTTACTGGAGAAGATGCAGAGCAAGTAGAACTTTCCATATATTGCTGATGGGAATGCAAAGTGGTATCACCAGTTTTGAAAATAGCTTGACAATTTCCCAGAAGATTAATTGTAAACTTTAAATGACCCTGAAGTTTCAGTCCTAGCTATTTACTCTAGAAAAAGGATAAAAGAGTTGCATAACAATTTGTACATGATTATTTATAGTTATTTCATTTAGATTGCTAAACAAAAAACATTTCAAATATGCCTACCAGATATAAATATACATTGGTACCGCCATAGAATTTAGCAATAAAAGAAAGGAATGATTATAAAACAGTGTGGATGAATATAAAACAGCATGTTGAATCTAAAACATGAACAATGCTAGACTCGAGGCATCACAAAATACAATTTTATTTATATGATATTTGGGAAAATAGACTATCATGATAGAAACTGGATCAGTGGTTGCTATGATTAGGGTTAGTATAAGATAGTGATCAAAGGAGGGTATATGTGGGAATGAATTGTGTGTGCATGTGTGTGCATGTGTGTGTGTGTGCGTGCGAGAGAGAGGCAGACAGACAGACAGCATACATCCCAGACCAGCTAGCTTCAAACATGATATGTACCTGAGAATGACCTTGAACTTCTGATCTTCCTTCCTCTCCCGTCTGAGTAGTGGGATTATAGATGTATGCCACCACATCTGGTTTATGTGGTGTTGGGAACTCAACCCAGGATTTAATGCATTCTATTAAAATCCTACCAAATGAACTGCATCCCCAGTTTCTGTATCTTGATTATGGTTGTTAAGGGAAACTGAGCTTAAAATACAGAACACACTATGTAAATTTTTGGGGGGAGGCATGTAATGTTCAAAACAAGGATGTAACTCAGTGGTAGACATACCTAGTTGTGCTCATGGGTCTGAGTTTGCTCCTCATCACCTCAAAAATAAATGTAAGTAAATAAGGAAATAAAAATTAGTTGTTAAAGCAAAAAATGCCATAGATGGTGAGAAACTATTTCTAAGAGCTGTATGTCAATAAAGACTCTTGTTTAAAACGTACAAAAATCTCTATAAGAAGAAACCTAACTTGATTAAAAAATGGCCAAATGATCTGAATAGAAACTTTACCTTATGTCAGGTTAGCATTGGGGAGATGCTCAGCTGGGCATGGTGATTGTGCACATTTAAAATCCCAGAACTTGGGACACTGAGGCTGAAGATTGACTACCAGTTACTAAGGCTCAAAACAGACACAGTTACACCCTAAACAACCTCTCTCCACATAAAAAGCTATGTACCTATTAGGATGCGTAACATAGTACTGCCACACCAAATGCTGTCAAAGATGTGGAACAACAAGAGCTGTCATTTATTTTTGGTGGGAAATCCCAACTGATACTCCAGCCACTTTGGAATACAATTTGAATGTTTCTTATAAAGCCAAGCATACTCTTACATTATAGTAGAGCAGTTGTACTTTTTGCTACTAATACAAAACAGATGAAAATAACATGTACACAAAAATCTATATACTGTTTATAGCAGCTCTGCTGGAAAAACTGGGAAGCAACCAAAATGCTCTTCACTAGGCTATAGATTAACCTTTTGATGATGACTATTAGGCTATGAAATGACATGGAAGAACCTTGAAAGCATATTGATAGTTTAGTGTGGTAAGTTATCTATGTAATCTCAGCATTTGGGAGGCTGATTGCTATTGAGTTTGAGGCTAGCCTGGGCTACAGAGTGAGGTGAGACACTGCTTCAAAAATAGCTAAGAGAAAGAATGCAGTCTGAAAAGGCTTCATGCTGTATATAATTCCAGTCATAGGATAAGTGAAGCAAGTGAAAGGGGTAAGTAGCTAGAGGTTTGGTGATGGGAAGAATACATAGATAGAATATAGAGGATTCTGTTTTTCATACAGGATTTAAAAAAAAATGATGAATTTTATGTCTGTATGTTAGCATGTACATGTGCATGCAAGTGCCTAAGAATGCCAGAAGAAGGTAATTGTAAGCCACTTGATGTGGGTGCTGGGAGTCAAACTGGTCCTCCAAGAGCAGCAGGCACTCTTACCCGATGAGCTATTCTCCAGCACAGAATTAACCCCTGCCCTCCCCAGTACTGATTGATTAATTGTGTGTGTGTATGTGAGAGAGACAGACAGACAGACTGTGTGTGTCTGTGCATACCATAGCACACATAGGGAAATTGAAGGACAACTTGCAAGAGTTGGTTCCCTCCTTCTACCATATGAGTTTTGGACATCCAACTCTGGTGGTCAGACTTGGTGGCAGATGACTTCCTGCCTGAGCCATCTTTCTGGCCCTCATAAATTATTTATGGGAGACTGATAAGGTTGCTTAGCAGCTTCTCAAGAGGACTTGAGTTTGGTTCCCAGCATCCACATCAGGCATCTCTTAACTACTTGTAAATTCAGCTCCTGGAGGAACATACACATACATAATTAAAAATAATAAAAATAAATATTAAGGAATTTTGATTTATGTGTAAATATGGTGTATGTGGATGTTTGTGTATGATATGTGTGCTGGGCACTTGTGAGTGATGGTTTGAGTTTGTAGGTTAGAGAAGCACTTCTGGGAGTTGGTTCTTATTTTCCACCTTGTTTGAGACAGGGTCTCTCCTGTTTCTGCTGCCTGCTGGTACTTTAGGCTAGCTGGCAGTAAGCTTCCAGGCAATTCTCTTGTTTCCATTTTCCGTCTCACAGTAGGAATGCTAGGATTACAGATACATGCTCTTGTATTCAGTTTTTTTATATCAGTTCTAGGGATCTGACTCAGGTTGTCAGGTTTGAATGACAAGTGCTTTTATCCACTGAGCAATCCCCGTGGCCTTATGCAGGATAGTGATTTTATTTTATTTTGTGGTAGTTTTTTGAGACCGGGTTTAGCCACTCTGTAGTCCAGGTTGTTCTGGATCTCACAGTATAACCCCAGGCTGGCCTTAGACCTGGGATGATCTTCCTTTCTTGTCTTAACACTGGGATTACAGGTGTAAGCTACTCCAACCAGTTTTGAGACAATAATTATTTTATGAGAAATGTGGCATGCCCTGGTTATGTTACCTATTTTTAGTCCTTTATTGGAGAGAGTTCCTTTTTTTTATTATTTGCGTGAGTGCACACATGTGCATGTATGATGTAAGTGTGGGTACATGCATGCCAGTGTGTGTGTAGGTCAGATATAACTTTGTCAACTTGGTCATCTTCCACTTTTACATGGGTTCTAGGGATTGAAGCTATACAGGAAATTCAGGCTTGTGCAGCAAGCAGTTTACCTGTTGAGCCATCTCACTGTGGGCTGTCTCCCCCCCCCCCCCCTTTTTATTTTGGAGACAGGGTTTCACTGTGGAGCTTTGGCTGGTCAGAACTCCCTATGTAGACCAGAAATCCTCCTACTTCTGCCTCCCGAGTGCTGGGATTAAAGGCATGTGTCACCACACCCGGCTTCCTTAAAATCTTTTTTAAATTTATGTGTCTATCGTGTATTTATGCCATATGTGTGAGGCACTCTAGAGGCCAGAATTGGGCTCTGGATCCCCAGAGTTTGAGTTATAGGTGGTTTTGTGAGTGAGGGAACAGAGCTTGGGTTCTCTAGAAGAGAGCAAGCTCTCTGAACTGCTGAGTCATCTTTCTAGCCCTCTTTTTTGTTTTTTGATCTTTTTGAGATAGTGTCTCCCTGTAGCCCCAGCTGGCCTGGAATTTACCATATAGACCAGGCTGGCCTTGAACTCACAGAGATCTGTCTGCCTCTGCTTCCCAAGTGCTAAAATTAAAGAAAGGCCTGTGCTACCATGCCCGTTTACTTGTTGTTCTTGCAGAGAACATGGGTTTGGTTCATATAACCCACATGGGGACTAAACCTTCCTAATTCCAGCTCCATGGAATTCAACACCCTCTTCTGGCCTTCACCGGCATTGTGCACATATGATATACTTACATACATGAAGGCAGAACACTTATACACATAAGATAAAAAATAGAAACTAAAAGGTTAAATTTGTCATAACTTTTAAGAACTGCATGTGTGTTTATTTCTATCTGCTTTTAATTAAATTTTTTTTTAATGTGTCCGAGTGCTTTGCCTGCATGTGTGTAAGTGCACATGTGTGTGCAGTGTCCGAGGAGGCCAGAAGAGGGGATCAAATCCCTTGGAACTGGAGTTAGAGAAGATTGTAAGCTGCATTGTGGGTTCTGGGAACTGAACCCGGATCCTCAGTCAGTGCTCTTAACTATTGGGTCATCTTCTCCAGTTCCTGTTTATCTACTTTTATCTTCAACTATAATTTTGTTAGAATCACATTACTAACATCATAATATAAGTTACTTTGTAAGCAGTTGGGACAAGAAATAGTTAAAATACTGCTGAAAACTTGCAACTTCAAGTAAGGAGAACTGAGTCTGGTAATTCAGTTTGTTCAGCAGTCTGATCCCTGAAGTGGCAAAATGTGTTTCTTGCAAAAATAATACCTTCGAACAAAACAAGTTTTTAAGGTTCTCTACGTAAATCTCATTTTACAGGTTGAGAAAATAGATACAGAGAAGTTTAGCAGCTTGCCTAATGTTGGGTAGTGTTTCACTTGAAGATTTAGAGTGTGCTTGTGGAATTTTACATACTCAGGAATCTGTGTGTGCTCTGTATAAAAATAGATGGAGAGCTGGGCGTGTTGGAATATGCCTTTAATCCCAGCACCCAAGAGGCAGAGGCAGGCTTATCTGTGAGTTTGAGGCCAGCCTGATTTACATAGTGAGTTCCAGGCCAGCTGGGGCTACAGGAACCCTGTCTCAAAAAGACCCCCAGTCCCCCAAATAATAGAGATGGAAACCAAGTATGTGCTGTTTTGTGGAACTGTATATGATAGAGATTCAAAATGATGGAGTTTACCTGATATATGTAATATAAAGTCTACAGTTGACAAAAATTTGTTCATTGCTTGAGACACTGAAGGTTTGTGTTTAGGAGAGACAAAAATGAAGTCAGTTGTTTGATACAGATTTTCATTCTCACCAGTTTGGATGTATAGTGTGTGTGTGTGTGTGTGTGTGTGTGTGTGTGTGTGTGTGTAAAACCTTGGGAAAGTAATTTGTCTTCTCGTGTCTTCACTTTTATTCCCATCACCTGTCCCCTTTTCACCTTCTGTCTTTGATATGTTTGGGGAAAGCTGACTTTTAGTTTAAATTTTGCATTCTTTCACTGTACCTCTAGTGTAGTGATTACATCATGGTATTAATTTTTTAAAAGGGTGAAGCTCTTATTTCTCTTCATCTGGGTTAATAAATCTAGTTATTTATAATTTGATTTGACTTTGTGAAGCTTGAAGGACTTTTGACGTCCTTTCTATATGGGTCACTGCCTTTTCAAATTTATGTTAAGTTTTTTGCTCTCAGAGAAAACTTTTATGTCATTATTGCTAAAATCTTTTTGACCACCCCTGTTGGAAGAGTTAGGAGGTCTAGGTACTTTGCTCTGACTCTATCACTCAATAAGTTGTCTAGGGGTAGCTATAACAGAATACAGATTTATTTTCTCACAGTTCTTAAGGCTGGAACTTGGAGATTAAAATATGATCAGGATTGGTTCCTGGTGAGATCTCTCTCCTTGGATTGCTGTGTCCTCAAATGGCAGTCTTTCTATAGTGTCTCAGTTCTATTCTCTTCTTACCATTCAGGTGAGATCGGAGCCCGGAAGCCAAATTTAGCTACATTTGAGGTACTGGAAATTAGCCCTTTAATGTATGAATTTGAGGCGATCAGACCAATAAAGAAGTTCTGTTGTGAGTCTGGATAAATAAATTGAATATTTTAATTTTTGTTATTTATTTATTTTTTCTTTTGAGACTGGGTTTCATGTTAGCCCAGGATGGCTTCAAACTCTTTTCATAGCAGAGGGATGAACTCCTGGTTTACCTGTCTCCACCTTCCAAGTGCTGGGATTACATGCATGCACCCCTATGCAAAGCTGTTTTTATTTGTGATGCTCAGAGTTGTACTCAGCACATTGTACTGGCCAAGTAATTTAAGGTTTGCCTGATATGAACTTGAAGCAAGTAAGGCATATGTGAAGCCTGCTCAGGGTAACTGTTTGAGGTTTGTTTCTATTTAATTTAGGGCTGGATTTTAAAAATGATTGCATTCATTGTGCGTATATGTGTTGTCTCACTGTGCCACAGCATGTGGGTGGAGGTCAGAGGACAGCCTTATGGGGGGAGCTGGTTCTCATCTCACTTCATGTGGGTTCCAGAGATTGTCAGGCTTGGTGGCAAGCACCTACATCTACTGAGCCATCTTGCTGGTCCTGGAACTGAATTTTTTTTTTTTTTTTTTTTTGGTCTTTTGAGACAGGGTCTCCCTGTAGCCCCGGCTGGCCTGTAACTAGTTATATAAACCAGGCTGGCCATAGAGATCTGCCTGCCTCTGCCTCTAGAATGCTGATGTTCAAGGTGTGTGCCACTATGCCTAACCTTGTTTTTTTTTTTGAGACAAGGTCTCCCTGTTGTCCCAACTGTCCTCAGAACTCATAGAAATTCACTTGCTTCTGCCTCCTGAGTGCTGGGATAAAAGGCATGCACTGCTGTGCTTTATTATTATTATTTTAATTAATTACTTTCTCTGTGTATAAGTGTTTTGCCTGCATGTATGCATGTAAATGCATCATGTACTTGCAATGCCCATGGAGGCCAGAAGAGGGCCTCTTCTGGAACCAGAGTCATGGACAGTTAGTTGTTAGCTGCCATGTGGGTGTCTGCAAAGCAGTCAGTGCTCTTAGAACCTGGGTCCTGAAATAGGAGTCAGTGCTCTTAGTGCTCTTCAATGCTAACCCGTCTCTCTATCCCTTTGGTGCTTTTTATCTATCTCCAGCACCCAGCTCCGACAGTTACCTGCTTTCTGTTACTGTTTTCATCTGCTGTCCCATTTCAGTTTTTTCTTCATAGGATGACTCCTCAATTCTTTATTTGAGGATCAATTCACACATCATGAAGGTCACTTGTAAATCATTTTAAAATTTGCTGTTTAGAGGCATTTAGAACATTTTAATCGTTACATAGCTATTTCATACTCTTACTAGTTCCAAAACATTTTCATTAGCCCAGAAGAAAACACCATTCTTAAGAAGTAGTCTTCCTCCCTGGCCCCTATGATCTCTAGTTAGAAGGCTTTCTGCTTGTGTGTATATTAGCACTTTGTGGATTTTTCATATAAAAGAAGTCATATAGGCTGGGCATGGTGGCATATACCTTTAATCCTGGCACTCAGGAGGCAGAGGCAGGTGATCTCTGTGAGTTCAAAACAGGAATTACATTGATCTTGTAGCCTACGATTTTACTAATGTCACTTGTTCTGACAATTTTTTAAAAGATTAAGATGTTCTGTATTACCAGGTGTTTGTGACACATACCTTTAATCCTGTACTTGGCAGTATCTCTGTAAGATCTAGCCAGCCTGGGCTATATAGTGAGACCTTGTCTTAAAAAGACAAAACAAGAATATTTTAGGGGAACTATATAAAATAGTTTAATAATCTTGAGAAGACTTAGGGGCTACAAAGTAAGATTACATCTAAAATAAAAGTGATTGTAAAATAGCTCAGTGGTTAAGAACACTTGCTTCTTTAGCAGAAGACCCCAGTTTGGTTTCCTGTACTCATGTTGGGTAACTACCTGTAATCATCTATACTCTACTTCCAGGGAATCTGACACTCTTCACTCTGTGGGCACCCACACACATGTACATGCATAGCACATAATGCATTAATTAAAAAAAAGTTACTAATTTTCAGTTTATTCCTGCCTTTTTTTTCCTAGATATACATAAACAGGTTGTTATAAATTGTACTTTTTCTTACATCAGGCCGCATTTTTACAATAAATGCATAGTAGTACTCTGTGAATTAGCCTTGTTCAATGTTCTAGTTCTTACTCATTTTGATTTCTTGTTGTTGGGGTTTGGTCCCAGGGCCTCCTGCACCCTAAGTAAGCGCTCTTGACACTGAACTACATCCCCAGCCCTCACAATTCATTTCATAAGTAAAGTGTTTGAGGGGTTGGAGAGCTGGTGCAGCAATTAAGGGTGCTCTCTGCTCTTGGAGAGGACCCAGGTCCAGAAGTTCCCAGTATCTGCCTGAAGGTGACCAATTCCAGGGGATCCAGACGCCCTCTTCTGGCCGCCACAGACACTGCATGCATGTGACATGTAGACAAAACATGCACATAAAATAAAAATAAATCTTTAAAATAAAACAGTGTTTGAAAGCTAGACATGCTGTATTGATGAAAAGTGTAAAAAGTGTACACTTAAATACTTTCAGGAACTTTTGTAGTGCTGGTATTTGTACTGAAAATACTTTCTCCTCTATTCTAGTGACCTAGATTGAAAACATCACCATGGCTACAGAAATTGGCTCTCCTCCACGATTTTTCCATATGCCAAGGTTCCAACACCAGGCCCCTCGACAGCTATTTTATAAGCGACCTGATTTTGCACAGCAGCAAGCCATGCAGCAGCTTACCTTTGATGGAAAACGAATGAGAAAAGCTGTAAACCGAAAAACCATAGACTACAATCCATCTGTAATTAAATATTTGGAGGTAAGTCCAGTGAATGTAGTTCAGATGACCAAAGTAGTTTGGTTTTTAAAATTTCTAAATAAAGGATAATAAGCATTACTTGTATTTTTTTAATTAGTAGAATGAAATGGAATTTCAGATGTTCAGTTCATAAATCATCTTCTGAAAATTAGTGCTTTTGAGACAAGGTCTCATGTTGTCTAGACTACACCAATAGTGTATGTGAAATAATAAGTGACAACACCAACATAGCAATATTTCTGTGAGGCATTGGCACTGGGAACATGGTTTTTCCCTTTTCTAAGCTACTGGTGCTAAGAAGTATGGAGGAGTTCTAGTTACTTGAAGATTGAGCACCTTCTACAGTCATATTTCATGTATTGGTCTTCTAAAAGTGTTTTCAGCTTTGTTCCTCTTATTTTTTATTTTTATTTATTTTTATTTATTTTTGACAGGGTCTTCTGGTAGCCCTAGCTAGCTTGGAATTCGCTATGATTGTCCTTGATCTCATAGAGATTCTGCCTCTGCCTCTGCCTCTGCCTGGGATTAAAGTGGTATGCCACCATGCCCAGCTTTGTGGCTCTTGTTTTCAGTTCTTCATTTACTTGTCTTTATCTGTCAGTGTTACTGTTCTCATTGAGTTGGGTTTGCCTGCTTTCTTAATAACTTAGATCAGTGGTTAAAGCCCTGTGTAGTATATTTAGCCACTTGGCAGAAAGAGTCAGAGGTAAAGACAGATGTAGACTTTGCTTTACTTTTTTTTTATGTTTTAGAAGGCTCTCATTAGCCAAGACTGGCCTTGAATTTCTCATCTTCCTGTCTCCATCTCCCAAGAACTGTGACTAAGGCATGTGCTATCTGCTGTCACACCAGTTGATTGAGAGTTTCATTTGGAAATTGCATGGAACTAGACTTTGAGAATAGAGAAAGCCAAAAGCAAGATATAAGAAATTGTTTTAGGCTGATGGTTTTAGAGAAGTATGGTTGCCTGTCTATCTCCACCCTGTTTTCTTTTGGGTTATGGTAGGGAGGATATGTTGGGAGTCAATGGCATTGGATGGGCAGGTAAGATCTAATTCAGTAAAGCCCAGAAATTCTATGCAGTACCACCTGAAAAGAGGGGAAATCTCTGAGAAACTGGCCCCAGTGTTATTTATGTTTTAGAAAATGACATTTTTCTTTTTTAATACACATAACATTTGGTTAATAATTAAAGTTTACATTGAATGTGACAAGACATATACTCATTAACTAAATTGTTTTTAACAGAATAGGATATGGCAAAGAGACCAGAGAGATATGCGAGCAATTCAGCCCGATGCAGGTTATTATAATGATGTAAGTATATAATTCATATACCGTCTTAATAAGAACCTCCTTGTTTGGTTGGTTATGTAAGTCTCAAAGCATGTGAATTAAAGTTCAGTTGGTCTTTTTACAAAAGAATAAAATAGTATTGTTTATATGTACTTTTTGCAAATATATTTCATTTTATATATTTTGAAAAGTAATTCAGGAAATCTGGTTCTTAATCTGGGACTTGATTTCAGTGTCTATTTAGTAAATGTTTAACTTCATTGCATCTTAGTTTTCTTTTTTAAAATTAACCAATTTACTTTTAATCTAGTAATAGCTTTTTTGGAAAGTCTTCTATAGTTTTGAATTTGTCTTTAGATGTTTGAAGTAGTTATCTTGCTATGTACATACATTTCTGCTCAGTCTGCCATCTGGTATTATAAAAACTCAATTTTCATTTTTTTGTAGTTGGTCCCTCCTATAGGAATGTTGAATAATCCTATGAATGCAGTAACCACAAAATTTGTTCGGACATCAACAAATAAAGTAAAATGCCCAGTATTTGTTGTGAGGGTAAGTATTGTGTTGAATGTTTTTCTGGAAAAATTAATCTTTATTTTAAAATGGATTTGGCAGAATGAAAGGTAAACATTATTTTAAATGTATATCTGGGATAATAATTTGTTTATTAGTAATTTTATTTTGGAACTCAGTCATTTGTCATTCTACGTATTGTTGGTAAGATAATATGCTTTGAATTATTTTTCTTCCTGTTACAATTTCCATAGAATTCTCTCAGAATACATGAGTCCATATTGCAGCAGGTCTCAGACTTGCCCTTGAATAGAGATGCTTTTGTTACTGTTGGAAAAGCAACATCTTAAGGTGAATGAAAAGTTTTCAGGTGTTGCTAGGAAACGATGTTTTAGCAGAACTGAAAGATTATGGTACAGCCTACTCACCAGATCCATGAAGGTACATAATAGGCCCCTTGTATATTTTCTTTGGAATTACAAAATCCGATATTGTAATCAGTAATATATTCATATTGTATAACTTAAAAAAAAAGATAGTCTTACTCTATTGCCCTTACTGGCTTGGAACTCTGTGTGTAGACCATGCTACCCCGGTACTTGTAGAGATCTGTTTGGATTAAGATCCCCAGTGCTGTAGGCTGTGGTAATATACTCCCAGCACTCAGGAAGGCAGAGGCAGAGTTCAGGGCCAGCCTGATCTACATGGGGAGTTCCAGGAAAGTTAGGGGGCTATAGGGAGACCCTGTCTCAACACCTCACCACCCCCAAAATAACCAAAAGAATGCACCAGTGTCATGCAATGCCTGAAGAGGTCAGAAAAGGGCGTCTGGATCCCCTGGAACTGGACAGTTATTAGCTGTCATGTTGGTGCTAGGAACCAAACCTGGGTCCTCTGAAAGAGCAGCCAGTGCTCTTAACTGCTGAGCCAGCTCTCTAGCCCCTGATTTGTTTTTAAAAAATTATTTGTATGAGTGTTTTTGTATACAAGCATGTACCACTGCATAAGCTGGATAGGATGTAGGATCCCTGGAACAGGAGTTACAGAGGTTTGAGAATATTGTGTGGATGCTAGAAACCAAACCCAGGTCCTCTGCAAGAGCAGCTAGTGTTCTTACCTACTGAGCTATTTCTCTAGTCCCGTTTTTATTTTATTTATTGTTTTTATTTTATGTGTGTTTGTATTTTGCCTGCATGTGTATAAGTGCACCCATCCCCAGCAGTGCCTGAGGACAGAAGGGAGCATCGGATCCCCTGAAACTGTAGTTATGGATGGTGTTAGCTGCTATGTGGGTGCTGGGATATGAACCCAGGTCCTCTGCAAGAACAGACAATGCTCTTAACCACTGAGTCATCTCTCCAGCCCCAGCCAGCTTTTATTTTTAGAAGACAGGAATTATAAGCATGTAATAGCACTCCTGGCTTAATGTGAATATCCTGTTTTATTTCCTATTTATTTAATCATTTTTAAAATTAAAAAATTCTTTTGGAGAAGGTTTCATTATGTTGTCCTGACTGGCCTGAAACTTACTATATAGACCATACTGACCTCAAATTTACAGAAATCCACCTGCCTCTGCTTTCTGAGTGTCAAGATTAAAGGTGTGTGCCACCACACTTGGCAACCTCAGTCTTAAATTTTTTTTTTCTAATTAAAAAAAAACTTTGTGTTTTGGGGGCATTTTTTTTTGTTTGAGACAGGGTCTCCCCGTAGCCTCGGCTGGCCAGGAACTCACTATGTAGACCAGGTTAGCCTTGAACTTACAGAGATCCGCTTGATTCTGCCTCCTGAGTGCTAGGATTAAAGGTATGTGCCACCATGCTCAGCTAATTTTTAAATTTTATTTGTGTGTGTGTGTGTGTTATGAGTGTATTGCCCACATGTATGTAAGTGCACCTGTGTAGTGCAGTGCCCTTGGAGGTTAGAAGAGGGTGTCAGATTCCCCTGGAACTAGAGTTACAGATGGTTGTTCGCTTCCATGTGGATCCCATGAACCGAACCCAGGTTATCTGCAAGAACAACCAGTACTCTTAACTGCTGAGCCATCTCTTCAGTCTTGCACTGTGTTAATACAAACTTCCTTCATGACAGAATACTGGCTTATAAAGATTCATCAACTTTAGTAAAAGTGTCATCTACATAATGTTGATTATTGAATATTTTATGAATAAAGACTGGTGGCTGGACAGATGGCTTAGCAATTAATAGTACCTGTTGCTCTTCCGGAGAACTCATATTCAGTTTCAAGCACCTAGGTCAGTGGCTCATAACTACCTGTAACTCCAGCTCCCAGGAATTCTGACACCCTCTTCTGGCCTCCACAGGTACCTGCGCATATGTGGCAAGTGAACAAACTCAGACACACATACACAGAAATAAAAATAAACTAAAAATAATTTAAAAACTTCTAAGAAAAATAAAGCTTTTGTAAATATCTTTTAAATTAGTGAAATTGGAGGATTTGTGCCTGTGAATGACCTGTCTTACTGTTCTTTCTTTCCCCAGTGGACCCCAGAAGGAAGGCGGTTGGTCACTGGAGCTTCTAGTGGAGAGTTCACTTTGTGGAATGGACTGACTTTCAATTTTGAAACTATATTGCAGGTAACAGATCCCACCAGATGGTGGTAACTTTTTTTTTGGTCTTTGAGACAGGGTCTTCCTGTATCCTCAGCTGGCCTGGACCTCACAGAGATCTGGCTGCCTCTGCCTCCAAAATACTGGGATTAAAGGTGTGTGCCACCGTGCCTGGCAGTAGTAGTTCATTTTTACTACCGGTGATACAGTCAACTGTTGACATAGTAAAACTTTAAAAAAAATTGGTCAATTCACTGCTGTGAGTTAATATAGGCTTCTGCAAGCCTTTAGTCATGTGTTCTTTGCAGCAGAAACTTACAAATTATTTTTTTGTTTTCATAGGCTCATGATAGCCCAGTAAGGGCCATGACTTGGTCTCATAATGACATGTGGATGTTGACAGCAGATCACGGAGGATATGTGAAATATTGGCAATCGAATATGAACAACGTCAAGATGTTCCAGGCACATAAGGAGGCGATTAGAGAGGCCAGGTTTATACACAATATACCATTTTCTGTAGTCCCTATTGTTATGGTTAAATTACTCTCTAAGTGTATTCTGGGTGCAGAGATGCATGGGCTCTGTCAGATCCTGGGAAACTTTCTGCACCCTATAAACACAATATTTCTTTTTGTTTTCACACATTCACCATTTTGCTGGCACTTTTCTCAATTAGTGTTGTCCCAGTATCCGCCTTTGCAATATGTTAGAGATGTATTGTCTGCCACATTTTGCACTGGTTTTCTCTTTTCATTTATGGTTAATAATGTATATACGTTATTCCTTTTTATTATCTACTTTGTAAGACAAGAATATTTTATTCCAAATAAAGAATTCAGTCTTTAATTATACAACTGAATAAAATGTAAAGCCTACAGAAAACATCTTCAGAATTCACACAAAATCCAAGAAAAAGAGGTTTAAGTGAAGACCTGGTTGGCTTGGTTCTGCCACGACTTCAAAAGGAAAGTATAGGACTAAAAACCCTCACAGATAACTCTGGACGTGGCAAACATTAACGGATTAATGAATGAGCTCTTCATGCTTTGCAACTGTAAGCAGACCTTTGTCAAAGAAGACTCTAGGACTTTTCTTCTGATATCCTGTTGATAACATGAGTTATGCAAATGTATGAGTGGAGTTTAAAATATTTTCAGTGAGTTGTATGTTTTTATATATCAGTGAGAAATGTGTAGTGAAACTGGGGGAAAGAATTTAAAAAATAAGCCTGAAGAATTGCTGCAGCCTCAGAATAAAGCTAAGCAGCATTCTTTAAGGTTTTGCCATCCACAAGTGGGAGGATGTTGACTTTAGAAATACCATCTGCAGTCTCTTGTTTCTCCTTTCAGAATCAACAGCAATTGTTGCCTATACATGCTTCTGCTTTATAGACATGGCCCCTGTGCCATGCTCATATACCACCCCCGGTCCCACCACATTGTTCTTAGTCCTAAGATCTAGAAGTTCAGGAGAGTTCAAACAGTTCATTGAGAAACTTGATGGTTTTTCAGAGCTGAGAAGAAAAACTGACTCTGGTGTAGTTGATTCTTTGGGTTTAAACAGAAGTTGGAATGTCCCTATTCAATGTTTTCCTCCAAAGGTACATCATTCATGGGATAGCTTCACACCAGGAAGAAGGTGTGAAAGGTTTCCACAGGCCTTTTAAATAAATGAGAAACATTATAAGAGTGTTTGGCAAACAGCCTTAGCAGATTTCTTAAAATGTTTCAGCTTATCATTTCTGAGGCAGAAATTGATGCTGATGTTTGAGCAGTATTCCTATGTGACTTAAATGATTGTATGTAGGAATACTGCACGAGTAGAATTCATTGTTTCAACTCTTACTGCAGCTTTCTCTCTTCTGCTGCTATGCTAGGGGACATTAGAGGAGCACAGGGAGCGTCAGGACTAGTAATGAACTGGAAAGGTCTCTGAATATTGATGGAAAACTGAGAAAAACAACTCTTTTGAAATCTTCTTTTGTTGAGATGTATGTGTTAGCTGACTACATTTTCTTTAAGACCTTCTTCACTGGATACCACCCTATCCTGTTTATAATGCAGCACACTGTTTTTATTTTTCCCTGTCTGAGAAGTATGGATGATCTGTTAAATGCTGACTTCTTTCCCCTGCTGTGTGTCTTCATGTAACAGTTTCTCACCCACGGATAATAAATTTGCTACATGCTCTGATGACGGCACTGTTAGAATCTGGGACTTTCTTCGTTGCCATGAGGAAAGAATTCTCCGAGGTATGTGTACTAACAGTACTGATTGGAATATTTAAATAGGGAAGACATTGTGGTTAAATCATCACAGTACCACAATGCCAGCTTTGCATCTTCATTCAATCTTTTTACATATACACCAACTCTGGCAGAACAAATGTTCTCGAGTTTGCATTCATTTTGTAGCTTTTTCTCTACTGATAATTATCTTTGAATTATTTCAGCTACAATTAAATATAAGAAGTCCCTTTTCACTATTACTTATCTTTTAGGGCTCTATTCCTTCTGTCTTGTACTCAGGATACCTTTTCCAAACATATCAGCTTTTCATGATAGTTAGCTCACATATTCATGATGCTCCTTTTACAGATAACAAACTGACAAAATAGAGGTGTTAGTAGCTGTATGTTTCGTTACTTGTTTGCTTATATCCTTTTTAATAGCAGGGTCTCACTGTGTATTTCAAGCTGGCCTGAAACTTGCTTTATAGCCTAAGATAGCCTAGAATGTATCGTCTCTTGTCTCAAACTCCCAGTCCTGGGATTACAGTTGTGTTTCATTGCACCTGGTTTATACTTGGAGTTTCTTGGATTATTTCACTCATAAAGTGAAGCTCTTAGTCCAAGAGCATCCGTCATATGAATTTTTCAGTATTAGGTCAGGAATTAGCTGTGTTTTATATGTACTCAATGCAGACATCACAGCATGTACTTCTAACTAAATCCTCTCTGTTTTCTTATTCGGTAGGAATGTAGTATTCTTGGGTACTTAGTTTAACTATGTAGTTTATCAAATTGCATTTTCTGTTCCATACCCTTGATCTTGATTTCAGCATGCCTCAGAGTAAAATCTTCAGATACAGGAACTCAGGGTTCGAGAATGGGATCCAGAGATACTAGATGTCTAGAAATTATGATTCAGAGATTCCTGTTTATGTTCCAAAGTCAGCAGTTAGTTGTCTTGATAACATTGTAAGTTTCTTACAAGTTGTGAGATATTTTATCATACCAGGTGTGGTGGCACAAATCTTTAATCCCAGTACTGAGATGGCAGAGGCTAGGAGGTTTCTGTGAATTCCAGGTCAGTCAAGGCTACATAGTGAGACCGTGTTTCAAAAGAACAACAACAACAACAACAAAAGTTGAAAACACGTTTCAAGGCAAAATCATTGATCATATTTGCTTAAAGGTTCTTGACTGCACATTTGGTTTGATCCATTTGGGTGCATATCACTATATGTAGTGTAAGTATCTGATGCCTGTTACATTGAGGAGGCATATTTACCGTCCAGTTCCGAATGAGAAACTCTTGGAAATCATCACGCCTGAGGTGGTTTTTGTTTTTTCTTTTGAATTTTATGTTTGTGCATGTGCACATGCATATGGGTACCTGCAGAGACCAGAAAAGTGTGTTGGGTGGAACCTCTTGAGCTGGAGTTACGGATGGTTGGTGAGCTGACTGACATAGGTGCTGGGAACTCAGTTTAGGTCCTCTGGAGGAATAGGACTCTTAAATGCAGAACTATCTCTCCAGCCCCTACTCTTTTTTTTTTTTTTCTCTCTAAGATTAATTTTAATGATGTGTATATGTCTATATGTATGTTTACGTGTGTACGTTTGAGTGCAGATGTCCTCAGTTTTAGAAGAGGGGATTGGATCCCCTGGAACTAGAGTTACAGGTGATTCTGAGCCTCCTGACATGGGTGCTGGGAGCTGAACTTATGTCTTCTACAAGAGCAGCTCTGCTGAACAGTTAACTGCTGAATGGTAACCTAGTACCATAATCTGAGTTATTTTACAAATCAGTACCAAGGTTTAAGTGACACATTCAAAGTTAAATAGGTTCAGTGCTATAACTGGTCTGACCTCATTAACTTTTGACCAGGGTATGCTTAGGTTGTTTCTTTCCTCATTATTTGCAGAAATCTTAGATGTTAACAGAAATGAGATGGTGGTTTCTAGACTTTGAAAATCCTTAGAAATACAGTAGAAATAATTTTATTTAAATAATCTCAGAGGTTCTGGAGAGATGGCTCAGTGGTTAAGAGCACTGACTGCTCTTGCAGAGGACCTGGGTTCAGTTCCAGACCCCACATGACAGCTAACATCCATTTATAACTCCAGTTTCAGGGGATATGATGCCCTCTTCTGACCTCCGCAGGCATTGCATGATACACGTGCACTTGCATGCAGGCAATATACTCATATACATAAAATAAAAATAAAAAAGTAATCCCAGAAACCAAAAACAACCTTACAATGTTCTAAAGTCTGGTATAAGACACCTCTGTATTTTGGATTAAAAGAAGAAAATCTTAGACAGGAAAGATGGCTCAACAGTTAAGAGGATATAGTTTTCTTCCAGAGGACTCAACTTCAGTTCCCAGTACCCACATAAGACGTATCACAACCACCTGTAATTCTAGTTCTGGAAGGATCCCATACCGATAACCACTATGGGCACTTGCACACAAGAGCACATACCTGCACACAGACACACATTTCATTAAAATGTTTAAAAGAAGAAAACTTTATATAACATTTTTTAATCCTACATTCCATTGAAGAGCTATTCACTATTCTAAGTATGATTAACAGCCTCTGAAATTCAGAATATATAGGAGGAATTAAAATAAAATAAAAATAAAAATTTAAAACAATAGATAATACAGAATCATGAAAGTACACTAATATCTCTTATTAGTTAAAGGAGAACTCAGTTTTCTCCTCTACATGAGGGCTGTTCATTTTAGGTTTTACTATGGTTATTTCAACTATCCATAGAAATATAATGAATGCTCATGTACAATAAGAATTTGTGTTCTAGCTGGGCATGGTGGCCCCACGCCTTGAATCCCAGCACTTGGGGGGCAGAGGCAGGTGGATCTCTGTGAGTTCAAGGCCAACCTGGTCCACATAGCAAGTTCAAGGCCAGCTGGGGCTACAGGAAGGCCCTGTCTCAAAAAGAGCCCCCTCCCCCCAAAAAAAGAAGTTGTGTTCCTCCCTGTGTATGTCTTTTTATTCCTTCTGAAATAATATTCTACTAATAATATTCTTCTTGCTTTTTAGTCTTTGTAGTACCTCAGTACTCGCTGTGCTATTGTTGGGAGATTTACTGTACAAAAGTTTTGCTTGGTTTATGAAATTGCTAAGTTTATAAAATTGAATATAGCATAGGATTTAGAACATCTTGTAAATGTCAAAGTCCAGAATTTACATATATTTGTCCTTTTGTTTAATATAAATTTACTTAATAAATATATGGAGTAGGAGTAAAGTAACATTTAGACACTAGACGTATATGGTTAACAATGTTCATGCATTTGACTCCAGGTGAAATAGAGCATTGAAAACCCATTTCATAAATAGCGTATTGTTATGCTAGTTAAATAGAAGAACTTTTAATACTGTTCATTCCTCAATGCTTAAAGTTTTGTAGGCAAGATACTTTTCATAAGCTTTTAAGGTACTTGATCATATTGAAATAGAATTCTGTGTTAAAAGAATACTTTGTCATTGCACTACATTGGTCACACCTACCTACTTTCAGGCAATACATTCATACACAAAAAAATAATAAAAATATGTTAAAAAGGAAAACTTTATTACAAAGCATAGAAGAGGTTTCTTCATTACTTCCTACTGGTAGGTTGAAAACTTGGAACTAGTAAAAATACTCACATAAATTTTAATTAGAAGTATCCGTATTAAAAGAATCTACTCTAGAAATTCAATGTTCTTGAATTTTGTTCGTCTCTTGATTTTAGTAATTATAGTGGCACACTTAACAGGGATATTGTAAAGACTTAATACAGCATTCTCAGCAAACCATTGAGATAAGTACTGATTGTTTCTCGATTTATAAATGAGTGACCTGATTACAAGAAAGTTAAATAAAGCTTCCAGATATGATATAGTAAAAGAGGTAGGGTGAAGACTTCAAACCAGGCCGTTTGGCCTGAGTTTATTGCCTTAACTACTATGTTGATCCCACCCCAAGGCACATGCTAAGCAAATGCCCAACTACCGAGCTACACCCCTGACTTTTTATATTAAAAAAATGTCATTATAGCTTGTTTATCTGGGCTATCAAGACATGACAGAATTATGAAGTAAACATTTTGGTAATAGAGGTCAAGACTGTATTGAATGTTCCACATATTTAACCAAAAAAAAAAAAAAAAAAAAAACAAAAACCTCTCAGTGAACTGTTCAAACTGCACATAGCTTTTAAGATGTAACCTAGGCTGTATAAATGTACACATGAAGGCATGCTGCAGTTTATTCAAGAAGTAATACCTAGGGTTGGGAATGTAGGTTATTTGCTAGAGTACTTGCTTAGTATGTACTGTATCACATAAAACATGGTATGACAGTATACATATGTAGTCTCAGGAGTAGGGAGGTGGAGGCAGGAGGATCACAAGTTCAAGGCCGTCCTTTTCAATGTAACATTTAAGCTTGGGCAACATGGGACCCTACCTGATAACTCCCCTCCCCTTCAGAAAAATATTTTGTTTGATTTGTTTTAAGATAGAGTCCTACTGTGTAGTCAGGCAGGCCTAGAATTCACTGTATAGCACAAGCTAGCCTAGGACTCAGTGGTGATCCTCCTGCCTCAGCCTCTCACTTGCTAGAATTACAAGTGTATGTGCCACCTGTTTTCACTTTTCGACTATTAATGCTCCCCTCCCTTTTTAAAATAGTTTTGGAGACAGGGTCTCCCTGTACCCCAACTGGAAGGAACTTGCTAAATAAACCAAATTGCCTTCGATCTTACAGAGATCCACCTCCTCTGCCTTTGCCTCCTAGTTGCTGGGGATTAAAGGCACGTGCCACCTTACCTGTTGTTAAATACTAATACGGAGAGGAAATGATCCCACAGTTTAAGGGAAAAAAATAACATTCATACTTGAAAATTTTTTTACTTTTATGTGTGTGGGTATTTTGTCTGCATATATGTAAATGCACCTCAGCTTGCAATGCCTTTAGAAGTCTGAAGAAGGTGTCCAGTCCCCTGGAAATGGAGTACAGACAGTTGTTAGCTGCCACGTGGGAAGTGAACCTGGATCCTCTGGAAGAGTGGTCAGTGCTTTTAACTGCTGACCCATTTCTCCAGCTTCTATTTTTCTTTTATGTGTGTGAGTGTACTGTATGCATGGAATGCCTGTAGAGGCCAGAAGAGGGTGTTGGATCCCCTGGAACTGGAGTTACAGAAGGCTGTTAGCTGCCATGTGGGTGCTGGGACCTGATCCCAGGTCCTCTGTAAGAGCAGCTAGTGCTCTTCCAGCCCCAGCATTCATACTTTTAATAAACTTCTTTGTCCTGCTTTCTTGCTTGCATTCAACTATGATTTTAACTAAATAAGCCGAACCCCACTACACAGATTTTTTAGTTTGGCAGTATGTTTTAGAACTATGTAAATGCATGTTTACAAAGTTCTGAAAACTGCGGTCCTCACTGGGAATAATTTACTACCTATTTCTGTAAAGTTTTATATATTGTTCCATAAAGCCCTATATTTATTGTCCAAGGCAAAAAACCCTCTGTTACCTTTGTAATTTAGTCTGTAGTAGGATGACTCCTTCCACTGACTGAGCATGTGCTGGTATTGAAGCGCTTCCGACATCTCATCTAGTCAAACCACCGAGTGGTTCTTTTATATCCACACTCCTATTTTCTCTATTTGTAGAGCCTTATTTTGAGGAAGAATTTAAGGGGGTTCTTTTTTCCTCTACTCTTTCCTGAAAATACTGGAATGGTAGATATTTTTTATGTAAATAATTATATGGCTGTATCATAAGGAGATGAGACAGTATTTAGCTTCTAAAGCACGTTATCTAAAGAAGTTAGTCTTCTCAAATACATAAATACACATTCATATTTTTATAGGAATTAAAGTTTTGAACTTTATTCTGTTTTTGTTTTTGTTTTCTTTTCTTTTCTTTTTTTTTTTGGAGGTAGGGTCTTCCTGGAAGTCACTATGTAGACCAAGCTGGCCTTGAACTCACAGAGGTCCGCCTGCCTCAGCCTTTCCCCTGGGACTAAAGGTGTGCATCACCATGCCCGATTCTTGAGCTTTATTCTTTTTGTCTCATTTTTTTTTAAGCATTGTATATAGAATAAAAAACTATTTTGAAGGTCTATGCAGGCATGGTGGCACATGTCTTTAATAAAGCACTGAGAAGGTAAGGCAACCAGATCTTTGTGAGATCAAGACCAGCCTGGTCAACGTGGAGAGTTCCACCAGGCCATTGGGGCAACAGATAAACCCTGTCTCAGAAAAAAAAAAATGTTTTGAAGACAATTGTGGCTTTTTTGAGGATGGCAGATTGCATGCTGCTGCAGTATGTAGGGTTGTTTTTAGATTGACTTCACTATGTAACCTATGCTTTTGTTGTAATCTTTGTCATCTTGCCTGAGTCTCCGATGTGCTGGGATTACAGAAGAGTACTACACATCTGGCTTCCAATATTTTAACTAAGAATTGATGGTGAGGAATGGCAGTGCTAGGGATATTGCTCAGTTCGTAGACTTATTGCACAAATCCCTGTGTTCCATCCCTAGCACCACATAATTGTGCATATTAGCAAACATCTATAATCCCAGCACTTGGGAGGCAGAGGCAGGTGAATCTGTGAGATTGAGACCAGCTTGGTCTACATGGCCAGTTTCAGGGCAAGTGGGGCTACAGGGAGACCCTGTCTCAAAAAGGCACATAACACACAAAACAAAAAATTTCCTTTGGAGGTTGCAGAAATGCTTTGATGGTTAAGAGTACTTGCTGGTCCGCAGAGGACCCAAGACCCAGTTTAAATTCCTCACACCTACATGGCAGCTAACTCCAGTTCCAAGTGATCTGAGATCTGCGGTCATTGCATTCAAATGTGGTGCACTTACATACATGCAAACAAAGCACCCATCCACATAAAACACAAAGTTTATACATATATATCCAAGTAAACTTCCTTTTAGTTCTAGGAAGTGAATGCAGACTTTTGCACAGGTTAGGTAGTCATTCTACCACTAAGCTACATCCCCAATCCTGTTCAGTCTTTAGTGATGTCTTAACAGTGTTTAAAAATGTGATCAATTTAATTCTAAATAAATTATTAATTTTTTGTTTAAAAGAAGAAATGGTAGATTTCTTGGTTTTTTTACATGGTGCTTCATAAAATAGTCTAAGGAACCATATGCCTTGTCAGATCTCTTGATCTCAGCTCTCTTATCTGTCAAGTCCTCTTAACTATTATTTTTCCCTCTTGAATGTATTTTAATACTTACTATAAGTGTGTTGATGTCTTTTAGTGAACCTCTTCCTTTGCCTGTTAAAGATTTTGAGAGTCCCCTCAGTGTCCAGATATGAGGTAAAAGTGAACATTGTAAGCATTCCACTATCTTGAAACAATTAGGAAATACCAAGAGAGAAACCAGCATGAGTGTAGTACCAAGAAGTACAAAGATGGGTTTTAGAGCCAGGTGTGGTAGCATATGCCTTTAGTCCCAGCACTCGGGAGGCAGAGGCAGGTGGATCTCTGTGAATTCAAGGCTAGTCTCGTCTAAATAGCGAGTTCCAGGCCAGTTGGGACTACAGGGAGACCCTGTCTCAAGACCAAAAGAGAAAGAAAAAATTAAAAAAAAGATGAGTTTTAGAGACTTTCTGTCAGGGACTCCATACTTTATTTTCCAGAGCAAAAGTATTTTGTAGTCCTAAGGCTGGAGCAATAGTTTGTAATTCTGTCAGGCCTAATGCTTTTTCTAATAACTACTAGTCTGTAGTCTTCTGAAAGGAACTATAGCAAAAGATTGCCATACATTTTAAAACATCATCATGCGTATTGCACTGGCCTTGAGAGAATAAAAGTATCTTTCCAAAATGCTATGGCTGGGAAGGTTCATCTTATAAAGTACTTGGTATGCAAGCATGAGGAGCCAAGTTCAGATCCCAGTACCTGTATAACAGCTGAATGTGGCAGTGCATACCTAACCTCAGCGCTGGGAGAATGGAGACAGATAGATCCTAGAAATTTTCCTGGACAGCCAGTCCTGCTGAAATGGTGAGCTCAAGGTTCAGTAAGTAACCCTGTCTCAAGAAGTGAGGTGGAAAGTGATAGGAAGATACCTGACGGTTGACACACACACACACACACACACACACACACACACACACACACACACACACCAGGTATGAGCATACACACACACACACACACACACACACACACACACACACACACACACACACACACACCACACACACACACACACACACACACACACACACACACCAGGTATGAGCATGGCAAGCATACCTGCCTTCAGCCTAACACACACACACACACACACACACACACAGCTCTTGGTAGAGGACTGTGTCTTTCCCAGATTATGCTTTCACTAGATACTTGTTTTCTATGAGTCTGGTTAGCTTTTTTAATTAGTCAAAGTGGTTTGCTTTTTAAATGTATAGGTGCTTAAAAATTACATGTAGAAGCTAAGTAGATTTCAGGATTATAGAAAATACTATGGTGTTTAATTTGGTAAAACATGAAAATGTAAAATCTTAGATTTTTGAGACAGGGTCTTCAATTTGTTCTGTAGCTAAGAATGATCTGCCTCTACCTCCAAAGTCCTGAGATTACAGGTGAGTGTACATACCCAGAGAAAGGTTATAGTCATTTTTAGGTTTTTATTTGTGTGTGTGTGTGCCAGAGATTGATATGGTATTGTCTTTAATCAGGTTCTCTATCTGTTATTTTTTATTTTTTAATTGTTATAGACAGGCTCTTGGTTAGGAACTCATTGTAGGCCAGGCTGACCTCACAGAGATCTGTCTCCTGCATCACAAGGACTGGGATTAAAGACATGCACCACCATCTACCTTATATTTTGAAGTCAGAATCTCTCACTGAATCTGGAGTGAGCTGATTACACTGGCTAGCAAGCCTTATGATTGGAATCTCCTGTCTTCACCTTTGCAGCACTGGGATTACAGGTGTGCTGTGCCATTCTCCACTGTTTATGTGGGTGCTAGGGATCTGTCTCAGGTTCTTAAGCTTATACAACAAGCCTTTTTAGCAACTGAACTATTTTCCTAGTCCCTTTGTTTTAGATGATTTTATGTGGAAGTAAGATCAGGACTACCTTGTGTAGGCTGAGTATATATAGGAGGTAGTGAATATAGTAGATAATATTTGGGGTTAACTGTAGAATTTTTTTGTGTAGAAAGAGAAGAGAATGGACTTATGAAACTATTGGATCTCTCTTAGTTGAAATTGTGACAGATTTTCTTACTGTTAGGAAGATTATTGAAGGTGTTCTCTTTTTTGATGGCTGGTTGGATTTTATGATGTTTACCCAGACTATACTTTTCTGTGAAGCTTCATAATTTGCAGCAGACTTGAGTCTGATAGTCAACCATGTGGACATAATGATTACAGAAGTGAAGTAGATAAAGTATTTATCATATGAGATATTGCCGGCTTCTATTTGATAAGGAATCAGATAATATTATTAAACTTAACTTGAAGGAGTAGGTGAAACCTCAAAATCGTAATGTTTAAAAGAATTTTTAAGATACTTGCTTGGGCCTGGTGATTCATGCCTTTGTTCTAGCACTCAGGAGGCTATAGTAGGAGGAGCAAGATCTGCATGGGCTACAGAGTCTGTTCATGGCTAGTCTCTGCAACTTAGTAAGACATTGTCTCAAAACAAATAAAAAGAGGGTTGCTTGAGTGAGGCCCTAGGTTCGATCCTCAGTATCTTTTAAAAAAAATTGTAGAGGACTTGAGAGATGGTTCAGCCATTAAAAGTACTGGCTGCTCAAAAGACCTGGCTTTAATTCCCAGCACTCACTTGGCACTTAACAACTGTTTGTAACCCCAGTTCCAGAGGTTCCAACATCCTCTTCTGGCTGCCTAGGGCTTTGCACAACACAGGTGCAATTGTATTCAAAACACGAAACAGTAAATCTTTTTATTTTTTATCTTTTTGAGACAGGGTCTCCCTGTAGCCCTAGCTGGCCAAGAACTTACTGTGTAGACCAGGCTGGCCTTGAACTACAGAGATCTACCTGCCTCTGCCTCCTGAGTGCTGGGTCCACAGGCATGTGTCACCACACCTGGCTAAAGTAAATAAATCTTTTAAAAATATATATATTTTTAGTGCTTGTGTGTATAGAGGTGAGAATGGAAGGACAAATGTACTTGTATGTATGTGGTGGTACTTGAACCTATGCATTCACTTGGAGACCAGAGGAGGGCATTGGATATCTTGCTCTATCACTGCTTTATTCCCTTGAATCAAGGTTTCTCACTGAACCTGGAGCTTGAAGTTTTTGGCTAGGCTGCCTGATCTGCAAGTGCAAGCCATCCTCCTGTCTACCCTCTCCTCTATCTCCCTGCAGAGCTGGGGTTATAGACAGCATGGTCACAATAGGCTTTTTACATGGGTGCTTGGGATCCAAACTGCAGTCCTCATGTTGTGCCTCTTAGCCACTGAGCTGTCTCCCAGCCCTTGCTTATTTCTTCAAGCCTAGATAACATATTATGTATAGCATAGGCTGGTTTCAGACTCCTGACAGTCTTCATGCCTCAGCCGCCCCAGTGCTGGAATTACAGGCATGTGCTACCATGCTGAATCTTTGCTATTTTTTAATTGTTTAATTGCCAACATACATACATATGTATAAGTAAAGTGTACCTCTGGTATTTGTGCCTATTTATACTAAACTCATTTAACTACATCTAGAGAAGATGAAGACAATTTTCAGTAGTCTAAAGTGTCAATATCTTTCTCGAAACCATAGTATTTTGTTGGGTAGTTCTGGCTTTGAAGGATATTTTCATTATTTCTCTTTTTTTTCATTTCAGGTTTATTTTGTTGTTTCATTTTCTCATCTTATGTTGGTTTGAATTGTCTTCTTACTCTTTGTTTTGCCTCTACTATCACTCTGAAAATACTCTTTTTTACTTTGATGATTAACTTCACCTGTGGTTTCCTGCTACTAAATTCATCATAAGGAAAGTTAGTATACATTAAGAAAGCTAGGCATAGTGGCTTGTTTATGTAATCCTGGCTGCCTGGAAGGCTGAGATAGAATCTCTTAAGCTCAGAAGCTTAAAGCCAATCTGGATCACATAGTAAACCTTCAGCTCAAAACAACCCCATCCCATAAATTAATAATAACCTCCTTTCCCCCTCCTATTCCAGAATAAAAAAAAATATATATATATAGAAACAGCACTGGACCAGGTGTAGTGGTACATGCATTTAATTCTCAGTACCCACTGGGCATGGTGGCACATACCTTTAATTGCAGCACTTGGGAGGCAGAGGCAGGCAAATCTCTGAGTTCAAGGCCAGCTGGGGCTATAGGGAGACCCTGTCTCAAAAAATCCCCATCTCCCAATCCTAGTACCCTGGGAGACAGAAATAGATCTCTGGGAGTTTGAGTCCAGACTGGTCTACCTAACAAGTTCCAGGCCAGCCAGGGAGAGCCTGTCTCAGAGTAAAATAAGTCAGGGGCTGGAGAAATGGTTCAGCGTTTAAGAGCACTGACTGCTCTTGTAGAGGACTCGGGTTCACTTCTTAGCACCTACATGGTGGTTAACTGGAGTCTGTAACTCCAGTTCAGGGGATCTGATGCTGTCTTCTGACCTCCATGGGCATTGCATGACATGGGTGCACTTATGTACATGCATCAATACACATAGACATACAATTAAAATAATAAAATGTTAAAAAAAACCAAATCAAACAACAACAAAAAGCATCTTCCCCAACTACCCCCACCTTCCACAAACTACTGCATATGATTATAATCCTAAGACCTTAGCGAAGTAGAAAACTGGGGCAAATTCTACTGACAGAAAGTGCTGCTTAATAATATTACCAACCTTACAGAGTTACTATGAGAATTAAATGAATTCTTGAGAAATGTGAAACTAGTGACTATACATAGTATTCAATGTTAGCTACACTTAAGAGATCTGCAGGGCTAATTTTAGAGCTTGGATAAAATGGTTATTTCAGAAGTACATGGTTGTCTCTTCATATCTTGTGGGAGATGGGTTTCAAGACTCCTGGAAATACCAAAATTGGTGGATGGTCAAGTCATTTATATAAATGGTAGTATTTGCAAATAACCTACACACATCCTTTCATGCCCTTTTATTTATTTTGGAGTTAGGGATTAAACTCAGGGCCTTGCACATACTGAGTAAGCTGTCAGTCACTGTGCTGTACTATAGCCCTCCTCTTTACTTTTAAAATCATTAATATATTACCTGCATACATACTGTAATGATAATGTTACATTAATCATTGTGATCTTGTTTAGGGAATAAGGAAAAGAAAAAAGTATACGTGTTAGCACAGACCCAACTTTTTACTCCTGATGTTACAGGTCTGAGGTAGTTAAATCTGCTGGTCTGAGACACCTGGATACAAATAGCTGACTTTCTTTACTTTGCTTCTATCTCTCTACCTCTGTCTGTCTGTCGGTCAGTCGGTTGGTCTGTCGATCTGAGACAGGGTCTCCCTGTAGCCCCAGCTGATCTGGAACTCAGTATGTAGACTAGGCTGGCCTTGAACTCACAGAGATCCACCTGCCTCTGCCTCCCAAGTGCTGGGATTAAAGGTGTGTGTCACCACCACCCCATTCTTTTTTGTTTTATATGTATTACTGGGATTTTATACATGCTAGGCAAGCACTATACCTGTGTTGTTTAAAAATTTATTATTGTAGTATAGGATTTACTATATAGGTGATACATAAATGCAGTCACTGGTTCATCCAAAACTTTACTGGTCTTTCTAGTGTTTTCAATGAAAAAAATGTCACTTAAGAGTATCAGGGTCTTATAGAAGCATTTAAGAATTTGACTTTTTATTTGAATCTAGTGTTTTAATGATTATTCAGGCAAAGGTACTGCTTTATTCTTTTCTGATACACATTTAAAAGGCTTAACCTTTTCTCTGCAGCACTATTTGTAATAGTTTCTAGTGTCCTAGTGAATTGGCAGGGTACTGTAGGAAGCAGGAATGCTGTAGACATTACAGTAAACAGTTTTCATAGCCTGTCACTGTGAGCAAACTGTGGCCACTGATGGGCACTTATGGGCCTTTTTCCTGCTAAGCAACCTTAATCACTAGAATTAATTTCCTACTCCATGTCATATTAATATTAATAACAGCTAAACCAGTTAAATGAGTAGGTGCTATCTTGTATAATATGTCCTGTTGTCACCTTTCCCCTCTTTTTTTTTTTTTCTTCCCTTGCTGGATACATAGTGTAATCAGTAGTAACTTGGGGGGTTATTGTGAAAAAGGTATTATGCAAGTTTTTTTGTTAACAATAGATAAGGTTTAAATGTAGAGCTATAATGCTTGATTAGATTCTTCATTATCCTCTCTTCTATCCCATCTTCTCACCATACATGTCAAGCCACTGGCTGACTGCTTGGAATTTAACCTAATCCACCCCCAGAGATATTGGTTAGTTTGTTGCAGGGCTGGAACCAAATTCTATACCTAGGATATAGAAGTTCTAGGCTTGACCAAGTAGTTTTTGTAGAGTAATAAAGGAGACATCTTGAATTGAAGAGGATTTTAAATTAGGTTTTATGTTTAAAGCCTGCTGCTTTCTTGAGGTTTTATGGCGCAGTACCCAGTTTTAGTTCCCTTTCTATGGGCTCTGAATAGTAAATACGAAAACATTTGTTGTTAGTAATAGTTCATGTTTATGTTCTGATCAAATCATATCATTCTATTTAGTTATCTTTTCAGATCAAACCTACCAGTCAGGTATTTGAGTAGTTAAGGCAAACACTTTTGTGTCTTAACATTTTTGAAGTGTAATTGTCAGTAGTGTTTTATATATATATATTTTTTAAATTATTTAATTTTATGGTTATGAGTGTATTGTCTGCATGAATGTTGTGCAGTACCTGCAGAAACCAGAAAAGGGTATTAAAACTGGAGTTATGGACAGTTGTTAGCCACCATGTGGGTACTGGGAAGTGAATCTGGGTCCTCTGCAAGAGCAGTCAGTGCTCTTAACCGCTGAGCCATCTCTAGCTCTCATATTTCATATGAACCATTCAGCACATCTTGGCATGATCTTGATGTTAAAATAGTGTATCAAGGTCATCCATAGTTGCCCAACCTATAAATCCAGAAGTGTTTATTAATCATCTGTGGTTTTAAATTTTACTCATGTTGCCAGGTGTGGTGGCACATGCCTTTAGTCCCAGAACTTGGGAGGTAGAGGCAAGAGGAGCTCTATGAGATTGTGTCTAGTCTAATCTACATAGCAAATTCCAGGCCAGCTGAGGCTATAAGGAAACTCTGTCTCAAAAAATAAAATAAAATTTATTCATTATAATATTTATTTGTGTGTGTCCGTCCATGTATGTGTTCCTGTGTCTTGTGTACATTGGTTGGCTAGAGGTCAACATTAATTGGCATCCTCAGTTATTTTCCACTTTATTTTCTTTCTTTTTGAAACAGTGTCTCCCTGTGTCTCCAGTGGATCTGGAACTCACTATGTAGACCAGGCGGGTTTGAACTCACAGAGATTTACCTGCCTCTACTTCCCAAGTGCTAGGACTAAAGGTGTGTGCCACCACATCCAGCTTATTTTCTTAAGTTTATTTTTATTTTATGTGTATTAGTGTTTTGCTGCATGTGCATGTGTTCCATGCGGCTAGAAGAGGGCATTGCATGCTCTGGAACTGGTGTTACAGAAGGTTGTAAGCTGCCATGTGGGTACTTAGAACTGAACCCAGATCCTCTGAAGAGCTGCAAGCATTCTCAACTGTTCAGCCATCTAATCTTAAGCCTCTCCATCTTAATTTTTGAGACAAGGTCTCATTGAATCTGGAGCTCACTGATTTCAGCTAGCAAGTTCCAGCAATCCTGTCTCCCTATGCTGGGCTTACAGGCTCATGTCACTGTACTTGGCTTTTTATGTGTGTGTTGAGGATCCATACTCAGGCCTTCATGCTTATAGAGGAAGCATTTTACTGACAGGTATCTCCTCAACCCTCATCTGTGTTTGAGAGTCATTTTATAAACCTAGGACATGTAGATTAAGTTCATTCTACCTTTAGTAGTTACAAGTTTCAGTATCCTTTAGCCAATACCACCAGGAACACACCCATAGTTAAACAGTTGGTTTTGTTGTTGCTTTTTATTACGTTTATTTATTGGTGGTGGTGGTGGTGGTGGTGGTGGTGGTGTGTGTGTGTGTGTGTGTATGTATGTATGTATGTATGTATGTATGTATGCCTGTATGCCATGGTGCACATGTGGAGTCAGAGAACAACCTTCAGGGAGTCAGTTCTCTTCCACTCTGGGTCTGGAGATTAAATTTAGGTTTTCAGGCTTGGTGACAAAATACCTCTACCCCCTGAACCATCTCAACAGTCCTAGTTGGTTATTTTGTTTTATTTGTTGCAGCAAAATACACAGACCATAGGGAACTATGGTGTGTCTCAGTAGGAGAATTTGTAAAGGATCTATTAAGGATTTGAGCTTTGATAGTACTGGGGATTGAACGTAGGACTTCCCATATGCTAGGCACAGACTCTGCTACTGAGCTACATTCCCATCCCAGTTATGAGCCTTGATTGGGTAACTTAGGAAGTGGTTTAAGGAGATGGAGACTTGGTCTTATTTAGTACTATCAAAAGGTGGTTGAGTATCAATAAATTGTATATGTAGGGTAAGCCTGAATGAGGATATAGTTGTAAAGATTTGAAGTTTGGAAAGAGAAAGCATGTACACATGTGGATTTGAATTTTATGCATTTTATTTAGTTAGCATGTTTTGCTTCATCCCAATGTGGTCTCATAATGACTATATTTGTTAAAGGTATTCAGTGAGATTGGCTATCAGTACTTCAGTCTGTAATAACTTTGAGGCTTCATTGAGAGCATGAGATCAGTTCCTAGTGAAAAAGAATGCTTTGTGTTTTTTCTTTTTTAAAAAAAATATTATTTTTTATTTTCTGTGTATGAGTGTATTGCCTGCATGTGTATAAGTGCACCCATGTTGTGCACTGCCCAAGGAGGTCAGAAGATGGTGTTGGATCCCCTGGAACTAGAGTTAATGGATAATTGTTAGCCGCCATGTAGGTGCTGGGAATTAAACCTGGGTCCTTTGCAAGAGCAGTCAGTACTCTTAACTGCTGAGCCATTTCTCCAACCTGTTGTTTTTTTTTCCTTCTAAAAGCTCCTGTACTCATATACACCAAGCTTCTCACTATTGTAGGGAAGTCAGGATTTAGTAACAATGATATATTGGTTGTAGATCAGATCGAACAAGTTATAACAGGTTGACAGTTGTTTTTATAAAGCAACAACTGAAATACATTTGGTAGTATATTAGCCCACATATGACATTTTTCATCTGACCTTAAGAAATAATTTAGTGATTGAAGCATAAATATGTTTTTCTTTTTTAAACTTTTACATTATGTGTAATAGTCTTTTGCCTATATATACATATAAGTGCACCAAGTGTGTACAGTGCCCATGGAGGCCCGAAGAGAGTGTCATATACCCTGCAACTGGAGTTACAGGTGATTGTTAGTTGCTATGTGGATGCTAAGAACTGGATCTTGGTCTTTTGCAAGAGCAGTCAGTGCTTGTATGCCTTTAGCCATCTCTCTGGCTTCTGAATATGTTTTTCTTTCTTATTTATGTATTTTATTATTTTTATTTTATGTGTACAGGTGTATTTGCTTACATATAGGTAGGTGCATCTGTGTTGTGCAATGGCCACAGAGGTCAGAAGAGGTGTCAGATCCCCTGGAACTGGAGTACCAGACTGTGGTTAGCCACCATGTGGGTGCTGGGCATCAAACCTTTTACAAGAGCAGTCATTGCTCTCTTAACCACTGAACTATCTCTCCAGTCCTCCACCCCTCTGTTTTTTGTCTTTTGGAGACAGGGCCTAGAATTCGCTATGTAGACTAGGCTGGCCTTGAACTTATGAAGATCTGCTTGCTTCTTCCTCTGGAGTTCTGGGATTAAAGGCATGTACCACTATGCCCAGTCATAACGTTTTTCATAAAAATAAGAGGAAGAGCTAGAGAGGTGGCTTATTGATTAAAGGTACTTGCTGATTTTCCAGAGAATCCAAGTTCAGTTCCCAGCATCCACTTTGGTTGGTTCAAAGCCACCTGTAACTTAAATTCTGGGGGATCAGACGCATTCTTTCCTGTGCAAGGACAGTCCCTCCTCCCCCCCATGCACACACATACTCTCAGAGATCTTTAAAAAGAGAAGATAGGGACTTGGAGATGTAGCTCACTACATGTAGTGCTTGGCCTAGCATGCACAAAGCTTTGGGTTCAATTCCAAGCACTGAATAAATCAAGCTTGGTGGTATATGCTTGTAATTCCACTGTAGGAGGTGGAGGCTGGAGGATCTAAAGCTCAAGGTCATTATCAACCACAAAGCAAATTTGAGGCCATCCTTGACTACATGAGATCTTGTCTCCAGAAACAAAATCTTGAATAATAAATAACTGAATTTTCCTGCATTAATCTCTCAGTCCTAGAGTTTACTAAATATTATTTAAAAATTAGCACTTCATGAATTGTTTCTTTTTTAAATATGTATTAATGTTATGCCTGCATGTATGTAAGTGCACCCACGTTTATGCAATGCCCTCAGAGGACAGAAGAGGGCATTGGATCCACTGGCACTAGAGTTAGCTACCATGTGGGTGCTGGGATTCAAACCCTGGTCTTCTGCAAGAACAGCCAGTGATGTTGACCACTGAGACGTCAGCTCCAGCCCCCATGAGTTGTTTTTTTTATAGCTAGGTAGAGGCAACTGTTCATTATATATATTATCTAACTTAACTTGAAATAATATGTATCAGAGACTTGAAGACTTTGAAGATGTATGAATCGTCACCCTACACCAACAGAGTATAATAATTAATTCTATGTGCACAGTTAGATTGCCTGTAGTCAAAGAAAGCACTTTTTTTTGTCTTTAGTTTGGTTTTGCTGTGCTGGGGATGGAGCCCAGGAACTCATGAATGCTAGGCACTGATGTCCTCATGAGTTGTGCAAATACTTAGTAGAGATGTTTGGTTTGAGAGCACTAATTTTAATGGTATCTAAAATACCATTGCCAGCATTCTAAAGTAAGCAGTGCATACTTGTGATAGAATGGAGAAGAATACTCTTCTGATGATTAGGTAATTTTTATATTTGGGAATATAAAAATACTCAAAAAATTAACTTATTTATCATTTGCTAATGTAAATCTGGTGATATCTTTAAAACATCAACATCTTCACAACAAAATTCGTCTCTTAGTAACCTTCAAAATAGGTTTCCTCTGTATTTTCATGATAAATTGATATTTTACTTAACACTGAATTACTGTGTGTGTGTGCATCTGTGGGTATTTGTAAAAGTGCAGGTGTGTGTTGTGTGTGTGTATGGAGGTCAAAGATCAGCCTTGGATATTTTTCCATAGGAACCACCACTTTTGTTTCTTTAAGACAGTTTCTCACTGGGATCTGGGGCTTGCCAGTAGACTAGACTTGCCTGCCAGCATGCCCTAGGAATCTTCTTCCTCTATTTCTCCAGTATTGGAGATTATAGGCATGCCTTTTCTTTTTTTAAAATGTGGGTTCTGGGGATCAAACTCAGGTCCTCATGCCTGTACAACAAACATTTTACTGACAGAGCCATCTCCCCAGCTCCTTATACCTGAACTCTTTTATCAGTAAAACTTGAGTAAATTTTAAAACCAGAAAAGGTGCTTATAGTTAAGGTTTAATCATAAGTATTTATTAAAAATGGAGAACATCGCTGGGTAGTTCACATTAGTAGATAAATTAACCATTAAAATAGCAAGACCTATGTCTATTCAAGAAATTAATACTATCTCTACCATTGATTGAGGATTTTCCCATAAAAAAAGTAGTGTTATGTGTGTCATTGAAATCTTTGTTTTTCTCTTCTTCTGTCCAGAAACAAAAAAACAAGCTTTTACATAGTAAGATTAAAACTTGTTTGTATAGAACAAACTAAAGATTAAAACTTCAGTTTAACCAGGTATGGTGATGCACACCTTTAATTAGATCTCTGTGAATTTAAGGCCAGATTGGACTGTATGGTGAATTCCGGGCTAGCTAGTGCCACAGGGTGGGACCATGTTTTTTTAAAAGACAAAACAAAACACCAAGGCTGTAGGGATGGCTCAACAGTAAAGAACACTAGCTGCTCTTACAGAGGACCAGGGTTTGATTCCCATGTTGTGGCTAATAACTGTCTGTAACTCCAGTTACACGGGAATCTAACGCCCTCTTTTGGCACTCATGGGCACTGCAAGACACAGTTGCACTTATGTATATTCAGGAAATACACTTATACGCATAAAATAAAAATAATAAATAGAATATATATATATATAAAAAAACAAAAATCAGGGGCCTGGAGAAAATGGCTCACTGATTGCTCTTTTGGAGGACCCAGATTGATTCATAGCACTCAAGTGGTAGCTAACAACAATCCATAACTCCAGTTCCAGGGGTTCCAGTACTGTCTTCTGACTTCCAAGGCACTTACACACACATACAGGCAATACTCTTATACATAAAATAAAATTAATGAATAAAATATTTAAAAACAAAAATCAGGTGTGCTGGTACATGCCTTTAATCCTAGCACTGGAAAGGCAGAGGCAGGCAGATCTCTCTGAGATCAAGGCCAGCCTGGTCTATATGTATATTCCAGGCAATCTGGGGAGAAACTGTCTCAACACACACATGTTTTTGAATAAAAATAAGTCTTCCTCTTGTAGTTGGCAGATGCCAGCAGGGGCTACATGGAAATCCGCTTTCAAAAAAACTTAAAAACAAAGCCCAACAAAAGAAAACAAAAGAAAGACCAAAAACTAAATCAAACAGAAATTGGGCTGGAGCGTTGACTGAGTGGTTAAGAGCACTGGCTTTCCTTGCAGAGGACCTAGATTTGACTCCCAGCACTCATGTGGTGGCCAACAACCATCAAGACTCCAGTTCCAGGGGATTTGATGCCCTCTTCTGGTCTCCATGGGCATTGTACAACTTGGGTTCACTTATACAAGTGTAAGTAAAACATTCATACACATGAAATAAAAAGTAAAATAAAAAGAAAACTACAATAAAATAAACCTTACAACTTCAGTTTAGGGTGACCTAGAACTTTTCAAAGTAACTTGTGTCGGCTTCAGCTCATGACCCGCCTGCCTCGCCTTCTTTCTACTTTGATTACAATTGTGAGTCACATACCTGGTAAGCTGAAATCTTTTTTTTTTTTTTTTTAAAGATAGAGTCTCCTTGTAACCCCAGGTAGCCTGGAACTCACTATGTAGACTAGGCTGGTCTTGAACTCACAGAGATCTGACTACCTCTGCCTTCCAAATGCTGGGATTAAAAGCATGCACCACCATGGTCCAAGTTAGGTTTTATTTTATATTAATTGTGTGTGTGTGTGATAAATATATATGCACACACACACACACACACACACACTGCTCCCCTTGGATTCCAGGAGAGGGTGTCAATTTCTTGAAGCTAGAATTACTGGCAGTTTTGAGCCACCCAATCCTTTTTTACACCCCAATGCTAGAGAGTCAACTCAGGGCCTTATGTATGTTAAACATTCCACTGAATTATGTCTGCGGCTCCTTTTAGATTTAAAATTTTTTAAATTACATTTATTATTTATTTGTATGTGTGGTGTACCTGTGGAGGTCAGTGAACAACTCTTTATCATGATTCTAGTGATCAAACTTAGGTTGCCAGCCTTGGTGACAAACACTTTCATTCACTGAGCCATCTCACTGGCCCTCACGTTAGGCTTGAGAAACTGAATAACTCATATTCAACTTTTTACTTACAATATAAGTACAGAATTTGGTATCATAGAGGTATTAGCATATTAGAGATACCAGAGATAGCAGGATTAGTAGGATAATTATCACATAACAATCATCTGTGTGTATCAGAAGGCATCTACATACAGTCTGGGTCCTTAGGACTCACTGATCCAGCTTTGCGTTTGATCTTTAACACTGAAAAAAATACCATTAGGCATGCACAATTGTGATATATTATTTTAGTTAAAATACCTGAATAGATTTTGTGGTTTAAAACTAAAATTGAGCAGAAATAAACTTTATTTTGAGACATGGTCTCTCTCTGTTGCCCTGCCTGGCCTGGAACTTACAGAGATCTTGCCTGCTTCTACTTCAAGCTCTGGAAATAAAAGTGTGCACCACTTCGTCCAGCAGAAATCTACTTTTACCTATTGTAATCTGTATGTTTATATTTGTCTTTGTATGTGTTTATTCCTTTGGGATTTGAACTCAAGGCCTGGACCATGCTAAGCATTCAGTCTATGAGTTTTATTTGTTCACACCCTGTGCTTTCTCTATAATGATCTTTTAGCAAAAGTCTTGATATAGGATAGTGTGAGTTGAGAGATAGGTGTGGTGGTACATTTTTGTAATCTCAGTACTTTTTGAGCTAAAACAGGAGATTGCTATGGTTTTAAACCTGAGCTTTGTGGCAAATACCCGGCTAATCTGGGCTGCATAGCCAGACCCTGTCTCAAAAAACCAAACCAAATCAAAACACTAGTTTACTTCATATTTTTATAGTTGATGATGAGTGCAGGCCTGTACCTAGTCTATCTTTTCTATGGAAATGGAGGAATAAGGCCTGGGAAATGTAGGATGACCCCCTTCTAAAGTATTAGGTAAATAAAGGAGGTATAAACCACTAGGTGTATTGCTACCTTTAAAATTTAGTGACAGGTCTGGTAAGGTGTTTCATCTTGTAAATGTGCTTGCCTCCAAGCCTGTTGATGACCTTAGTTTTCTTAGGTACAGGGAGAGAACCAGTTATTAAAAGAAAAATAAGCAGGACAACCAGATTTTTCATTATGATTTTTTTTTTTTGAAACAGGGTCTCAGTTTGCTTTTTATCACTCTTTGACTTTCTGCTTTCATTGTTGGTATTTCTTTTTTAATATTTGATTATTTTTATTATGTGTATGAGTGTATTGCTTGCCTATGTGTAAGTGCGCCCGTGTTGTGCAGTACCTGAGAAGGTCAGAAGAAAACGTCAGATCCCCTGGAATTGGAGTTAACGGACAATTGTTAGGGGCATGTGGGTGTTGGGAATCGAACCTGGGTCCACTGCAAGAACAGTCAGTGCTCTTAACCTCTGAGCTTTTCTCCAAACTCCTAATTGTGGGTATTTCTAAAAATGTATAGTGAAAGAAAACATTTTTAAAGTACAGTGGAGGGTGACAGGCCTTCATTCTGCCATGTTGCTTTGGTTTTTATGTTCTCTGTGATGGCTGGGGATGAGAAATAGTTCAGAAACTGGGAAATACCCTGTTGTACATCTTGAGACCATCTAGGTCACCAGAGAGAGACAACAATGTTACACATACCTGGGTAACCACCATTTTCTGGGACATCAATAGCATGATGACATGATTTCTATGTGCTTGCATCCCAAGTGAAGCACATTTCTAGTACACTGATGCATTCCACTGGTGCCTGCTTTTAGTCGATGTTGTACAAGATATTCCACTTTTGGTTAAATGGATCTGCTTTGTCCTTTCCTGTAAAATTGAGAATAATTCAGGTGATGAATATAAAGGCAAACTGACTGTATAACATTACTGACCTATATGGAGATCTTACTTGCAACCTGGCTTCATGAGCAGCCCCATTCCCTAACCAACCAAGCTGAAGACAAAGTGCAATACTCAGATGTATTTTATGTGTATTACATGTTTTATGCATCTCATGGAAATAAGAATTGGAGAGATCCATACAGAGTATCACCAGCAAGGCTGAGGTCTGTGGTGCCCCGGTATTTGGGGAATACAGGGATGGAAAGGTAAGGAATGAACTGGACAGAGTTAATATAGGAGTGGTTTCACCTGAAAATCTCTACCTCTTACAAAGGCAGTAAGTATTCATTAAAAAATTTAAACAATTAGAAGTAAAATGTCAGTCTATTATTCCTCTGTCCTCATCATACATCTAGAGTTAAGCACTATTTTGCTAATAGTTTGTTATACTTCTTTTCCTCATCTATATAAGATAAGAATCTCATGGAGCCCAGGCTGGCCTTAAAGATGCTAGGTAGCAGAGGATGATCTTGAAATTCTGATACTCCGTCTCTGCCTCCCAAGTGCTGGGATTACAGGTGTGTGCCACTATGCCTGAACTTTTATATCTCTCCAGAATTGCTATACGTACACGGAATATATTACCTTAGAAAGTAGTTTCCATCACACATATTCATTTGCCATTTGCCTTTTTATCCATGCTGTGTCACAGTCATTTTCTCTTTTGTCACTCCTCAGTTTTATACTGCTGGTTAACAGTCTGTAGAATGTAGCGTCCATCATTTATTTTCCATTCCTCATAAATAGGCTTTTTTAGTATTTCTAAGGGTTGTTTGTGGGCTTTCGTTTTGTTTGTTTTTTAGTATTAGAGACAGGGTCTCATTCTGTAGCTCTGGCTGACCTGAAATTCAGAGAGCTCTGTCTGCCTCTGCCTCTAGTGCTGAGATTAGAAGTGTATGCCACCACGGCTGGCCCATTATTGGTGTTTTGTTTTTGTTTTTTGACACAGGTTCTCAGTTTACTTATTTATCATGATCCTCCTGCCTCAGTCTTGTGTTCTGAAGTTACAGGCTTATAATTTACTAAGACAAAGTGTTTTCTTTCTTTGGTGGTTGGTTGTTGAGAGTCAAGATCTCATTATGAAGTCCTGGTTTACTTAGAACTCACTAGCCTGGAACTTCTGCCCTTCCTGTCTCTGCTTCCCTGGTACTGATATTACAGGTGTGCCCCAGTGTGCAGGGCTTTGCTAAAACATTTTGCTCTAAGTATCTTTGTACTTATATTTATTTTTTATAAGTATTTTATTTTTTATTTTATGTGTATGAGTATTGCCTACATGCATTTAAGTGCACCCCTATCGTGCAGTGCCTGAGGACAAAAGAGGGTGTTCTGTCTCCTGGACCTGCAGTTACTAACAGTTGTTAACTCTTATGAGGGTGCTGGGAATTGAACCTGGGTCCTCTGCAAGAGCAGCCAGTGCTCTTAACTGCTGAGCCATTTCTCCAGCCTGCTTTGTACCTTTATATTTGTATCTATACATAGAAATTTAACTCCAGTATAAACTTAACACATCAAAGTGTGTAATCCTTTACATTTTTGGAAGATGTATTGTCTTCCAAAATCATTAATGATGATGTTTAAGAAAGTTGTTTCAAGAAATCACTTATTTAAACTTTTTAAAAATTTTTTATATTTTGAGACAATGTCTTTCTGTAGCTCTCTAGCTGGCCTGAAACTCAGTATGTAGATCAGGCTGGACTTGATTTCACAGAGACCACCTGCCTGAGTGTGCCACCATTGTTAAACCTTAATGTTTTTGGTCCCCAATTTTAGGCAGTATTTTTCTGTTCACCATTAGTTTTCTGAAGGAAATTTGTACCCATCATTGTGTTTTTTAAATTTTTCTAGCTTTTATTTCCCTTTATATTATGAAAGATTTTAAGTCTGGTGATTCACAACAACCTGTAACTCTAGTTCCAGGGAATCTGATACTATTTGGCCTCTGCAGGTACCTGCACATATGTGGCATACATTCTCATTCTCTGTCTGTCTGTCTCTGGAGAGGTGGTTCTGTGGTTAAAAACACTTGTTACTTTTCCAGGGGAACTGAATTTGGTTCTTAGCATCCACAGCAGGTTGTCTGGAACCACCTGTAACTCTACCTCTAGGGCGTCCAATGCCCTCTTCTCTACATCCCCGCTCAAGTAACACGCACTTACATTGACACATACACATAAGTAAAATAGTAAAAACATAAAAAGTTTTATTTACACACCTATTTTTGTGTCTTTCTCTATTGTATGTCCTCAGAAGCCAGAAGAGGGCATCAGAACTCCCAAAGCTTGAGTTACAGCTGGTTGTGAGTTAGCCAGTATGGATGCTATTTACTGACCCTCAGTCCTCTGCATGAGTAGCAAGTGCCCTTAACCACTGACGTATCTCTAGTCCGTTTGTGCATTTTTTAGTTATTATTTTGCTGTGTTTAGGTTTAAATACTCTTTAAAGTTCAGCTTTCTTGGATCCCTTTAATCTACAACATTATCTTTATTCCACATATCTTTTTTTTCCATTTCTCTGCATAACTCAAGAAATTCTTAGAGGAATATTGAATGTGCTCATCTAAGAGATGTTTCCATTTTATCTTCCTAAGTATTCTTGCATGCTCAGTTTGTTATTAAGCACATCTATTGTAGTTTTTATTTGAATTATGTTTTATTTCCAAGATTTCTTACTGTTTGTCTAGACTTTTAATTTTTTGTAATGATCTGTTTTATTGTTCCCTGTCAGACCTTCTGTATTTTATTATTATTTTTTTTCTTGTTTGAGGCAGGGTCTCCCTGTTACCCCAGGTGGCCTGGAACTCACTATGTAGAACAAACTGGCCTTGAACTCACAGAGATCTGCCTGCCCGGGATTAAAGGTGTGTGCTACCACACCTGGCCTCTAATTTTTTTTATTTCCAAGCAACTATATCCCTTGAAACTTATATTGTTATTGAAACTTGTTTTGTTTGACTGTATCTGGATATTTTAATTGTTTTTCCTAGAGCTACTTAACCTTCTTTGTCTTGATCTTTCCTTTTCCTTGAAGTTTTAACTTTTCTCAAGTGTTCAGTAGTGCTTGGTTGTATATTTGAATAGTAGTTTGTTTTGACTGGTAAAATTGGTTAGCTATATTGCCTTTCTTTTGGAGCTGAGCCCAGTGTTTTCCTAGAGGGCAGACCTTATTGTGCTGTAGTGTGTAGTGAAGAGAGTGGGGAAGGCACTTGAGTAAATGGGCAGCTGCCACATTTGCTAAGGGAAGCGTGTTGTAGTCTGAGTCGGCATTGCTGTAGCTTATTCCACACTCAGGCTGGACTTTTCCTCTTTTTCTTTCCTTGTTCTCCTTCCATCCATCAGGGGTCCATGTTCTGACATTAGAAAATTCATGCTGCCTTATTCTCCTGCTGTAGGTTTTTTTTTTTTCCAGTTTATTGTTAGGTTATTTAGAAGCAGTTGTCTGGCAATAGCCTAGGGCAGCATGGGAATCAGAGGTGGCCACCTAGACAAGCTCCCTCTGGAGTCCTTTACTACGCTAGAGCCCTTGTCATTGAAGTGCCACTGAATATAGAGCCTTTAAAATTTTTTTATTTACTTAAAAAAATATTTTATTATTTTCATTTTATGTGTATGAGTGTATTGCCTGCATGTGTGTAATTGCAGTGCCCCCAGAGGTCAGAAGAGGGTGTCAGATGGACTGTTGTTAGCCGCCATGTGGATGCTGGGAACTGAACCTGGATCCTCTGCAAGAGCAACCAGTGCTCTTAACTGCTGAGCCATCTCTTCAACCCTCTTATTCATTTGTTTTTTTTAAAACATTTAGTTGTGTGTAGGTGTGTGTGTGTGTGTGTGTGTGTGTGTGTGTGTGTGTGTGCGTGCGTGCATGCATGTGAGTAAACCTTGGCACACATGGTGGAGAACTGAGTACAACTTTTGGGAGTTCTCTTCCACCCTGTGTGTCCTAGGGATTGAATTCAGGTACTGGCTGACCCATCTTGCTAGCCTCATATAGAGCCTTTTTTGAGACCTATCACTACAGCTGTAATTTTTGAGTTTCATTTTTCTCTAGTTTATTCATCAGTACAAATCCGTTGTTGTCCATATTTTTGGGATATCTTTAAATATTCCTAAAATTTGTGAGTAAGGTATGCTAACCTTGAGAAGTAAGTGCATCCTCTGCTGCTCCTGGAAGTAGGTGAGGAAGTGGCTTGATTCCACTGCCACTTGACTTGGCACTGTGATCGGGATTCCATACTAAGGTATGTTGTCTTTCACATTGGAGACCTTGTTGGAAATTCCTGGCTTCTCCATGAATGTTTTTCCTACTTTCTTTATTTCTCCTTTTGTCATCCTCCCTCCCTCCCTCCCTCCCTCCCTCCCTCCCTCCCTCCCTCCCTCCCTCCCTCCCTCCCCCATTTCTTTTTGTCTCTCTCCTTCGATTTCTGAGATCTAATCTTACTATGTATGCATGGAACTGGATATGTAGACCAGGTTGTTCTCAAATTCACAGAACCACCTGTATCTGCATCTCAAGTGCCGAGACTAAAGGTATACACCACCACGCTCAGCACAGTTTTATTTTTTAAGAAAAAATTTAAGATTTATTTTTATGTGTGTATTTTGCCTGCATATTTGTAAGTTTATTACATGCATGTATACAGTACCCACAGAAACCAGAAGAGGAAGTTAGATCCCTTGTAACTGGAGTCACACATAATTGTTAGCTCCCATGTGGGTTTTAGAAACTGAACTTAGGTTCTCTGGGTTCTCTGTGAGAGTAGCAGATGATTTATCTCTTCAGCCCCCTAATAAAATCATTATCTCTGAGCTTTTTATTATCCGTTCGGTAAAAAACAAGAATTCCACGTCTGTAGTGCCTGGACTTGGGAGATGGGGATAAGAAAATTGCTGAAGGATCAAAGCAAACCTGGCTTACAGTCCTGAGTTATAGGTCAGCCTGAGCTACAATGGAGAGATAGAGAAATAGAGATAGAACAATATATATACATATATATGGAGAGAGAGAGAACAAAACTTTTAAAGTCGTATGTATTTCTTGCCTGCATGTATAACATTGCTTTGGCTGGGTAGAGAATTCTAGATTCAGTCTGTTCTGAGATAATGGAATCAAAGCAAGCATCTGTGATGTTCCCCAAACCAGAAACCTCCAGTTTAATCATGGGGAAAAGATCTGATAAATCCCAGTTGAGGGCCAATCCACAAAGTACCATAAACCTCTCAGTTACAAGTCAGGACTTGATATTAACTTTGGTTCCTCTCCTTCCTTCTCTGTACTCAATCTTTAGAATGAAGTTATGCTTCAGTTCTCACTGAAAAATCAGGGAGTTAAATACATTTCACCTCCTTCTGAGTAGAGTAACTGTCTACATATCCCTGAGTGAGTTGAATCCATCCCAATTTATATATTCAGTTGTTTAATAAGTATATAGTAAATGGAGGTTTTGTTGAGTTTTTTTTTGGGGGGGGGTCTTTTTAAGACAGGATCTCCCTGTAGCCCCAGCTAGTCTGGACCTCTGGAATTCTTTATGCAGACCAGGCTGGCCTAGATTTCACTGAGGTCCACCTGCCTCTGCCTCCTTAGTGCTGGGATCAAAGGTGTGCACCACCAGGCCTGAATGATATTTTCAGTATGGTAGAAACTAAGTAATATATCCTCATGTCTCATTTGATATTTTCTTATTTCTGTATTGTAGCAGGAGAGGGAATTGTCAAAATTCAATTGGAATACATGCTATCTCAGATTACTCTTTGTACACAAAAAAAACAAAAAACCCCTTAGTAATAGTTACAACTTTCACAGCTTCCTGGGGTCATGTGATAAACCCCTGTTTCTAGCTTCATGTAACCTTGTAATAATGTAGGTATGATTGTTGTTTTTGTTTGGATGCAGGGCCTCACTATGCAGCCTTCACTGGCCTCTGCCTCCTGGGGACGAGATCAAAGGAGTGTCCCACCACACCTAGCTTCATGAAGGAACATTTTTGTCGCTGCTATTCTAACTTATTTTTTAAGATCTGAGAGAAGTTTATAGGTAGCCACAGTTACCAACAGTGCTGACTGTTGTGCCCTAGAAAATCCTCTTAAAACCCACAAAGTACAGTTGACATTGTGAGTGACTATAATTACCATGGGACTAATTATCTAATTAAATATCTAGGATAACATTATGTCCTGCTTTTATGTATCAAAACTTAAAAAAAGTAATCATTATCTGACAAACTGAAAACAAGCCAGTTTACCTTCTGATCTTGCTTTTGGAAGGAAGGCTTACCCTATAGGCACTCGAGAGCATCACTTAAATAAATAAATGCCTTTTGTTTTTCTTCCTTATTGGGGATTTTCAGTCATGGCTTCTGTTCATTCTTAGACTTGGTTACCTGGACCAAGTAACCTTTGTTATTCCAGCACAGACACAGTCTACTTGGAGAATAAAAAAGAGGAGTCTCTCACTCCTCGTGACTGCAGCAAGGTTCAGCTTTGCTTGTCCACCTACCTTGTTTTAGGAGACTGTGTGTCACTATGAACTCCAACTCTGGAGTTGAAAGAATTCTTCTCAGCTTCTCAAGTAGATGAAACTACCCATGTTACACTGCTGTGCCTGGCTTACAGTTCATTGTGGTAATTTGTTGTTGCCAAACTTCTTTTTTTTTTTTTTCTTTCCTTTTTTTGAAGCAGAGTTTCATAAAACTTACGCACAGAAACATGCCATTTAGACTAGGGTTACCTTGAATTGATCGTCTTGCCTTTACATTTCAGTTGCTGGGACTACGGGGATGTATGACCATGCTCAACACTTTGTAAATGTTGTTTCTTTTGGTCTCTATTTTTGGAGTATTTCATTATGTAGGTCTGGCTGTCCTGAAACTCGCTATGTAGACCAAACTGGCCTCTTAACACACAGAGATCCACTTGCCTCTGCCTCTGCCTCTGCCTCTTCAGTGCTGGAATCAAAGGCATGTGCTGTCATGCTTCATTCTGGTCTTTACATTTTTGTAGTCTTTCAAATGATGATTTTCGTTAACTATGCTGCTTTAGTTATGAGTATCTGTGAAAATATGTACTAGAGGATATTTGACTATTGAAGTCTACCCCTACACATACATACACACCTCCCTCCCCATTTTCCCTTAAAGGACTGCATGTTGCTTTCTGCACATGGCTGAAGTGCCTTAGGACACTGGTGTTAACTCAAAGCAGTTGGAAGAGAACAGCAACAGTGGAGTTGAAGAATACTTGATTGCTACTTTCTTACCCTTAGTCTTTGGACACTTTCCAAAATAGCCTTTAAAATGATCACAAATTAAAGAAAGTTAACAAAAGGAATTGCTGGTTGGCACAAAACAAACTGCAGAATTGCTCCTGGTTGTTGTAACAGAATCTAGAAAGCTGACAGACATTCTAAATATCTTTAGGCAATGTTCTGGAAGACTGTTGTAGATTTTCTTGTTGTTTCAGCCCCATCCTGGTTGCCTCCTTATATACAATCTTGAACTTTACTCAAATGGAAATTGTGCCCCTCCTTGCATACTTTCTCTACACATTGATTGTATCCAGAATTAATAGCAATCTAATATTTAAGTGTCAGCAAAATTTATGCCTGTATGATTTTGACTCACACATTATTTATTATGTATATTTTGCCAGAAGTACTCAAGTAGTTACATGACATGAAACTTACAAGTTGTATGCTTAATTTTACTTTCTGATGTACTTAACAATTCCTTTTACATCAGACTTTGGGAGTTTTCTATGTAAATTTCAAGTTGGTAGAAATCAGAAACCATTTTGCCTGCTTATACAAGTGCAACTTAAATAGGAGATTGGCAGGTTTATGATAGACCTGCCTCAAACCTGAGTTTGAGTTTTTGTATTTGTTGTTTTTTAAATATCGTACATTTCAAGTTTGGTAAACAGTTCTGCATCACCATTTACTTCTAATCAAATACTTGTATATTATCATACTTCGAACTTTTTTCTTTTTAAGAAATATCCATTGCAGATATAGATTGAAGGCTCCTTTTCCTTGTCCAAATGTATCTGCCTCTGTGAATTTAGGTACATCATTGGCAGGCAACATACTGTGCTAGCATTTCAAATTTCCCAAATTGATCTTCTGGTGAATGTGGCAATACACTGAGAAAAGATTCATGACCACATTCTGTCTGTCACATACTTATGATATATATTGCAGGTACTCAGACATGGAAAAAAAACTTGTCCATTTAAAAACGTCATCATTACCTATTATTCTGTGTGATGTTGCTTGGAACATACTCTGTGAAAACTCTGCCTAGAGGTGTGTCTATCCATTGTGGAATTAACTTTCAGTTCTGTTGTTTTTCACTAATATGACTTTCTAGATTTGGACAACAAACATGATAGTAGTAATCACTCTCAGTTGGTGTTGGTTATTGGATCATGTTGAGAATGGTTTTACAAAAGGGGAAGATAAAATTTGAATAAATTCCACACTTAACTGACCAGTGCAGAAGTTACTTATGCTCCTCAATTTTCCCAGTTCTTGAGTCTTCTGATCTCCTGAAGCGCCTAGTCCTGAACCATGGCTTTGTTTACACTTTGCCTTAAACTGATCTGTTACATTTTATGTTTTTAAGGCTGGCAGTAGCCTGAGTTTGTTGTTAATGTTTAACACATTTCTTTGAGTGACTTAAAAATCTTCATTGTACGAGATGGTACTTGAATTCTTTGTTTGCCTTCTTTCTTCCTGTATTAGAAAACTTTGGTACTTTTTTGTAAGTTATGTATAAAAGACATTCTACTTAATATTTGTTCATATAATGACCTGATCCAGGAAAAATAAAATGGGAAAATGGACACTACTTCTGACCTGCAAATAAAACTCATTATGTATTGATTTTCAGACTGATTACCGAACCTTGAGTGATATGCACTGCTTTAAGTCAGGGATGTTTACCTATATGGGATAACAGGCCTCATGATATGATGAGGTTGTGAATGGGGAATGAAGTCCTGGGAAAATGCAGAGGACCACAAAGATTACAGCAGATTTCATGGAAGCCAAGGAACCTCTTCCATGAAGGAAAGCATCAGAAACAGACCTCCATCCTATACTGGCTTCAAGTTTTCACACCATACACTTCTGGGTTAGGAAATAACGATGGAAAATTTTCACCATTTGCAAAAGCCCAGCACATTTGTTCACCAATTTAACTAATCCTAAACATCATGTTATTCTTAGAACTTGATAGTTTATTAAGGAAAGTCTGAGTTCTCTTCTAAAATATTTTTTAAAGACTATCTTTTGGGGATGGGAGTAGGTTCTCATGCAGCCAAGGCTGCCCTTGAACTCATCTAGGATGACCTTGAAATCCTGGTCCTCCTGATTCCGCCTCCTGAGTGTGGACCACACCAATTTTTTGCCTTGCTGGGAATCCAACCCAGGACTTTTTGTGTGCTGGGCATAAACTCTTACCAAGTGAACCACAGCCTTAGCCCAAGAATCACCTTGTCATTAGGAAACAGCTTATTTGCATTCTGTGTCTTGCTATTTAACACATGGCTATGCAGTGTATTCTAAAGTGGGGAGGCGTTCTTTTTATCTAATTGAGAAAGATCTAGAAAGCTGTCTCTTTTTTGTTGTTGTTATTTTCTTTTTGAGAGGATCTCCCTGTAGCCCTAGCTGGCCTTGAATTCACAGAAATCTGCCTGCCTCTTGTCTCCTGAGTGCTGGGATTAAAGGCATGTGCTCTCACATCTGGCTCAGTTTCTTTTTTTTTCTTTTTTTTTTTTAGTGGCAGGAAAACTATTCAAAAATAAGATGAAACAGATCAGATAAGCTGTGATTGAACCAACAAACTTTTTGAGTTAGGAGCACTCAAGGGTGCATATATAAAGTTTAATTTCAGTTTTGATTCAGAAACGTTTTTAAATTCTAAGAATTAACTACCTTGAAAATGTCCGAGAGCTATATAATCCTACAAATATATTCGTCTCGTTCATTCCCCATTTTGTGTGGTAATCACATTATTTCAGGCTGAACCCCCATCATAGGAACCTAATAAATGTTTGTCTCATGCACTTTGGTGAGTTTTTACTTGTTTTGCTTTTGAGACACAGTCTCATTGTTTAGCCTAGTTTGGCCTCAAACTCTTGATCCTCCCACCTTACAGTTGCTGGCATTGTAAGCATATGCTACATGCCTGGATTCTTACTTTGAAGTATTGACTGAGTGGAAGAGGAAACAAATGAATGTGTGACAAATGACCAAATGGAATAAGTGCAGTTGTTTACTTCCTGTTAGATATAAATTTTAGGTATAATGATTGCTTTCTGTATTTGTAAGTTGGAACATTGCCGGAGACCCGGAAAAATCCACAAAGCAGTGTCAGTTGACTTGAAGAAATATGCTAATTCTGTCATTACTCACCTCCCTATGACCCTAAGGAGCTATCCCTCCCTCTCCAGATTAATCTCCCCACAACCTAGCGGATCGAAGTTAATTTCTAACTAGTTTGGTGGAGTTTGGTAATTGTTACCATATTCCTTTATTAATAAGACCCTAACCTTCAGAATCAGGATAATCTCAGATGGTTAAAAGAAGCCATTCCTTATGTTTTCAGATATTATTCCTAAATGGTTTTGAGAGGAAAAAAAGCAGTATACAAGTTGCAGCATACAGTCTCCTCAGTGGATCAAATGGAAGCTTTTCAGGATTAGAAAACAAACAAAAAACATTCACCTCTTCATTTGGATATTCTGTTTGCTAAGGTGAAGAGTGAATCAGAAGGAAGATGAGGCCACTACTGGCCTGCTTCCTGGATCAAGTTCTAGCTTAGCCCTATTATTAAAAACAGTGTTTTTGAGGTAGTGAAGGATAGCAATACAATTATGGAACTAAAAAATTTTCTCTAAGGCTGAGTCTTGTCCTATAGGACTTTGTGTGATGATAGAATTCTTCTTTATCTGTCCTGTTCTATGTGGTGGTCACTAGTTACAAGAGAGTTGAACATTTACAACCTCACTAATAGGACCAAGTGATTAAAAGTTTAATTGAAACCATTTTAAATTGAGAGTGGCATTACTATACTTGACCATATAGTTTTAGTTCTTAAGTATTTTTATTCAGAGTGAATTTTACACACAGATTTATAGTCTTAGATTTATAAATAGTCTATATTTTGAGACTTTTCAGTTACACCTCTGGTCGCTCTGCATAGCCTTCATTTCTAATCAAAATTTGAATAAGGTAAATTTAAGTACTATGACCTTCCTAGTCATCCTGGACTCAGAAACTTTGTCATTTAAAGTCTGCAGTCCTAAGGGTTATAGGTGCCTGCCACAGCCCACCATATCAGGTCCCCATAGGGTACAAATTATCACTATGGTAAGCCTTTTAAAACTTTAATAGTATTTAAGTCTTTGTGTTTTTTTAGTGTAGGCAAATGAAGACCAGAGGACAACTTGTGGGAGTTGGTTCTCTCCTTCTGAGGATCGAACTCCTTGTTAGGTTTGCACACGTGCCTTTATTTCTTTGGCTCACCTGTGGTAGGCTTTAAAGTGTGTCTGGGGCAGGTTTAGTATTGTCCAGAGGTTTATTTATTTAAACAGAAGGAAGAGTTAATTATCTTAAGGCTCCAGGGGTAAGAGTTCATAATGGCAGGGGAGGCATGGTGGCAAAGGTGACTGGAGCAGAAAGCTGAGCAGAAAGTCCAGAGTTTTAACTTTTTAAAGTTTTAATGCCATTTTTAGAAGTACTTTCCAACAACAACAAGTTTTTCATCCTGAAAGCATTTGTCATCGCAAATGCTCATAGTCACTAGACCATAAATGGAGTCCACACGAATGAACTTTATATCAAATCAGTATTACTTCCTTTTGCATTGCAAACACTACATTTTTGCAATTTCCATCTTTGTGAATACAAAGAGTGCCTTGTGATTCCTGGAATTTCGTGCCTTCAGAAATGAAATGACCAAGTTTAATGCAATGCACTCTTTAAAGAAAAATTGTGTGTGTGTGGTGTATGGTATATGGTGTATAGTGTAGGGGGGAGTGTGAAAATGTGTGAAGGCCAGAGGTCAATCGTGTTTTTCTCTATTGCTCTTCACTTTTTTTTTTTTTTTGAGATTCTCTGACTGAACATGGAAATCACTGAATGGCTAGACTGACTGCCCCACGAGTGCTACCATGTCTAGCCCTACTAACCCCATGGGCACTGGGGATTTGAGCTTGGGTCTTCATGCCTAATTAGTAAATACTTTATTGACTAAACCATCTCTCTAGCCCTAATATAAGGTATACATAGGAGTGAAGTTTGAGGTGAACAGTCATTTTTATGTCAGTTTTATATAAGCTCTCACTTTTATATGTGGCTTGCCAGGTCACACATAACTTGAAATTGAGTTATCTTGTTCAACTTGGAGTTTTGTCAATCAAAATTTGTGCATCTTTGCTGAGGACTGAAGCTCATTTTCTGGGACCACAGGACTGCTTAGCTCTGATGGAAAGTGGAGCTTGTAGCTGATAAAGCAATAAGAACTTCTGACAGGAAACTTCAAGTATACTTCAAGAAGAGTAGTCATTGACTTTTAATTCCCACACAGTGAGTCCTCCCTAAGAGATTGCTAGTTAAACTTTCTCTTAGATACACGGGATTGCATAGAACATATAATGCCTATATTTTTATTTTTGTTGAATTTGTTTATGGTGGTGTGTGTGTTGGATGTACATGTGGAGGTTAGAAGACAACTTAGAGGAGTAAGTTCTTTCCTTTGACCATATGAGTCCCAGGAATCAAACTCAGTTCTGCAGGTTTGGTAGCAAGTGCCATTATACTCTGAGCTATCTCACTGGCTCTGCCTGTATTTTGTTAAAGGGCAGGCTTATCATGGTATGATTTATATAAGGTTATACCCACTTTAGATATACAGTCCTATGAATTTTGACACATGTATACACTATGTATATATAGTGTCCAGAATATAGAAAAATTTCAGCACCCATCAAAATGCCCCTATTTGTGCTTCAGTTTCAGTAGCTGTATTGTACTGTTATTTGAATTTATCTTAATTTGCCTAGGCACTCCAGGCACCATGCAGTAAACATCTTTGTACACAGCACCTGGTGTACTTTTTTTGCAGGTACAAAGTCAGTTCCTATCAGTAAATTTGTAGTATTAAAGGCTGTGTGCCTGTAAGACTTCAGTAGATAGGGCCAAATGGTTTCCCTTGAGTTGAACTAATCTGCTTTCCCAGTGGTTACAGAAGAGCACCTGTCCCTTTGACCAGCACAGAGTAGCAGCAAACACATGTTTTGTTAATTTGGAATTTGGTTTGTAGAATATTACCTAGCAAAATAACTATAAATTTTATTATTTTTATTTTATGTGTATGAGTGTATTGCTTGTATTTATGTAAGTGCATCCATGTTCTGCAATTCTTCTAGAGGTCAGAAGAAGGCGTAAGGTACTCTGGAACTGGAGTTATGAATGGTTGTGAACTGCTTTTTGGGTGCCCAGTGGGATTTGAACCTGATTGTCTGCAAGAGCAGTCAGTACTCTTAACCACTAAGCCAGCTCTTCAGCTCCATGAAGATTTTTCTTTTTTATTATTTTTATTTATGTGTATGAGTGTTACCTGAATGTATGTAAGTGTACCCATACTTGCAAAATAACATTCAGTGGTTACTCTCTCCCTCCCATTGCTCTTTTTTACATCTTTTCTCCTGTACCCACCCCCATTTTTTGAGATAGTCTATATAGGCCAAATTGTTCTCTAACTCATAAACTCACAGTCCTCCTGCCTCAGTCCCCCAAGTGGTGGGTTAAGAGGTATGTCCAAACCACACATGGCTAGTAATGTTTTTTTTCTTGTAGTAGAATCATATCAAGAAGGCTGTGCAACAAAATCTACCCTGTGTTACTTATTTGTGAAACCGCAGTGTCATATTAGCACAAACATGAGAATAGCTTTACTGTTGTTTCCACTGTCCTAATAAAAACTTCATTTTCTGATTATTTGTGTCTACATTTATGTGATCTCATTCACTTTTTCTGTTTGTTTGTTTTTTGAACTGGGGCTCACTGTGTAACCCTGGCTGCCCTGGAATCCTCCATGTAGATGCGGCTGGCTTTGAACTCTCAGATACCTCAGCCTCCCAAGTGAGATTAAAGATGTGTCCCACCATAATGTATGTGTAGTTTATGAGTATTGTTTTGTTTGCTGTTTAAAATTAGGTAAACTTTATTATTGTGTGTCTATGTTTCTTATACATGTATGTGTGAGTTCAGGCACACATGTTCCGCAGTGTACATGTGGAGGTCTGAGGACAATTTGGGGGAATGGGTTCTTTCTTTCTTTCCACTGTGGCTTCTGGGATTGAATTCGTGTCATCCGGCTTTTGCGGCAAACACATACCTACTAAGAGATCTCTGGGCCATTGTTTGCTTTTTAGTACACACTGTTGCATGAGCCTTTTTCTTTGTTTCCACCATCCTCACTGTAATAGTGGGATAACTATTGAAGTTTGGTTCAAGGCAGAGTTTATCATTCTACTTCTTATATTAGTTACTGGTTTTAAAAATTTATTTTATGTGTGTGCATGTTTAGTGCACTATGTGCATGCCTAATGGCCTTGGAAGGTAGAAGAGGATGTTGTATCCCTTGGAACTAGAATTAAGGATCAATGTTAGCCACTGTGTGGGTCCTGGGAACCAAACCTGGGTCCTCTTAACTGCTGAGCTACCTCTCCAGTCTGTTTCTGATTTTTTTGAATGAGGTTTTAGATACGATTTTTGCATATAAAAGTTTTTTTTTTTTTTTTTTTTTTTTTTAAGGGAGGCCTTATCTTTTGAAGCACAGTTATACTTGCTTTGAATTTCTAGACTTAAGTGATCCTCCTGCTTCAACTTTTCAGATAGCTGGAACTTCAGGTGATGTTTCTGCACTTGACTGCATATTAAAGTTTTAAGATCATATTAAATTATTTTCCTGGGATAATTCTCTACTAGTCTTTTTTTCCCCCTTTACTCTGTGTCTGAATGTTTGTGCCGCAGCACAGATAGGGAGGTCAGAGGACATCTTGCAAGAGTGGGTTAGGAGCTTTTCTTCCCCAGGAAGGAGGAGGGGGTAGCTATGCACAGCTAGTTCCAGAAGGCCCGGGCAGGACTTAGCCTGACAGCATAGTGACAGACTAGCTCAAAACCCCGAAAGAGTTTGTATCAATTTGCTTCTATGCCAGCTTGGTTCATTTTTCTTGTTTTTTTTTTTTTTTTTTTGTTTGTTTGTTTGTTTGTTTGTTTGTTTAAAGATATAAAAATGTCATATGCTCTTAACAGAGATTTCATATCTGTTTTCCAGAGATTATCTACTGTTACTTAGTAAATTTAGTAGATTTTAAAAAATTGTTTTTTTTCCATTTTATGTGTACAAGTGTTCTTTTACAGATTTATTTTTATTTTATATGGATGAGTACATTCATGTTGTGAATGGGGAGGCCAGAAAAAGGTGTTGAATCCGTTAGAAATGGAGTTACAGATGGTTATTAGCTACCATGTGGGTGCTGGGAAATGAACCAGATTCCTCTGCAAGAGAAGCCAGTACTCCTAACTGCTGAGTCATCTCTCTAGCCCTTTGCACAAATGTTTTGTGTAGATGAATGTAGTTGTACCATATGTGTATCTCAGGAGACCAGAAGAGGGTGACAGATTCCCTGGAACTAGAATTACTGATGATTGGTAGCCACCATGTGGGTGCTGGAACCTGGTCTTCTGCTAGAGCAGCAGTACCCTTTACCACTAAGCTATCTCTCCAATCCCCCTAGTAGATCTTTTTAAATTGAATGTTTTACTCAGTAGTTTATGCCTCAAAATTGAAGATTTATAAAATAATACACAGACTTGAGTGACCCTTATCTGAGATACCTGGGACCAGAAATGTTTTGAATTTCAGATTTGGCAATATTTGCATATGCATAATGAGATATGGGACACTATACTACTGAGATCTAAATAAAATTCTTATGCACATAGCATTTGGTAGTTGTTTACAGCGTTTTTAGTAATTTGGGGCACAAACCAAGTTTTATAGTATGTAATTTTCTGCCTGTGGTAGAGCTTAAAAAGTTTCAGATGTATTTTTTGGATTAGAGATCCTCAGCTTATTCAGTAAAGTCTTGTCCGTGGGCTTAGTGGTGCATGTCTTTAATCCTAGCACTTGGGAGGCAGAAGCAGGTGGATCTGGGTTCAAGACCAGTCTTGTCTACATAGTGAGTTTCTAGCCAGCTGGGGCTACAGAGAGATCCTCTCTCTTAAAAAAAATTTAAAAAGGTCAGGACTGGAGAGATGACTTAGCAGTTAAGAACACTGACAATTCTTGCAGAGGATGGGGGTTTGTTTTCCAGCACCCATATGGTGACTAACAACCCTCTGTAACTCTAGTTTCATGGGAATCTGACACTCACTTCTGACCTCTGCAAGCATTGCGTGACTCTGGGGACACTTACATACATACAGGCAATATACTCATACACATAAATAAAAATAATTAAAAAAAAAAAAAACTCATCTTGTCTCCAAGCTTGCCCAGGGCTTCCTGCATTTTAGGCAAGTGCTCTACCACCCCAGCTTTTGTGGGTTTTTTTTTTTGTTGTTGTTCTTTTGTTTGTGCATTTTAAGACAGGGTGGTGTTTTATATATTTGGCTGGCCTGGAACTTACCATGTAGACCAGGCCAGCCTGAGCTTAAGAAAAATCTGCCTTCCTCTGTCTCCTGAGTATGCATCACCCCATGTGGCCTTTGCATATTTTATACCTGTTTATATATTTTTGAGCTAATGCATGTTTGTGCTTTTTGTTTGTTTTTTGAGACCAAGTCTTACTATGTAGTCAGGGCTGGCCTGGAACTCAATATGTAGGCCAGGCTGATCTTGAAATCAACTGCCTCAACCCAGAGTGATGGAGGTTACAAATGGGATTTGTAGGCATATGTGCCACCACGAGTGGCCTTGTTTATTCTCTTCAGTATGTATATTACTCTCTCTGTGTGACCCTTTTTAAGGCCATAAATGTTAATAGACTGCATATCTTTTTTTGTACATATTTCCTTTTTTACTTTTCCCTTTTTGGGGTGTGTGTGTATATGTGGGACAGAATCAGGCTGGCCTGATCTCACAGAGATCTACCTGCCTCTGCCTCCTGAATGCTGAGATTAAAGGTGCCACCATGCCTGGCTACATATTTTCTTAGGTTAATTTATTTGTATCTTAAATATTTTAGTATTTTTATTTTATGTGTACAAATATAATGTCTGCATGTATGTAAGTGCACCATTGTTGTGCAGTGCTCATGATGGTCAGAAGAGTGTGTCAGATCCCATGGAACTGGAGTTATAGATGGTTGTTAGCTACTGTTGCACTGGGAATTGAACCCCAGGGCAATGTCAGAGTAGCTAGTGCTCTTAACTGCTGAGCCATCTCTCCAGCCCCCTACTTCATTTGTACTTTAAATACAGGGATGGCTAAGGAGACGACTCAAAGGGTAAAGTACTTGCTGTACAAACAAGGATCTGATGTCCAATTACTCCCATAAAAGCTGGATATGGTGTCATGTACTTGTAACTTCTGGGAGATCCTGGGGCTCACGTCTTGACTGGAGCTGAAAAGGTAAGCTCCAGGTTCAATGAGAGACCTGTCTCAAAAAAATAAGATAAAATGTGATAGAGGCAGACACCTAACATTGACCTTCAGCTTCTGCACCTGAGCACAGAGAAGCATACCCACATATACATGTGCACATAAGGAAACAAAACAGACGTTTTTGTAATTAAATAAAAATAAGAAAACAATATATGTATATTCTTCAATCATAAAAGAGAATATAAAGACTGAAAAAATAGTTTCCCTCTTTTCTAGTTCCCTGTCTGCTAAGCTCTACCCTTCAGGGGTCTTCATACATATAGAAATAAACAGGAAGGTATATGCTTTTACCTTTTTTCTCCTTGAAACTTTAAAAAAATATTATTTTATGTGTATTCGTGTATTGCCTGCATTTAGGTGGGAGCACCCATGTTGTGCAGTGACCACAGGGATCAGAAGAGGGTGCTGGATGCCCTGGAACTGGAGTTATGGACTGTTATTAGCTGCCATGTGGGTATTGAGAATTGAACCCAGGTCTTCTGCAAGAGCAGCCATTGTTCTTAACTGCTGAGCCATCTCTCCAGCCCCCTCCTTGAAACTCTTAAACTCATCTTTTTATATCTAAGAAGTGTAGAATAATCCTTAAGAGCAGAGCCTCTGGGGCTTGGTGCTCTTAGCTCAGCTGGTAAGAGTGTGTAGCATAGACAAAATCTTGGGTTTGATACCTTGTACTAGGTAACCCCAAGTATGCTGGTGCACACATGTAAGTCCAGCAGTTGGTTGATAGAAGCTAGAGAACCAGAACCTGTGTGCATGTACACATATATACACATACCACTGAAAAAATCCAAAGCAAACCAAATCAAACAAATAAATGGGGGAAAAAAATGCACAGAAGCTCTGGGACATCTCCCTTGAATTTATACTGTGATATATTTCGGGATATTCACATATCCCTAAGTGTTCCTTGCTTTGCCACATGCCAACTGTGTGATCTACAGCATTTCTTTAACCTGCCTATGCTTTAGAATTTACATGTATTAATCGAGGAGTCAGTCCATGGTGCCTTTTTTATTTATACTAGTACCATACATGAATATCATGTGTTCTAGTATTAGTTTTTTAAAAATTAATAAGTGACCAAAAACCAATATCTGTGTATCAGTACCAGTCTGATTCTTGTTTGTAGGGTGTGTGTATATATGGGGAAGTTCATGGGATTCATCTAATGTTTGAATTCTACTTAAATAAATTGTAGAGAACTTCAGAAAACAGCTCAAGAAACGAGGTAGAGAAAAGGCATCTGAAATATATTTTGTTCCTTTTTAATGGGCTGACAGTGTTTTGTATATATATTTCTAGAAAATAATATTTCAACTTAAGTAGATATATTTGATGTAATAAAAGTATTCTACAGTCAGTAAAAGTAGAGATGATGCCTAAGAATCTTTATTTGCACAGCACACCATAACTTTAGAGTACTCTCCCATTTTACACAAGTTGTTTGGTTCAGATCCATAGATATGTATGGCCATGTGCAATAGTTTTTGGTGGCACTGACTCATAGTTTTTTTTAAAAAAATATTTTACTATTTTTATTTTATTTTATGTGTATGAGTGTATTGGCTACCTGGATAGAAGTGTACCAGTGTTGTGCAATGCCCTTGGAAGTCAGAAGAGGGCTTTGGATCCCCTGAAATTAGAGTTACGGATAGTTGTTAACCACCATGTGGATATTGGGAGTCAAGCCCAGGTCCTCTGCAAAAGCAGCCAGTGCTCTTAACCACTGAACCATTTCTCCAGCCTCTGGCCCATGTTTTTAAATTCATTGACCACATCTTTGTTAATAATGTTAAAGTTTCTTCAGGCATGTTAGGATGACTACATCAACTTTTAGTTCCACTGTTCCAGCTTCAGTTTCTTTTTTCCTATTTATGTGTGTACATGTGTGGGTGCACTTTTCTATTCAGGCACACATTTGTGTGGACGCAAATGGAGGCCTAAGGTTGACACTGGGATGTCGTCCTCAATCACTTTTCCGTGTAATTTATTTTGAGACAGGATCTCTCACAACCTGGAGCATACTCTTTGGACTGACTGGCTGGCCAGCAGGCCCTCATAATCTCCCTTCCCTTGTGCTAGAGTTCAGGTACACATTGCCATCACTGACTTTCTGTGGGTGCTGGGGGTTGAACTCAGCTCCTTAGTCTTAGGCCAGAAACACTTTACGCACTGAGCCATCTCCTTAACCCTGCTGTTTTTGAGGCAGGGTCTCATAGCCCAGACTGTTTCCAGCTTTTGTGCAACTGATGTTGACCTTCAGCTCCTTAGCCTCTGCCTCTACTCCCAATGCTTGGATTGTAGGCATGCACCACAATGTGTAGCTTTTCTAGTTCCTTTTAAAATTATTTAGTCTTTCTGTCTCTGTATATGTGGGGGCTGTGGGTGCAGACATACCACAGTACATGTGTGGTAGTCATTTCTCTCCAGCTTGTAGAATCCAGGGATCAAACTCAGGTCTTCAGACGTGGTGACAAGCGCCTTTACTCACCGAACCATCTCATCAGCCCTTAGTTTGTTTTCTTAATAAAACTCACAGTAACCTCAGAACTTTCTTTTCCCTTTCCTATTCTCATATCCCAGCTATAAACTTACGTTTATTATTATTAGAAGATAGATAGGTAGGTAAATAGGTAGATAGGAGATAGATAGATTGATTGCCACAACACTACCTTCCAGTTCGTTATTTCTTCTAGCAGCTTGATGTCTAGAATTCTTACCTTTCTCCCCCTCCTTCAGTACACATACTTACAACATTGATGTCTTTGGCTTTTACAGTGGTAGTACACATTGATTTAAATGTAAACAGTATCATGGCACATTTTAGCTACATATTGAATCACTTATAGGGTTATATTGAGTGTATTGTATTCCTTTGCATACTATGCCATTCAGCAGTTGTTTTGTAATATATTTGAGTCCTATTCAAGAAAGTTTTAAAACAGACTGCATTAACATATCCATATAGACAAATCTTTTTTGACATCCATTGTGATAAAACCTGGGACATAGAACTCTGAGATATAGGATGTGTGCTTCATTCTTTTGGTACATACCCCCAGATTCTTCTCCAGGTGGTTGGCCTCTCCTGGCATGCTTGACACTGTGTGGGAGAGAGGGAGGGAGCTCAGAGTAGTTTAGTATAAGCTCAGGCCCTTGTGAGTTTCACTTTCTGAACATGTACAGATCACTTTCAATGTCTGGAGACCATCTCTGCCTTCTCTGATTCCTTTTGTCTGTGTTCATCCCTGTCTTCCCCTTCCCACCTGAAATTTCCAGGTGAAGGAAGAGGCTGTTTGAAAAGTTCTCCCTTTACCTGTTTCTAATACATTTACCACATAAAATATTCTTGAAACACAGTACAACACTAAATCCTATAAATATTTATTTGCTTTGTTGATTTTGATTTTCACATTGGTGATTTTTTAGCATCTTAATTCAGTGAGGTTATGTATTCACCTGTGTGTGAATCAGTCACATTTATTCCCTCCCCCATTCTCAGTAAACAATAGCAGATAACTGGCATACTGTTACTGTATCTAAGCCAAGATTGAGGACTTTTGATCTGTACTGACTACTATAAAGTAGGAAAACTACAATCAGTAGCACAAAGTGCATCTAATAGGATAATCAGGAATAGTGTGAAAACTTTAAAAAGATTCATACATAGGAGCCTATGGTTTGCATCTTCCAAAAAGGTGTCCTACCAGCAAGTGGGTGAGCAAAATATACTTAGTTCCTGTGCCTCGCAGCAAGGGAGGAAAGCTTGCCATGGGTCCAGCAGATTTCTAGGTAGAGGCCGGGAGTCTTTAAGATAAGTTCAACTTGACTGAGCCCTGAGATAAAACTGTCTAGTAGGTTGTCCTTTGTCATTTAGAATGGAGTTCCCTTTTCAATACATATGACCGAGTAGGTTTGTGTTCTAACTTGTTTTCTGACAGGTCATGGTGCTGATGTGAAGTGTGTAGACTGGCATCCCACCAAAGGATTGGTCGTTTCAGGAAGTAAAGATAGCCAACAGCCAATCAAGTTCTGGGATCCCAAGACTGGGCAGAGTCTTGCAACACTGTAAGTGATAGGAGCCTACCTTGGTCCTCCTAAAAAGGGAGCAAGGCACCCTTCGCGTCCTTAACTTTTAGCCCTTTCTTCTCCTCTATTTTCTGAAAAAGCAGTTTAAATACAAATTAACTTGGATCTGTTGTCTTATTAATTATGATTTATTTCTAGATTTCTTAATAGAGCTTGACATTTATTTGGCCAAAGAAACAAATTTTACTGTATTATCCTACATGGTGGGCAGGAGAATGACTAGGTGATTCTTACTGCTGTCTCTCTGTCTCCTTAGAATACTCTTTATCCCATGTAGATTTAATGTCAGTGCCTCTTACTAGCCATAACCCTGCCATTTCCATCTACTTCATCTAAATAAAAATATTTCTCTCCATTTTTGTGCCAGTTCTGTCCTCCCTCCCTCTCTGCCTCCCTCCCTCCCTCTCTCCATTCTTATGACCCTCTGTCCCGATATTTTATGAACGTGACTTGTATACTTGCAGTGCAGCTGGGTTGTACAGTTTTTCTTTGGAGTTAATGATAAGCATTCAAAATAAATGAATATGCTGTTCTGGGGCACATGGCTGCCACATCCTGGTTCTAATCAAAAGCAGAAGTGAACCATCCACAGTGAGAATTGACTGGAGCAAGGCTGCCATTTCCTTTGTGAATGGTGTCCCTTGAAATAAGACCTTATGTTTGCCCTTGGGTAAAGTGTTACTTTTAGTTCAGATTCACCCAAACTAGTGCCCACTTCTATACTTTGCCCTAATGAGGGACATTTCATTGAATTTTCAAACTAAGATGAACTTTATTATCAGTTTATGTATTCCAAATACTTCCTCTTTTTCTAGATCAACTTCTGTTCAGTAGAAGCTTGTTCTTTTACCTAGATATTGAGAGCTATGTTTAGATACTGGACTGTATTGCTACTGACAGAATTTTCAAATATGGTTTTTAACTGTGGTCCTGTCTAATTGTAGTCAAATGCTGTATTACTTCCATGCCACCACTCTTGTCAGTCTCGATGTGTTTTCAACAAAAAAGACCACTTACATTATGTGATGCTTGCTTTGGATTCTGGCAGATTATGTTCTTGGTGTTTTGTTCTAGTCATGCACATAAAAACACAGTTATGGAAGTGAAGTTAAACCTCAATGGAAATTGGCTACTCACAGCATCCCGTGATCATCTCTGTAAACTTTTTGATATAAGAAATCTGAAAGAGGAGCTTCAAGTGTTCCGAGGGCACAAGAAGGAAGCCACAGGTCAGTGGTTGTCATCTGCTTCTTTTTTGTGATCCATATCTGTGGCTATCTCAGAGCCTAATCACCTTATTTTTCTCCTCATTTTTGTTTTACAGCTGTAGCCTGGCATCCAGTTCATGAAGGACTTTTTGCCAGTGGAGGATCTGATGGTTCTTTGCTATTCTGGCATGTTGGGTAAGTAACGTTTACTGTGTAGATGACAGCAAAAGTATCTTGTTTCTGTGATGTTTGTACCTCATAGCTAGGGAAATTCCAGTGGCTTGGGGCTTGGGTACCTTGAGGCCTGACTCCATTGGGGTTGTCTTCAGAAGCACCTGCACATAGCCTCTCCATGTGGCTTGGGCTTCTCCAAGCATGAAGTCTGGGTCTTTCATAGAGGTTTTTGGACAAAGAGTGTGCTAAGAGACCCATGAAAATGAATGGTCTTGGGCGAGTGAGATGGCTTAGCAGGTAAAAGTATTTGCTGTGGGACCCATGTTTGAAGAATAGAGCTGACTTATGAAAGTTCTCCTATGACTTCATTTTTGTGCCATTGTGTGTACATATATACAAACACACGTGCACACACAATATAATAAAATTAATACATTTTAAGAAGAAAACCTTTTTCTAACCTGGCCTCTTAAGTTTATGCAGTGTGACTTTTGTGACATGGTGTTAATTCCAAGTGAGTTTTAACTTGCACATGTACAAACATGACCAGGTTTTGTATTTTTTTTTTAATTTTTTGGAGATGCAATGTGTCCTATATTAGAGACTGTCTCAAGGTTTCAATTTTGTGAATCTAGCTTGGAGTGGGAAAGAATGCATCTGAGTTTTGGATGCAGAAATCATTAAGAATAAAACAGATTCCTTCATTTCTTAATGCTGAACTAGTTCTTGAAGCATTTTTCTATGATTCTTTTACCTTTGAATTAAAGAATCTACTTCTGATGAATAATGCAGTCTATGCCACTGAGCAGATTCAAAGTAAAAATTGTTGGTAGCTCTTTTTTAAGATACAAAGAAAAATGTCTTTGTTTTGTTTTGCCTTTGTAATTTTGGTACAAAAATTTCTTTCTTTGTTGCTTTTGCAGGGTAGAGAAGGAGGTAGGTGGGATGGAGATGGCCCATGAAGGGATGATCTGGAGTCTAGCTTGGCACCCTCTTGGACATATTCTCTGCTCAGGCTCGAATGATCACACCAGGTGAGTGTTGTACTAAAAAGTAGGAAGAAATTAATGGGGTAGTAGGGAAGGAATTTTGATGTATTGGTTTCTGTTTCAGCTTATTTCTAGAAACCTTTTTTTGAGATCGTATCTCATTATCCTGGATGCCCTGGAACTCACAGAGATCCACCTACCTCTGCTTCCTGAGTGCTGAGATTAAAGACAAGTGCTATCACATCTTGTTTAGAAACATTTTTATAGGAGATATTTTTTAATGTTAATTTTTGATTTTTTTTATATGTAAGTGTTTTCTACATGTATGTAAACGTATTACATGAATGCAGTGCTTTCTTGGGTTTTAGGGTTGCTGATGAGAGAATTTCACTGTGATAATATAGAATTTGGGGTTAGACAAGTGTTTGAGTAGCCTTCTTAAATTATTCTGTAATAATTAGAATAAAGTGATTTTCTTCTTAAAAAAGTAAACAAAAGGAAATAAAAAATATTAGTCAATATTTCTTCCTAAATGGGATGAATGTGTTTTGCCCACCCTTTGGACTTTTTTGTAGCTGGTTCTGCAGGTGGAGAGAAGGCTGCCATCTCAGTAATTGAAATGAGTTTAGAGCCCTACTGCTAAGATGCCCTGTGTTGCATTCGGCTTTCTTTGGAGCTTCCCTGTCTGAGATAGTCTTATTTCTCTCATTCCCACTTGCCAGTTATATCTCTCTCTGATATATGAATGAAGAACATACTTTCCACACAGGGATTTCTGTGTTTGAGGCTCGTAGGGAGCGTGAAAAGTGTACCCATGCTTGTATTTACATTTAATGTTGGGTGTTCTCTTCCCATGCAGGAAGAACCAGCTGTTTTTCACCAATGCACCACAATTTTTGTCTGAGAACGCTTGCATGCGCTGGCTATATTGTGCTAGGTTCAGGTTACGTCTCAAGTTTTTGTGTTGCAGGTCTAGGCAGTGGTTGGGATGCTACCTTTCATATATTCTTCAGGCTACTTACTCAAGACAGGGAGAATCTCAGCTTTAGATTGCCACACTGTGCTACTGCAGTCTTCACAGCCAACGCTGCTCCTTTAGACTGCCTATTATCCTTGCTCATAATTCTGCAGGCCACTCAGTCTCTCTCCAGCTTAATGTTCACTATTATTCCCTGATGCAAAGGTCTGTTATTGCTGACCTTGACTGGGCAGGCAGTATTACCTAGTACTAGCTGGCAGCTGCCCCTGGCAGCTTATACCATGGAGGATTTTGTAAATCTCACCCTAGCTTTTTTATTTTTTCTTTGCTAACTCTCACTGTTTCCCTCTATACTTTCCACCTATCCTACCACTCTTTGTATTGCTATTGTTTTTCTGTTCAGAATAGTGTATTCTTTACTTTTTGAGATAGAATCGCATATAGCCTACGCTGTACTCCAACTTCTTGTATAGCTAAAAATGATCATGACCTCCTCAGCTTCTTATCGGGATTATAAGAGAGTATCATCATGCCCAGCTCAAGTCTATTTTTCTTGTTCTGACTTTCTTCCTTCACTGGGTCACACAGAGCAGTTACTGATGTACCAGTTTTGGAGTGATTAGCCTAAGTATATTATAGTAAGGAGATTGAGTATTAAACATGAACTTGTTGCATGCAGGTTTGGTTTCCAGTACCCACGTGGTGCTTAACAGCAATCTGTAAATCTATTTCAAGGGGGCCTAATGCCCTCTTCTGGCTTGTATGGGCATTGTATGCACATGGTACATTGAATACATGCAGGCAAAACACTCATACATATAAAATAAAAATAAATAAGGGGCTGGAGAGATGGCTCAGTGGTTAAGAGCACTGGCTGCGCTTCCAGGGGACCTGTGTTATGTTTCCAGCACCCACATGGTGGCTAACAACAATCTAACTCCAGTTTCAGGGGATCTGATGCCATCTTCTGGTCTCCACAGAGTTTGCATGACATGGATACACTTAAATAAATGCAAACAAACATTTATACACATAAAATCAAAATAAATTAATTTATAAAACTTAAAACATTTAAATAAATAAATAAAATTGCTTTCCTCTGGAATGGTGGCATGTCCTTTTAATCCCAGCATTCAACAGACAGAGGCAGGCAGATTTTTGTGAGTTAGAGGCCAGCTAGAGCTGCAGGGAAACCTTGTCTGGAAAAACGAAAAAGAAAAGAAGGAAAAAATTCTTTCCACAGAACAAAGACAATGTAAAAACTTGGTGTATTTACCAGGGACTGCTTTAGTACTGTTAAGTACCCTGAAAAAAGCACTGAAACCATGCTTCCCCTTTCTTCTATTACTTTTATTTCAACAGCAAATTCTGGACTCGAAACCGACCAGGCGATAAAATGCGAGATCGATATAATCTTAACCTTTTACCTGGCATGTCAGAAGATGGAGTAGAGTATGGTAAGACCTGCGATATAATCTTAACCTTTTACCTGGCATGTCAAAAGATGGAGTAGAGTATCTTAAGACCTGGCACATTTGTTGTCTGAAATCTCATGACATTCCAGTTTTAAAGTTAAGTATTAACTTAACCTAGCCTCCTAATATTAGTATTAGTGTTTACCTAGCATTCTTAAGGTCCTGTCCTAAATCCTGAGCACCAAACCAACCAGTCACAAAATAATTTAGTTCTAATTTAGTAATTTGTTGATTTATAAATCATCAGCAATATCACTTGTTTTTTACAAAGTGTTAATGTTGGGGGAAAGCTATTCAATCTGTTGACAATGGGTGTATTATTATTTGTAGATGACCTTGAACCTAATAGCCTGGCCGTAATTCCAGGGATGGGAATACCAGAACAACTGAAACTAGCTATGGAACAAGAGCAGATGGGTAAGAGGAATTATACATAATCTATTTCATATATTTAATTATTCTTAAACTTCTTATTTTCATGGTCAATTAATTTATTAATAAATGATTTTGAGGGGCTGGATTGATGGCTCAGTTGTTAAGAGCACTGACTGCTCTTGCAGAGGAGCTGGGTTTGAATCCCAACATCCACAAGGCAGCTAACAACTGTCCACAGTTTCAGTTCCAGGGGATTCGACACTCTCTTCTGGCTTCCTTGGGCATTGCATGATGAGGGCACACTAACATGCATGTGGGCAATGCACTCATACACACAAAATAAAAATGATAAATAAAATACTTTTAAAAATTAATGAAATGCTTCTGTGATTTATGTTGAGAAATATGAATAAAAGTAATACAAACTGTATACTATTTAAAAGCTGTTCCACCAACAATAGTTTCAGTTACCCAAGTGGCTACTTTCTTCTAAGGAACTAACTAGTTTTTTTTTTGTTTGTTTGTTTGTTTATTTGTTTATGGTTTCAGGGAAAGATGAAACAAATGAAATTGAAATGACAATTCCAGGATTAGACTGGGGAATGGAGGAGGTGATGCAGAAAGATCAGAAAAAAGTTCCTCAGAAGAAAGTCCCTTATGCAAAGCCCATTCCTGCTCAGTTCCAGCAGGTAAGTCACTAACAGTGACTCATTTCATTTTTACACTAAGACATTGTAGTCATATTTTCATTGATGCTCAGAAATAGTTTTCTTTTAGATAATTTTATCTAACCCTTTTGGGACCTTTTTTGCATACTCTTGTATTTTTAAACATATTTCCCTGCTGTTTAAACACATGCCTCCCTGCTGTTACTTATTGGACATGAATTATCTGGATGTCTTCTTTATCCTTGTCTAATTATTATCCATGTCATCAGAGGGAGAAAAAAAAAAAAAAAGAGGAGAAGGGTAGTGGCTGGCAGCCTTTGCTTTTTTAAAGTTTTTTATTGAGCTTTTTTTATTGCATTTCATATAGTAGTTCTTAATCAAATTTAGACTCTCTCCCCATCCTTGCCTTCACTCCCCACCAGACCTCACGCACACTGCCATACATTTTAAGTCCTATCCAGCCAAACATTTTTACCCAGAAGACCTTCAGTGCAAATTCATCCACTGGAGTCTAGTTAGCCTATCTAGAGATCGTAAGACAGACATGCTCTCCCTCACCCAGAAGTAACCAGTCTCCAATAGTTCTCAGTGTAGGTCTGGCACACCACCCATTTCAGTCACTGCTCTGGGCCCTTGTCTGGTTGATTTGGCATGGATCCTGTGCTTGATGCCACCGCAGCTGTAAGTTCACATGGGGAAGATTCCAGTGGTTTGAAAGCCTTTGCTTCCCTATATTCATGAACCAGCCCTGGCTCTTAACAAACTTTCTGCCCCCTCTTCTGCAATGGTCCCTGAGCCGTGGGTGGGTGAGGTTAAATACAGGAGTCCTATCCAGAGACACACACTTGGTAGTCTCTTATTCTTTAAAACTTGGCCAGTTGTGGCCTTCTGTGTGCATCACACTCTTGTATAAGGAAACTTCACTGATAAGGGTTGAGGAATGCACTAGTTTTTTCTTTGCCCCTCAGTCCACTATGTTCCATTATATATAGAGATTCATCTGTAGATGTGTCACCTAGGACTGGGCATCTCTTAGATGTATATTCTTGTGTCTGATCAGTTGTAGGATTCTGCAGTAGCCTCTGTCTTTTGCAAGAAGAAGCTTCTTTGATGAATGGTGTGCTGTATACTTGTCTGTAAATATAGGGTTCCATATTTAGCATATGGTAAGAAATTTCAATTATCTAGAGATATGACAGAGACAGGATTTTCTCTAGAATGTGTGACCTCCCCAGCTATGTGTATTTGGCTGTGTTTACAGTGCCACCCATGAGTTCACTCGAATTGAGAGGGCTCTAAGTCCAATTAGATACTGCTGATATCCCCCCTCCCGCCGCCCCAGACAACAGTACCCCTAGTGCCCCAATAGAGGTAGTTTGTTGGGCTGGTTGCTATGGTTATTAATAAGGCTTTAGTGCTGAATTGGACCATTGACTGATCTTCCTTAGCAGCTTGCATGTTATCATCTAGCACTAAACTTTAGAGAGTTAAACTTGGGGTAGAAGGTCAGTTTCCACTCTACTACTCCAAGTCCTATGTGTGAAGTATGGCCTGTCTTCAGTAATAGAGTCTTCTCTTGCAGTTCTGGGAAATAACCAAGAGCTCTGGCAATTGCCTGTTTTATTTTTATTTGGTGTGTCTCCTGGACCATTCTCACCAACCACTCAATGGGCGGTCTCTTCTTTTTTTTTTTTTTTTTAATTTATTTAATTTTATTTTGTCTATGAGTGTTTTGCCTGCATGCATGTAAGTGCACCACATGCTTACAATGCCCGAGGAGACCAGAAGAGAGTTTGGATCACCTGGAACTGGATTTAAGGACAGATGGTTGTTAGCCACAGTGTGGATGCTGGGAACTGAACCCAGGTCTGCTGCAAGAGCAGCCGCTGTTCTTACACTGATCTATCTCTCCAGCCCCAGGCTTTGCATTCTTGGCAGATGAAATATTTTGCATTATGTCAGATCTGCTTTGTATCACTATGTCAAAATGCCTACGATAAACAGCTGAAATGAGATTTGTTTTGGCTTATGTTTTTCTGATGTTTTAGTCCAGAGTTCGTTGGCTTGGTCACTTTGGTTCTGTGGTCTGACAGAATATCATGGTGTGGAGCACATGTTGGAGCAAAGCCGCTTACTTCATGGTGTGTGAGAAGCAGAGAGACAGGGACCTGGGTCCCAGTATCCCCTTCAAGGACATACCCCAGTAATTGACTCACTCCCACAAACCCTTCTTCCCAATAGTGCTGTCAGCTGAAGACCAAGCTTTTTCACCTTATGGACTGTTGGGGATGCCAAAGTCTAACTTGCCGTTTTCATCATCTTGGTAATTTCCAGTTGGTAATCTACCTGCCCCATTTCATTTCATTCTTAAGTCACAAAGAATTGGTTTTCTAAGGTAAAGACAATTTATATTGGTGACTTATTATAATTAATTTTTAACGCTTATGTATAATTTTTTTTTCCAAGGCTTGGATGCAAAATAAAGTTCCAATTCCTGCTCCAAATGAAGTGCTGAATGACAGAAAAGAGGATATTAAGTTGGAAGAAAAGAAAAAAACACAAGCAGAAATTGAGCAAGAAATGGCTACATTACAGTACACCAATCCACAGCTTCTAGAGGTGTGTGAAACTAGGTGAAGGCAAGGTGATCTAAGAAGGTAGCATCTTTGATGGATATCCCTTTTGCCATCTTTGTTTTATTTCTTTTGAGTATGTACAAGTGTGTGCCATGGTATATAGTGATAACAGACAATTTTCTGTAGTCATCTTCAAGGGCTCTAGCTTATTTATTCAGTATGCTCATTTCTTTCTTCCTTTCTTTCCAGCAACTTAAAATTGAAAGACTTGCACAGAAGCAATCGGATCAGATCCAGCCTCCTCCTTCATCTGGCACTCCTCTCCTTGGGCCCCAGCCCTTTTCTGGACAAGGTCCAATGTCTCAGATTCCTCAAGGTTTTCAGCAGCCTCATCCATCTCAGCAGATGCCACTTAACATGGCTCAAATGGGTCCTCCAGGTCTGCAGGGCCAGTTTAGACCTCCTGGACCCCAGGGACAAATGGGACCACAGGGCCCTCCACTGCATCAAGGAGGTGGGGGGCCACAAGGATTCATGGGACCACAGGGACCCCAGGGCCCACCCCAAGGGCTGCCACGGCCTCAGGACATGCATGGGCCCCAAGGAATGCAGAGGCATCCTGGACCTCATGGCCCTTTGGGACCTCAAGGGCCCCCTGGACCACAAGGTAGTTCTGGTCCTCAAGGTCATATGGGTCCACAGGGCCCACCTGGCCCACAGGGTCACATCGGTCCCCAAGGTCCAGCTGGTCCTCAGGGTCACTTGGGTCCACAGGGGCCTCCTGGTACTCAAGGACTACAAGGCCCACCTGGTCCCAGAGGAATGCAAGGACCTCCTCATCCTCATGGGATTCAAGGTGGGCCAGGCTCTCAAGGGATCCAGGGTCCTGTGTCTCAGGGACCTCTGATGGGATTAAATCCAAGAGGAATGCAGGGGCCTCCAGGACCCCGAGAGAATCAGGGTCCTGCTCCTCAAGGGATGATGATGGGCCACCCACCTCAAGAGATGAGAGGACCTCACCCTCCAAGTGGACTGCTGGGACATGGCCCTCAGGAAATGAGAGGCCCTCAGGAAATGAGAGGCCCTCAGGAAATGAGAGGTCCTCAGGAAATGAGAGGCCCTCAAGAAATGAGAGGTCCTCAGGAAATGAGAGGTCCTCAAGAGATTCGGGGCCTGCCGGGACCTCCACCACAGGGATCAATGTTGGGCCCTCCCCAGGAACTTCGAGGGCCCCCAGGCTCACAAGGTCAACAGGGGCCACCTCAGGGTTCTTTGGGACCTCCACCCCAGGGTGGCATGCAAGGGCCCCCTGGACCTCAGGGACAGCAGAACCAAGCAAGAGGGCCACATCCGTCTCAAGGGCCAATACCATTCCAGCAGCAGAAAACACCTCTGCTAGGTGATGGGCCCCGGGCCCCCTTCAATCAGGTATTATTTATTTCCAACTTGTACTGGTTAACACGTGGGAATGCACTCCGCATTGACACAGTACTACTGAGGATGGTGGAAAGCAGTCACAAACTGGGTCTATTTCTCAAGTATCGATGGCGGCTTACCTCAATGGCAGCCTGGCTGAAGAAGAAAATAGACTGAAGAGCTAGGTTGGTCACACCATCATTAATTAGATCTCAGTGTATCTTTGCTTCTCACTGAATCATTACTTTTCACAGAGGTTCATCAGTGGAATGCAGTTCCTAATTATGCCAGGCCTCCACAGGAGCTGTGGTTCTGAGGAGGCAGCATGCTTGGTTCTAAGCAGCAGCTCTATAGCTGTCATGATCCCTTTTGTGAACTCTTTAGCCTGATTGTTCCATGAGCTTGCTAGTAAGCAGCCAGCCTCCAACCTTTTTGTCCTATTTATTTATTTATTATTGTGTGCATGTGCACACACATCATAGCAAGCATATGGAAGTCTGACTACAGTTTTTGAAAGTCAGTCTGCTGCTTCCACCATTTGGGCCTCCGGGATTGACTTCAGGTCACTAGGCATGGTAGCAAGTCTGCTTACACTTAGCCATCTCACCGATTTGCTTACATTTATTTGTTTGTTTGTTTACATTATATGCACACATACCCTTTACTTTTAAACATAGTATGGAGTATTTAACTTAAAAGGATACAATAAGCTACCTTCTATTTAATTTATCATACTTACTATTCATCCACTGAATGCTTTATAGAGACCTGTGATTCCAGAACTGAAGATTCTAAAATGATGGCCCTGTGGGTGAAATTCTTTTTGGGCTGTTTTCAGCTATTTTTTAAAAGTATTTCCAGGAGCACGGGCTGTAGCTCATTTGATAGTGTCCTTACTTAGCATGCATGACGCATGACTTTCTAGGTTCTATCCCTAGTGCCACACGAGACTGGGCATGGTGACACATGTTGCATGGAGGTAGGAAAATTGGGAGTCCTTAGCTACATAGTGAGTTTGAGCTGAGACCCTGTGTCAGAAAACCAAATCAACAAACAAAAACAAAAAAGTGTTTTGTAAGAAGGACTATCTATGTAGGTATTTCTTTGGTCCTTTTTTAAGGACTCTGTCTTTGCAAAGTTGTACTTACTCATTCACTGATCTGGTACTTGAGATGGTGTATGGAGAGTTTAGATTGCTTGTGGATAAATTACAAAAGACAGCACAAGTGTGAAGGGATTTAACATTGCTTGATTATGAGGCATCTAAATCTGAAGAGGTATTAAGTGGGTTTAAACAACTGGGATCCAGTTGTGAGTTCACAAATGTGAGTGAACTAGTGTTGACCCCCTGATTCTTTACCGAGGAATACTCAGTACTGAGTGAGAAGATGCTATAGAAAGGTACTGTATAGAAAACACAGTCTGTTGTTGTTTTTTTCTTTACCTTTTATTGGTCAGGAAGGTTGAGGATGGAACCTAGGGCTGTCACGCTTGCAAGGCAAACACTGTACCCTCAGTGCATATGTCGCAGCCCTGTTTTACTTTTCAAACTCTATTGAGAATTTAAAAGACAACTATTGGGACAAATGGGGTAGTTAAGCAGTAAAGGTGCTTGCCCTGAGCTTGATCTCCAGAACCCACATGGTAGAAGGAGAGAACCAACTCTTACAAGTTGTCCTCTAATCTCCACATGTGCATCCAAGAGTGCATGTATATGTGCATGCATGTGCGCACACATACACACAATAAATATAAAAGATGTCCATTGAATTTACTGAGTTTAAATAAGTAAATGATGATGTTATATTCTGTGAACCTTCCAGAACTTAAAAATATTATGAAGAATTAAGTGGCAGTTGAGTTCTTTTCTACTTTACAGAATTTAGGATAAGTTGGATAAAACTTAGAACTGTCATCCTCAATTCCCCTAAAAGTGAAATATTATATATCTCACTGATTCAGTGGGTTTGTGTGTGTATTCTACTTACTGTTAATTATTTTCCTAAAGTTTATTAACAGTTTTATTTTGAAATAGTAGTTTTTATTTTGGAGCATTATAAAAAACATAAATTTTTACTACTATATTATGAATCAGATTCTAAGCATGTCAAAGCTTTTAAGAGGATAGGTCTGAGTTTCTGAAATTTAATACATTTTTATTATACCATAGAGTGAAATATTTTATATACAAAAAGCACCATGATTCTAAAATTTTAGTAGACTTGTAGAAATGTTGGTGCACTGGGTCTGTTTATAGGGCGTTTAAAATCTCAGAATTTGCTTCATGGAAATTTTGCTCTCGTTTCTTTTTTTTCTGTATGTCTTTTTGGTTTTTTTTGAGACAGGGTCTTTGTGTAGCCCCAGCTGGCCTGGAACTCACTGTGTAAGTTGGCCTCAATCTCACAGAAATCCAACTGCCTCTGCTTCCTGAGTGCTGAGATTAAAGATGTTCGAACCTTTACATGCTAAGTAGACTCTAACTTCACTTTGACCAAGTTGTTTATTTAAACTAGTTGTTTTCATTGATTTACTTGAGTGAAATTACTTTTGTGTGTTTAAAAAAAAAAAAATTTGAGCCAGTCGTGGTGGCCCACGCCTTTAATCCCAGCACTCGGGAGGCAGAGGCAGATGGATCTCTGGCCAGCCTGGACTACATAGTGTTCCAGACCAGTTGAGGCTACAGGGAGACCCTGTCTCAAAAACAAACAATATGAAAGAGAAGATGCCCCATCCTAGGTCAGAAAGATGGCTCAGCAAGTACTCACCACACAAAAGTGGTAATTTGAATTTGATCCCTAGAATCCTTGTAAAAAGCCTGATCCCAGGCTGGGGATATGCTTGCTGCATAATAAGAAGACTGAGTTAGGCTCCCCAGAGCCCAAGTGAATTCTGGTTGGGCATGGCAGCTCACCTGTAATTCCAGCCTTGGAAGTGAGACAGGATCCCCTAGCTTTATCAGTGAGATTTTTTTGTTATTGTTAGGGGCGGGGATGTTGTTTTTGTTACTGTTTCAAGACAACAAGTAGGTCCTGGCTGACCTGGAGCTCTGGAACTTTGTATATAGATCAGGCTGGCCTGAATTAAAGGTGTGTGCCACCACCTGTGTTCAATTAAGACCCGGCCTCAAAGAATAAGGTAGAAGAGTAATTGAGGAAGATTCCCTCCATCAACTTCAGACCTATACACATGCACGTAACCCACACACGTAAACACACATACATATACATGAAAACAAGGAAAAGAAAATGAAAAAGAAAAGCCAGATGCAGTAGCATGCACCTGTAATCTTAGCACCACTACTTGGAGATGGGAGATGGAGTCGAGGGAATTAGCCAGCTCATCGACCATTTAGCTTATATCACTCAGCGAGGTAGCAGGAGCTAGAGATGTTGCCTCAACAAGGTAGAAGGCAAGAACCAACTCCTGAAAGATCTCTGATCTCCACATGTGCACTGTGGCACATGTGCTGCTACACTCACTATGTGAATGCACATACAATAAATAACAGTAAGTAAATTAACAAGCAAGAAGAAGCCCTATTCTGATGTAGCTTTGAGAAGGTTGATTACTTTTTGTCAGTGGGAGGAGTCACAACATGACACTCAGATCTGTCTGCTTAGTAGAAGACAATTCTTTCTCATTCGCAGGAACTCACTCTCTTTAAGAGCAGTGGTGCTGCACTGTGATTCTTAGCTTTCCCTGCAAGCTTGACATTACAAGAAAAGATCTGGTGGAAACCTATCAAAAGTATTAAAACACAATGCTTCCATTGATTATGACAAGAGAAGTATGTCCTTTCCCCCAGTTCAGGAGAATTGTATGTGTTTATTGTGTGTGAGTATGGGAATGTGTGTGCTACAGTGTGCATGTGTTGTCAGAGACAACTTCAGGTATTGGTTCTTGCTTTCTACTTTGTTTGAAGCAGGGTCTTTTGTTGTTTCCTGTTGTGTATACCAGCCTAGCTGTTATTTGAGCCTCTGGGGGCTCTTCTGTCTTTGCTTCCCAGATTGCCATAGGTACATTGGGATTATATGTGTATGCTACTGTATCCAGTTTTCATGGGTCTTGGGGATCAAAACTCAGGTTTTCACATCTGTGTGGCAAGTGCCTTATCGACTGATCCATCTACCTACTCCAGTTTAAGAATTCTATTATGCTGCTAGCTAAATATTTAGCGTGAGCAGCTTTGGGGAAGTTTTCATATGATACAGTTGTTTTTCATAAAACATCTGTCTATGGTTTTACACCTATCTTTAAAAATATCTTTTCAGGAAGGACAAAATACAGGTCCTCCACCTTTGATACCAGGCCTAGGGCAGCAGGGAACACAAGGCCGCATTCCTCCTCTGAACCCTGGACAAGGACCTGGCCCTAACAAAGGTAAATACCTGCTCAGCTGAGGAAGAGGTTTTCTACCACTGTTGTATGCACTTCACAATAAGTAGATTTATTGATGGGTAATTGATACAGTGATACTAGAACCACTGGAAAATCAAAGGCACAGTCATCTAAAGTGATAGTTTTGCCTTATGTTGTCATCATGTTAATGTTTACCTAGACAATGATGCTGGTCAGAAGAAATGAACTCTTCACCACCAGAGACTGGTGCTGAAATCACCAAGTACCTCTGGCAGTAGTGCTTATGCTTTAGGCCAGCCTGGCCCATCACTGGGAAGGGAAGTTGTTCCTGTGCCCTGGGGATGCAGGTACATGTGTTTGTCCTTCACAAGAGCAGAATTGCCTCTGTGTAAGCTCCTTGATAGGATACAGGATTCAGGACATTAGCAGTGTTTTTATTATAATCACCCACCTGAGCATATTGGATTCTTTTTTTCTTTTTTAAAAATTTATTTTATGTGTATGACTATTTTGCCTGCATGTAAGTATACTCGTGCATGCAATACCCACAGAGGCTGGAAGAGGGTGTCAGATCCTTTGGAATTGGAATTGTGGATGGTTGTTAGCTATCATGTGGGTGCTGGGAACTGAACCTGGGTCCTCTTCCAGACTAGCCAGTGCTCTTAGCCACTGAGCCATCTCCCTGTCCTCCAAGCAAAGTTGAGAACTGTCAACAATTATCCCCAAGGGGTGAAGTAGCCGCACAGGGTACAATGAGCTGGAATTGAGCCCTTTGTCCCAGGTAGACTTGTTGCAGAGAGTGGGGGCCAACAGGAAGGTTAACCTGGAGGGATCCAAGGGAGTTTGAAGAGAAGGGAGGTAAAAGATGGTCTCATTCTGCATGCCTAGGAAGGAGGAGTCACATACTAGAACATCAGGGCACTATGTAGATTGCATCTCATAGAGCTGCATTCTTCTTTTGCTAACTAAGCCTACAACACCATGTGGTACATGTTAGGTGTACCGATCCTATCCTTGCCCTATCCTATCAGGTTAAGAAAAGCCCTTGTCAACATCTATAGCCCTGAGACTTTAAGCATTTAACGCTCAGATTTGAATATATGTGAGATATTAGAGGCAGGAAAGGGCAAGGTCAGGGATTTGGAGAGTTTTTGTTTCCATTTCAGTTGTGTAAAATTGGTAGCAGGGGCTGCACAGAGGGCTTGGCTTGCAAGGAGAAGGAAGATGTGGAGTTGTCTTGGAGGCTTGGGGACCCTTAGGAAGGAAGTTTGTGATTTAGTAGGTATTCCCATCAAAGAATGGAAATGGCCTCTTCCTCTACGCCTGCGTGGAGCTCCAACTGTTCCCTCTCTAGATCTTTTCCTTTCTTCCTCTCTCTTCCCCTTTTCCCTTTATCTCTTCCTTTCTTCTCTCCCTCTGTTCCTCCTCCTAGGAACCAGAGGGAGAAGAGAGAGGTGTATAGGTAACCTCCCCTCCCATCGTGTTTAGCCATTACCACAGTCACCACCTCTTCACTACCATGTATAGTAGTGGGTTTCTTTCCTTGGGAGAAAGAGTAGGTTATTTTTAAACAGAAAGAGAGGTGAAAACGATCAGTGCTCATAGATAAGTCCAATTAGAACATGGAGTTTTGGAGTCAGAGGTCAGCCATGTCTGAAGTTCAAGCAACCTCAGGTTGCCCAGCTATAGAGACACTGAGAAGGGGGAAGTGGATTAAGGATAATTGCAAACCTCCTGAGGATGGGACGGAACAAGCTCAAATGGAGACTCTTGTGCTGAGATTTCCAAGTTTTAATCCATGCTGCATGGTGAGGAAGAATTGAAATAGCTGGGGAAAAAAAATGAAGAGAGAGACTGAAGAGCTCTGCTTTTGTAGAGAACCTAGGTTTAGTTCCTGGCACCCAAATGTTGGCTAACAACTGTCTGTAACTCCAGTTCCAGGGGATCCAACAATGTCTTCTGGCCACTTCAGGTATTGTACATACACGGTGTACTTCTACATGCAGGTGAAACACTCATACATGGGCTGGAGAGATGGCTTAATGGTTCAGAGCACTGGCTACTCTTCCAGAGGACCTGGGTTTGGTTCCCAGCACCTACAGTGGCAGCTAACAACTGTCTGCAAGTCCAGTTCCAGGGAATCCAATGCCCTCTTCTGACCTCTGCAGGCATTGCATGACATGGGTGCACTTACATACATGGAGTGCACATACACATAAAAAATTAAAATATTTTTTAAAAGTCATACACGTAAATTAAAATACATAAATATTTTTTAAATTAAGAGAAATGAAAGGGAGGAAGGTTGGTAGTTAAGATTATGGTTGATGTATGCATGGAGATTTCGTCTTGTTGCCAGGAAGCAGCAGCAAAAGTCATGAGCTGGGCAAGCAGAGGGATTTATTTCATTTTCAAAACATAGTCATTTTAGAAGCAAGAGTATCCCTTAATAACTCATTTCTGTTTTTTGGTTCTTAAAACAATGCATTTATTCATTTATTTATTTAAGGTAAGGACTGGTTTTGAACTCTTGGCAATCCTCCTGCCTTACCTTAGTGAGCACTAAGGTTATAGGCATGAATGTGATTTAAATGCTGACAGAAAATAGGTGTATACTTGCAATGGCTGCAGCGATTTGGTCAGTAGCTGCCAAAATAGTTCCTTCATAGTTAAGAAGTAGACTGAGGGAGCAGTGTACATCTTGCCTGCTGCCTTCCTTTTCTGTTCTGAACCCCCCCCCCCCCATCTTTTTTCCCCTGTTTCTGTGGTGCTAGGGATAAAACCCAGGGCCTGGCACATGTTAGGCAAGGGCTCTATCAGTGAGCCATAATCCCTAGTCTTTGAGTATATTACGTAAATTAAAATATTTTTTTAGTCTTAAGTGAAGTTCCTTTCTGCAAAAAAAAACGTGCTAATAACACATTTGAGGGTCATCATTCCCAAGAAGAGCAAAAAAAGGTGTTAATTGAACCCCTAAATTTCACCTTTAATTCTATCCTCTGTGAGTTCAAGGCCAGCCTGGTCTACATAGTGAGTTCTAGACCAGCTGGGACCATAGGGAGACCCTGTCTCAAAAAGACAACAAAAGAAAAAACCCACCACCAACAACCAAAAAAACCTGAATTGAAGGCCAGCAGGGTTATCTGGTCCCTGTGAGCCTATGGAAGAATGTGTCAGGATTCCTAATGGACAGTGTAGAATGAAGAAGCTAAACAGCCAGAGTTAGAGGAATAGGTCATGGTTGGCAGTAGTGTGGACTTGGGCTGTAATGACTTTGTGGCTTTCACAAGGGTAGAAGTGAGTTCTTGATGCACAGCCTCCCAGCCTGCAGCATGGCTTTGTCGAGTCTCTTAGGTGTACAGCCAGTGGTCCTAATGAAGTCATAGAACAGGGCAAGGCAAGGCAAGGCAGGGCAGGGAAAGGAGACAATTCTCATGCCAAGAAGTTGGCTCATGTTTTCAACATGTGTGAAGAAGTGAACACTCCGTAGAGGTTAGTGATTGTCCCTAGGTCAAGTTACTTAGCTAGTGAGGGGCAAAGCTGAAAGCTGCACCCCAAGCTCATGTCTTCCCATTTTATGGTATCTCGAGACATCTATCTTCTAAGTGTTCAAGAGACCCTAGGAGGGAAAGTATTCCAGTGCAGAGTACATCCTGGCACTTAAAGTACTTCAGAGCAGGCCTGCATGGCAGGCTTCTTAGAAGCCATGGTAACGGTCAGCTTTGTTTTCTCTAGGTGACTCTCGAGGCCCTCCCAACCACCATCTGGGCCCCATGTCAGAGAGGCGGCACGAGCAGAGTGGTGGCCCTGAGCATGGGCCTGACAGGGGGCCTTTCCGGGGTGGCCAGGACTGCAGGGGTCCCCCTGAGAGGCGTGGCCCTCACCCTGATTTCCCTGATGACTTCAGCAGACCAGATGACTTCCACCCTGACAAACGCTTTGGCCACCGGTTACGGGAATTTGAGGGACGAGGAGGACCCTTACCACAAGAAGAAAAATGGAGGCGAGGGGGCCCTGGACCTCCCTTTCCACCTGATCACAGGGAATTCAGCGAGGGGGACAGCCGGGGTACAGCCCGAGGCCCTCCAGGGGCATGGGAAGGCCGCAGACCCGGTGACGAACGGTTTCCCCGGGATTCTGATGATCCACGTTTTCGAGGGCGCAGAGAAGAAAGGTGGGAAGCATTTTTTTTTTTTTAAATGAAAGTAACAGCTTTACTGTAGAATGAGATGGGTCCCACACCTGCCTAGTACCCACTAGGTACAGAGGTCTTAAAGGGCCACTAAACTCTCCTGTCTCTTCTCCTATTGGTCCTGCTTGGGTGCCTATTTCTGAGTGGACTTTTTCCTACTACTCTCAACCACAGTGTTCCTCAGGAGCAAGTTGCCATCCCGGGGGCCTCCTCTCATTTCCCTCTCTTCTGTATCCCAGCTCACTCTTCCTTAGTCTTCTCTCTCAGTGGTCCACACTGACCGTTCTCTGCTATCTAAGATTGGGCATCGACTATTCTGGTTGCTTCCTACTGGGTAGGGAAAGAGCTCAGCGAAATGTCAATCCTGGAGGGGGACTTCTATGGAGTGGGCCCCTGATATTGATCCACATAGCTGTGGTAAAAGTCTGGTAGACAGGACATCTGGAAGGCTATCTGTAATTGAATAGCTTCAGTGCACTGGGAGATAAACCTAGCAATGCAGGCAAGGACCGTAAATTAATAATAAAGTGATGATGGTGTGGGACTCCAAGAAGAAAAATATGGAACACTTCATGAATTTGCATGTCATCCTTCCACAGGGGCTATGCTAATCTGTAGCATTCCACTTTCAGTATATGTGCTGTCAGAGCTAACATGGGAAACATATTCTGTGGATCCGTTGCATTTTCCCTGCCTTCACTACAATAGTGTCTTTCATGTTACTGCAGGAGAGTACTGCATTGATTTAGCCATAGCCTCTAGGTTTTGTATTTAGACCATAATATTTTATTTATTATTTTTATATGTATGGATATATTGCCTGCACATATATATTTAAGTGCACCCATGTTGTGCAGTGCCTGCGGAGGTCAGAAGAGGGCATCAGGTCCCCTGGAACTGGAGTTATAAATGGTTGTCGCTATGTGGGTGCTGAGAATTGAACTCAGGTCCTCTGCAAGAGCAGCCAGTTCTCTTAACCACTTAACCATCTCTCCAGCTCCACAAACCATATTTTGGTGTGTCTTGATTTATATTGTATTTTATCTTCCTGTGACAGACATGCTGCCTAGACTGTTGTGTCACAGATTTGTGCCACTCTTCAGACACACTTTCCTCTCTGTGCTTGCCTTTCCCTCCACCTAGGACATACTCTTCAGGTATTTGTTGCTCATGGTGGTTAGAGCTCTCCTCCTGGCTAGTTTTGTGTTTCTTTATATTACTTAGCACTGTCTTACATTAAGCAGTATTTAGTCATTCTTGATATTCAATGGGTACTGGTTTCAGAGAATCCTTACACATACCAAAGTCCTTAGGCAAATGCTTAAGTTCCTTGTATAAAGTGGCATAGTGTTTGTGTATAATGTATATACTTCTCCTGTGTGCTTTTAAAAAAATATTTATTATTTTTATTTTATGTATATGTTTGTGTTGCCTGAATGTATGTGAATGCACCTATGTCATGGAATGCCCATGGAGGTCAGAAGAGGTAAACACCTGAAACTGGTGTTATGAACGGTTGTTAGCCTCTGTGTGGGTGCTGCAGATTGAACTCAGGTCTTCTGCAAGAGCAGCCAATGCTCTTAACTGCTGAGCCATCTCTCCAGCCCCATCACACATCATTTTTTTTTTTTATATAAAGGAAATTCTTTACAGACATTTATTTAAATTTTAAAAAATTTATGTGTATGAGTGTATTGCCTACATGCATGTGAGTACACCTGTGTCATGCAGTGACCTTGGATGTCAGAAGAGAGTGTTAGATGCCCTGGAACTGGAGTTGCAGATGGTTGTTAGCTGCCATGTGGGTGCTGAGAATTGAACCTGGGGCCTCTGTAAGAAGCGGTCAGTGCTATTAACCACTGCACCATTTCTCTCCAGCCCTGACAGTGTTTTTTTTTTTTTTTTTTTTTACAGACACGGTCTTGCTCTGTAGCATAGGCTGATCCTAAACTCACAGTTCTCTTGCCTCATCTTCACAGCAAGCTAAGATTACTGGTATATGGCACTATGCCTGACTTCAGACTAAATAAATGAAAATAAATATTAGATTTATTTACTTATTTATGGGGAGCAATGTACATGTCCCCACAATTTATATGTAGAAGTCAGAGGAAAAATTGCAAACATCTGTTCTTTCCTTTCCCCCTTAGGGACTGGGAATCAGACTCAGGTTGTCTGTCAGGCTTGGCAGCAAGTACCTTTACTTGCTGAGCTATCTTAAATACCGCAGACAATTTTTTTTCCTATATGTATTATTTTTTGCTTATGTATACCCATATATGTATTTGCATCAAATGCATGCCTATTGCCCAACAGAGGCCAGAAGGCATTGGATCTCTGGAACTATAGTTATGGACAGTTGTGAGCCATTACATGGATTTTGGGAACCTGGGTCTTCTGCAAGATTAGCTAGTGCTCTCAGCTGCTGAGCCATCTCTCCAGCCCCATAGACAAGAATTAAAGATTTTTTTTCCCCATTCTCATTAGTTGAATCCAGAGTTTTGTATACAGAGGGAAGGCTACATTTATTTCTTGTTTATTTAGATTTTTTTGTTCTTTGGTTTTTGATGCATGTGTCTCATGTATCCAAGGTTGATCTCAAATTTGCTGTGTAGCCAAGACTTGGTGTTGAATTCCTGATCCTCTTGCTTCCACTTCCCAAATGCTGAAACTACAGGTATGCACCACTATACCTGACAATAAACTATATGTTTATTGCCTGTATTTCCTGCAAGCTACCAACTTGCTGTTGTCTCCTTAGGACCTAGAGTAGTCATGGTTAAATGAAAAAGGAATTTGAGAGGAGTCTGTCAGGAGTCAGGTATCTTAACCTGCTCAGGCCTCCATAGCAAAATGCCAGAGACTGAGCATTAAAGGTGAGGTGGCAAATGCCTTTTTTTGATCCCAGCACTTGGGAGGCAGAGGCAGGTGGAGCTCAGTAAGTTCAAGGCTAGCCTGTCTACACAATGAGTTCCAGGCTAGCCAGGGCTACATATTGAAACTCTGTCTCCAGAAAACAAACAAACAAAAATAGGATTGGTTGACTTAAAAACAGGCCTTTATTTTCTATTGTTATGGAGGCTGAAATTCCGGAGTTTATCAGGATTGGGTTCTGGTTAGGGTCCTCCACTTCAGGTGTAGGTTTTTGTGTTTCTTCACACTGGAGTGTCGATGGGGGTGGGGTGGGGTGAGGTGGGAGGAGTGGTACACCTTTTTTGTGTGTTTCTCTTTCTTAATTTAATTTTCCATGCTTTACACTCATGTCCTCATATAACTCTGTTTACCCCACAAAGTCCCTGTATAACAAACATGATGTATAGCCACATGTGGTATGTAGGGACTACAGCTTCAGCACAAGAATTTGGAAGGGCGTTAGGGTAAGGTACAAGCAGTCCATATCCTAAAGTATTTTCTCCCAAAGGCAAAGTAGACTCTCCACAGACAGCATCCACAGTGGCATAGTGGATGTTTGGGTAGAGGAAGAGGCATGCTGTGTTTCAAGAATAGCACTCTATAGAGACTTTGCTGGCCCACCACCCATTCCTCTAGGCCAAGTTTACTTTGACCCCCAGCTTGCTGTGCTCACAGTAAACATGCTTTAGTCCTGTCAGCTGAGGACCAAGAAGGTTATTAAAAGGGGGCTGGAGGGCAGACCATGCAAACTGACCTGGCTTCATTGTGCCATGTCTGTAACATTGATGGCCTACTGGCATGTTTTCATGTATTCTGTTGCTAGCTCAGCTCTCTTCAAGATTCTTTGTAACCTCTCTGCTTTAGCCAAATTCCCAGGCAACTTAGTCTCAGAGTTCATATGCCTAAGAGAGTAGAAGTTGCTCGCCAATCAGGTATCAGGGGTGGGCTGTCTGCAAGCCAGGTGGTCTGCCAGTTGACCATAGGTCACTGGAGCAGTTTTTGACTGCTTGGAAAAAAGTTCATTGTAAAAATATAGATGAGTCAGGTGTGGTGACACAGGCTTGTTTGTGAGCTCCATCCTCAGGAGATTGAGGCAGGAAAACCTCAAATTCAAGGCCAGCTTGGGCTGCATTTTGAAACCCTGACTCAGAAAGCAAAACAACCATGTCCACAGCCATAAGATGTAGTTCATAATAAGTATTTTAGGGGCTGGAGAGATGGTCAGTGCTTAAGAGCACTGGCTGCTCTTGCAGATGACCCAGGTTTGAATCCCAACACCCACATGGCAGCAAACAGCGTCCTTAACTCCAGTTCCAGGGGAATCTGACACTTTTTCTTGACCTCCGTAGGCACTGCATAACATGATTGCTCTAATACACATGCAGGCAATATACATTCATACACATAAAAGTGTGTGTACACGCGTATGTGTGTATAACAATATTTTAGAAGTAGTGATAAAGAGACCTGGCTGAGTGTCAAGACTGTCTGAATTTAAAACCATAACCCTTACTTCCAGTATGTCTTCAGTAAGTAATTTCAGCTTTCTAGGTTTTAGTGACTTAAAGGCGTTAGTTCTAGATGGTGAATGTAAGGAAGAAATGAAACAAAATAATAACATAGAAATAATAGAAAGCACTCGTGTGATGTGCCTCCTCTCTGACTGTCCTGTACGTGTAAATAACCCACATTCTGCTGTGTTGCCTTTCTGTCTGTTTTGACCTTTTACTATTAGTTTGCTTTTCTCTCCATTAACATTGTACCTTCAGCATCTCCTGTCATGTTCTCTCCATACTTAGAGCCACGTATTCCAGGATGTGGAAACTCTGTCTTGTCTTTGCAGCTTTAGAAGAGGAGCTCCACCAAGACATGAAGGTCGTGCTCCTTTAAGAGGACGGGACAGCTTTCCTGGTCCCGATGACTTTGGTCCAGAGGAGGTTTTTGATGCTTCTGATGAAGCGGCCCGAGGACGAGATCTCAGAGGACGAGGTCGAGGTACCCCTCGAGGTGAGCAGTGTTGAGGACAGCTGGTCTGAGGGACCGGTGGCCATGAGCTTAGATGGGTGGTCTATGAGTGTTTTACCTGCTTTGTTGTGTAGGAGGATCCAGAAAATGCTTACTACCCACCCCTGATGAGTTCCCTCGTTTTGAAGGAGGACGGAAGCCAGACTCCTGGGATGGAAATCGAGAGCCAGGTAAGGAAGGAGATGTGCTTATTGTTCACAAAGTAGGGGCCCACCTTCAGGTCCTGTGTTTTCCAACTTGCTTCCATGGAGACTGGTTGTCTTCTTAACTGCTTCAGTGTTTTATCATCTAGAATGCAGAAACAATTGGGAGTATCCGGCATTTTTCTCTTAGGTAAGGCAGTAGAAGGAATTTGTGTTAAGTATAAAATAATACGCTCCTGGGTCAGGAAGACAGCTCATTTGGTAATGGGTTGGCCATGTGAGAATGGGGACCTAGGTTCAAATCCTCCATCATGTGTTGCAGTGGCACCTGTAGTCTCATACTGGGGAGGCAGAGATAGGAGGATCCCTAGCAAACTTTCCTAGCTGAATTGATGAGCTCCAAGTTCAGTAAGAACCCTGTCTCAAAAATTAAGGTGGATGGGGCTGAAGAGATGGCTCAGCAGTTAAGAGCACTGACTTCTTGCAGCGGACCTGGGTTTGGTTCCCAGCACTCATATGGCAGCAGCTGTCTGTAACTCCAGTCCTAGGGAATCTGATGCCCTCTTTTGGCCTCCAAAGGCATCGCCATACAAGCAAAACCCTCATGCACAAAAAATAAAATTTAAAAATTAAGGTGGAGAGCAAGTGAGGAGGATACTTGATGTTGACCTTTGGCCTCCATGTGCAGTCTCAGCTTTTCTTAGTTTGCTTCTTCATTGCTATGATTAAAAAAAAAAAAAAAAACAACGAACAGTAAAATATGAAACAAAAAACCCTGACCAAAACCAGCTTGTGGAAGAAAGCATTTATTTGGCTTACAGCTCCCAGCCTATCAGCAAGGGAAGCTAAGGCAGAAACCTGGAACACAGACCATGATTAACTGCTTACTGGCTTGCTCCCCTGGACTGTGTGCATCCCGCTTTCTTAAACAACACAGGACTACTTGTCCAGGAGTTGCTGGGCCCTCCTCCATCACTCATCAATCAAGAAAATGCCCCCACAGATGTACAGAAATGGAAAATTCCTCAACTGAGGTTTCCTCTACCCAGGTTTGTTAAGTTGACAACTGAAAGCTATCCAACACATACCTACACACATACATAAATGTGCACAAACATATAAATACCTTTTTCCCTAAATTGTCATCTGTTTGGAAAATAATGGTTGAAGAATTAAAATTTTCTTCCTTTTAATTGATGATACATTAGATGTATTTATTATTTTTATGTGTACGAATGCTATGCCTGCATGTATGTAAGTGTACCTGCATGTATGTCGTGCAATACCCGCAGAGGTCAGAAGAGGGTGTCAGATCACCTGGATCTAGAGTTACGGATGGTTGCTAGTCACCATGTGAGTGATGGGTCCTCTGCAAGAGCAGCCAGTGCTCGTAACCACTGAGCAATATTGAGCCCCAGTAGATGTCAGCTGTTTTGTTTTGCATGTGTATGAGATACGAATGCTTGTCTGTGTATACATGTGTGTCTGCATATGTGTGGAAGTCAGAGGCTGATTTCCTCAGTGATTGTCTACCTTATATGTTGAGGCAGGGTCTCTCACTTGAACCTGGAGTCTGATGATTTGGCTAGTCTAGCCAGCCAGCTTGTCCCAGGCCATCCATGTTTCTGCCTCTGGTGTGCTGGGATTACATATAGACTGCCATGCCTGTCCAGCTTTTGTGTAGGTGCTAAGGATCTGAACTCCAGTCCTCGTACTTTCACAACAGTCACTTTACCCATTGGGCCATCTCTCTAGCCCCTTCCTCAAACATTTTTAGGTTGGGGACGATAACCTGAGTCTAAAACAATTGAGAGCCACTTTTGGGTATACCTGTTTCCTCATTCCAGGCCTTTTCTTTCATATCCATGGTGTAACTCACATCTGGCCCGTTGGCAGACGTTTCCTGCATGGACCAACTGTGGTCTCAGGTTACTGCACATTGTAAGTGGCATCATTGCCAGTTGCTCTGGGCCACACTGTGCTTTCCTGAGGTGACACTATCAGATCCTTAACAACATGGACCTGTGGTTCTCATTTCAGGACCAGGCCACGAACATTTTCGTGATGCTCCGCGCCCTGACCATCCTTCTCATGACGGCCATTCCCCAGCCAGCAGAGAGCGCTCCTCTTCTCTCCAAGGCATGGACATGGCTTCCCTACCACCCCGAAAGCGCCCCTGGCACGATGGGTCAGGCACTTCTGAGCACAGAGAAATGGAGTCCCAAGGGGGCCCATCTGAGGACCGAGGAAACAAAGGTAAGAGGAAGCCAAGTTTTCTGTGGGCTTGTTAGGGGCCTTGTTGATGAATGTTGCATGTACCTTGCTAGAGTACCCAAGGCTCTTTCCATTCTGCCACAGAGCCCCTCCCAAGGTGCCATATTTCATGTGACTGCACTTTGGTTCCTTGCACAGCTGAATGGAGTGAGTATCCAGCGGCTGCAGGGCTTCCTCTGAGGAATGTCCAGTTGCTTCTGAGAGGTGCTGGTTTGTTCAGGGTTTCTACCTGGCCCTTTGTCAGGGTGCCCCACTACTCTGCCTTGTGTACTTACTAGAGTAACTACTGGTTCTGCCCTTGTGTCCTCCACCAGTGGCTTCTTGGAGCCCTCCAAGGTGTCTTCTTAGCGAGGGTGAATTACCCTCTCTCAGCTTCTGTAGCACCCTTTTCAGCCTGGACCCAGGAGGAACATTGCTTGTGCCCAGAGTCACAAGACTTTGGCTTACAGTCAGCCAAGCGTGTATTTCCTGGGAAATGGGGGTTACCTCTGAGCCTTAGAGCTTTGGGGTATTTCTTTTAGTATGGTACTTCCAGCCAGGAGTAGCAGCCACTGACTGCTGACTACAGATCTTATGTTGGGTCTGTGCAGTATGCTTTGGAAAGAGAACTTCTGAGTGTCTCATCGAATGTGTAATTCCCCACATTCACTTGCCTTGTGTAGAGCCCTAAAAGTACTGTTCTATCTCTAATACATCACTCCCTCCAGATAAACACATTGTTACTAGTCACTATGCTGTGGGCTGGATGAGTTCATGTGTCCAGGATGTACCAGTATGAAAACTCAAGTATCAGGCAGCTATAGGATGACCTAAGACACTTTGTAAGATAAAAAAGCCAAGGGGTCAGAGAGATGGCTCAGTGGTTAAGAGTACTGTCTGCTCTTGCAGAGGATCTGGGGTCTGGCTGCCAGTACCTAAGTGGCAGCTAACAATTGTTACTCCAGGGGATCTGATGCCCTCTTCTGACTTGAGGGCATTGCATGACATGTTGCATGCATACAACAGGCAAAACACTCACATACATAAAATAACAAGGTCATTATTTGGGTAGCTCCTCTAACCTCTTCATTTCCACTAGATTTCAACTTCCATTCGAACAGTAAGACAAAATGGAGTTTTGTAAAAGTGTTGGGAGAACATTCTGTGGGAGATGAAACCAAATCCCATCATTTCATAAGAAAAAGTTTTATTTATGTATTCATTTATTTTGCAGTGCTGGGATCAAATACAGGGCCTCACACACCGTAGGCAAAGCACTGCACCACTGAGCTCCATCTCTAGCCCAAGAAAATGTTGGTTTAAAAATTGTTTAGAAGTTTTTTTTTTGTAATTTCATATATGAATATATTTGGATCAACTCCTCCCAGACCTAACTCCCAACTTCATGTATTATTATTTTTTCATAGCTCAGAGTCCAATTAGTGCTATCCAAATACACAGTGTAGAGCACCGTCCACGGGAACACAGACTGCCTGCCATGGGGCACTCCACCGAGGAAACGGACTCTCCCTCTCCCATGGTTTCTTCTGTCCTCCCTCAGGGTTTTTGTGTGTTTTTTTTTTTTTTTTTAATAAAACTTTGTGGATGTCATGATGTACATGTGGAGATCAGAGGACAACTTTTGGGAGTCGATTCTCTCCTTCCTTCATGTGGGCTCTGCTGAGCCATTTCACTGACCCAAGAAAACGTTTTTAAAAGAGAGTTTTACTACTACCTAAATATTTGTGTAATATTTAGGCTGAAACAAGTTAAGTTTCTGAAAGACATTAGATTTGTTCTTTGAGAATATTTCATGTCACTAAACCATGAAAAAGGAAGCCAAAGTACCACAAACACCAGTCTTAGCTGGATCCCGTCACTAACATCTGCAGCAGTCTGTGTATCTTAGTTGATTCTAAAGTTGCTCAGTACTTTTGAAATTTCCTTTAAAATACTTGGGTAGCACAGGAGAGAAGAAACAGGCTTCCTGTGGTTTGGAGCATGGTCCATCAAGTGCAGGTTTCCTGGAGGTTCTTGGTGTTTTAACTATTAGTTTCCTATTAGTCTTCTGTCAAACAGCTCTGGGGGCTCGTAGCTTCATTGTTCCTGAGAACTGAGGCCATGAGCCAGGATGTAAGTGAGGTCAGAAAGGGGCAGAGAAACCTGCTTCAGTGCTCTGAATGCCACTGACCATCTCCTTAGGACATCCCAGTGCCCTACTGTCATCAGGAAGTAAAAGTTTGTACCAGGAGTTGCCGAGTCTGATACAAAGTCATCTGTTCAATCAATGTTTTATTTCAGGCCGAGGGGGCCCAGGACCTTCCCAGAGAGTGCCAAAATCTGGGCGTTCCAGCTCCTTGGATGGGGACCATCATGATGGATACCACAGAGATGAACCCTTCGGGGGCCCATCAGGCAGCAGCACCCCTTCTCGAGGGGGTCGGAGTGGCAGCAACTGGGGTAGAGGGAGTAACATGAACTCTGGCCCGCCAAGGCGAGGCACTTCAAGGGGTGGTGGGAGGGGTCGGTAGAAGTAGGAAGTAGGGGCTGAGTAGCCCTAGGCCTCTCTGGACAGTATTTAAGAAGTTCTTGTGGACTTACCAAGTGAAGCAGAAAGAAGTCTTCACCATTCTGGCCCTGAATGCTTCTTCTGGGGCAGCAGAGTCCCAGGAGCCCAATGAGGTCTTCAAGATGAAGAGACTGCTGTCAGCCACCCAGGGTAGCTGGCCCTGTTTTGTCTTGTCCACCCACATTGCCCTAACTCTCCCATGTTGTTTGCGAAGATAAAAGCTGGAATCCTGTTTTTTTAGTGTCATGAGACATGAAGCATCTCCACAGTTCAAATTCATGTCCAATTGGAGATTTATTTCTATATGTACAGTTTGTCAGAGGAAAACATTGTTTTTGTATGAATACAGAATGTGATTTACTCAAGAATTAACAGAAAACAACCAGTTGTGAAGTGCTTGCCTTAAGGAAACCCTTGGTTTCCACTGCATCTGACTTACTGCGGGTTGCATGGTTATTGTTGCTATTCATAAACAGACTTCATGGGGGCTGCCAAGTCATCTTAATGAACTTCATTTGTCAACTTTGTGCTTTTCAACAAATTCTCATCTATCTGTTGTCACACTATTTTTGTTAAACAGTGAGGAAAACTTTTAAACTGCTCTAATGTAGGTCCAAACAGGCTCAAAATCTCAAATATGGTTTATCAGGTGGAATATTACATGCTGAGGAAAAGGTTGAATTTTCAGGTTATTTAACTAGAGGCTCTGTCCTTTCATTGTATCACCTAGTAATCAGTTTAGATTTCAATTGTCAGGTTTTGGTGAGGAAAAGAACCTGCTATAAACCCAGAAGTTAACTACATACACCTTACAATTATCTCAAGGAGTTGAAAGGGAGTGGAAGAACGTATCTATATTTTGCAAAACATAATCTTCCATATTAGCTCTGTGGAAATTTCAGTGTTTAAGGTAGAAGACAATTCAAATTTAGTAAGCCAGAAAGTTCTTTGTCATGTCAAATTCCTTGTTTTAAATATAAAAACAAACAAACCCCAGAAAACCCAATCCTGTACAACAACAAAACAAAAACAAAGCTAAGACCTGGAGAAATGGCTTAGCTGTGGAAAGCACATATTGCTCTTACAGAAGACCGAACACCAGGTGGTTCATAACTCCTATAACTCAAGCTCCAGACTCAAACACCTTCTTTGAGTCTCCATAAATATATATAAAGTTAAGGCTGGGCCTTTTGTTACACACTTGTAATCTAGCACTCGGGGAGTTAGGGCCAGGAGGACCAGAAGTCCGAGATCATTCTTGGCTACATATCAAGTTCTACGGCAGCCTAGATACATGAGGCCAGTCTCCAAAAATCATCAAAAACAAAATAGTTCAGATTGAAAGCCAAAAATTCAATTTGATATATCCCTATGCTGACCTCTATTTATCTTAAGAAAACTTCTCAGTTATTAAAAAAAGCAGTCCTGGGGCTGCTAACATCTCCTATTACCAGTTTTATTGACACTGGACAAGGCTTACTTGGAGAGTGGTGCTGGACATCTGATTGCTTAGAAAAGAGATACTGACACAGTTGGAAAGTACACTGTAATAGTTTTGAAGAAATGTTAATCATCTGGGTGCCTAGAACCTGAAGATTTCAAGTAAATAACATTTTACCTCAAAAATAAAAACATTGGGGCTGGAGAGGCGAAGGCTCAGTGGTTAAGAGCAAGCAAGCACTGCTCTTGCAGAGGACTTGGGTTTGGTTCCCAGCATCTGCATCAAGCAGCTTACAAACATCTGTAACTGTAGCTCCAGGGGGATTGGACACCCTCTCCTGGCCTCCAAGGGGTACCTGCACTTTGTGCATACCCACATACACACACATACATTCAAAATTATAAAGAAAATATCAACACCCCATCATAAACACTGTTAGAAGCTGTGGTCTGCTTTAGGTGTGTGGGTACAGAGATTAGGCTCTTCATATGGAAAGAATTTTATTTGCATTTTAGATTTTAGCTTGAAAAACATAACCAGGCATTTTGAGACTGAATTCATTGATAAAGCAGAATCTGTACATTATCCACTATTTACAGCATTTTAACATTACTGTCAAAATATAAGATACTGTGCTTACAATTTTATAAAATGTATTTTCAAGCAATCAATTCTTGAGTGTTGGAAACAATTTTTAAATATAGTAACATAAAAATGTATACATCACTCCTTGAAAACAGCATGTCCTCTCCTGAGGTACGTAGCTCTATTTTCTTCAGGGAACATGGCAGGATTCCTAGGAAGTACTGAGAGGATGGTAGCTATGAAGAGGATATTGGTTTGGCTGGTCTTATGTTACTGACCTAAGAACACATCGGAGGACTGATGAAGCAACAGTGCTCTGACGCAGCCTGTTACCGGCAATGGAGTGTAGCCTGGAAAAGTTAATTTGAAATTGTGCAAGCCAATGTATAGAAATGGTTCTCAACCTTGGCTGAACATAGGAACATCTGGGGAACTTTAAAAAAATATTAATGGTTGGTCCCACCCACCTACATTGTAAATGAATTGATGTGACTCTTCAAGTAACCATCTGATGTGCCAGTCAAGTGTGAGAAACACTGCACAGATATAAAATTAAGAAATTCTAAACACACTTTTATTTTCTAGTCTATAGTTCCTAACAAAACATGCAGTTTCCCCAACTCATCAGAATATGGGGCCCAAATTTCCGTCAATAAATTAAGGTAGGTTTAAATGCTGATGAGCCTCAGCGACACAAAAACAAAACCACCTGCTGAGCCTGGAAATATAACAATTATATGTGAAAAGCGTTCTGCACTGTATTAGTATCAAACTGTAATACCTTATAAAGTAGGCAATAAAATGAGGAATATGAGATTTGATTCGCTTGGCGAATCAAATGTGGTAGTTGTGAAAGTAGATTCCGGTCTCCCCAGGCTCCTTAGCCCAGTTCTGAGGAGACTTAGCAAACGTGCACGTAATGTTTCTTGGCCCAGAATATCCCTTTTGGTCCATTGTTTTCAGGACTTGATTTTCTTTTAAAGTTCTAAGGCATCTGTTTATTTATTTAACTAAAGAGTGGAACCTGAGGTAGACGGTATTTACTATGACTATTTCAAAACCCAGTGACTAAGTAAACAATGCTGAATAATCTTTTGGATTTACACTAAACAAAGTAAAACGATTTCCAAGTCGTAAGCATCAACAAAAACCAAAACCCTATCATCTGTTACATGTACCACTGGATTTTTTTTTTAATGGCAAAAAAGGCCAAAGGCCACAAAAACAGCTAATTTAGAAAAAAAATTTTCTGTTTAAACTGATGACATAAAACCAGTTAGTGCAACAACTAACGATAGTTGTTTGACAGCGTGTTACCAGTTCGGCAAAATAACATCTTTTCAGAACCACTGAGGACGCTGAAACCAAAGCGTCTTCTGAAGCGGTCTCCCCGCAGTTCACGATAGCCGCTCCAAGTGCATTGACCGCCCGCAGAGTCCAGTGGGCGCTAGGCCTTGCGCCACCGGAGTATCACGGAGGAGTGTGGCGGTGCGGACATCGACCGGTGTTGGGTCCCCGGCTGGCTCCGCTTCTTTCGGCCGGAAGTGTCACACCGGGAGTGTGCTGCTCAAGCCCGTACCGCGGCCCAGGCGGCTCAGCGCGAGACGCAGCGCGGCAGCGCCACCCCAAGGCAGCAGGCCAATCAGCGCATAGAGCAGCGCGGCCACTTGTGCGCAGGCGCCGAGCGCCGTGAGGAGCGTACTGCGCAAGCCCAGCGCAGCGTAGAGCGTGGCGCCCAGCGCGGCCGCGTAGCACAGCGCGGGTCGTGAAGGCGTCTCCTCTCCGCGCAGTAGGCGTCCGCAGGCTGCGCCGCCCCGTAGCAGCGCGCTGCCTGCTAGCGCCAGCACCGAGCCCAGCGACCAGAGCAGCGCGAACTTGCGCGCACGCAGCAACAGCACTGGTGCGTAAAGCGCCGCCAGGCCAAAACAGACCGCGGCCAGCAGCAGGCTCATGCCTCCCGCCGCCAGGCGCTGCCCGCGCGTCACGTTCGGTATGCAGCCGGGTCCAGCCTCCGCTGCTTCCGCGGGGCTCCGTGACCAAGTCCATCGCAAACCCGCCCGGCCCAGCCACGCCCCAGCGGGGCCGTCTCCGGCAGCGGGCTTTTCTTCTGTCCTCACGGCGAGCAGCGGTTCTGCGTCTGCCGCCCTGCCCGCTTTCCCCTGCGCCAAGTAGTCCTGCAGTTGGCGGTGGAGGTCCGCCATCTTGGACAGGGTCGCGGCGAGGGCGTGACTGCTACTCACTTCCGTTCTTTTCCTCGGCAGAGGGGGAAGTAGCTTGGCTCTCAGGCTGTGGTTGGTCGGCTACGCGGAAGGACGGAGTCCAAGGATAGCTCGAACGTCAATAGGCACCCTCTGTGCTGAAGTAGTCCTAGATCCTGACCGTGATTCTCGTGCAGATTTCAATCACTACATAAATTATACCAGCGCTAAAAGTTAGTGGAAGCAAGTTGCAGCAATAAAAGGACGCACTAGGGAACCCTCTGCCCCACAAATGCCTGTTGATTGTCAGATGTCTAACCCATGATACTGTACAATAGTTTTGCGAGGTGGAAGAATGGAAAAGGGTTACACGGAATCTCAGTTCTTTTTCACAAGACTACACTTGTGTTCATTTACCTCTAAGAATCAGGTCTACTCCCATCTCCTTAAACTCCCTGACAAAACCAAGAAACAAAAAATCGCCTCACACAGGTGTCCCCAGCGCCTGGCGGGCCGAGGGCGCATCGCAGAGGTCAGTACAACGAAGCTGTCAGGTACCTTTGGGGGCTGGAGCACCTGGAGTGTCTACTTTGTGCACTGTTGGGGGAGGGAGAGGGGGCTCCAGCGACCAGTGTTTGGCAGTTGTTTTGCAAAGCTGGAGACCTTGGACTGCAAGACCTGGCGGGTAGGAGCATAGCTTGGGTGAAGGTTAGTCGTGGTGAAGGTTTAACCGCTTCTTCCTACGCCCAACCTGAAGATTCCAGAGCACCCTCTCTTTCCCTGGCAGTTCCTAGGAATCTGAGCGCCCAGGATATTGCTGGGACCAGGAGCGCACGCCCAGAGGCCTTGTACCTGGCTGTCAGAGCCCCGGAGTGTAGGGAGAGCTTCCTGGGGTTCACGAATGTCCAGGGAAGCTAAGTAGTCCTTAACAGGGGAGCGTCTGACTCAAACCAGGAAGGGAGTTCATGAAATGTGCATGCTTATGTCTCGGTTTTGTTGTGTTTTGTTTTTGGAGACAGGTTCTCAAGAAAGCCAGGCTATGTCGCTGAGGAAAATGCTGAACCTCAGATCCTCCTGCTTCCACCTTCCCCAGTGCTTGGATTACAAGTATATACCACCACAGCCGTTTTATGCATTCTGAGGATGGACTTTGTCTAGGGTTTGGTGCATGCTAGGCAAGCAAGCATTCTACCAAGTGAGAATACTTACTGAGTTCTTATTTTCATAGAATATGGCTTATTGTTATAAATCTTCCTTTATGTTAATGGGAAATAACTGAAAGCATTGGTTGATACAACAAGGCTCTTCCCGGAATAATGTTGTTCTTGTGTTTTGTTTTGTTTGAGACAAGGTCTCCCTGTAGCTCCGGCTGGCCTGGAACTCTTATGTAGACCAGGCTGGCCTTGAGCTCACAGAGATATGCCTACCTCTGCCTCCTGAGTGCTAGGATTAAAGGTGTGCACCACCACCACTTTGTTCCCCATGTGTGTATGTGTGTGTGTGTATCACAATTCGTGGAGGTGGAGGACATATGGGTCCCATGGATGGAACTCGGTTGGCAGGCTCTATGGTAAGAGCCTTTACACACTGAGTCATCTCTGAATATCATCTTTGAGAATGTTTCATTCATTCCTCCCTTTTTCCTCTTCTCCCCCCTCCTCCAACCTCTTTCCCCTCTCCTCTTTTTTCTCTCCTCCCTTCCCCTGTTTCTTTTATTCTTTTACACTGTTGAATACAGAATCTAGGGCCTTACATATGCTAGGTAAGGTAAATGATGCTCATTTAATCAGATAAGACCAAACATTTCTAAGGCGCTAAGGTTGACTGGTGTATTTTGTTCTTACAAAGCACGTTTGAGACAACCAGCCTGGAGTCTGCCTCACTGTTTTTGCATGGTTTTAGGTCAATTAGGACAGTGGCTTTCTGGCAGGATCAGTATAACCTTGGGGGTATGCAGAAGCCTAGAGAAGAGGAATTTGTCCTAATCTAAGATCCTGCAGCTGAGATCTGGTGTCCAGTTCTTATCTTGGCTTCTGTTCTCAAAAGGTTTTGAAAAGTCTAATCTGATATTCTTTGTGTAAACTTCCTGAAAAGTGAGCTCAGGAGGTCTATGGTAAATGACAATTCTTGCTAGACCTATGAAAATAACCAGACTAGGTAGGCATGATGATGCATGCCTGGAATCCCAGAATTTAGGAGGCAGAAGTAGTGCTGTTTGCTGTTAGTTTGAAGCCAGTCTTGCTTACATGGTGGGACCCTGTCTCAAAGTGCCAAAAAATAAGAAAGAAAATAAATAGCACTGCAGTTGTTGGTACAAGAACTGTCCTTGAGGATCTATAGGCAGTTCCTGGTTGCTGTGGGAGGGAAAGCTATCTTTCTTTCTTTCTTTCTTTCTTTCGCTTCTTTCTTTCTTTCACTTCTTTCTTTTCTTTTTTTCTTTCTTTCTTTTCTCTTTCTTTTCTTCTCTTTTGACCAGACTGGCCTTGAATTCACAGAGATCTGCCTGCCTCTGCCTCCTGAGTGCTGGGATTAAAGGTGTGTGCCACCACTCCTGGCTGACTGATTTTTTTCAGTGGTGTAGACCCTGGTACTTTGTCCATGCTCCAGTAAGTAACCCCACATCCTTGCTCATGCACACAGCCCTAATTAAACCCATGTTTAAAAAAAAAAAACATGAAAGGAAGCTGAGAGAGATGAAGGGGCTGGGGTCCCAATACCCTTGAAGGACACCCGCACAATGACCTACTGCTTTTTACTACCTGAAGTTTCCACCATCTCCCAGTAGAACCACCAGCTGGGGATCAAACTTTTAGCAAATGGCCTTTAAGACCTAAACCATAACATTTTCTAAGTTCTTTAGTATTTCTTTGCAGACCAGACATGTTGAGCAATAGATTGTCTCAGATCTTTAACTGGGAGTGTCTTTATTTTGCCATTACTATTGAGGGATAGTTTTACTAGATATAGAATTCTTGGTTGATGCTCATTTAAGGATTTTGACCATGTCATGCCATCTTCTGGACTCCCTTGTTTCTGCTGAGATATCACCTATGAGTCTTACTGGGCTTCCCTTGCAGGATATAGAGGATGTATCATCTCCCCCACCAACCCCTTCTTCCCCTGCCCCCATGCACATGAACTGATGTTGGAGAGTGGTGACAAAAGCCAGTTGTCTGAGGGTCCCAGACTCAGTCATTTTAAAAGGAATGTCCAGAATGAAAAAAAGGAAGTGTTAATTTAAAAGACTATTAAAGTAAAGAATCAGGAGCAGAACTCTAGAAGTACCGTAGTCCAGCGGGTTCTATGAGGGTGGCACAGGCAAGGCTGGCATATAGCAGCACCACTCTCAGGGGTGGATTATGTGTGTTCATGTCGCGGGGAGGGTGTGGAGGCCAGAGGGCAACCTTGGGTGTCATTCCTCTGGATGGCGGATATGTACACTGGCCTGGAGCTCACCAAGTGGTTAAGCTTGCTGGCCAGTTAGCCCCTGGGATCCTCCTGTCTGCTTCCCAGTACTGGAATCACAAGCACATGCCACAACACCAAGCTTTTTCTTTGTTTAATGTGGGTTCTGGGAATTGAAGTGAGGTCCTTATACTTGCAAGGCAAGCACTTTACTGACTGGGCCATCTCACTGGGTCCTTTCTTGGGAATCCTTAAGCTCCCAAGTTTGATGCTAGCATTTTTGGTAAAGCTGTCACAGTCCTGGTTGACTTTAAAAATTTATTATTTTTATTTTATGTGTATAAGTGTATTGCCTGCATGTATGTAAGTGCAGTAGTGTTGTACAATGCCTTTGGAGGTCAGAAGAGGGTGTTGGATCCCCTAGAACTGGAGTTACAGTTGTTGGTTATCATTTGGGTGTTGGGAATTAAACCTGGGCCTCTGCAAGAGCAACCAGTGCTGTTAACCACTGAGCTATCTCTCCAGCTCCCTGGTTGGCTTTTAGATGAGAGCACACATGCATGTGACCCAAGACGTCTGCTCACTTGCTCAGCAAGAAATCTGGCTATAGAGGATTGTCAACTGTGAAGAGTCCTCCTAGGTTCATCCTTTCACTTCCACTCCCAGGGCTTGTCCAGGTTCCAGACCCAGGGCAGGACAACCCAGGGTCCAGGAGGGATGTAAGCCATCCAGAGTCCAGCCCGCCTAGGGTGCCAAGCTTCAGCGTTTGGCTGGAGCCAGGTGAGAGGGAGAGAAACTAGAAATGTCTCTTTCGACAGATGTAACTAGGTATTGATGGAAACTGGAAAAATTTAGAAAGCTGGTAACAAGCCAGGCATGATGGCCTTTAATCCCAGCACTTGGGCTGCAGAGGCAGGTAGATTTCTGGGAAGAGGAGGCCAGCCTTGTCTACACAATTCCTAATTACCAAGTCAGGCAGGGCTACATAGTGAGACTCTGGCTCAAAAAAAACAAAAACAAAAAAAACTAAAAGAAAGATTACTTTATCTCCCCTCTATGTTTCTCTCTTTCTTATGTGGTATAAGTGTGTGTGATGTAGGTGCAAGTGCGTGTGCTTATGTACACAAAGAGGCCATAAGAGGATGTCAGGTGACCTCCTCTGTCACCTTCCTCCCTTGAGATGGTATCCCACTGAACATGAAACTGGGCTGACAGCCAGCAAGCCTGGAAATCCTGTTTCCAGCTCTTTCCCCACCCAACTCCCCAGTGCTGGGGTCACAGGAGCCCAAGCAGCCATGCCTGTTTTTTTTACACGGGTGCTGGGATCTGAACTTAGGTCCTAATGCTTGTGCACAGTAAGTTCTTTTACCCATTGAGCCATCTCTACAACCCCCAGGTTCTGTTTGGTTCTTGTTTGTTTAAGACAGTGTCTCACTCACTATGTAGCCCTGACTGGTCTAGAATTTCCTGTGTAGACCAGGCTGGCCTCAAACTCACAGAGATCTGCCTGTCTTTGCCTCCCAAGTGTTAAGATTAAAGGCATGCACCACCTCCTCCCTTACCACTGCCCCAGCCATCCATGTTCTGGTTTTAAAAGAATGGTTTCCAGAGGCCGGTAAGACGGCTCAAAGAAAAGGGTGCTTGCTATCAAACCCGACAACTTAGGTTTGATCCCTGGGGTCCACATGGTGGAAGGAGAGAACCAGCTCCCACGAGTTATCCTCTGACTCCACACGCATGTATACACAATAAGTAAACAAAAGGTAATATATTTTATTTATTTCTTTTGGTGTTTTTTTGAGACAGGGTCTCCATGTAATCCCAGCTGGCCTGGAACCCACTCTGTAGACCAGGGTATCCTTGATTTCACAGAGGTCTGCCTGCCTCTGCCTTCCAAGTGCTAGGGTTAAAGGTGTGCACCATCACACCTTTTAAAAGAATGTTTTCCATCAGAACTTCTTGTAGAGTAGATTCCTCAGACATAAAGTCTATTCCAATTATACAAAGCTGATTCAGGGGTAGGAGTGTTGAAGAGAATGACATTTGAAGTTCTTGGAGTTCCAAGAAAATGATATGCACTATAAATTTAAGTGGTCTGCATAGGAGCATAAAACCATCCAAAATGTTGAAAACAACTTGCTTTTAACCAATATTTTCTGGGCAGCATTTCTGAACAGAGGCCTCCTCTTTGTCCAGCAGGTGGTGATAACAGGAGGACCGGTGTCTGTTCTTGGGGAGCTTGCACTCTGCTCACAGCATATTTATAACTTGCATGTTGGTTGTTTCAAACAGCCACATACCACAGCATCACCTCAGTGTTTCAGTAACTATCCTGGGCCTTCTACATGCCTATGCAGCCTCCTTCAGGGCTCCACACTGTGTGCTTCCATACTTAGGAGACATTCATTTTAGCAGATATCCCTTGCTGGGCCCTCTGAAATCACAGGGCAGCTGTTACTCCTTTTGTTCTGTTGTCCTGGATCCTCAGGGAAGCTGGCCTTTCCTTCCTAGGCTTCCTCTGTCCCCGCCTGACTCCAAGGTGCCACTGGCCACACCCTCCAGCCTGGGACCTCAATCCAAGCCTACAGCTCAAGGATAGATGAGGCCAGAGTGCCCTAGAGCCACGGTAGTGGGACACTCCAGCTACTGCCCAGTCCTTTTCCATGTGACTATACCAAGCAGGCTGGGCAGCTACTATTGTCCCCAGAGCTGCTGGCAGCTCTCAGGGAAGGAAGGTCCCAGGGAGGTGGAGCGACTCCTTGGCCACAAGGTAGAGAAGCTGTGATGTATGTGTGGGACTTGGGTTTGGGACTTGGGAGGGCTCTCTGGACCTCTGCTCCAACTCTGAATCTCTCTGACATTCTCTTATGCCCTGAGTGTTCATACTGCCATGTGGGAAAGGGAATAGTCCCCAAGCCTCCTGCTGCCTGGGTTGGTTAGGGTGGCAGTTCATCTTGGTTGCGTGCTGGGCCTCCTCTAGGGACAGGTTGGAGGGGCATGGAAGGGCAGGCTGCTAGCCTTTATTGGGGACAGAGGTTGGGGAAGCTCTGATGGAAGGCTTTTTACTAGAGCTACTTGTCACCGTGGGAAAGAAGAAGCAAAATGTGCCTTGGTGTATGAATGAAGATGGTCTTAAAGGCAGGGAGAGGTTTGTAGGAAAAACTCTGGTCTGTGTGCTAAGCTGGCTCTGTTTTTATTCTTTTGTGCTGGAGATGGAAATCAGGGCCTTGTGTATGCTGGATAAGTGATCTGCCACTCAGCTGCATCCCTAGTCCTCAGGAAGCTTCTAGTTAGGTAAAGATGATCTGAGATCTAAAGATGTGGCACTCCTGAATATTAGGTACTGTTTGCAGTTGCTCTCAATGAATCACATCTGTCCCAGGACAGAGGTAAAGGTGGGATGTTTCCCTCCTGAGAGTTTTTGGGGTTGCATGAAGCTTCTTGGTCCAGCTCTACCCTGAGTAGAGCAGACTTTGAAGAAAGGGGGATGGGGACTGGGGAGTTGGCTTTGTCAGTAAAGGGCTTGTCTTGCAAACATGAAGGACTGAGTTCCATCCCCACAACTCATGTGAAAAGCCAGGAATGGAAGCTGGGTGTGGCGGTACATGCCTTTAATCCCGGCATTCAGAAGGCAGAGGCAAGTGAATCTCTGTGAGACTGAGGTCAGCCTGGTCTCCATAGTGAGTCCAGGCCAGCTGGGCTAAAGGAATATTCTGTCTCAAAAAGACACACACACACACACACACACACACACACACACACACACATATATATATATATATATATATATATATATACATACACACACTCCAACAGTATCTTGGGGTTTCACTGGCCAGCCACCCTAGCCTAGTTGTCAAGCTCCCAGGTCCCCGTAGGAGACCATGTCTGAAAAAATAAGACAGAACACAGAACAACAAAACCAAAGAAGATCACTCCTGAGGAACTCTGGCCTCCATATGTATGTGTACACATATGCACACATATGTGCACACACAAACACATACACACACAAAGAAGAGGAGGGAGGAAGGGAGAGTAATGGGGAACAAATATGAGCAAAGTACAATGATGTATGTAGGAAAATGTCATAATTAAACTTGGTGTGCTAACCAAAAAAAAGATCTGTTCTGCTGGCACTGAACATCTGTATACCAGTTCCATAAAGCAAAAGTATATCTCAGAGATATGAACTGAAATGACAAAAAGTCTAAAGGAAACCAGCAAGTAAATGCATGTCTTAAAATGACCCTTTCCCATTCCAGTTCAAAAGTACAGTAACCTCACTGAACTCATTTTCTTGGGGCTGGGGAGACAGCTCAGTTGGTAAAGTGCTTAGCATGCAAGCATAAGGACCTAGTTCAATCCCCAGACCCAAGTTAAAATAACAAAAAGTTGGGTGTGGTGGTATATGCTTGTAATCCCACAGCTGGGAAGACAGAGACAGGTGTATCCATGAGACTTGCTGACCAGCCAACCTAGCTAACTTGGCAAGCTCCAGGACAGTAAGAGGCCCTGTTTCAAAAAATAAGACGGCGAGTGATTAAAGGAGACAGACAACTTCAACCATTGGCATCCACGTGCATGAACACACGGGTGGGTGCACACATGCACACTTGTATACACATAAACGTATACACATACAAACCCACCTTTTTGGATAAAACTTTTCTAGCACTAAGACCCAAACAGGGTTTTCTAGAGCTGGCCAGATGGTTCAGTGGGTAAAGGTGCTTGCTGCCAAGCCTGATGACCTGAGTTTAATAACTGGGACTCACATCAGGGAAGGAGAGAACTGACTTCTGAAAATTGTCCTGTGACCTCTACACACACACCGTGGTGCTCAAGGCCCCCCTCATAAGTAAATAAGTAAATAAATGTGAAAAAAATACTAATCTGGACCATCTACAGTGTAACTAGGACTAGATTTGTTCAGGTGAAATAAATTGACTCAGGGAGGTTTTCTGTTTTAAAATAAATCAACTCTTCAACTGTAAAAATGTCTCACATCACATTTTCCAGATAAGTCAAATCATGACCACTGCAATGGCACCTGTCTCCAAGTCCTAGACAAGGAACAACAAAAATAAAGCAAAGCCTCAAGGACCTTCATTGGCTATGTTAGAAACTCATTTCTCCCCAAGTCACTTTGAACAGCTGAAACAGGACTGAATGAACACTAGTGCACTTGGGAAGGATCTGATACTCTTTAAGGTGTTGCACCCTTTACAAGACACACAAAGATGTTACTAGGCTGGATTGGCAAGATGGCTCAGTGGAAAAGGTAGTTGCTACCAAGCCTGATCCGATCCCCATTAACCACATGGTAGAAATGGAGAACCAAGTCCTATAAGCTATCCTTTGACCTCTGCATATGTGCCGTGGCATGGGCACACACACATATACACATCAAATAAATACATGTAATAATATATTTAAAGGTTACTAGGGTCATTTGGGCCACAGTGATCTAATCTTACCTTTTGAGTAGAATCCTTGTTTTGGTAAGGAACAATAAAATAAAAACATATCTTTAAAAGAATGAGAAGAATCTAAGTGGGCTGGGAAGATAGCTCAGTTGGTAAAATGCCTGCCCCACAAGCACTAGAACCTGAGTTCAGATCCCCAACATCTACATAAAAAGCCAAGTATGGTGCTCTACTCCTTTAATCCTGCAGTGGAGACAGGAAGATCCCTAGTCTTGCCCAGTGGGTGAGCCCCATGATCAGTGAGAGGCCCTTAAAATAAGGTGGCGAATGATAGAAGATACCTGATGTCAACCTCTGGGCTTTACATGAATGCATGTGACTGTACACACACCTGCCACTTGACACACAGCACACATTAAAAAAAAAGAAATTTAGGAACTCTTTTCTTTGTGATGGAGTCTTGTCATGTAGTTCTCATTTGCCTGGTATTGTCCTTGAAGTGAAAATGATCTTCTCATTCCAGTCTTCCATGTGCTGGGATCACAAACATGCCACCATGCCTGGCTTGTCTTTTGTTTTCTAAGTGCTGAGAGAATTGGCAGGCTACTATTTCACCAGCTTCTTTCTGAGCTATTGGTAGTCCTGCGAGAAGGGTCATCCCAGATCAGTGAGATAGCTCAGCTGGTAAAGGCAACCTGCTGCCAGGCCTGAAGACCTGAGTTCAATCTCTGGGACCCACATGGTAGAAGAAGAGAACTAACTCCTGAAAATTGTCCTTTGACCACACACACACTGCACATGTGTTCATACACATCCATGGGCCCCCACGAGATAAACTGAAACGTAAGAACAAGAGAGAAAGCTATCATACTGGTCAGATGGGGTGCCTGACATGATTCTAAAGTTATTTGTATTTTTAATTTCATTTTATTACTGTTAGTGTGTGTGTATGGGGTGTGTGTGTGTGTGTGTGTGTGTGTGTGCAGGCTCACAAATACTACAGTGTGTTCGTGGAAGTCAGACAACTTTCAGGAGTTCTTCCTTCTACCATGGGTTCCCGAGATGGAACTCAGATCTTCAGGCTCATGTGGCAAGCACTTTCAGCAACTGAACCATCTTGCTGGCCCCGAGGGTATTTTTAAAGAGAAACACTTGCCTTTAATCCCAGCATTTAGGAGGCAAAGGAATGCAGATATCTGTGAGATTGAGCCTGGTCTACAAATCGAATTCCAGGCCAGCCAGTGATACAGGGAGGCCCTGTCTCAAAAGTTAAATAAATAAATTAATTAAATAAAATAAAAAAGAAACATTTGGGGAGTTGGGTATGTGACTAAGTTGGTAGAGCGCTTGCTTAGCAGGCCCAACTCCCTGGGTTTGATTCTCAGCAACACATTCAACATGCATGTTGGTGCACACCTCTAACCCCAGCACACCTGGTTTCACTATTGCAGGTATCCAGTGGCTTGTGGTGTCAGAGGGGAGTGAGGTACCTGCTAGTCTTCTGGCTCAGCTTGCTGGCCAGGGATGGAGAATGTGCAATGGGAAGGCTCAAAGGCTTCCCTTGCTCTTTTTTGAGGCTGTCACAGGCCTCTCCCAGTGAATGCTAAAACTCCACAGTGACCATATTTCATCCATGAAGGACTCAAGGGAAACCTGTGATAAACTAGATGCAGGGGAGAGAACTTAGGTAGACCAGCCATGGGAGACCTCACATCCTACAGGACTATCTTTAAACACACTCCATACCCTCCTGCCTGCTGGGGAATGTACCTGGCTCCCTCTCCAGGAGCTGGTCATGGTGGTTAGACCCCAGGATCTCATGGATGAATTACCTGCCTTATTGCTGAGACAAAATAGCTGACAAAACAACTTAAGAAAGGAAGGGTTTATTTTGACTTTACATTCTAGGATACAGTCCATCACAGTGGGAGAGGCACCCCAGCAGGAGCAAGAGGCAGCTGGTTACATTGTACCCACAGTTAGAAAACAGAGAATGAATACTTAAGTTAAGCCCACATTCATTTTTTAAAATTCAATTTTATTGCAACTATTTATTTCTATATCTATATCTATATCTGTCTATCTATCTATCTATCTATATATGTGTATACGTGTGTGTGTGTGTGTGTGTGTGTGTGTATGCACATGTGATTGCTTGTATGTGCAGGTCAGAGGACAACTTGTGGGAATCAACTCTCTCCTTCCATGTGGGCTCTTTGGATGGAACTCAGATTGTCAGGCACCTTCACCCTCTGAATCATCTCTCTGGCCCCACTCACTTTCTCTTTTTTATTCAGTCTGAGGACCTGGCCTGTGGAATGGTATGACCCACATTTGGAGTGGGTCTCTCCATTTTATTTAACCTAATCTAGATATCCCTCACAGACATACCCAAAGATTTTTTTCCCATGGTGATTCTAAATCCATCAAATAGACAAGATTAACCACCACATTATTACACTGGGGAAGGACTGCAAGGCACTGTTCATTCTCTCTGACACACACAGGACTTGGCTTTGGTTTTAGTTATGAGCTGAAGGAAATCACTCGAGGCACTTTGAGACCTTGGGTTCTCTCCATCCACATGGTACTGGTTAGGCATGGTGGCCACAGGAAACACAGCCCCTGTCTGGTTGCATGAGTCCTCACCCAGCCCTGATTAGCACTGGGCTAGGACCTGAGGAAGAGAATTGCTGAGGGTAATTACATTTGTTCAGTCTCCCAGGGGGCTCACTTGTCTTAGCCCCAGAGTCAGCAGGATTTCCCTCCCAGGTGCTTGTGTACGTCCACTGCCTTCTAGGACAAGTCCTTGTGCCACTCTGTGTCCCAGCATTGACCTCAGACATCGAGGAGCCCATGGGGTGCTTGAGTCGTGGCACTCAGTGCATGATTGAAGCCTCTCTCTGAGTGTCCCTTGGTGTCTCCACCCTACCAGTCCCCAACCTGTACACACTGCACCGTCCCTGTCTCCTTTGACCTATAGAGCTGTATGTTCCTCCGCCTCCCTGCAGAGCAGCTGTGACACCCTCTGCTACCGCCTGGGTTCATCTTCTCCCTGCAGGGAGGGTGAGCCTTGCACAGCTCACATGACCAGGGGAATGGGCTAGGGCAGGGGCCCTCCCTTCCACTCTAGTGGGGCTGGACGTGGGCCCTCACTCTCCTGGGCCTCCTCTTGCCCGTCTCAGATCCTTCGCTGTCCATGGGGCAGGAGCCCTTGTTCCCTAGCTCCTTCAGTCTCTTTCCCTGGCTCTTATGGCACCCTCTTATCTCTTTCTTTGTGTGTGTGTAGGTCACAGGTCAACCTCAGCTCTTGTTCTTTAGCTGTCTTCTACCTTGGTTTTTAGAGACAGGATCTCATACTGGTGAGGAACTCACCAAGTAGGCCAGGATGGGTCGCCACCTAGCCTATTTCTGTCTCCCTAGTGCTGGGTTTTCAAACGCATGCCACCATGCTCGGCTTTATTCATGTGGCTCTGGGGATTGAATCTAGGCTTCATGCTCTCAATGCAAGCATTTTATAAACCAAGCTATCTCCCCAGTCATTCCTTTTCTATTTCCTTTTTGGTGTTTGGAGTCACAGTCTCCCTGTAGCCTTGGCTTACTTGGCACTTGCTATGTAGACCAGGCTGGTCTCCATCTCACAGGGAACTGCCTGCCTCTGCCTCCTAAATTCTGAGATTAAAGGTGTACACAACCAGACCTGATTCAGCCCAGTCATTTCTTATCTCCTTCTTACCAGGCTTCCCTGGCCCGCCTACCTCTTCTGCTCTGCTTCTCTAGGAGGGTTCTCTTTTAGTGCAGACGCCCTCAGAGCCCCATTGAACCCCGAGTTTGAACTTGCACCTGCATCAAAACTTCCACATTTGTTTGAGAGAACCAAGTTCATATTCCATTTTCCTCTGCCTCCTGCTGCCTCCCCTTAGTCTAAAAACACAGTCAACCCACCTGCCTCATGTCATACCCCACCAGTGTCCAGGAAAGCAAGGACACCTGTCAGCCACCTCCATTCCCACACCAGCACCTGTCATCCTAGGGAGAGCTAGGCTCAATATCCAATATTGCATAAACAATGTAATAGTCCATTCCTGTAATCCTAGAATTTGGGAGGTAGAGGCAGGAGGATTAGGAAGCTCAAGGTCATTCTTGGCTACATAGAAGGGAGTTTGGGGACAGCCTGGGCTACAGGAGACCTTGTCAAAAACTAAAACAAAACAACAACAAAACAGTGAACTGTGTATTTCTCCGGAGGGCACTGATGTTAGGTCAAAGTGCACATTTAGAGTTACCATTTAGGAGGGGTGCACTAGATCTTGCCCTTCACCCCTGGGAAGGGACCGCACAGACTGGGGAAGTTCCTAGTGCCTATGGGTACCTAGAAATGCCCCTTAGGCATATAATGTTCACTCCTTGTCCTTCCTGTGCAGCAGTGGGAACTCGGAGGCACCCTCTCAGTTTCGTCCTCCCACAACATCCCCTGAAAGTGTCCTGGGAGATGGTGGATGGGGGGTGGGGTGCGGACTTGTTCGTGTTTATTATAACTTCACTCCCTTTAAAAGGAAAAGTATGCTGGGAATCCGGGAGGTGGCGAACCGAGCCGGGTGTTAAGGACGTGACCCGCGCACGCTAGTCGCCTTCTGGTGTCCCAGGACTGGCGCTAGCTCTGGAGTGGTAGTGCCCCTGGACCCTTCGACTGACTGTTCCCTGAACCCCTCACCCCGGCTGCCCCGCGGGTGGAGCCGCCCTTTTGTCCCTCCGCGCTGGGGACCCGCGCCGCCGCAGCGACATCGACACAGCAAACGCAGTGCAGACCTGGGCTCAGCGCGCGGCCACCATGACAGGAAGGTAACAAATGCCTTAGGTCTTGGGTGGAGGGTGACACGGGCAGGAGGGACCCAGGACTGGGGATTCTAGTGGGAACCGTTCCCAGTCCCCCGCTGCTCTCTTGTCGCCTTGGGGACCTCTAGGGGCGGGAAGGGGTCCTACTCTCTTCCTTGAGGGCAGGCACCGGCAAGGACAGGTGGAATGCTTGCCCACCCACCAACCCCGCAGAAGGTCAGGGATTTCCTCAGGCTGACCCGGACCTGGAGATTCGTCCAAGGTCACCTGCCAAAACTAAAGACTAAAGCATAAGACCTGGCTGTGGGCCATGAACTTACCAGCTAGCCGCTGTTTGATCCTGGGTGACACTCACTCAGGAGCCTTACATTGCCTCCTCTGTAAAATAGGGTGGAAAGGGTGTGTAGGGACTGGAGAGAACTGTCCCCAGAGCCTGAGCTGTAGAGGTTGGGCGACGAGTAGGGAACACCCCTGCAGCCTGGCTCTCAAGTCCTTTGGGACCATTTCACAGATGAGGTAACCCAAGTTCCAGGGGCAGTGTGACTCAGGAGATGGGTGCATGTCCACCAAAGACCAGCAGTGTTGGCCTCCGCAGTCCTTTCTGGAACATAGCTGGGTAGAAGTACATGCCGCAGCCCTGGTGTGGAAGTGCTGCTTCTCTGAGGCCTGGAGCCCCCTTTTAGCCAAGTCCTGGCAAGTTTTTTGCTCTGTGTCTTGCTGCATCAGGGCTTCTGAGGATCCCTATTGTTTTTGTAGTGTTCATTAGGGAAAGTGACCCTAGGAGTCAGGGCAGTGCCCCACAGTGTGGGCTTGTGGCCTCAAGTTTCCTTGAGGCACAGAACAGTCTCCTGGTCCAGGGACACACTGCTGACCACCAAACACCGACCACTGCTGCTAGAACCCCAAACACTGTCATCCAGTAAGATCAGCCAAGCCCTTTCTGCTTCTGAATGCTTCCTCCTCAGACTCAGAGCCCGCGCTGCTCCCCAGCATGAAGTCCCTATGCTCTCATGGCCGGCCCCTCTGTGGACCTGTCCCACCCTAGGAAGGTGGTGGTGGTCTTCCCACAGACTACTGTGCTTCCTTCTGTGTGCTCCTCAGTTTACCCCCTCCCAATTCCTGTCAGGAATCTTTGCTAACTTCTCCCCCTTCCCTAGCAATCAACCTTGTAGGAAAAGCAGTGGCAGAACCAGTGGGAAGCGAGGTTGGGAGCTGAGATGTGAGGCACCTGTTAATCCTGGGTCTGTCAGCCCTCTCGGGATTGGTTAGCCAGGGGCAGCCAGCAAGAGAATTTGGGAAAGTACAGGGTGGTCATTGGATTACTCAGGGACAAGGAACACATTTACTGTTCAGAGTACTGTGGCTCAATTAGGGAATTAGGGAACACGCCTAGAAATAGAGACCATAGTAGCATAAGACATGCACAGATTCCCCGCCTCAGATGCGTCTGTTAACATTTTGGTGGTTTTCTTCAGTTGTCATCTCTAAGCATTTCTCTGTTCGTTTGCTTTATGCAGTTGTAAGGTGGCATGAACCTAAGTTGATATCTTCCTTTAAAGCCACCTCTGCCTGTCCACCACAGGGGCTGATGGGTATTGGCCCTGGCTCTCCTTACCCTCATGTACACAGGGATCCTGAACAGTCCAGTCTGGGAGGAATGGATATCCGACTTAGCCTTTGGAGTGGGCGAGACTTTTCCTGTCCTAGGAGCTGTGGGTGTTCCTTGGCACAGTGTCATACCATGGTTGCCTTCTGTGTTCACTGCCTCAGTGCGATGGGGTAGATCCTCTTGTTCAGATTCTGAGGCCTCCACCAGTCTTTAGTGCTGCTTGGAGCTAGGCTGCACTTTGGATACATCTTCTCTTCTCACACCTTTCAAGGTCCTCTTTGTCACCACTCTCTGGGGCTGTGGCAGGTAAAGCAATGGGAGGGCCTTTCGGAGCTGCTAAAGTAACCTGGAGCCCGGAGGAGCTGACCTTCACGAATGCACCCATGGGTGCTGTGCAGAGAAACGGTTGCAAGAAGGAGATGGGGGAGACAGCCAGTAGGCCAGCAGCCAGCAAGCCTAGGGGATGGAGCTGGAAGGCAGAGTCAGATGGTCCTGAGTAGGATGTTATCAGAGCTGTTGGGGTCAGAGCTTAGATCCTAGAAGCTCTAACAAGCTAGGCTCAGCCATCTTTTCTAAATAAGTCAAATAGACATGTAAGGACAAAAAGCAGAGAAAAGAGATTTATTCAATATGGCCACAGTGGGAAGAGGAATAAACAAAGAGATCCCATGACTGTCCCAGGATGCTACCCAAATTTATCTTCTGGGTCCTGTCATGAATTTCAGGTTTAAAAGGAAGCAAAAGGTGTGCACAGCTAAGCAGTCCTGGTCCTGGTGTGGTCCTGCTCATCCCTCACTCCTCATTGTCTCAGCTCCAGTCTCCTGCAAAGTCTAACAAGTTGTCAGAACTGTATGAAATCTCTTCCTGGGGCACAAGCTCCCCTCTGCAGAAGACTTCGGCATCATCTTTCTAGCATGAGATTCCTGGGGAAATTCCGATTTGAGGGGTCATTGTTTCAATAGTTTGTTAACCATAGGGAGAGGCACGAGTGTGTTTTGAGAATGTCTTCATTCCAGTTACAAGGACAGGCCACCAGCAGCTGGCTGTGGGGTGGGCAGTGGGGGAAGGGGCGAGGACCATGTTTTCAGTAGCGGTGGGGGCGGTCCTAGGTGTGGGCAAGTCTAAGAGGAGCACTGGGAAGCAGTAGCATATGAGGGAATGAGGCCCAGGCAAGGGCTGGGCTCCGGACAGTGGACTGGAGAGGCCTGGAGCTCCGTGTGCTGCCGAGAGAGGAGGTGCCATCGCAAGAGGGACCCAGACCAGACTGCAGTTCAATGACTTTGGACCTTCAAACCCAGGCTCAGTGACTGTCAGAACTTTGGAAGAACCTTTGGCATCTTCACTTTTATACAAAGGGAGGGGAAAAGGGCTGCCATTCAGGGACCCAATCCTCAAAATGAAAGATAGGAGATGAAATCCTCAGCAGTATGAGTTCAGTGGTTTGGCTTACTGTAGTGTGGACTTCCCAAGTGACTATCATTATTGAGGTCACCCTGTGTCTGACTCACTTTAAGTTCCATACTTGGCATATGGCAAATTGCTGCTAGGTTCCAGGCTTCTTGTCTTCCAATCTTGTGTCTCCTTTACTGGATGAGAACTGTGTCCAGTGACCCCTTATCAGAAGATGCAGCCAAGAGTCACTGAGGGTTATAGCCAGAGCCCTCAGGATGGGACATGGGGCTATGAGAGTGAAGGTTTAAAGCAGAGTGCAGGGGAGATTCTGGGGAGTTAGCTCAGTTGATAAAGTGCTTGACATATAAGGACTAGGACTTGAATTCAAGTTTCAAAATTCATGTTAAAAAAAAAAAGCAGGAGTTGCTTTACCCACTGGTAATCTCAGCAGTTCATGCAGAGTTCTTGATTATCACAATTTCCTGTACTGGGCCATTATTAAGGTCCCCATTTGCACGCTGAATCATGGATTTTCCCTTCTCTGTTAAAGCTCAAACCTGTATCATTTCCATCATGTTCTTGTCTTCCTCACTCTCTTATTTTTTCACATGGGTTCCAAGTTTCGAGTCCTAGGAAGGGCGTTTTAGCACAGATAGAATTTATACCTTTCCCTTGCATGCTGTCAGATGTAAGACACAACAAGCTAACATCTCCATCTCGTCCTCCCTCCCCCTTTCCGCTTTTCCTGCCAAACCCGAGGCTGCTGTGGAGGATAGCATCTGCCTGTCTTTTTCCCATTGTAATTCCTCCCTTACATGGGCAAGTTTTTCCTGGGCAGACAGCTGCGCCTCAGTTATTTGCTTTTTGCCCACAACAAAGGCCACATAGCAACTACTGCAGACTGTTATGGTCCCATTCCACACTTAGTATTCTCAGGGATTTAAGTCTGCCCTCTAGTCCATCAGCTGTTTGGGGTATCCCCATACTTGCATGGTGGACTCCATTCATGGAGAAGGCACGCCACCCAATACCACGTAGAGAAAGACGGTCAGTTTAGGATTGCCCCAGTGACGTCCTAGTCTCAAATGGCTTGCATGCAGCCATCACTACAGGAAAGATGCACAGCATCTCATACCCCATATGGCTTGCCTCTGCAGATGCTCTACCCCCACACAGACCCGCCTCAGTTGTGTGTCTCATCACATACCACTGGAACCACACTGCTGCGCCTCTTCAGCTCATCTTCGGTTCTGTTGGTCCCTGTCTCTGTTTGGGCAGTTTTTCTTCCTGGGAAGACACAAACAGATGGGACACCCATGACAGATCAAAGAATTAATTCCACTCAAGTCTAACTTAGTGAACCAGTGAGCTTATTGGGGTTACTTCCAGAAGCATGGGTGACTCAAAGGCAGCTGCATCACCAAGAAGCCCACCCCAACATGGATGCGGGCTCATTACAGCTGCATCCTTGGAGGTCTCTGAGCAACTTGCAGACAGCTCAGACAGTTGGAGAGTGTCCTCTTCCTGGCAATTATTATTGCTTATGGAGTCTGGAGTAGGGGCTTTCTGAATCTTCTAACTTTCTGATCTTCCTGAGCCTTATAAATTTGGCTTCTTTCCTGAATCCTTTAAAAAATAATTTATTTTAATTTTATGTGTATGGATGTTTGTCTGCTTGTATATATGTAAGTGCAACCATGCTTGAAATGTCCATGGAGGTTAGAAGAGGGCATTGAATCCGTAGAGCTGGAGTTATAGACTGTTGTTAGTTGCCATGTATGTGCTAGGAACCAAACTCAGGTCCTCTGCAAGAGTAATCAGTGCTCTTAACCAGCCCCCAAGCCCCCCCCTTTTTTTTAAATGTGTATGAATGTATTGCCTGTATGTAGGTAGGTGCACCTGTGTTGTACATGCCTGTGGAGGTCAGAAGAGGGTGTTGGATCCCTGGAACTGAAATTGTAGATGATTGTTAACTGCCATGTGTGTGCTGGGAATTGACCCCAAGTCCTCTGCAAGAGAAACCAGTGCTCTTAACTGTGAGCCATCTTTCTAGCTCCTGAGTCTTTTTTAATGATTTAAATTTTAAGAAAGTTTGTCTTAAGTGTGTGTGTCTGCAAGTGGGTGTGTGCAAGTGAGGGCAGGTATCCTTACAGGCCAGAAGAAGGCATCAGACCCCCTGGAGCCAGAATTATAGGTAGCTGTGAGCCACCTGATAAAAGTGTTAGGAACTGAACTTGCGTCCTCTGGAAGAGCAGGAATTGCTCTCAGTTAGTAAACCATTGCTGTGGCCCTCTCAGTCCTATTAACTTTTATCTATTTATTTCTGTTTTATGTGTATGAGTGTTTTATCTGCACATAAGTGTGCACCCATGTCATGCAAAACCTGTGGAAGTCAGAAGAGGGCATCAGATCCCCGGGACTGGAATTACAGACAGTTGTTAGCTGTCATGTGAGTGTTGGGAACTTAACCCAGGTCCTCTGTGAGAGCAGCCAGTGCTCTCAACCACTGAGCCATCTCTCCAGTCCCCATTTATTTGCCTGCATGCGTCTAGGTGGACCATGTGCATGAAGCGCCCATGGAGGCCAGGAAAAGGATACAGAATCCCCTGGAATTGGAGTTATGGATGGTTGTTATCTGCTTTGTGGGTGCTGGGAACTGAACCCCGGGTCTCTTGCAAGATCAGGAAGTGTTTTTAACTGCTGAGCCATCTCTCTAGCCCGAGTCCTTTTTTAAAAAAAAGTGTGTGTGTGTGTGTGTGTGTGTGTGTACATGTTTGTGTTGAGGCCAAAGGTCCACATCAGGTGTCTTTCTTTTATCACTCTCCACTTTATTTTTGGGGGACAGAATTTCTCAGTGAGTCTGGAGCTCACAAATTGACTTAACTGCCTGGTGAACAAACTCTGGAGATTTACTGTTTCTGCTCTACCTCGTCATTCCCAGTGCTAGGGTTCCAGATACATACTGCCTTGCCTGACTTCTGTGTGGGTGCCAGAGATCCAAATTCAGGCAAGTACTTCATGGACTGACCCTCAGTGCTTCCTGAGTCTTATGACCCTCCTCCCTCCACTAAGGAATGTTTCAACTGGGAGGAAATAGAATTACAACAATCAGTTTTCTGTCACTATAACAAATATCTGAGCTACTCAATTTATAAAGAGAAAAGGTTTGTTGTGGCTCACAGTTTGAGATGCTCCAGCCCACGATTTGATTCTGTTGCTTTGGGTTTGTGGTGGCACAAGTGGCAGAATATGTGTGGAGGCATTTGTGTTCAGAAGCAAGATGGAAGGGTTCACCGAATGACCTGAGGGCCTCCCATTAGGGCTTATCCCTCAAATGTTCCTCTGCCTTCTAACAGGGCTGAGGACGAAGCCATCAACATATGGTCTTTAGAGACATCCCATCCAAGCTAGAGGTCTCTGTGTGGCCCTTGGGGCCCCAAACAAATGCTCCCTTCTTAAAATGGTGGATTTATTTATTTATTTATTTTAAAGACATGGCCTCACGCTAGCAAGATGGCTCAGTGGGTACAGATACTTGCCACCAAGCCTGACAACTTGAGCTTAATCCCCAGGACTCACATGGTAGAAGAAGAAAACCGATTTCTGAAAGTTATCATCTGATTTGCATATGTGCCCTGAGGGAGGGGGGAGATGAGAAAGAGTTAAAGACTGAGTCTCCTAATCCAGGTTGGCCTCTAAGTCAATATGTAGCTGAAGATACCCTCATACTTCTAATCTCCCAGCCTCCACATTTAGGGTGCTGGGATTACAGGTGTGCACCACCACATCCATCTGGTTTTAAAATAGTATCTTCCTGAGAGTTCGGGGTTCTAGCAGTCATGATTTCTTCATGGGAGAGGCTGAGCCAGGGTGGTTTTGATACCTTAGGGGCATGAACTTGAAGTTGCCTAACAAAACTCTCTGCCTAAGCCTTCTTACACCCCCAGCTATTGACATCAGAACACGAATATGTAGGCATTTTGTCTTCTCCTGGCCCAGCCTCTAAATGCCCTTTAAAAATATTTGTTGAATCGATCATTGTTGGGCAATTCTGGAGTTGGCTGTATTTTCAAATTATATCATGCCGAGTGCCTGTTAATGAATACTACCCTGTCTCTGGATTTGCTGATAAGTGTTTCTGGCATCTGAGTGGCAAAGGCTGACCCTCCAAGGTTGTCTGTTGACCTAATTTAGGACTTTCCACCATCAGGAGAGTGACCATTTCTTTCTTTGGGATGGCTTGGGAAGATGCACACTTTCTGATTTTACCAGGGAGGCTCTCAGAAACATCCTAGAATTACATAAAAGAAAGTTCCATAAAAGTTCCAAGAATGAGCTCTGCCTCTTTATTGCATTGGGGACTACAGTGACGTCTCAGCCAGCAGAGGCCATAGCTCCCACACTTGCCTTGTGTAGCAACGTGCCGTGTCACTCTCTACAGGTAAAAGTCTCTTGTTCGTGCTCTTCCTGGGGCCTGAGGGATGCTCTACATACTGACAATGTGGACTTGTTGGGGTATTTGGCTCTTTTCTGTGTGTATGTACTCACAGACTTTTGTATGTGTGATGTGCATGTGTGGGTATGGGTGCGGGTAGATACATGCACAGAACACGTTTAGAGGCCGAAGGACAACCTTTGGAGTTGTTCTTCAGGCACTTTCTAACTTTTCGTTTGAGGCAGTCTCTCCCTAAAATGGAATTCCTCCTCATTGGCAGGGCCAACTGGCCAAGGAGCTTTTGGGATTTCAGGCTGTATACCACTGCATGCAACTTTTTAAATGAGTTCTGGAGATCTGAACTCAGGTCCTTACAAAAGGAGGGTAGGTACTTTACTGACTGAGCCATCCCAGCTTGGGTGCTTGGTTTTTAGTTGGTCAAGATCCTGTGGGATGGAAGTCCAGGGTTTGGACTCCGAAGGTGGCTTCAGACTCCGAGGGAAGGAAACCGGGTGGTGGAGGGCGTGTGTGGGCCATGCAGTTTAACTTTCCTGGATGTTTAAAAGGCAGGATGCCCACAGCAGCGTGCCCAGGGACTCAGGGCTCTGCAGAGCAGCCTGAGCCCTTCCTCATCACCCCGGCTCTCACCTCTTGCTGGGCGGGTCTTGCCCTGGTCCAGTCCCCCGACCAGCTCCGGACCCCTGGAACTGCGCCCCCGCAGCAGGAACAATATCCTTTCTATTCCAATCTGACTCCGCTGCCCTTTGGCGATCCAGCCGGTAACGTGAGCTCCTCCTGTGCTGGAGGCGGCTGCTACCCTCCCCCCCATTGCTGTGCCCTAGGAGGTGGCTGAAGGCAGGTCATGGCGACACGGCTGGGAGCGCTCGCTGGGTCGAGGCTGTACCGGCGGCGCCAGGACCGGCGGAGCTCACCATGCGAGGAGTCCCGGTAGGAGGCGGGAGCCTGGGTGGGGACTGCAGGGGACAATGGCCGGAAAGCTGCCTCTGCAGTACTTGCCTGGGAACCCTGCCCGGTCCCTTCCGAGGGCCTTCACTCTGGCTGCCCAGGGCACAGGAACAGGGTCTGGTTTGGCGACAGGGCGTCGGGCTCCCCTAGATGGAGTTGGGTTTGATGCCATCTGTGACTTGCTTTCTTTGGTAGGTTAGGGCACTGAAGTAAGGTGCAAGAGGCCATCTGTCCCATATCACCCTCATCATTGCTTTCAGATTGGGATTATTTTATTTTATGAGGGTCTAATGTAGCCCAGGTTAGCCTTGACTCACAGTGTAGCCAAGAATGATCCTAGGTTTCTGATCCTCTAGCCTCCACTTCCCTAGTACTGGAATGACAGGCTTGCACCACCACATGTGGTTTTGTGCCATGCTGGGGACTTAACCAACATGGGGCTTAGTCCATGCTAGATGAGCACTCTACCAATGGAACCACCTCCCCAAACTGGGATAATTTTACTACCACTTTTTAGAGGCATAAGCAGAGGGGTCAAGGACATCACCAACCAAAATATGGCTGTGATTTCAGCCGAGGTTAGACAGACTTAAAGATGTAACTGCTTTATTTCATGGAGACTTGTCAGTGTAGATTAGCTCCTTTGGGTGGGAAGGGAAGTGGGAACAAACAAACAAATAGCAAGGTTCAGGATGGTCCCCAGGGTAGCTCAGAGGGTTAACCTAGGGTTAGAAGGATTCTGAGTGTACCTGAAGAGGGAGGCCTGAGGTCAGGGCTCCTGGATGTGTGAACTTGCTGTGCCCTAGGTAGAAATGACCAGTAAAAAGCTAAGGAGAGAGAACAGTGGGGCAGTGGGCCTGGGGTCACTGGCATTAAATGGCAAGTGGGGCCTGAGAAGAGGAGGCGGAAGAGGAGGTGTGAGAGAGGAGGACCGGGGAGCCAAAGTCCCAGGCGGGCAGGGTGAGGACTTGGTAACCAGGGATGGAAAGGAGTCCAGCTGATGCCGCCCAGCCTCCTCTGAACGCTTGTGTACCAAGGACAGAAGATTGGCAGGGGAACTAGAGGACTGAGCCCTGAAAGAGGGCTTTGGGGAGTCGGGGAGATGGCTCAGTTGGTCAAGTGCTTGCTGTACAAGCATGAGGACTTGAATTCAGATCCCTAGCACCCAAGTTTTTTTTTTTTTTTCTTTAAAGGTCTGGGGAGGTAAAGACAGGAGGATCCCTGGAGCTAGCCTAGCCAAATCAGAGAGCTCGAGGTTCAGTGAGAGATCCTGTATCAAAAAACAAGGTAAAGGGGGCTAGAGAGATGCTCAGTGGTTAAGAGCATTGGCTGCAGTAAACCTGTGTTCAGTTCCTAGCACCCACATGGTGGCTAATAACCACTCCAGTTCTAGGAGTCTTCTCTAGGACCCTCTTCTGGCCTTTATGGAGTGTTGCATGCATATGCTGTACTTAATACATGCAGGCAATACACTCATGCTCAAACTGAAAATAAGTAAAAAAAATAAAGGTGGAGAAGCAATTGAGGAAGACATCTGATTTGACCTCAGGCCTCACAAGTGCACGTGCACCCACATACATGATTGCAGTCAGGCATGTGTGACCCAAGCTGCAGAATAGTTATCTGTGAAATGCCTTGGGGGCCAGCCCAGGCTAGCACAGGCCTGGGCAAACCTATTGCTCAGGTAGGGACTTGACATTCAGGAAACTGAGCACTATGGCCTAGCTGGAACGAACCTTCACTGGTCAACCCTGATTGTGTGTGGTATGAACTTTGATACCAGGGTGTGGGTGGTCAGGGCACTGAGGGCTATAGATCTCACTGGAGGGTGACCTCAGGATGAAAAGAACTCAACAACATGACCAAGGCACAAGGAGGGACATGGGCTGGGTGATGAAGCTCAGGCCTTGCATGCATGCAGCATTTATACACCACCCAGTTTCAGTTTTCTTTAAACTGCTGGTTCGTATCTTCTGCCAGTTCTCTTTTGGGACATGTTTGAAGTGTCCTTGATAGAAGGAAACAAAGCTGCTGAACCAAAGAGGTACAGCTATGGCTTCCAAAACAGCTGTTACCTCAGATATGGTTTGGATGGACTGGGAAATTTAGAAAGGAATATTTCCTCTTTTCCCCTTCCCTCCTCTCTCTTCCCCTCCCCTTCCTTCCCTTCCCCTATTCTTTTTTCCTTTTCAGATTCATGTAGTCTAAGCTGGCCCCTAACCAGCTATGTGTAGCTGATTATGACCTTGAACTCTTGATCCTCCTGCCTCCCCCTCCCCAGTGCTGGAATTACAGGTGTAAGTTACCACACCTAGTTTTATGCAAGTGCTGAGGATCCATCCTAGGGCTTCCTGCATGCTAGCCAAGCACCCTACTGATTGAACACATCCCAAGACCCTGGAATATATTTCTGATGGTGTAAATTCATCCTGTGTCAAGCTGTTTAAGGCGACACGCTAATTTCCTAGCATCCCCGTGGCAGGGAGCGGGGCGGGCTTTATGTCAGTTCCTGTTTACTGTGTGCAGCCAGGTGACCCCTGATGCTGACCTGTAACTTGCGTTGCAGGAAGAAGGTAGAGAGAAGGGCCACACAGTTCTGGGGTGGATGCTACTGACTGAGGATGCTTCCTTGGAACTTCAGAGGCTGTACTTGCTTCAGAGGAAACCTCTCTTATGCTTATTCTAGGCTTGTGCCTAGAATAGTGCAGGTGCCCAGTAAAGACCTGATATATGAGAGAAGGCAGCAGCTGCTGGAGCTTGTGTGTAACTGTTTGCAGGCCACTTCCTCACTCCGCCCTCCTGCGGTCCTTGAAGACAGCTGATGTTGGGCCCATTTTACAGATGAGGGAGTTGAAATTCACAGGACTTTCTTGCATAGGCTGTGGATGTAGCTCAGTCAGAGAGGGCTTGACTAACATACACAAGGCCCTGGGTTCAATTCTAGTACTACAAAAACCCGGCATATTGGTGCACACCTGAATTCTAGCACTTAGGAGGTGGGGACAATAGAATCAGAAGGTCAAGATCAGGCTAGTGAGACGGCTCAACAGGTAAAGACACTTGTCACCAAGACTGGTGACTTGTGTTTTATTCCAGGGAACCACTCAGTAGGAGAGAACCAGCTTCTGCAAGCTGTCCTCTGACCTCCACACACAGTGCCATAGTGCAGCTTGCACACACACACACACACACACACACACACACACAGTAAAATATACATAAATAATGAAAACAAAGAACCCCTCCTCCCCCACTGGTCTGGAACTTGCTATATACACCAGGCTGGCCTCAAACTCACTATATACACCAGGCTGGCCTCAAACTCACTATATACATCAGGCTGGCCTCAAACTCACTATATACACCAGGCTGGCCTCAAACTCACAGAAATCCACTTGCCACTGCCTGCAAAATGCTGGAATTAAAGGCATGTATCACTCTGCCCTGCTCAAGATAAAACAAATTTTTAAAAGAAGTTCAAGATCATTATTGGCTACCCAGAGTTGAGGCCAGCCTGGAATACATGAGCTCTTGTCTCAAAAAATAAAATTAAAAAAAGCAAACCCAATCCAAACAAACACAAACAGTAAAAATAAAACCACTCAGAGTACCTCGTACTCGGTTACAGGTTGCATGGCCATGCTGTGTCTGAGCAGGCCTGCAGCCTTCTCTGCCTGGCTGTAGTGCTGTCTTCCTCCATTATGACCAGTGCCCCACGATCAATCCAGGACTCTTTCCCAGCCTCTCACTTGTATGTGGGAGTTGAGTCAGGGAAGAAACCATCTAGGATGGCTTTGTCCGTGTGATGCCCTGGGAGCTAAGGGAGGCCTGAGTCTAGCCCTGGGTGACCCACAGCAGGTCCCCTGCCCCTGTGGTTTAGTTCTTTCTGTCCATAGCACAGAGAGGATCCCGCATCTCCCCCTAATCTGCTCTTAAGTGTCAAGCTTAGGAATGTCTTTCAACAATTTGGCTTTTTCCATCTGTCCAGAGCATTTGGGATGCTGGGGCTGCAGGTGAGGAAGAATTACAGGCCGGTACACACACTCAACTCTGGGCCTAGCTCTCAGGAATGTGCACTGGGTGTGTGGCAGGTTGTTTCCTCCAAGGATAGCCAGGCTGGCTGCTCCCTCCTCTTGGGTGGAATGTGCGAAGGAGGAGGTGGAATGTCCATCGCTCTGACCCTCTGCCTTCTTTCAGGGAGCACAGGCCTTCCCTGGACTGGGGGGAGTCTGGAAGGGTCAGAGTTACAGGAAAACAACAGTCTCTCTTTCTGCAGCCAGCAGTCTGCCCAGCCCCGGGCTCTCTGTGCTCTTTGTGATACTCTGATGCTTCTCTTTGTGTGTGTATGTGTACATGTATGCACATGGGCTCCACCTTGATTTTTTTCATGCGTGTGAATGTGGGTGTGCCACGGTATGCACATATGGAGGTCAAAGGACATCTTTGGGTATTTGTCTTCCATCCTGTTTGAGACAGTCTCTTTGTTGTTTGCCGCTGTGTTCTCCAGGCCAGCTGCCTATACGCTTCTGGGGAGTCTCTGCCTCCCATTTCACCATAGGGGTGCTGGATTACAAACACCTGAGCTATCGCTCTTGGTATTGTGTGGGTTCTGGGGATTCAAACCTAGCTTCTCATACTTGTGTGATACGCACTTTTACCCACTGAGCCATTTCCCTAGCCCTCCACCTTGATTTTTTGAGAGCGCGTGTCTCACATTTACCTGAATCTTACCTATCCAGAGAGTTTGGCTGGCCAGTGAGCTCCAGTGATCTGTTTGTCTGTGCTTCCACAGAACTGGGATTATAAGTAGGTGTCACTATACCTGGCCTTTTTTAAAAAATGTGGGTTTTGGGGGATCAAAGCACATTCCTGACTGAGCCATCTTCAGCAGTCTCTGTCAGGACTGGACTGTGTGTGGGCTTAGCCTCGAGCCCCTGCCTGTCTGGTTGTGGCCTGTGCTCCCCCTCCTCCCTCACACATTCCCTCCTGAGTGTGTTAGCTTTTTGTCACTGTGACCAAAATACTTACTTTGCTCATGGTCTCAGAGGTCTGTCATGGTGGGTATGGTATAACCTCAGCCCTAGTGAGACAGGTGGATTCTTGGTGCTTGTTGGCCAGTCAATCTAATTTATTTAGTGGGCTCCAATGAGAGATCTTGTCATAAAAAAGGTAGATAGTACCTGAATAACAGCTGAGGTTGCTTTTGGTACACACACACACACACACACACACCAGCTGAAATTGTCCTCTGACACTAACTCAAATACACCCCCACCCTCCCCGCCATCTCAGGTGACTTTGTCCTCTGTCACACACAACCCTATACCTGTACATATGTACCCTTAAACACAAAATTTCATGTTTTAAGTGTACAATTTCGTGCCACATTTCTAGCTATTTCAGGTTGGCCCCACTTGAACTTTCTGAGCAGGGTTGTGTCCCTGGCCGAGTCCTGCAAACCTGCTGCACCTGTCCCTTAGCTTAGTGATGACATCTCTTTCTTCTCCCTCCTCCAGCAACATGTCCGATGCCTTGGCCAATGCCGTGTGCCAGCGCTGCCAGGCCCGCTTTACCCCTGTGGAGCGCATCGTCAACAGCAACGGGGAGCTCTACCACGAGCACTGCTTTGTGTGTGCACAGTGCTTCCGGCCATTCCCAGAGGGACTGTTCTACGAGGTGAGACTGTGGCCTGCTCTTGGAGAGTCTATGACTGTCCAGTGACCTGACTGGGCTTGGGGCAGCAGAGCTGAGTTTCACACACTGTGTTGGCCCATCCCTCACCTGGGAACCTTTTGAGTTGCCCTTTTTTATCCAGCCTCCCCTGGACAGATCCTGGGAAGGCTCTGGACTAGGAAGACTCTGCATCATGGTGTTCACTTTTCACTGGGCTGGACTGTAAACTCTGTGGCTGAATTAACCATCAGCTGGTGAAGGCACTTTGTTAATAAGGACTTTTACGGTGGGACCTGGGTAACCAAGAAAGTGATGTTTGTCGAGATCTGAAGCGAAGGAAGCCACACACATATATGCAGGCAAAGAGCTCGGCAGAGGGCACATGTGCAAAAGTCCTGGGGTGGGAGTATGTGGGTGTTTGGGAAGAAGAGAGGCTGGGGGGATGGACATAGAAGCCGGAGAATGAGGGAGAGACAGGAGATGGGAATGTGGAGGTGGGCTCTCCTTTGGGGTCTTGAGCTTTCTCTCTGTAAGAGAATGAAACCACTTGGATTAGTAACAGAGGAGTCACGCCATTGCCAAACCTGTGAAAAAGACTCCTCTGAAGCTTGGTATGTGCACATACCTGTTTACACCAGCATGTGGGAGGCTGAATCAGGAGGACCTTGAGTTGAAGGCCAGGATAAGCTAATAGTGAAATTGTCCTCTAAAACAAACAGAAAGAGAGAGAAAGAGTCCTTGAGAACTTGAGAGCCGCACCAGGGTTGTGAGCCGGGCAGGAACAGAAGCTGGGATACCGGGGGGTGGGGGAGGGGGATTGTCACGTGTTGAGATAATCCAGATGAAAGTAGAGGGTCTGCATTGCCCCACACCAGCTCACAAGAGCATGTTCATTTTTTCCTCATTAAAACAACCATTGTTAAAAAGCAGCTCATACGGGGCTAGGGAGATGCTCAGTCATTAGAGTGCTTGCCTTGAAGCATCAACATTTGGGCTCTAGAACCCCTGTAAAAGAGCAGGGCTCAGTGGCACGTGCTTGTAATCTCAGTGCTGCGGAGGTGGAGACAGGTAGACCTCTCAGCCCTCAGACCAGTCAGTCAATCTAGCCTAACTGGGGAGCCCAAGGCCATAAAAAATAATCATAAAAGATAGAAACTGCATGAGGAATGACACCCAAGGCTGTCCCCTGACTTCCACAGGCATGTGCACGCACATGCACACACACCTGCATGCATACCCACAAATACACACAGACACACACACATGCACATACAAAATGGTATCATGGTATAAGAGTATAGCATTTTATTAAAAACAAAGGTAACAAGAACTTCTCATTATTTTGTTAGACTGTTCTGTCATCTATGCTTCTGAGGTTATTTCTACCTGTGTAGTGGCCGTTTGTATGTCTTTTCACCCCATGCTGATGTCAGAGCGGCACCAGCCTGGCAGGAAGATTCACACCACAGCAGCTGGCAGACAACAAGTCAGGGCCTCTAGACTCTTCTCCAGAGCTGGTTAAACACTAGCTACCACTCCATTGGACTTCAGTGGATGGCATTAAAGCTCAGAGGGGCCTGTGGTTTCTGGTGAAGCTGATGGCATCATTGATAGACAGATGTGGGCATGTGGGTTACATGTCAGATTAGAATCTCCTGCTGTTTTCCAGTCTCCTGGGAGATGCTGGCAGGATGTAGAGGCAGCGGAAGGTGGACTAGAGCTCTCTGAGAGGTTATGGAGTAGAACCAAGGTCAGCACACAGTAGGCACTTAGCAGATATTGCTGCAGAGGGAATTCAGGACTCTGTAGTCTCTCTGGCTCACTGTGTAGAGATACACGTAGCTTTAGTAGAAAGAAGTTATTAAAGATAACCTTGAACTTCTGATCCTCCTGCCTCCATTACTCAAGTGATGGCATTACAGATGTGTACTACCATACCCAGTTTGTAGGGTACCGGGAATCAAACCCAGGGCTTCATGCATGCTAAGCACTTCTGGCCAGCACTCTCCCAGCTGAGGTATCTCCCCAGCTCCCAAATTTTTAATAAAGAGAGCAAATTATCAAGGGAAAGGAAGGACGGAGCTAGGCTTTGGCCGCACTTGGAGACAGGACAGAGAGGGGCTGGCTGTAGCTCTCAGGTGCTTCTTTGTCACCCCAGTTCTCCAGGCCTCCTTATGTCACCTTCCTTCTCTCTTCCCTCCCTGGCTCTTTTGCAGCCTCTGGGGGTAACTGGGCTGGCCACACATGAAGGACAAAGTGATTCAAGTGACTCAAATTTGACCGCAGTATGAAACCCCACCTCCCCAGCTAGGCCTACTGTCAGGATCCACAGATCCAAGGTCCTCAGCATGCAGCAGAGTCCCTGAGAGCTGGCCCTGGGGACCTCAGCAGCTCTCACGAGGCTCTTCCACTTTGCTAAATTGCACGGGCCAGTCCCCCACTCTAGCTGGCTCTACAAGGCCATCTTGTCAGCCAGAACCACCCCTCCCCTAGCCTACTGTCAGGGTCCTACTGGGGCAAAGGCTTGTGGGAATAATGGGTGATTTGCTTGTCTTTTGTCTGTGGCCCTATTTGCAGTTTGAGGGCCGCAAGTACTGTGAACATGACTTCCAAATGCTCTTTGCTCCATGCTGCGGATTCTGTGGTAAGGGCTGATGACAGCACCCCGGAAATGGGGACCAGGGAGGGGAACAGGCACACTAGTACTGCCTAGCCCGGGGCTCTTTCTTGACCACCTCACTGTCTTTTTGAGCATTGCCCCTCAGGCCCCTAAAAGAGGGGGTGGTTGGACAAGGCTAAGCTCGGAGGAGGCCAGTGTGCACAGGTCTTGGGAGGGGTAGAGGGTGGAGAGTGCCCTGTTTGGCAGGTGAGACCTCTCCTCTTCCAGGTGAGTTTGTCATTGGACGCGTGATCAAGGCCATGAATACCAACTGGCATCCAGGCTGCTTCCGCTGTGAGCTTTGTGATGTGGAGCTGGCTGACCTGGGCTTCGTGAAGAATGCAGGCAGGTAAGGTGGCTGCAGCTCTGGGCAGAGAGGAAATCTCTTGCGCCTGCTGTAAGTGCCACGGTCCTGCCAATTACCAGGCACCTTCCAGGATCTGTGGTATCCTGTATAATTTGGCTGTGGGGTCCTGCTCCATCTCCACAAGATGAAGAACACAGCCTGCAGGGTACGGATGATGAGTGAGACTGGGAGAGAGAGGGGAGACAGGGCTCTCCCAGGGCAAGGAGCGTTCCTTGGGGACAGCAGGTACAAGGACTTCTAAGTGGTTGTGTACGGATAAGAAGCTTTGAGTTGGCAAATCTTTATTACCATCCTTCCTGGATTACTCCACTAGTGTGACCCCAGCTGTCTGCCTTCACCCTTGTATCTACATGGCTGAAAGATGCTAGAGAGAATCCCTCAACCTGGTTGCCTAGTTTGAGTTTAGGATGGTAAGCTTCACTGGTGTTCCGAAAGTTCCCCCTGAGAAGCCTTACTCTTTTCCCTCATCCTGGCTCCCTCATTGTCCCCTATAGACATGGCTGTACCTCCCACCCGAATCCCTCCCAACACACTTGCTGGCACACTCTGCATCCCAGACCAGCACTCAGCATGTCAGGAGCCCCCCTTGACCTTCCAGTGGTTCTCACAGCAGGGCCCTCCTCTTAGCTGAACCCCGTCTTCTCTCCATGAGAACACCGTGCTGTGCTAGCTTCCTCCGTCCTCTTCCTCTCCATCGAGGTGTTTTGGGGCGCTTTGTCCTCAACCCCATGCCTGGCCTTGAAAATAGTCTTGGGCCTCTCAAAGGCACATCTGGGCAATCCAGAGGCCTACCCCAGACCTCTTCATTGTTCTATTTCCCTGTCTCTGTGGCATCTCCATGTGGGATTCCAATGCAATGAGTCCTAAACTGAACTGCAAGCTCCTCCTCTGCTGACCCAAGTTTACTTTTTTATCTGAAATATCAGGAAAGGCGGAGCTGCTTTCCAGATGCCCCCACCCAGCATTCCATCAGACTGTCATACTCTTCTTGTTGGAAAGCTTGGTTCTCTGTCACAGCTCTGGTCACTCCTGTCTCAGTCTGCAGTGGTTTTGTCCCTTTGCCACTCTTTTAAGAGAGGTGCATGTAGGGCTGGCGTGGGCTGGTACTCCGCAGGATAGCTCGGTGAGGGGTCCTGGAGGTGGATGGTGCAGTGGGGGTATGTGGGCCAGTACACATAGGGGACAGTGCTGAGCAGCAGGGTCATTATCAGTCAGGGCTGTCCTCTTTCTGAGCTAAGACTTGCACAGGCCACTGCCCCATGCTTTGGAAAGTAAAATGTAATAGACGATTACAGAGTGTCTCTAATGATGGGCAGGACACAGCTGGAGTGAGAGCAGGGGGAGTCTGAGACCCCTCCTTCCACCCTCCTGGGCAGGGTGGTACTTGGAACTCTGAGACGCAGAACTTCAGGTCTGCCTGAAGTTCAGACATGGCGTCATGCCACCAGAACCACAGCAAGGGAGGCACTCTCCTACCTTTGCCCCATGCAGCATCACTTGGCCATTCTTGAATGGAAGGGAAAATAAATTCTGGGGAGGGCATCATCTATCATGTTGAGCCCATATAGTAGCTTCCTTTGTCTTAAGCCTCAATTATGTTTATGAGCAGTACAGAAAAGTGCAAAAACATGTTAGAGCAATCAATGCATATTGTTCAGCACAGCAGTTCAAAGCCAGGCAACTGAGGCTAGTGAAGGCCTCTAGATTCCCATGCCTGGCTGCCTGCCTGCAGTGGGTTCCTGAAGCTGTCCATCTATGCCAAGAGCCTGACCAAGACACCTTCTGCTGAGACACTCCAGGTATAGTCATGCTAGAGGCAGGAGGAATGGGGTCCAGAGCAGTGTTTTCTGGGCTTATTTGAAACCAGTCTGAATGTCCTTACATGTAGCTGTCATTTATAGTCTGTGTCTCATAAACTCAGAAAGATCATCTGGCAAAGGCACTGTAAGGGGTACTTGACATACCATGAACTTCAAAGGAAACATTAGATGTGTTTCCTCCCTCCAGTCTCCACTGAGATTCATGGTGACTCTTCTCTTGGGTCCTGGGCAGTCTGCCTTCTGGGTCATTCTATAGAGCTTTGTGGCTGTGTGTGTCTATGACAGCATAATAGGGAAGAAAGACTCCCATTGTTCCAGAAATGTCCCCCCGGCCCTCTTCCCTACTTAGCATGGGTGAAGTCACTGAATGTCTGGAAGCTGCAAGGAAGCAAGGCCAACCCAGTCTCTGTGGAGTGGTGGTTAAGGCATCCCTGCTCTTAGTTCTCCCTCTGGATGGCTTGCTCTGACCTTGTAGTTCAGACCTTGGAAGAGGGTGAGGACTTGCTGACAGTTCAGTTTGTTTGCTTAGGAGGGAGTGGGAGAAAGTAGGCTTTTTTTGCTGGCTCTGGTGGCATGTGCCCCAGGCGTGGATGTTCCTCTCCTAACAGTCTATAGCTGGCCTAATGATAGGGACTCCTTGGTATTCACAGCTCAGATCGGGCGCTCAGGGAGCTCTCGTTGGTTTTCCCTTCGAAGCTGGGGGGTGGGCCTGTGAGACGTTTGCCGCAGAGCAAGTTGCACAGGGCATGACGAAACTTTTCAGCCACAAAGAAGTACATGACTGGGTCCAGTGCCCCATTGAGGCTAGTGAGGCAGGAGGTGATGCGGTTCCCCAGGGCCAGAACCCGCTGGGCGGTACATGAAGTCTGGCCACCGTGGTAGTGCAGCACATAGACAGAACGGTGGATGTGATAAGGCACAAAACAGACCAGGAAAATAGCCAGAACCATAGCGATCATGCGGACGGCTTTGTTCTTGAGGCGCTTCTCAACACGGGGGCCTTGCCGCAGACTGCGGATGATCAGCAGGTAGCAGGTGACTGTGGTGACGAATGGGAAGGTGAAGGCCACAGCTAGGGATGCTAAGGCATGGTGGGAGGCCTTCTCCCGGTACAGTTGCAGGCAGACAACTGTGTGGTTGGTCTGCACTGTCTGAGGGCTGACCAGTAGAGGAGCCATGGCTACGGCCACCACCACCCACAGGAAGGCACAGGCCAAGTGGGCATAGAGGGGCCTACGTAGCTTGAGGGACTTCACTGGGTGCACAATGGCCAGGAAGCGGTCAGCACTGATGCAGGTGAGGAAATAGATGCTGGCATACATGTTGAGGTAGAAGAGAAAGCCGGTGAGTCTGCATGGGATTTCCCCAAATGGCCAGTGGTTCCCAGAGAAGTGATAAACCAACCGAGTGGGCAGGACCAGAACACAGGACAAGTCGGCAACAGCCAGGTGCATCAAGAACACGTTGGCTGGGGTGCCTGACTTGTGGTCCCGGACGAAAAGCCACAGGGCCAGGGCATTGCCCACAAAAGCCAGAATGAAATCCAGGAGGTAGAAGCAGGTGAACAGCATGTTTTCCAGTGGGGTCTCCTGCCCACATTGCTCCGAGTCAGCCAGAGAGAAGTTGTCAGTCAGACTTGGGAGGGATGCCTCCAGACCATTCATGCTGTGGCTGAAGGCAGAGCAAGGGACAAAGTAGAAACAGGTCACAGGGATCCCAGGATGGTGATGCTTCACAAGTACCCCAAAGTCAGAGACAGGACCTCCAGTTGCCTTCAGAGTCTCCTATCACTAAGTTGAGGGGGACAGAGTGGCTCCAAGCTTGGTGTGACTGCTGAACTACTGAGGACACCTCCTGTGTCCGGGGCACCATCTATGTTCACTGGAATTGGCCAAACCTCAGAGGCATCCAAACTAAGACTTGGTTTCTTTATCAAGCAGGGAGGGCTTGGGGCAACTGCTGAAAGGCCCCAAAACCAGAAGCTCCTTCCTACACTAGGCCTGTTCACCCTCTCAGGCTTGGAGGATGAAGTTCTCACTGTGAGGATGCACGCCTTGATTATCTGGGGTTGTGGAGGGCAGAGAAGGCCCTTGTTTTCTTTTCTAACCTACCCCCAAGCAGGCATGATATTTCTTGGGAAGTCCCTTAGCCTCACTCCTCATAGGTGAGTAGGTCAGATCTGTTGCTGAGAGCATAGTGTTTGTCACCCACCAATTCTTTAGTGTTGGCTTGCAAAGTAAACCTGATCACCCCCAGTTCTAGGACCTCCCTGACCTGCTGGCCTGGTCTGTGAGCAATGTGTCACTGCTTTCTACCCCACCTTTTGGCATCCCTGCACTTGCTGCCCCAAGGGTTCTTTTAGGACTGTATGCTCTGTGCAATAGCACCTGAAAACCCTAAGTTTCTGGAATTTTTTACACTCAGCTAGTCATCTCCACTTTGGCCAGATTTTTGGGGTGAGAGCTGGGTTTAGGAAGACCTTTGCTAGGGCCTCAGACCAGCAGGGAGTACCTTCCCAGCTAGTGTGTTCCACTGTCTGAGGTGGGGTGTGCAGAATCTTGGGCCTCCCAAGACAATCTCATCCCTGGGGGCCAAAAGAGCCTTATGGCCAGAGCCAGGAGTGTGGCTTGTCACAGAGCTGCACTCTTTAGGTCAGGCTTCAGGACTGGCTATCTAATTGGTTGGGGCAGGGAGGGAGCATTCAGTGTGAAATAAGAATGCATAATCCCTTGATCAAAAAGTAAGAATTTGGGCTGGGAATGTAGTACAGTTGATAGAGTATTTGCCTACTATGCACAAAGACCTTAGCTTGATTTCTAGCACTGCATAAGCTGGGCAGGGTGGCACATGCCTCTAATTCTGGCATTTAGGAGGTGGAGGTAGAAGATCATGAGTTCAAGGTTATCCTCTGTTATATAAAGAGCTCAAAAACCACCCTGGAATACATGATGCCATATCTTAAATAAATAAATGAATCATAGTAAAAAAGTAAGAATTTTAGGACACTGGAAATAGCGTTAAACGGAGCTCAGGGTCCTGGGTGACTGCATGGTGTCTGCTCTGTCACCTCTGCCTGGCCTCAGCACCCCCTGCCCGCCCCTACCCCTTACCTCTTGCAGATGACCCAGGAGGGAGAGGCGGCGGACCGGGGGTAGCAGGTGAGCTGTCGGCCGGCTGGGGTGGTGCTCCGTGTGAGCTCCGTGCAGCAGTGGGAGGGAGACTCGGCTATTTAAGGAGAGCAGAGGAGCCAGTAGCCCCTCCGGCCCTGAAAGACTGCTTCATTCCTGAGGAGTTCTTTGTGGGGTGGACTGCTCCTCTGACTGCCTCTGCTGCCACAGGGCCTGTTGTGAATATTCTAGTGTGTCCTCAGCTTGTGTGCACCCCCACCCCGTCCCCCAGCTTGGCCACAGAGCTTCACAGAGGCCAAGTGTGTGACTGTCCTGGGAGCCTGGGAGTGGGTAAGGGCTAAGGCTGGGTGGGGGTCTTTGACTGGAACTGACAGACACAACAGGACGTTTCAGAAGAGGATGATTTCCTACTAGTGGGGGATAGGGAGGGGCTAGCTGCCATGGCAATGGGCCAGGCTCCCAAAGCTGGGCTGGTGGGAGGGGGGTTGTACAGAGCATTTGAGGGTCGGGAGCTGAGGAGTCTCGCTGGGCCTTCTGAGGGGCTTCTTTCAGACACTTGCTGTAGGATTCTTGTGTCTTGCCCTGTATAATTAAGCCCCGTTTGGCTCTGTGGAATAAATCATGGCCTTTATGTAGAGCTCAGCACAGCTGCAGGCTACCTCATAATGGGGGCGCTGTCTGTCCCATGGGGAACAGCTCAGCCTAGGAGACATGGCTTTTGCATTGGAGGGTTTACTGAAGCCTGAGGATCCTCCTGAGGGAGCTCAATGCTAGGGTGTGTTGGGAGTTTCCTATGGCTCATCAAAGCTAATACATCACTAATGGGGCAGCCAAGACAGCATTTCTAGTTTCAAAAGACTTAAAGTTTTCATTAAAATGTATAAAATTGGGGCTGGGGATGTAACTTAGTTGGTATAGTGCTTGCCTGGCATGTGAATTGAAGCCCTGGGTTCCATCCCCAGCATTGAATAAACTGAATGTGCTGAATGTGTTGACTCATGCCTATAATCCCAGCATTATAGGGAGGCAAGAGGTGGAGGCAGGAGGATCAGAAATTCAAAGTCATCTTTAGCTACATGGTAAGTTTGAAGTAACTTGAGTTACATGAGATCCTGTCTCAAAAGAAAAAAGTCTTTTAACTGGTGTGTGGCTAATATCTGGGGACAACCTACCACCAAATGGTATCTTAAGTTTGTCTTTTCACATACCTTTTTTCTGATTGGAGTTTTTTTTCTAGTGCTCAGAGAAGCGAAGTCTTCACTCAGTAGTTATGGTAGCAAGGGGCAGATCCAGGATTTTGAACCCTAGCTCATGTCACTGCAGAAATCAGGCTTCCTGTGTTTGATCTTTTCTGTTTGCCTGCTGCATTTGGATACCAGAATTCTTAGGTTCCACCTTATGCTTTATTTGTGTGTGTATGTGTGCATGCATATGCCAAGTGTGTGCATGCCTGGGGAGGCCAGAGGGAGTATTGGATCCCTTGGAGCTGAAATTACAGGCAGTGTAAGCTGCCTGATGTGGACGCTAGGAAACAAATTCAGATCCTCTGGAAGATCATCAAGGGTTCTTAACCACTGACTCAATCGCTCCAGGTCCCACCCAACCTTGTTTTTAGAGACAGGCTCTCTCACTGGCTTAGAGCTCACTGATTTGGCTGGACTGACTAGAGCCCTAGAGAGCTAACTGTCTCCACTTCCTCAGTGTTCCTATTACAGTCAGATGCCACCACACTGGCTTCTTTACATGTGTTCTGGGGATCATGCCTATGTGCAAAACACTTTATCTTTCCAGCCCCTTAGACACCACTTTAGTTCTCCCTAAGGTGCCTTTGGATTTGTCTTCCCACCCGTCTCCACACACACATACTCCCATCTGGGTTTTCTGCAAGTATGACAGGCTCTCAGTCCTTCCATGGAGCCAGTGTGGATGTCTAGGCCCGAGTGTGTGTGTATGGGGTGGGAGGCTTCTCTGTTATGGCCTTGGAGTGGCTGTTTAGAAGAACTGGTTTGATATGTAATTGACTGCCCTGAGCAGAGTTCTCCTGGGCTCATAGACTTTTTTTTCCTTCTAGTGCTGGGAATTGAACCCAGAGCCTTGTTCATGCTAGGCACTGAGTTACACCTTCAGCTTAGATTTAGAAGCATTGAGAAATTGTGTGTGTGTGTGTGTGTGTGTGTGTGTGTGTGTGTGTGTGTACATGAGTGCAGGTGCCTGAGGAGGCCAAAAGTGTCAGATCCCTCTGGAGCTAGAGTTACAGGCAGGTGTGAGTCACCTGATGTGGCTGCTGGGAACGGGACTTGGCTCTTCTAGAGTAATAGGCACTTTCAACCACTGAGAGTCATCTGTCCAGCCATCCACCTTGTTTTCTTTTGAGACAGGTTCTCTCACTGGCCAAAAGCTTGTCAATTAGATGAGATTGGCTGGCTGGTGAAACTCAGAGATCCTTTTATCACCACTAACCCAATTCTCTGCACCATTATGCCTATTTTTTTTAAAACAGCTTATTCATTTCTTTATTGTGCATGTTTATGTGCAGGTGTGGGTGCATGTACGCCATGATATACGGTGGAGGTTAGCGGACAACTTGTGGGAGCTGGTTTTCTCCTTCCACTGTATGGGTCCTGGGGATCCAATTTAGGTCGTTAAGCTTGTTGGAAAAGCACCTTTACCTGCTGAGTCATCTTTATGGCCTTCTTTCTACTCCCAGATTTTTCTGTTTAGACAGGGTCTTGCTGTGTAACTCTGTCTGGCCTGGAGCTTGCTATGTAGACCAGTCTGGCCTTGAACTCAGAGATATGCTTGCCTCTGCCTCCCTAGTGTTGGGATTAAAGGTATGAACCACTAAGACTGGCATTCCCAGATTACTTTTTATGTGGGTTCTGAAGATTGACACAGGGTCTCACTATGTAGCCCAAGCTGGCTCAAACTCATGATCCTCTTGCTTCAGCTTCCTGATTTGTGGTGTGGGTACCACCTCATCCAGAGTTCTTATGTATTGGTTGTATGCTGCCTTGATACTAAGGAGGAGCTATAGAATTTGGAGTGGGGTCTTGGGGAATAAGGCTGTGACTGACAGAGGCACAGGTAGAGAGAGGGAGTTGGACACAGTGGGTAGCTGGGTAGCCTGACAGGGCATCTGTGCCTTGGGCCTTCTGTCCAGGTGGCTTGGATGAAGTCAGGGCATAGGTGTCTGGGTGAAGATGGGCTTCAGAGATCAGAGAAATGAAAACTGTAGTAATATGCCAATTCTGCTAGCTGTTTTGGGGTAGGATGAGCCCAGGTGGCCTGGGCCAGGAAACTGGTTCCCAGTTTCGGCTTGGCTCTGTTGTCACAGGGAGATGATGGCTACTGTTCCCCTTTTCCTCTCTTGCACCATCAGTCATTAACTCACATATTCAGCAAATGGATCCTGAGCTACTTCCCCATCTTGGGCACCCAGGGTCTAGTAGAGAAACAGTCAGCAGCTTAGCAAGCAGCCACCAAGAACCTTGCTTGGGCCACTAGCCCTGTGCACTAGCTAGGGAGATAAGACCCCAGAGAAAGTGGAGAGGAATGCTCTGTGGAATGAGTCCAGACCCCCACAGACATAGCAGGGGCTTCCAGCAATGTTACCCATTCCATGTTCCTGACTGAGTGTCTCGGTGAGTCTGTCTCTGATCAGGCCGTGAAGAGGGTCAGTGATGTGGTCTGGGGAGATAGCTTACTTGGTAAGGTGCTGCTATTCAAAGCATCAGGACTTCAGATCACCAGCACCCATGTAAAAGCTAGGTATGGTCAGGTGTCTGCACCCTCCGCAACAGGGAGGTTCCCGGAGTTTACTGGCTAATGGAGCCAAACTGGTGAGCTCCAAGTTCAATGAGATCCTATCTAAGAAAATGAGGGAGAGGGCTGGGTGTGATGGTGCATACCTTTAACCCCAGAACTCAGGAGGCAGAGGTAAGAAGGTCTCTGTGAGATTGAGGCCAGCCTGGTCTACATAGCAAGTTCCAGGCCAGTTAGGGTTACAAAGAAACCCTGTCTCAAACAAAACAATAAAAGCTGGAGGGAGATTTAAGTAAACACCTGACACTGACCTCAGGCTTCCACATATGTACACACACACACCCCAGAATACACATGTGTACACACCCACACAAATACATGTACCTGCTCCCCCTGTACATACATACACATACACATATACACAAAAGGAGCCAACGGCTAGTTGACTGTGGAGGCTAGTGAGGGGTGCGGAGTTGCCCCTGTGGATTGGGGAGCCTGGGAAGGAGAGCCAGGTTCCTTCAGAAGCACATTGTTGGGGTGGCAGGTGGGGAACAGGAAGCAAGCCACGCTGGATCAGGATCTTTGTGTATCTTCACCTGGGGACCATGCATCTACATTCTTTGCACCTTCAAGGGTAAGGAAACAGAACCCGTGTTGATTTCCCTCTCTGCTAAGACCACAGCTGTCACCAGGGGCAGCGAGCAGCATCAAAAATGACTCTGAAGTCTTCACAAAAAAGACTCTGTGATGGCAGTGGCTGGGTTTGGGAGCCTCCGTGTGACACAGCTACACTTGTCTCTGGAGACAGAAAGCGCCTGTGTGCATTAGGGCCCTCTTCATCCGGAAGACCCCACAGGAAGGGGTTAGCCGGCCCTAAATGCATTTGGACACTCTGACATGTATGGTAGGATTCTAAGGTTCACATTAACTATAGTTTCTGCTAAAAGACACGTGAAAAGTAAAACTAGTCTTTCAGCAAATGTCAGCTAAATGTGTCTTCTATACCTCATTGTACTAGGCTCAGGAAACCTGGGAAAAGAAACACACTCCCCAAAGACAGCAGTCACAATACTCTAGCATACTTCCAGGATTTCTGTGTGTAAGTGTGTGTACAGATGCATGTGTGTAGGCGTACATGTAGAAGCCAGAAGGCAACCTCAGCTGTCATTCCTCAGGTGTCATCCATCTTAGGTTTAAAAAAATAATTTAAGTCTTTTATGTATGTATGTGTTTTGCCTGCATTTATGTAAGTGCACCTGTGTCATGCAATGCCTGCAAAGGCCAGAAAAGGGCATCTGATTCTCTGGAACTAGAGTTATGGACAGCTGTTAGCTGCTATGTGGATTCTGGGAACTGAACCCAGGTCTTCTGCAAGAGCAGCTAGGGCCCATAAATGCTGAGCCATCTCTCTCCAGCACCCCTTCCCCTATATTTTCTTTTGAGACAGAGTCTCTCACTGACCTGGAATTCACTGAGTAGGCTAAGCTGTTTGGCCTGTTCTTCACCTCTTCAGTGCTAGGATTATAGACATGTGTCACGATATATGACTTTTCTCTTTTATATGTATGTGTGCAGTTTTTTGCTTTGTTTTGCTTTGCTTTTTGGTGACAGGGTCTCCTTGTAGCCCCAACTGGCCTGGAACTTACTATGTAGTCCAGGCTTGCCTTGATCTTATAGAGATCAGCCTGCCTCTCCCTCCTGATTGCTGGGATTAAAGGTATATACCACCATATCTGGCTTTGTGTATTCAAGGGTTTATGTACATATACACTCACAAGTCAACACACACAGGTGGAGGTCAGAGGACAACTAGCTGGAGTCAGTTATCTCCTTCTATATGTGGGTCCTAAGGATGGAACTCAGGCTGTCAGTCCTGACAGCAAACACCTTTATCTACTGAGTCATCTCAGTGGCCCCATAGTCTTTTGAGTGTAGGAGGGCATCCCTTTCAGAATCTTCTCCTGTGGCTTCCCATGCTTTGTGATTGGGCAACTTGCTTTTCTGAAACTTGGGCTAATTTACTTTGAGGCACACAGCTGTCACTAAGGCCGCAGGCAAAGTCCTGGGCTTGCTTTTCCTGGTGGTAACCAGAACCAGGTTGTTCTGCGAAGGGTCACAGGGGATGTTGATCACTTGACAGCCCACTTGTCTCCCACAGGCACCTCTGCCGGCCTTGCCACAACCACGAGAAGGCCAAAGGCCTGGGCAAGTTCATCTGCCAGCGGTGTCACCTGGCTATTGAGGAGCAGCCCCTCATGTTCAAGAATGATGCCTACCACCCAGACCACTTCAACTGCTCCCACTGCGGGTAGGTTCCTAGTTCCAACTCTGTGGGAGACAAGAAATCCAGGCTGTTACAGAAGAGGGCTGCTGAGGCCCCCCCAATCCAGGGCAGAGGCAAGCTAGGTAGGCAGAGGGGGTGACTACTATATGAGGCACAGAGCTATGGGGACAGGTAGGGTGATGTGGGAAGCTCCTCTGTCCAGGGCTCTGTTCGGGGCATCTATTACTGTGTGTGGGCAGCATAAGGAGCAGCCACTGTTCTAAAGGACTGTGATGAAATGGAACAGAGAGGAAGATGTGGACTGCGTAAGGCTGGTGCTGATGTTGGAGAGAAGGGAAAGGAGAGAAACTGCAGATCCCCACAGGTCTACTGGAGTCCCTTTCGTGCTTGCCCCAGACACCCAGTCTGCTTTGCAGGGGGATGGAAGGAATAAAGAAAAAAGACCTTTTTCTCAAGAGGCTAGCTGGAGAACACAGGCGTCCTTCTGCAGGCTTAGGCAAGAATTCTGTGCCCTGGGGCCCGTCTAGGGTGAATACAGGAAGTCTCCGGAGACCAGAGATCACAGCAAGCCAGGCTTAGCCATAGCAGGGCCTTGGGCACAGTATCCTGGGCAGAGAGTTGCTATGATCCTGCAGAAAGGCAGGTGATACCTGCACTGACTGGGCTTTGTGCTGTCTTCCAGGAAGGAGCTGACAGCTGAGGCCCGAGAACTGAAAGGGGAGCTCTACTGTCTGCCTTGCCATGACAAGATGGGTATCCCCATCTGTGGGGCCTGCCGCCGACCCATAGAGGGTCGTGTGGTCAATGCACTGGGCAAGCAGTGGCATGTGGAGGTAAGCTGGGCAGTGGGACACAAATTCAGGTTAAGAAGTTGCCCAGCTCACAGCCCCTCCATACCTTAGTCTAGGCTGCACACTGACTGGCTCCTAGTAAAGGCATTTCTCTGCTGGGTGCAGCCTCTCCTTGTTCTGGCCAGGGGCCCTATGGGAGCCACAGGTCATGGTCAGGCAGCCATGTTTACCTTCCTTCTTATCTCTCCTGGAACTCTAGAGGATTCTAGAGTCAGGAGCAAACCTTGGCCAGTGTGTGCACTCTGTGGAACTGTGGAATGCAAAGCCTGCTGTGTGCATAGCCCTACATAAACATAGAGCTGGTTCCTGGATAAGTGAGTTCTCACCCTGAGCACTCTTATAGACACACTTAGAACCAATACTTGCAGTCCAGGTGGCCTGCTCATTTCTGTATCCAAAAGTGGTCCCTTGGGTGGTCTGTTGGAGAAGGTTCTGTGAAAGGCTAGAGGTTGTGCCGCCCTGACACAATCTCTGGTTTCTCCTCACATGCTGAGTGGGACAGAGGATGTTTCTTATGGTCCCTGAGCTTTTGGTGGTAGTGGGGAGGGGGGCTCACAGGAAGCCCCTGATGATAACATGACAACTCCACCTGGGAAGACTCACGACCTGTTTGCCAAGCAGAATGCCAGTGACACAGCATGCCACTGTGGTATGTTCAAGGAGACCAGGAGGTCGGGGATATAGTTAGGATGGCAAGTACTTGTCTAGTATGCACAAGTTCTGAGTTTGAGCCCCTGCACTGTGTCAAACAGAGCATGGTGATACATATCCATAATCCAAGCACCTGGGGGGTGGAAGCAGAAGGATCAGGAATTCAAGGTCATCCTTGACTACAGAGCAAGTTCAAAGCCATCTAGGCTACATGAGACCTTGTTTCTGAAAAAAAGGAGAGAAAAGAAAAGAAAAAAAGGAGTCGGGCAAGCTGATTGCCAAGGCACTCATGCAGGTGTCCGCTCCTCTGTCCAGCTAGGAGTCCCATCCTCTGCTCCCTGTCTCCTGAGGCTCTTGTGTCTTGTGTCTCTTGGCCACCCCTCTCTCCAGCACTTTGTCTGCGCCAAGTGTGAGAAGCCCTTCCTGGGGCACCGGCATTATGAGAAGAAGGGCCTGGCTTACTGTGAGACCCACTACAACCAGGTAGGGCTGGGGCAGAGCCTGCGAAGACACAAGACTGGAGCACATTTGGGGATCTTGGGACCCTAAGGAAGCAGGGCTTGGGCTGCCACGAGAGTAGGAGGGTCTGTAGGCTGCAACTTGGAGCCTGTTGTGCGTTAGCAGAAGCTAAGCCTGTGTGCTTAGGCCCTGGGGCCAAGCTTAGGATCTTGAAGCTTGTATGTAAGAGATATGGGTAGCTCTGTCCATGCAGTATCCTCATTTGATAAAGCAGCCCTTGTGGCCCCAGAGGTTGATGGGATTGGATCCTACTCTTGAAGGCCCTCACCCTTGAAAAAAGACAGTAGGATGGACAAATGGGGAGCAATGTCCTAGCCTGTGACCCTCCCCAGGGAGTGCTTCCCAGGGGTGCCATCAGGAAGGGCTCAGGGGGGTATGATGTCTATGACCAGCACTAATATCATACTCTGTCCACAGCTCTTTGGGGACGTCTGCTACAACTGCAGTCATGTGATTGAGGGTGATGGTGAGGCCTTTCTGTCCACAAGCCCTTCTAGCCCCCCTTCCCTTGGCCCTGTTCTTCTTAGGCTATGGGTTCCGCAGCTGCAGGCCCAGCTGGCTCTGGCTTGTACAACTGGACCTGCAGCTGGTCTAGGTGGGGCCTACTAAGCCCCCATCTGCCCTCACAGTGGTCTCAGCCCTCAACAAGGCCTGGTGTGTGAACTGTTTCTCCTGCTCCACTTGCAACAGCAAGCTCACCCTGAAGTGAGTAATGGTGGGCCTTGTGCGGCCTGCTCTTTACGGTCTGCCTTCCCAGAACACCAGCTTCTGGCAGGCCCTGGGGTATGGGAAGCAAGGGAGGACAGGCAGAAGGGATAGGCCCAGGAACCCCAGGGCATGCTGAAGGGGCAGTAACACACCCACAAGGACTCTGGGCTCTGAGGGAGGGCATTCTGGCTCAGGGAACAGTATATGTAGTGAAAACATGTCAGATGGTTGACTCTCCCAGGAAGCCTAGGGAGAGGGTGGCTGGAGCTGTGAGAGGTGAGGTGAGGCTCCAGCTTCAAGGAACAACAGGGAACCAGAGAAGGTACAGTAGAGAAGAGGAGGGGAGGGAGACCTTGAGGCTCAGGGCTTTGTCTACAGGAATAAATTTGTGGAGTTCGACATGAAGCCAGTGTGTAAGAAATGCTATGAAAAGTTCCCCCTGGAGCTGAAGAAGAGGCTGAAAAAGCTGTCTGACCTGACGTCCCGCAAGGCCCAGTCCAAGTCTGTGGATGTCAATTCAGCCTGAAGGCCATTTGGCCTCCTGTGATCCCCTGCCTTGTTCCCTGCAGGCCGCCTCCCACTTTGCTTGGCCGGCCGTCCCTTTTCCCTCTCCCTCCTTCCCCCTCCCCTTTCTCCTCTTTGCTCCTCTTTCCACCCCTCCCCTCCCCTCTTCCCACGTTGTTCCCTTCCGGCCCTCCATCCTAGCACATCACCCTTTCCCAATCTGCCCTCTATGCTGAAGCCTGGCCCACACCTCACAGCCACTTCCTTCTGTGCCCTCAACCTCCAGGGACAGGAACAAATTGGGGCCAGGATTACCTGCCACCTGTTCAAACCACAGATCCCAGTGTGACACCTGTCCTTTTCACTCTTCTGGGGAAATCTCAAACTTACAGTGGCCCCAGGCTAGGCTAGGCATGACCCAGCCTTGGAGCCAGCACCGTACAGATGGAAGCACACTTCAGTCATTGAACCACATCAGGTCCCTATGCCCCCACTGAACCAGCAAATCTGGTCACCCCTGCGATGAACCAGCTGGAAGGCTGAGGTCTGCACTGCCTCCACCATTCAGAGACCTTGCAGAAAGCCTTCCCAGACTTCCCACGGTGGGTGGGGGCTCACCTCCAGGCTATTCCCCTGACCAGTTCAGACCTGGCAGTGGGCTTGTACTTGCACAATGAAGGCTGATTCACACATGGAAAGTGCCTGTTGTGGTTTGTAGATGGTTGGAGGAGGTAACACTGCAGCCCATGTAGACCTATCCCGGCTGGGATATGCTGAGGATGCCCAACACTCAGAGACAGAGCCACTGGAGCATTTCAGGGTTCTCAGGCTGGCCACAACCAGGACTTGTAGGCAACACCATCAGGGCCCCTCAGGCCTGGGTGACCATGCCCATGTCCACTGGTCTGGTAGGTGCGCGTGCGTGTGCGTGTGTGTGTGTGTGTGTGTGTGTGTGTGTGTGTGTGTGTCTCAGGGCCATGGGGTGGAGGGACAGGCCTTTGAGGCCCTGTTGCGTTGCTGCACGTGCTTCCACGGGCCCTCCTGGGAGCAGAGCAGGCATCCTGGTGACCCATAAGAGCCGGAGAAAAGTGCAGAGGAGCCTGGAAGCAGAATTTCCAGGGAAGTCCTCTCCCTGGTCTGAGAAGAAGGAAAGGAGGGAAGAGGCAGAGGGAGGGAGGAGGAGGAAAGCAGATGAAGTCATTCCTGGAGAGTGAGGTTGTCATCGGGTTTTGGGAGAAGTCACAGTGCCCTTTACTTCCAGAAGGAAGAGACCCTCTGCTGGGCTAGAGTCTCCCAGACCAGCTGCTCAAAAGGCCACCCACCCTCAGAGACAGGCTTTCTCCTTCTGTTAGGTGAATTTTTATTGAGCATTATGGGGCATCATCCACCACCCACCTAGGAGACTTGAAACCTTTATTGACCTCTGTTAGTAAGCACTCAGGAGGCGCCATTTGGGGTGCTGAGGGGTAGGAAGGGGAGGGGACCAGCATGGACAGCTGCGTGCAAATGAGACCTGCTAGAAGCTGGCCAGGGCTGGGGTCTGGGAACCTCGCTGTTTATTCACCATGCTCAGAAGCTGCTGTACATACGAGGTCAGCAGGTCGTCCATCTTGTAACCCTAGGCAGGACAGGGTGGGATCAGAGGCTATGGGGACGGGCAGATGGGTTCTTAGACTTAGGGTCCTGGGACAACATGATAGAGCAGATGTAAGGAAGGAGGGCTCCCCCTGCTGGGGCGCTGTTGCCGCTTGCCTTAGTGGGCTGAGTCCCACCCTCTCCTCAGAATGGGCTGGGATGGCACAGTGCCAACCTGGAGACCTTAGACATGCCTGCTGGCTGCCAGTCTTGGGGATGCATCTACCTCTTCTGAAGGCCTTATCTGGCCCAGCCTGCTCCTGGGCAGGCAGTCTCATGGTGAGCAATTTCCAGTTGGCAGTGAGGAATGAGAGCAGGAAGTCCCCAGCACCTCTGGGTGCTCTGTGGTGATGGGACGCGGGGCCCGTACTCACCAGAGAGGTCTCACACAGCAAGCGATTGCCTTGGCCCAGGCTCCCCAGGGCCATGTGGAAGTAGGTGCTGCCACTGCTCCAGCTAGATATCTTGGTGAAGGGGTGGGTGGTCAGCAGCTCCTAGGGACAGAGAGGCAATTAGGAGGGGCCGGGCTGCATGTGGCAGGGGGCCGGGCCGCATGTGGCAGGGGGCCGGGCCGCATGTGGCAGGGGCCGGGCTGCATGCTGGCTTTGTGGAGGGTGACAGTTAGGTAGGTATCCCACCCCAGTGCAGGCCCTGATGCTCTACCTTGGTTTTGGGGTGAATGAGTAGCACCCCATGTCGGTTGATGGCGATGAGGAGGATGTCTGGGTAGGATGGCTCTGAGGTTTGCTGGGGAAGAAAGTACATAGTGATCACAGATCAGGCAAGCACTTTTTATTTTATGTGTGTGTTTGTGTATGTACAGGGAATTTGTGTGTGGCTGTATGTACACATATATGTGTATGTGTGTGGAGTTTAGAGGTTGACTTTGGGAATTGTTCTCAGGTGCTGTCCATCTCTTTTTTTTTAATGTTTATTACTTATTTGCATGCCTGGGTGTGCAAGTCGAGGTCAGTGGTCAATTAGCAGGAGCTGGTTCACTCTTCCTACCATGTAGGTCCAGGGAATTAAACTTAAATTGGTGGCAAGGGCCTTTTACCCACTGAGCCATCTCTCCAGCCCCACCTTTTATTTATTTATTTTGGTACAGGATCTCTCACTGACCTGGAATTCACTGAATAGGCTAGGCTGCTGACCAGTAAGCCTCAGGGGTCTGCCTGTCTCTGCCTCCCCAGCACTGAGATTACAAGTAGGTACTTCCATCCCTAGCTTTTTTTTTTTTTTAAACATGGATTTGGGGGATCATGTTTGTAAGGCAAATACTTTATCAGCTGAGCTATCTCCTCAGCCTTCAAGTAGGCATTTTCTAGGTGCTCATCCAGAGCACAGCTAGAACAGACATATTCCTGTCGACTGATATGCATTGAGGGGGCCGGAGTGGGACCTGTGTATAGCAGAAGCCAAGCATAGGTCAAGGCCTACCTTCACTTCAAAGAAGGCAGACCCAAAGGTGGGCCAGCGGCAGATCCACTTCAGGAAGGCTACCTTGGCCTCCGCCACTGTCTTGTCTCTGTGTTTGTCACACTCCAGAAGGAGGCTCTGAGAGAGGAGAGGGCCACTGAGGACCTGGGCAGGACGCTCTTCCCAAACAGGGCCTTCCACACATGGTGTGGGAACCCAGGGGCTCCAAGACCCGGGCCAGAGCCATGTTCACCTAGCCAGAAGTCAGCATAGGAGCTGTGGACTGGGCAGGGAAAGGCAGGTACACGTAGCCCACCTCCCATGCCCACCAGCTTGCCCAGCAACCCCGATCCCATCAAGGACCTTTCTCCATTCCTCCGAGGACATAAGGCGTGTGAGGTTCTGAGGCACCAGTTCCTTCAGGATCTTGGGGATACTAGCCAGTTGGGACCGGTCATTGTCAAACTGGGCCTTGTAGATGAGTCCTGCCAGATGGACAGTATCCTCCCGAGAGCACTTGTGAAACCCACGCAGGTACTTGGGCAGCTCCTGGGTGGTGGACATGTAGTGTCTCAGGCTGCTTGCCGCCTCCCACACTTACCCACAAGTCACAGGAGCCTGGGGTGTTAGCCTCCCTCATTCGGGAGTGACTGAACAGGCCAAAGACTGTGGCCCTCAGAGTAAGGATTCTGGTCACACAGGGGAGTGACCCACAAGAGTCACCCACCACATTGTGGTGACACAGATTCTATCCACATGGAGTTGGTCCTGCAAGTCATGGCTGGCGCCTTTTGTGTGCCCCTCCCCCACTGTCATGCCTCAGATGCCACTGTAGACCCTGTCACCAGAGCTGCTGTGCTCTGCTGGCCCAGGGTCTTGGCCTATTCACTTCACGAATGAAGTAAGTTGCTGGTGCCTGGCGCAAGGTGATCCCTCCAGGAGCCCCCTCCCCCACCCACCATGCTTCGGGGCAAGCTTGGGATAGGTGAGAATAGTCCTTGACTCCAAGAGGGCCATATGACATGATACCTGGTGGTAATGGAGTATGGTGTCTGCATTCAAGTCCTTCCCCGGGGTCACACTGAGCCACAATTTGCGCATGAAGAACACCTGGTAGGGGAGTGTCACGGGGGCCCCTGGGAGAGGGGCAGCAGTGGGCACCAAGCCTATCCCAGCAGGCTCCCTGGCCCACTCCCAGGGCTAGCAGACGCTCCTCGCCCTCATATAGTCCTGCTCCCTGCCCTGGAAAGTTCCTGTCTCTCCCCATTCCCTGGCCTCTGACTCCACCTAATTGAACAATGTAAGAGCTGCCTCCCTCAAGAATGTCCCTGGACATCTGCCGGCATGGGGTGGAGCCCTGGGCTTCTCTGGCACCCTGCAGTAAGCCAGCCACTTGCAAGTCTGGAGACATACAGGGTTGGGTGAATGAACGATGAGGGGATGGATGGATGAGCAGATGTGTGAGTGAGTCGATGAGCCTGAGCCATGCAGGTGATGCAGGAGGCAGGTGACCCGTCCTGCCTCTCCACCCCAGCCACCTACTCCTCAGAGATGCTCTCCTTACCTTCTTTCTGGGGTTTGTTCTTCTTCACCCAGTCAGACACCTGCCTCAGGCTGTCGAAGAAGAAGTCTCCTTCCTTCTGACTGATGACCTAGGAGATGGGGCAGAGGAGATGTAGTAGCTTCCAGGAAGTGTCCTCCTGGGAGAACCCATGAGGGTCCAGCAGCCATTTGCTTTGGCCTGGTAAGCTGGGAGCTGCCAGCAGTGTGTGGAGCTCTGAGACTCTACCGGCTCCGCCTCCTTCACCCTGACAGCTCCATTTGTGCACTGTGGGACCTGATCTATGACAGGGTTGCTGGGAAGACTGAGATCTACTGGGTACGGGGGACTTTCCCAGACATGAGCGTCTTGCTCCACCCTTTGGCCCCCCAAGCTGTTCACCTTGTCTGTGATCTTTATGAAGAGGCTGCAGCCCTCCCAGGAGGCCAGCTGCAGTCTGGTAGCGATGCCTTCACACACATCTCGCACCCGGCTACTGCTGCTCACCTCCATTGTCTGCACAGAGAGATGGCAGGTGAGACTCAGGACCCAGCTTGGGTCAGAAGGCTTCCCAAACCACTGTTCTGGAGTATAGCCCTGTGCTGATTAGCTGTCAGCTTGACACAAACCTAGATGTACCCAGGAAGAGGGACTCTCAACTGAGGAAATTTCTCCATCAGATTGTCCTATGGCCATGTCTGGGAGGCATTTTCTTAATTGTTAATTAATGCAGAAAGGCCCAGCTTGCTATAGGTGATGCCATTCCTAGGCAGGGAGGTATACCTGGATTATATGGGAAAGGTCGCTGAGCAAGTCAGGAGCAGCAAGCCAGTAAGAAGCGTTCCTCCATGGCCTCTGCTTCAGTTCCTGACTCCAGGTTTCTGCCTTGAGTTCCTTCCCTGGCTTCCCTCAATGATGGACTGTAACTTGTAAGCTAAACAAACCCTGTCATCCCCAAGCTGCTTTGTATCATGGTGTTGATCACAACAAAGAAAGCAAACTAGGACAAGCTCTTGCAGGGGGCATGGGAATGTATGTGTTGTGTGTATATGTGATAAGTGTGTGTATCTGTTCATGTTCATATGGGTATGTACACATGTGCATGTGCATGCATGTGTGTGAAGGCTAGAGGTCAATGTCAAGTGTCTTTCTTAATTGCTCTTCATATTATTTTTTTGAGATAGGGTCTTTCACTAAACTTGAAGCTCATCTGCTTCAGCTGGGCTTGACTGGCCAGTAAGGTCCAGGAAGTCTCTGCCTCCCCAGCACTGCATTTTCAGACATGCGGGCTAATGAGCCCAGCTTTTATATAAGGACTAGGGATCTGAACTCAGGGCCTCATTCTTGCAGGGCAAGCACTTTACCGACTGAGCCATCTCCTTAGTCCTGCTTTTGCCTTTTGTAAGCTTGGGCTGACTGTGCTCTGTCTTGAGAAGGACAAGCCTCCAGAGAGCCATCGCATGTCACACCGCTTAGTTATAGCTCTTACTGTCCTGGCTCAGGCTAGAACCAGAAAGCCTTGCCTTTTGGATTTGTCTTGTGACTCTGCAGTCAGGGACTTTCATTACAGGGACTCAATTGTATCCAAGCCACAAAGCCAACATGGCACAGTGGAGGGTAACAGTGACCTTTAGTGCTTCTTTGTCACAGCTGGGCCTGGTGGTCTCCTCCTGCTGCCTGTCTCCTCTGCCCTCCTAAGAAGTAAGGGCAAGCTCCGGATCCAAGGCCCATGGCTTCTGCTCACCATAGACGCTTCCAGAGACTCTCAAGTCCTAGGACTCAGCCTTGCTGCCCACCTTTCTGGCTTCTTTTCTCTTTCCTCTTGGCCTGGAATCCTAATTCAGACCTTTGGAACACTCTCTACTTCTAATTACAATGGCAACATCCTACAGCTCCCTAACTCAGGGCGGTGGGCAGTGTTCCCTTGTGTTGGCCTGGAGCATGAAGGCATGATGCCACCAACCAGATGGGGATAGAAGTGGTGGGCGTGAGAAAGGCCACCTGGAGCCTTGAAAATGGTTCCATTTTGGTGAACAAGGAGCATGCTGGGACAGAGGGAGCATGCCCCACAGGCTATTGAGGCCCGAGGCTCCATGGACACCAGGCCCAACACTCACCTCACTGGTGGCACTAGGGAGGTAAATCTCGTGGTATATTCGGGAAACATTCTGTTCAGCAGCTTTCACCTCCACATGATGTGGGGGCTGCTTCCGAGGCCCCATCCTGAGTGGGACAGAGCATGTCACAATGCCACCCCTGTCTTTCCTGGATCCTCGCCAGCTACCAACTTCCTTCTACCCTCAACCTGGTGCTGGAAACAAGAAACCCAGTGACCAGAGTAGGGGTCGGGTAGGTTCTAGCTCCCCACACTTCCCAGGGACTGCCTCTGCTTGGTAGGCTCTGCATGTGACCCTGGGGAAGGCCATGATGGAGAGGAACTGAGATCCACCTCCCGACACATGATCCTGCTAGAAGGCTGGGGATACGTGGGGAGGGACTGCTGGATGAGGCATTGTGAGCAGGGCTAGAGTGTTCTTGTTCTTTGAGGTCAAGACTTTGGGTAGGGGACCCCGCAGGAGTTCCAGCAAGGCCTTTCAGAGGATGCTGTCTCCCTCCATGACCGCAGTTACATGTGTCCATGTCAGCCCACACTTACCCATGGCAAGGCCAAGACAGGGAAGGCAGGAGACAGTCTAGGAAGACCCCTCAATGGTGGCATGGAAGAGGGATATGGCACAAAGGTTGCGGGGGTCTCTGACTTTGTTTACCCTGGGCTGGCCTGAGATTTCTGGGTCATGCCGGGCCACCAGTTGGCTCTTGGGACTTGGCCATAGGCAAGTGTGGGCTGACAGTGGTATGAGTGGCCACATGTAACTGCAGTCATGGAGAGAGGTGGCATCCTCTGAAGGGCCTTGCTGGAACCCCTGGGGACCCCCTAATCTGTTCCCTGAGTGAGCAGAGGTGAGGCAGGGGAGCCACAGACAAGATGGCTACTGACCCTGCCTGAAACATCTCTGACAATCCAGGTTGCCCCAGGGTCTTCACAAGTCTCCTCCAACCCAGCCCCATCGTCTCAGACTGCCGCCAGCTGACTGGAAACCATGAACTCCCACAGGCCTAGATCCCTCTGAAACCCAGCTGAGTTGGTCCAGGGCAGGTGCTCACCTCAGGACCCTCTGGAGCCGGCGGCTGCAGTCAGGGGCCAGCAGCTTTTTCCTCCTGGAGTCTATAAACTTCTGGGCATGGGGCAGCAGTGCCTTGCCAGGTGGAAAGAGGCCTGTGCAGAGCCACAGCAACTGCCAGGCTCGCTCCTCACTGAACCTGTGTGGGATGGCACTCATCAATGGGAGGGCTCTTTTCTGTGCCCAGGCCAGTCAGGAACCAGAGATGGGACATCTGTGGGTTTGGAGATCTGAGTGGGGGGGGCATAGTGGGTACCAGTAAGGCCAAATGCCCAATGCAACAGGATAATTTAATGTCTTGAAAACAGGGGTGCCACTGTGCCCATTTTACGGAAACAGGTTCAGAGAGACCATAGTCTGCTTAGTTCACACCAAGAAAGGCAGTGTGCAGGGCACAGGGAAATGCCGCCCTTCCCGTGTCGACCACACTCAGTCACTAGCAGAGCAAATAGGGTTCCTGGCCTTCCCATGGCTACTTTGGTTGCTGGGCAGGCATCCAGTCCTATGTATGGCTGCTCTCCCCTGCACAGTGGCATCACCCAGGGCTGGGACAGGAGGCCATGCCTTGGCCTGGCCCACATCTTGGCAGACCTGATGGAGTTGTGTGTCAGCTGCTTCAGGATCTGGCAGTAGAGCTCATCCTGCAGGGCTGGGTCCTGCAGGGCCAGGGAGAATATCTGGTCTGTGAGCTCCAGGCTTTGCCAGGCCTGCCGGGAGGGGTAGTCGCCTGTGTACTTGAGAATGGGTGTGGCTGTCAAGGAGAACAGTGTTGGGGAAGTCACAGGCTGAACCTCCTTCAGATCCCTGATCCTAGCCCCAGGGCCCCCTGAACCCTGACCTGGGTCCAGCATTGACATCTTGCCAGGGCCTGGTACTGAACCTCAAGCATCCTTGCAGGATGCCGAGTTCTAGCTCTCTCAAGAGAGGATTGATCCTTCACAGGTGGCTGTGGAGCCTCAAGGGGCTCTGGGTAGCTGCGTCCCTAGGCCTGCCTACAGCCAGGGCAGGCTGGTGGGAAGGATATCAAGAAAGATCTGGCAGGCGATGTCCCGAAGGTTGACTCTGTCATGAACACGCTTGAGCAGTGGCTGGCGCAGTGGCTCTGTGGAGTAGGCCCACAGAGGGTTCCGGCTTCGGGTCAGAGGCATTGTGGCCCTGCTGACAGTCTCCTTCTCTGGGGCCCTGCCAAGATCAGAGTCAGAGCCAGCATGAGGGCCCGCCCGCCCTAGGCTTTCTCTGCTCTAGTATGACCTCCCAGGGTGACTGTGGGAGAGTCCAAGGCCCCTCCTGGCATCTGCCCCTCCTGGCACCCCTGGTCCTACACTACAAAGGTCTCCTCCCAGCCTTTGGGGTGGGCAGGGCATACCTGAAGAACTGGTAGGAGAACTCCTCCAGGGTGTATGGTGTCTCTGTGGGCTGCTCCTCGGAGGGGGGCTCCGAAGTCTGCCCCTCCTGGGCTGCTAGCTTCCGCTTTTCTGGTGACATGGCCAGCAAGTTCTGCAGGGGACACAGGCCTGTGATTGTCTAGGATCTATCTTCAAGCCTGCCTGCCTCAGTGGGTTGGGAAGGGGTGGGGCTGGGTTGTACAACTCAGGCTAAGTAGACCCTCCGAGTCTCTTTCCTTTCCTTTAACAGAATCAGCATCAAGGGCTGTGGAGCCCACCCTTTTCTGTTTTCAGAGGATGACCACTCTGGACCTCTCAGCCCTTCAGTTCCCCTTCCCTAAGACACCTCTGCTTAGGGGCCAAGGATCTGCTGTTGATGGCAACTCTGACTTGCGGGTTCAGGGCATACACTAGACACATGACAGGTACATGTTAGAGATCCTAACTTGCCTGCTCCTGGCTTCCCAAAGAGCTGCTCTGGGTATCCTTGGGACAGGAGGAGATGCAGGTACCCTGGGAAGAGGCTGGGGAAGGTTGAGTTTGTCTTTAGGACACATCCACTTGGTGAGAGGAAGGGAACACCATTTATTGAGCAACTACTAAGTGCTAAGTATGTTTCTCTGCACAAATATGTTGGCTTCATAGTCACTCTAGGGCCTATGGGGATTGGCAGAACTGCCCTAGTATCCAGGTGGTCCTTATAGGTCTCTACAAGAAGGGGTATGGGGCTGAATGAGGCCCCATGCTAGATGTCTCAGGACCATTCCCACAGTGCCCCAGCTGAGCAGTGGTATGTGCCTGACATACCAGCAGCTGGGCTGAGGGCTTGGTGAGCGTAGGGATGGCATAGAGGCAGTCCATGGGCACCAGTCCTGTTTTGCCTGTTCTGTCATTCTGGCCCTGGGCCCACTTCTCAGAGACCAGCAACCCGTGCTTCTTGGTGAGGATCAACAAGTCTCCCTTCTTGAAGGGCAGGAGGGTGGCATCATCTGCATGTCCAGGTCACATGAAGAGATAAGAACATCACATTTGCTGAGGGCTCGGCAGGGTCCCCAGGCTGCTCTGGTATTTTCAGGATAGTCTCTCCCCGACCCCCACAAAAAAAGAATAAGGCAAAAAAGTAAAAAAGCAACCCAAGAGTCCTTTCCTCCAAATCTTAGCCAGTTTGACTACAATGCCTGTAATCAGTCTAGGCTGCTGAGGTCTGGGGCTTGACCCCCACTCATAAGGCTCTAGCCTAGCTCTTGATGGGGTATCTGCTTGTGGGGAAACTGAGGACTACACTCCCATTCCCCTAAAGTTATATGACCCTGGGTGATCTACTCTCTCTGAGCCTTTGGTTTGATATCTATAAAATGGAATAACGGGGTGGCTGTGGGACAGGGTGCAAGTCCCTCCAGATGGGGGTGACTATGCAAGCAAAGGTGGCCTTGAGAGTGTGTAGGAACTCCTCTACCCTCTTTCAGATAGAGGCCTTGCCGAAAGCTGACCCCACAACATTGTGACATTGATATTTCTGAGTCCTGCCCTGGTTCTTGTGAATATGAGAGCCACGCCTCTCTACCAGTCCCAGAATGCCCTCGAAACCCCAGCAGGCACCTGTAGCTTTTCTGTCCTGGATGGCCATAGCGAACACGGACCTCTCCTTTAGGCCCTTTAGGAACAGGGCCACCAGCTCTGCGATGGCCACGCCACTAGGGGAGATGAATTCGTATTCTTCTTGCAGCGTAGACAGGTGCAGTTTCTGCCCATCTGGGGCCTCCCTGAGGGCACAGGGGGTGCAGTATGACTTGGAGCCTGATGCTCAGTCATTTCGGCACCACAGCAGCCACAGAAAAGGTGACCCTGCAGATGAGGGGCTCCTCCAGGGTTCCTGGAAGAGCTGGGTCTGAGTCCAAAGTCCCAGGTACCACCCTTGGTGATAGACATGTGATCAGCTGAGCTCTGGGCCTCAGAGGTAGTGCGGGTGCCAGGCTTCAGGATGTTGGGCTACGCTGGGCGGGTAAGGAGGGGTGTCTAGAATGCCCTAGCTGAGTTGAGGCAGCATTTCTGCTATGGATTCACTCTGGGATCCTGGAGGGTTACCTAGCCTCAGTTTATTCATCTGCAGAATGGAATGGGTACAATGGTTAATATAGACTGTCACCTTGACGGGATCTAGCCACCTTGGAGACAACTCTGGGCATATCTGTGAGGCAGTTTCTAGACTGAGTTCTTTGAGGTGGGAAGACCCATCCTAAATGTGGTGGTCTGGGGTTCTGGACTTAATAAGAAAGAGAAATGAGCTGAATACCAGCCTTCCTCTCTCCTTCTTCTTGGCTGTGGATGAAATGTGACCAGCTGCCTCATGCTCCTGATGCCACGCCTTCCCACCATGATGGACTGTACCCTTAAACTTTGAGTCGCAATAATTTTTTTCTTTCCTTAAATTGCTTTTGTCACACATTTTTACATGGCAACAAGAAAGTTCCATAACACAATGGGTGACACTGTGAAGCCTTCAAGTTACACAAGCAAGTGCTGGGTTTCAGGGGGACGTGGACAGTGTGCGTCGAGTGTAGCCTACCAGTCAACATTATGATCAGGGGAACTTTGATAGGGTGTGAGCTGGACTTCTCAGAGGGTTCAGAAGTTTCTAGTTCAGTACCCTGGAGGTAGGGTCCTCAAGACCCGTGCTTGCTAAGCATGTTGACTCTGTCCTACTCCAGCCTGGCTCCTTAGGACAAGCCATCTCTCTTCTCTCCAGAACTGTCATTGAATCCCAGAGGCATCTAAACCAAAGACTCAGGTTGTGAAGTGACAGACTTGGGGGTCTACCTGTTGGTGACCAGACCCATGACTTCTTTGAAGGACAGCTCCAGCAGTATCTTCTCTCTCTGGTCTAGGAAGTACATTCCTTTCCAGTTCACGGCCAAGATCAGCTGTGTCTTGGGAAGGCGGGGGCCTGACCAGAGAATATCCCAGAGTGAAAGTCATGCTGATAACCACAAGCGGCTCCCTATCTGCCCCACACCACACATTGGATGCCCTTACCGGAGATCGTGGTAACTTCAAAGAGCCGGGAGAAGAGAAGAGGCCACTGTAGACGGGCAGTGTCTACTACCTGTTCCTGTACCTGTAGTGGCGTGACTCGCGTCTGGGTGTACAGTGCCTGTAACGGGGATGACCCTGGGCATCATCTCCACCATCTCCACCTCCCATCATTAATCCTCCCAGTGCTCAAGGTGATAACTGGGTGGGGAATTCTATGAAGCCTCTGCTTAAAGCAAAGCCAGTGTCTGGTAAGGAATGCTTTGGGGATGCTCTGGACCAAGCTCAGCTCTACTGGCAGGAGATACCCTGGAGGAGGGACTTAGGGATGACTGGAAGGATTTGCTGCATAAACCTCAAGAGGCAGAGGCCTAGTGTTTTAGTACAGAGACTCTGTGTGCCTGCATGTTCCCAGGCTGGATTTTATTTTATTATAATTATGATTTGTATGTATATATTTTCATGTTGTACGCATTTAAGGTTCATCTGTGTATGTGTGTGTGTGTGTGTGAGAGAGAGAGAGAGAGAGAGAGAGAGAGAGAGAGAGAGAGAGAGAGAGAGCGCGACGGCTAGAGGACAACTCTACTGAGGCATCTCCAAAGTCCCTTTACTATTTTTAGGTGAATTTCCTCAGGTATTTTTGTCACAGCAATAGGAAGCTGACTACCATAGGGTTGCTGTTGTCAGCACAAGCCTACGACCGCTAGTTTTCTGTGTGACCCTGGGTTCTGGGTGCCTTTCCCTGACTTTCTTCTTAGAGTTCTTCTTCATATTTAGGGACCTCTTATAGGGACCTCCACTTCCACTTACCCTCTAGTTCCTTCCTCCCTCTGGCTGGCTCCTTTTGTCTTGATCCCTTCCTCTCTGTCTCTACTGTGCTGTGTCTGTGATGTCCCTCTATGCTTCCTTTTTTCTGTTGGGGATCAAATATCATTTCTTGTTCCTACTTTATCATATTCCTGCACTGGCTTTAGGTATATAAATATTATATATGAAGGGTGATGATGTTGGGCATAATGCAGGAGGAATAGAGGAATGGCTCCTGTGGGCGTGGCGTTCTGCTCTGGCTAGTCATGAGACCAGCTTCTGTTCAGCACCTGGAAAGAACCTGTCTACCTGGGGAGAAACTTATGATTGGCCGTATTCAGGACCCCACCCGACAAGGTCATTGGCTATCCAGACCTATAAGAGCTTTTACACCTATTCAATAAACGAGCTTGCTGTGCCACCTGCTTGGTCTGCTTCCCGTCCAGCTCCCAGAGTTTGTCTTAACTCTGCGTCTACTTGCCCCTTCCCCCACGGCGGAGGTCCCCTTGGTCCCCTTGGGCTGGCCCAGAGTGCTGAGACCCCCGATAGGGTGACTTGGCACATAAGGTGTGTACCAAAGACCTAGGATGTTATGTTGGGCAGGATGGTACATGCATTTAACACTGGCACTGGGGAGGCAGAAGCGTGCAGTTCTCTGTGAGACTGATGCCAGCTTGGCATATCCAGGCCAGTCGGTCCTAATTAGTAAGACCCTGTCTCAAAAAAAGAGATAGGATGTCTACCCTGTGATCCTGGGGAGAGGGAGAAAGAAGAGGAGGAACCCAAGGGCAGGCCTGTGCCAGGGCCACATGACTGTCGGTGGTTAGCAGCTGTGGTGCCCACCCTGGTAGACAGCGTTAGCCAAGTGCTCAGAGCAGAGCTCTTTGGGACAAAAAGCCCACCTGGAAGGAGACGGGTTAGTGACAGGAGCCCGTGAGAGGTGTTGAGCTGAAGGAGGCTTTTTGTGCCTTGAGCCAGGGTTGTGTCTGTAGTATTGAAACTTTTCAGTCCCTGGCATGTGGGGGTGTCAGGAGGGGGATACCTTCCTCTGGCCTCTCTCCCCAAAGGAGAGCTCAGGACCAGAGCACCCAAGCCCGGCGCAGACTAACCTTGGCATGCACTGCAGTGATGAGGTTGACCCACTTCTCCGGGGTCTTGGTCCGGAACACCTTGGAGGGGATGCAGCTTGGCAGCAGCTCCCGCACAGCCTCACTCCTCACCGAGGCCCCAAGCTGCACGTAGCAGTGACAGGCCAGGAGCTCCACCAGGTCTTCCTCCTGTACACCAAGGATCAGGGGATGTGAGGGGAGCTGGGGGGATAAGGGCCTACCATGTCCCACCCTGTGGCTGGTCCTGTCCCAGCAAGTCACACAAGGTGGGAAGCAGGAGCAGCTGTCTGCCCTGCCATTCCCCAGTGGCCCCCACAGGCTCCAGCTGGCTTCCAACTACTCCTGTAGGCAGCAGAGGACTTTGGGCAGCCTTGGCCTGGCCTCCACAGTCTCTCTACCTGAAAACAAGGAAGGTACTCTTTGAGTTCCTTGGTGGAATCCCAACACTGTTGCACTAAGTGAAGTATAGTTCTTCCTCGCCAAGAGAACTCAGACTGCCCCTTCCAGGAAGGTCTCCTGGACTGCTATGGCTTCTGGGCCCTAGATTAGTCTCCTGATGTGGCACTGGGTGTTTGTATTGTGTTTGTATTGGCAGCTGAACCACCACAGTGAACTATCACCTTCCACCACCCCATAGACGGCACCTAGCATTCTGTACATTCTAGATGTGGGCCCAGGGTTCATGGAGGTGACAAGCCTTCCTAAGGTCACATTGCTGAGGTATGGAATAAGACTTGAGTGCAGATACCTGGGCTCCAAATCCATGTTGTTTTGTTTTATTATTATCATTAATTATTATTATTATTCTCTCTCTCATTTTGTTTTTTCCCACAGGTCGCATATAGCTCAGACTGGCCTCATGTTCCCTATGTAACCAGACCTTGAACTCCTAAACCTTCTGCCTCCACCTCCATCTCCCAGTTGTTGTGGCTACAGACATGTACCACCATGTGTGTTTATGTGTGCTGAGGAATCAAGCCCAGGGCTTCCTATAGGCTAGACAAATATTCTACCAACTGAGCTATAGCCTTAGTCCTGAGGTTGTGTTTTTGATTCCCAGGCTTGCTCCAAGAGCAGGTTCTGGGAAAGTTAGGCAGCCTGGGGCTGACTGAAAGGTTTCTCTTGCCTGCTGCTGTGGATGCCAAGGGTCCCCGATGCCCAAGTAGACTTGCAGTCCACAGGAGGAAGAGGCAGAGGCCAGGCCTGGTGGGAGACCGCTGTGCCCAGTGAAGGCTCCAGATCTTGATACCTTGCCACTCCTCAGTCCTCTGCCTTTTCGTGCCACATTCTGTGTTGCCTCTATTGTCATTGGGTCCCTCTGCTGTGGAGCACCCCAAAGGCCAAGGGCTGGAAGGAAGTTTTTTCTCACCTTATCGAAGCTATATTCGCCAGACCATACTCCATGAAGGACTTGGCGGTAAATGAGCTTGGTGCTCATGGGGTCCTCCTGAGAGTTGTGCCAGGGGGTGAAGAACTCCTTCCGGAAGTAGATGCGCCAAGGGGACTGACGCTGGCTTTCCCCCCTCTCCCGAGCCAGCTGCTCACATTGGGCCACAGCATCCATCACATGATCATGGCTACTGCCCAGGGACCAGAACTGAGGCCAGAATTGGGGGACAGGAGAGGTTAGTAGGTGCTGTGCGCCATGCCCCGTGGGAACATCCACCCTCAGCACCCATGTGTGGAGGACAGGTTCTGGGAAGCCTTGCATGGGCCAAGTGGCTACAGTTGCATATGCTTGGACACTGAAGAGGCTTCTTTACTTCTCTTTTTGTGTGTGCATATATGTGTATGAGTGCATACCCATGTGTATATGCTTGTGGAGGTCAGGTATCTTTCTCAACACATTTCTACCTTAGTTTTTAAGATAGGGTCTCTCAATAAACCCAAAACTCACAAATTTGGCTAGACTAGCTGGCCAATGAGCCCCATGTCTCCTCTCGTCCCCATTCTTGCAATGCTGGGTGACATGTGCATACCACTGTCCCTAGATTCTTCATCTGGGTTTTGGTTTGGGGGATTGAACTCAGTCCCTCATGCTTGCTGTGCATGCTTTACCAACTGAGCTGCCTCCCCAGTCCCCAAAGACTTCTCTACAAGGGACATGGTCTGTCCATCAACCTCAAAAATGTCCCACAAAGAAGGCAGAGATCAACTGCAGCAGGCAAGTGTGTCACTGAGGATGGGGGGTGGTGATGGGGTCACGTGGGCTGTGACAGTGTGCCCCTTAGTGTCCACTGCAGTGGCATGAGAGAGGCTAGAGCAGGGTGCCAGTGTGAGTGCATATGTGTAGGGCAAGGTGTGCCTGGCTGTTTGGGGAAAGCTGCTGCTGCTGGCCTGTGACCATGCAGGCAGGAGGACAGGATGGGTTGTGAGGTATTTCTCATATGTGTACGTGTGTGCTTGCATATGCATACCTGTTGTGTATGTACATGCCTATGAGCATGCGTGCCTGGTAGCAGAGAGGTGAGGCAGGGCAGATTAGCTGGAGGTACCACTTCTCCAGCTCTAGGGCGTTCTGGCCCGGGTGTGCATGGGAGGCATGTGGCAGGTGTGACACCTGTTTGGTACCTTGTCATATACAGCAACCTGGAGGGAGAAGCCCAGGTGGTCACTAAGGCCCTGCTTCTGGGCGATGTGCTGGCAGATTTCCTGTGATGTGGAGGCCGAGTCCACGGTGATGGTCAGGCTCTCTCCAGTTGCCAGGATGACTTGGATTGGGATGTGCTTCTTGGACTTAACAGCCTAGAGAGAGACAGATTGGTGACTCAGAATCCTCCAGCCCCAAGATCCTTGTGCTCAGCAGTCCTGGATTCCAGAACTCTGGCCTACAGTTCTTCCTCATCCCTGAGGCTACCTGTCATGGTGGTTCCTGCGGGTGAGATGCTCAGAAGCCCCAGAGTCTGGATGTGGGTCAGCATGGCATTCCGTAGCCCCACAGGGTCAAAAACATGCCTATACATGGTGGGTGATTTGTAGGCTTCTCTGAGGTGGGATCTGCAGCCCTGAGGGGCAGTCTATAGGCCATAATGGGGCCATACTCAGATGAAAATCCTGAGGTGCTGAGGCTAAAAGACTTAGACGCAGTCCAAGTTGCTGGGTCTCATGAATAGCACTGTGGGAATGACTCTTCTGGGAATGCCTTCCGTTACAAAGGGAATCTTACTTAAGGTTGTAACCAAAGTTAATGTTAAGTTTTGAGATCACTTAACACTATCTCATCTTGTTTGCAAAGTACCTTACTAGGCCTTGGGCTCTTCCACATATAGCTTTATTCCCTCTTGACCCTTCCCTTCCATGACTCAGAATAATATATGTGTATATGTGTGTATGTGTGTGTGTGTGTGTATTGAAAATATCATTGCTGAAAGCAGCAACTTTGAAAGTGATGAATTATTCCCAGTTTGTGTTGCAAGCAAACAACAGGTAGGATTAGACTGGTAACTTCTGTTTGTGGTTGCGTGTGCTGTTCTAGGTCAGGAGGCATACAAAAGAGAAAATCCTTCTCTGATAAGACAAAATTCCTCTTTCTTTTTTCCATAGCACACTGGTTGTACTGCTTCAATAAATAGAAAGTCCTTTGTTTGAGAGAACAGTTCTGAGAAAACTCAGAAGGAACAAGTTCTAAGAAAAGATCAGGCTTACTCTTGGTTTGAAATGACTTCAAGAGTCAGCATTCAGGGACTGCCATATTCTGGCATCTCCACTACATGCAATACTGTGTAGATATTCATGGCTTCAAGTTTACCTACAGTTCAGGACTCATAGGAAGGAAGCCCTGTGGATGCAGGAGCTGAGTTGAGACCAGGATGGAAATATGACCATAGATGGACTTCTGTCCTTCTGTATGGGAGAGTACAGGACCCTGGTATGAGCACCTGCTAGGCTTGGGCTGGACCTGGATACTTCCTTTGTCTAGAATGTTCCTGGCTGTTCAGAATGGCCGTTTGAGAACTCACAAGAATAATGAGACAAAGTATTTAGCGAGAGTGCCAGTCTCCCAACAAACAGCTCTGCCGCAAAAGGTGACAGACTTGGAGGAACACCGCTTGAAACAACCAGTTCATTCTCCAACTAATGAGCATGGTAACTGTATTTCCCTCAGGTAGGCAGGAAACAGGAAGGAATCAGGAATGTGGCCTGAGAGGGAGGGTGACTTTGAAGCCTGTACCATGCTGAGTCCCAGAGACTATAGGCACAGACGGTGCCACAAAAGGGCCAGCAAGACAGCTCAGCAAGTAAAGGCATTTTTCATTAAGCCTGACAACCTGAGTTTGTTCATGAGATAGAAGAAGAGAACTGACAACCAGCAAGTTGTCCTCTGACTTTCACATGCAAACCATTCTACACACACACACACACACACACACAGAGAGAGAGAGAGAGGGAGAGAGAGAGAGAGAGAAAGAGAGAGAGAGAGATGCATACCCACAATAACTCAATAAATGTTAAAAAAGAGAAGATGCTATAGAGAAGGTGGAATGCACCAAGAACAGAGTCCCCCCCAGAGTGCCCTACGCTGCCCGTCACCCACTCCTGCCATCACCTACCTGCAGCTCCAGCCAGGTAGGGGGCTCTGTGCGCACCCCATTGGCAAAGGTGCGTTGCAGGCGTTCGGCACAGAACGGCCCATAGGTGGCGGGCCCTCGATGAAGGAAGTTCAGCAGATACTGGCAGTGAGGGAAGGGCAGGAGAGGGAGCACTTAGAATGGAGGCTCTTTCTAGTTTTTGCCCAAACCAGTTGTAAAACTCCTCATTGTTGCAGGTGTAACTCAGCGGATAGAGTCCTTGCTTGGCATGCACAAAGCCCTGGGCTCTTTCTACACTAAGATAGATCTTCTCTGTCCATCAACAAGTTCAACATCCTGTGGAACAGCGGGGCCTGACCCCGTCTCCACGCCCCATCTCCACCTCCGAGGACTGGTACAGGCATACATTACCATGTCCATTTTATTCAATGCTTGGGTCTGAACTCTGGGCTTTGTGCATGTCTGGCAAACACTATGCCAGTTATCTACATCCCTAGCCCACCCTGGATTTAGTCTTGAAAAGCGTTCTTGTGCCTGGGACCAAAAGCAATGACCCTATAGACCCAGGTGGAAGGAACCAGGTGAAGCATCCTCTTGTGCTGATGGGGAAACTGAGGCCTAGAGATGTATAGTTATTCCTACCTCTTAACTATGACTTCTAGACTTGATCTAGGGTTTGAGACTCTGAGCCCGCCCCTGCTGTGACCTGCCCTTTGTTTCCCCCACGCAGTCCTCCCCACCTTCATAAACCTCTCCGAGGGTGGGAAGCAACCCAGGCAGAGGCTGAGCAGGATCCAGCCCCGGGCCAGGCTGCTCATTTTGGAGTTCTCCGAGAGCTGCTTGCAGATCTGGCAATAAATTTCATCCCTGAAAGATACAGAGGACAGGATCTAGAGGAGGAAAGCGACAGAGTTGTCCAGGCCACAACCTTCTGTACCCGGGGTAGGAATCTCATCTATAGGGCGTCCTTCCAGAGCTCAGACTCTCCAAGCCTCCTCACAGCCCAGGCCTGTGCCTACCATCTGATGTTTTCCCAGGGCTCTGGGACTCCCTCTGTCCACCTTGACTTCCTAGTTCATTGAGGCCATTCCAGGTATTCCCTCCCCTTTGGTTTTTACTTCCCTACCTTGACCCCTTCTGTCCTGACCCCCCAGCCCTTGCACGGCCCTTGGCCTTCTCGCCCTGGTTCATGTAATCTGAGTTTCTCCTTCCCTCAACCTTACAGTTACATCAAATGACTTGTCCCTCTTCAGGTCTTGCCTAATTCCCTGGAGACAGCCAGCCTCTCTAGTGCAGAGAGAGAACAGAGAATGTGGTGGCTACTTCTGCTTGTCAATTTGTTGGATTAAGAAATGCCTAGGAGAGTGGAGCTTGGCAGTACAGATCTGTAATTCCAACACTTAGAGGTGGAGACAGGAAAATTATTAAATCAAGGTCATCCTTGGCTACATATTGAGGACGAGGCTAGCCTGGGCTACCTGAGACCCTGCCTCAGAAACACTAAAACCAAACCAAATTAAATGAAAAGAACAAACAAAACTAAAAGGCCAGAAGATCAGTGAAGCACACTCTGGGTGAGCCTGTGAGGGTGCTTATTTCAAGACAGAGTAGCTCTAGGTCCTGAGGGCTCTGACACAATGGCAGCACTGAGTCCTTGATGGATCTGTAACACAGTGGCGTTGTTGGGAAGTGGTGAAAGGTAGGCAGCAGGGCCTAGGTGATGGAAGAAGGTGACTCAGGGGTGTTCTTGGGGCTTACATGTGGCCCCTTTCTGTAGGCTCTTTCTTTTCTCCCTGCTCACCACGATACAAGCCGCTCTGCTCTGCCACAGCCTTTCCATTGTTTCGAGTTTATATCACTTCTGAAGTCCTGAAAAATAAACTTTTCCTCCCTCAAGTTGTCAGAGTGCTAAGAAAGTAACTTAGACTGTTCCTTGAAGAACCTTTCAAACTCACCTCTGACCTGCGTGCTGATGAGCTCTTCTCCATCTGAGCTGCTATTATCTTATAAACAGTTCTATTAGCCCTGAAAACCACATGCGTCCAGAAGCTAGCATCTTCCTCTGCTACTCAGTGCTGTCCTGCTGAATGTTTATCAACCAACTCTCAGAGGAGTGCAGCCCATATTCGTTGCCTTACCAACTTCTGTGGTGTAAATGATCCCACCCAAGCCAGTTTCAAGGTGTCAACATGATATTTCTTTTTCTTTTTCTTTTTCTTTGTTTTCTCTTCTCTTCCCCTACCTTCCCTCTCCTTTTTACATGAGACAAGATCTTATGGTGTAACCCGAGCTGTCCTTGAACTCAGAGTATATCTGAAGATAACCTTAAACTCTCACCGCTCCTGTCTCTACCACGTGTTGGGATTACAGGCATGCGCTGACATGCCTGGTTTGTGTGGTGCAAGGTGTTGATTATTCATGTATGCTACGCCAGCACTCTAGCCAGAGCTACATCCCCAGTCTCCCAGTATACTTCTGAACACAGAATTGGGAAAAGAGGCTTGCAATCTGCTCAGAAGAGATGGGAAGGGCCACCCAGCATCCATTCCAGAGTCTCTGCCCCATCAACATCTCACTCAAGCTGGGACCCTGGGAGTCAGCCATCCTAACGTCTCATCCCTCTGCCTTCCAGAGCCCATCCCCGCCATCCTGTCCTCTGTTTCTTGGCTACTTTCCTCTGTTTCCTCCTCTCGGTCTGTTCCCCTTTGTCCTCCTCATCAGTGCATCCCTGGACTCTCCCTTAGAGCCATTGCCAGAAAGGTCTGTCTGGAAATCAAACACGACCATAGTTCCATCTTTCTTAGCCTTTCCTCTACTGCCTTATGACCTAATCCAGATGCCATGCCTTAATCCTTGCAAAGCAAACTGCATATAAAGTACATATAATGTAAACATATACATATATATTTTAACACATACAATCTAAATGAGAAACTCGGCCATTTATAGGGTGCTACATTAAAACCTGTTCTAAAATGAATAACTAGAGTTGGAGAAATTCCAGCACTTGGGAGGCTGAGGCAGAAAGATCATGAATTTGAGGTTAGCCTGGGCAATGTAATGAGACCCTGCACCAAAAACAAAATAAAACAAAAACAAATGACTTTCCAGCTTATGATGAATCTGTCTTTATAAAACTGGGTTTGGCTAATAGGTTCTCTTTCTTCTCTTTCTCTCTCTCTCTCTCTCTCTCTCTCTCATGTGTCATGTGTATGTATGTGTCCGTGTGTGAAAGAATGTGTGTGTGTGGATTTGTGGAGGCCAGACGTTGATATCAGGTGTCTTCCTCAGTTACTGTCCACCTTATTTTTTTGAGACAAGGTCTCTCACTGAACATGGAGTTCATTGCTTTGGCTAGACTGGCTGACAGGATTTCTAGGAATCTTCCTGTCTCTGCCTCTCTAGCATGTTGATTACAAGCACATGCCACTGAGCCTGTCCAGAAGTGAACTCAGTTCTTACGCTTACATAGTGCTCACTTTATTAACTGAGCCATCTCCCCAGTCTCTCATTGGTTTTCTTAGCACAAAGCAAGCAGAGAGCCCTTGGGGTCCTGACATCTGCAGTGCTGAGACCCAGCCTTCATGTCCAGACCAGGGAGTAGGAGAGGAATTGGTACCTTGGGGCAGGTGAGAAGGCTGAGGGCATGGGCTGAGTTGGAGGTGAGGAGGCCCAGTGTTTTGAACACAGGTAGGGGATGGAGGGGTGGGAGTGGGGACTGACCTGAGGCCGGGCCGCAGGATTGCATGACCCACAATGAAGTGTACCTTCTCCAGGTTAGACATGGGTCTGTCTGAGACGGGGCCATCGGGGTCAAATGTCTGCTCACCGACGTTCAGCTGGCTGGTTACCTAGAAGCTCACAGATAGCTGTTAGCACAGCTATGATTTTTTCCATTTTCCAAAGAGCAAACAGACACATGGGGATGGAAGTAAAGGCCTGGAACCCTGCAGCAGGCTGGGACTCAGCCCAGGCAGTCCTAGCCAGGCTCACCTGGTTGGTGATCCATGAGGAACGCTTCAGCTTCATGGAGGAGATGTCCTTGGATCCTCTGTCTCTGCGGCTCAGTCTCTGAGGAGGCAGACGAGGGACCAAGGAAATGTGAGTCCCTCGTGTAGCCACCAGGAAAAGAGCATGTACCCTTGTCCCTTGTCATTTCCTGACCCAGTTTACAACGATGGAGCTGAGCACAGGAGGTGTGTGTGTGTGTGTGTGTGTGTGTGTGTGTGTGTGTGTGTTGCCAGCATCTTGTCATGGTGGTATCCTCATAAGAATTTTCTGTTCAAATTAGAGCTTAGTGTGAGACTTGGCTTGTGCTGGGATCAATCCCGGGCCAGGCTTCAGCTCTGGCTGGGTAAAGCTGGTTTGGGATATAGGAACTGAGTATGAAACACTGACTGTGAGTATGGGCAGGGCTTGCTTAGCCTACTTAACACGTGCACAAAGGAAAACTGAGTCCTGACCTCTGGAGCCAGTTCCATATCCCCATGTCCACCCACCAGAGATATAGAGTAGCTGGCTGGACTGCCTCCCAGTCTCCTTACCCAGGGGGTTCATCAGCCTCCAGTGTGATCTCTACCTCCTAACACCCCTGCCCTGAGTAGCCTGCTGCCTCACGAAGAGTATGGCTTCCAAATCTGCTTCTTCTATCTTGAGTCACCCAATGTGAGGGAAGCCATGTTGTGAGGATGCTCGGGTAGCTCTGAACAGGGGCCCATGTAGCTAGGACTGACATACCTGTCCATCATCGTGGGGGTGGACACAAGTCAAACCTTCAGATGACTCCAGTCAAAGTTGACAGTTTGGTAGCAATTCCATGAGAGACTCTGAATCGGGACCAACCATCCAGGCCACCCCCGACTCTTAGAAATAACCAGTTCTCCCTGTTTTAAGTTGTGCCTTGAGGTAACTTGTTACAAAGCAATCAATACTTAATTCACTCTGGTGGAGGTTATACTGCTAGAGATCAGGACGTTAGGCCCTAAATGGTTTTGGGATGGCCATGTAACCAAGGCATCGGAGTCCTTTAGACTCATCTGTAATTAGTCAGCACACAGGACCCCACAGGTGTTCACAATGAGCCTCAGTCACCTCAGGTGACTTGAGATTCTACAGTTGGTGAATATGGTGATTTGAATGAGAATGCCTTCAGTAGGCTCCAGGTATTTGGACACTTGGTCCCCAGTTCATGACACTGTCTAGGGGAAGGTCATGGAACCTTTAGGAGGAATGGCCACCCTGGAGGAAGCACGTCACTGGGGGTGACCTTTGAGAGTATATAGCCATGCCCACTTTCAGTGTCTCTTCTGCTTCCTGTGCCTGCTTGAAGATGTGAGCGCTCAGCTTTACGCCCCAGCCCCCTCCTGCCACCGTGCCTCCCCTGTATGACTCTCACCCTGGAACCGTAAACCAAATAAGCACTGTCACTGTCATTTGACCAGTTTCTTGGTTAGTTCATTACATGAAAGTAGGCCTTGGGGAGGCCTCTGACCAAAAAGCACTGTGAATTAAAAAAATGTATATGCATGCATGTATGTGTGTGTAGATATTTGTGTGCAGGCACATGTGTTTGGGTGCATCTGTACATGTATGCAGATGTGTGTACGGAGGTCAGAGGACAGGAGTCTTCATCAATCACTTCTCCACTTTATTTTTTGAACCCAGAGCTCACTAATTTGGTTAGATGACTAGCTAGCCCTAGGAACTCCGCTGTCCCCTCGCCCCTCAGTATGAGGATTATAGGCACGCACTGCTATGCTTGGCTTTTTACATGAATGATGAACTCAGGTTGTCATGCTTTTGTGACTAGCACTTTATCATCTGAGCCATCTGTCCAGCCCCAAGTGCTTCTGAATTAACCTTCTATAAGAGTAAGTTATAACATGGACCAAGAACTTGTTCTCTGGATTACAGGTACAGCTTTGTGGTAGAGTACTTGCTTAGAACGCACAAGACATTGAGATCAACCCTCAGTATGGAAAAGAGTAAAAATAGAAATTTGGTGCCTGATTCAGTGGCATGTGTTTAAAGGCAGCACCACACACACGCTCACTGTGATGTGGGGTAAGTCATTTTACTCCCCTGTTTCATTAACTTAAGATAAACAGAATAATTGATATCTTGTAAGACTGGTACACCTGGGAATTGAATGATAAACAAATGGCACATAGTGGGCTATTATCTAATAAGAGCATCTGGTTGTGTGTGCGTGTGTGTGTGCGTGCATGTAAGTGCGTGTGTACGCCTGTGCGTGTGAATGCAGGCACATGTATACCGCAGTGTGTGCATGGAGATCAGTGGACAACTTCAGGTGTGAGTCTTAACTTTCCACCTTGTTTAAGACAAGGTCTCTCACTGCTGTGCACACCAGATTAACTACGAGCTTCTGGGAAACCTTTTATTTTTGTCTTTTGGAGACAGTGTCTTCCTGTAGACACAGATAGCCTGGAACTTGCTATGTAGACCAGGCTGGCCTCGACCTCACAGAGATGTGCCTGCCTCTGCCTCCACACTGCACTCAGCACCACCACACCTGGCACTGGGAATTCTTCATACTGCTTCCCATTCCTCGAGAAGTGCAGGATGACAGGTACTACACTATGTCCAGCTTTACATGGGTTCAGGGGATTTGAACTCAGATTCTCAAGCTTTTATGGCAAATGCTTTTACACACTGAGTCATTTCCCCAACCCCATTTGTTCCCCTGCCCACCCCCACTTCCAACTTACTATGTAGCCAAAGATGACCTTGAACTCCTGATTCTCCTGCTTCTCCGTCTTGAGTGCTGGACTTACAGGTGTACCTCATCATACTTGCATTATGTGGTGCTGGGGATCAAACCCAGAGCTTTGCCCATGCTAGGCTTTGTGCACTCTGCCACTTGAGCTACATTCCCAGCCTTAACATTTGTTACTTTTCTGAATTCGGTTTAAGTCAAAGTCAATATTAAGAGTCCAGGGGACCCTCTCCATTCATGATTGCAAAGTTCCAACAATTCTGAGTACTATTCTTGTTTAATGAATTCCCCAGTGCAATTCAAGACTTGGGGGTTCAGTGAGTGATGCTGATGGAAGGCTGCAGGTCTGTCTCCCATTCTTCCCAGTTTCCTGAATCCTTACCTGGTAGACGCCTGCCTGCTGCCCCCACCACACACCTGTGTGGGTTCACTGTGTTGTGGACCCTTGCTGCTGTCCTTGCCCAGCCTGTCATGGATCTGCCGCATCACTGAGCTGCCACTCAAGCTGTTCCTGGCATAGAGCACTGGCTCCGGAAGGTCACCCATGAACCTCAGGATGATGGTCCACACCACTAGGGCAGCCTGGAAAATAAGATAGAGGGCCTGGCTGATCTCAGCATCAGGGCTCTCAGTAACCTCGGTCCCTTGCTGGGTTTCTCTGAATCACAACTCAGACTTGGATCTGGGGTAGAGGCGTGGGGCTGAGTCATGCAGAAACCAGAGAACTGCTGGGTACCGAGTGGTCAGTGTCATTCTCATGGTAGAGCAGTGGATATTGGAGGGGTTTCCGGATGTGGGTGTGGCTGGCCGATTTCTGGAAGTAAGTTGCAGCAAACTTGGGGAAAGTGTACTCAGCCAGGCTGTCCACATCCTCCTCTGGCATCTCCGTCATGGGCACTGTGTCTAGATCAATCTCAGGCAGTTTCTGGGTCTTTAATTCCAGATCCTGGGGGTGAGGAAGGCAGGCATAGAGGGAAGACAGGATCATTTTAGATGAGAGCGAAGCTTTCAGTCAGCTGTCCAGTGGGGTGTGCACACTGGGCCCAGAAAGCCTGACAAGGTTCCTCCACCCTTGTCTGAGTTGTCTTACCTCAAAGCGCATGGGGGCTGGGCCCTCCTGGCCTCCGATCATGGCTGGGAGGAAGCCAAACACTTTCTCCACCATTTCCGTGTCAGTGACAGTGTCATAGATGGACTTGCGCTTTCTTTCAAGGGCAGCACTTTGGTCCTTCTGCTCTTTTGCCGGAATGACCAGAGGTCCCTGTGCATACCCCATGGGGAGAAGTTCACTCTCAGGCAGAGCTTGCCTCCAATTTGTAACTCTGTCTACCCTCACAGGGCAAAACCTCCAGAAGACTAGTAACCCTCATCCCACTATCATTTGTCCAGATCAATGTACTTCCCCCTAAAATAATTTTGTGTATGTTCACATGTGCATAAACCTGTGTGGAGATTGACATCAAGAGTCTTCCTCATTGGCTCTCTGCTTTATTTGGGGGGACAGGTTCTCTTACTGAACACAGACTCACTAATTTAGCTAGACTCTCTGACCCTTGAGCCCCAGGAGTCTCCTGTCTGCTTCTTCAGTGCTGGAATTGCAGGTATATGGTGCTGTGTCTGGAGTTTTACATGCATGCTCTGGATCTGAACTCAGTTCCTCATGCTTGCTCAGCAGATACTTTATTGACTGAGTCATGCCCTCAGTCCAATAATAAATTTTAACAGCTAGAGTGAGTAGAAATCAACAAGTCAGCACTCTTCCTTTCCCGTCATGATCAGAGAGGAGAGGTGGGGTAGCTGGCTTGACACCTGAGGCACCCCACAAACTGCAGGGACCCAGACCCCGGCTTCCAAGCCACCACTCAGGCCACCTTAGCCCCTTCATTCTTAGGTTATTACAGACCTCTAATACCACTAATGAGCGCCCCAAGTGTTTTGCAGCCAGGCTGGGCTCCCTCAGACACAGAAGCTGCAGATGGTCTGAGAACCAGTTCTCTTGCATGTCTTGCTTGTTGTACTGGTAGTTTGTGTGCTAGAGCCCATTTTCAAGTGTGGAACCAAGGTCAGTGTTATCCCACCCTCTTTGCTTCATCACAGTTTCCAAATGACCCAAGTGAGAAGGGTGAGGTTGTCCTGAAGGTGGTGATATTTCAAAATGCCGCCCCCAACGTATGTATATATATCTGTGTGGCGGCCAGAGGATAATCTTGAGTGTTGTTCCTCAGGAGTTTTCCATATATAATATACTATTTTTGTATTTTATGCGTATGAGCATATTGCCTGCATGGATGTAAGTGCACCTGTGTTGCACAATGCCCAAGGAGGTCAGAAGAAGGCATTGAATTCCCTTGGAACTAGAATTATAGACAGTTATTAGCCACCATGTGGGTGCTGGGCATTGAGCCCAAGTCCTCTGCAAGTGCAGTCAGTGCACTTAACCACTAAGCCATCTCTCTAGCCCCCTCCCCTACATATATTTTTTGAGACAGGGTCTCTCATTGACCTAGAGCTCCCTCAGTATGTTAGGCTGGCTGGCCAGGGAACTCCAGAGATCTGCCCATCTCCACCTTCTTGGTGCTGGGATTCCAGGTGCATGCCATAATGCCTGACTTTTCTTGTGGGTTCTGGGAATCCAGTTCAGGTCCTCATGTTAGTGAGGCAAGGACTCTACCAGCTGAGCTCTTTTCCCAGACCCCCAGCGCGGGAGTATCTTGATGCTCTTCTTCTCTTCCCCATCTTCCCAGACTCTCACACACTCCTTGGTGCTTCTCTGCCTCCTGAACAATCAGAAACTTCCTTTAACCAGCACATTTGTTCCTCTCCATGGAACAGGGCCTCTCACAGCACATCTGGTCTAGATTTCCTGCATCTTCCAGGGGACTGACCATCCCTGCTGAGAAATCGTCCCCAAGCCCAATGGCATGGGATCAAGAGGCTCACGTTCGGGTATGTCTGTCCTGCCCATCTGCCCACAGTATCCTGTTACACCTAGAAACTCCCAACATGTGTCCTCCCAGATGCCATGGTGTATCATCTGAGAAGGGTATCTTTAGTGTTGTGTGTGTGTGTGTGTGTGTGTGTACATCCATTTGTGTGCATAAGAGAGCATATGAAGGCCAGAGGAAAATCTCATATGTTGTTTCTCAGGTACCAATAATCTCGTTTTTTGAGACAGGGTCTCTCACTGGCCTGGCGTTCACAGCATATGCTAGGCTAGCTGGCCATCAACTCTAGCAGGCCTGTCTCTGCCTCTCTAGCACTGGCATTACAAACGCACGCCATCATGCCTAGCTTTTCTAAAATTAATTTTTTTTTCATTTTATGTGTATGAATGTTTTGCCTGCATGCATGTAAGTGTACTACATGTGTGTAATACCCGTGGAGGTCAGAAGAGGGTGTAATACCCTGTTAGCTGCCATGTGGGTTCTGGGAACCAAATCCAGGTCCTCTGCAAGGACAGCCAGAGATCTTAACTGTTGAGCCATCCATGCCTGTTTTTTTGTTTGTTTGTTTTGTGGGTTCTGAGGATCATAATGAGGTCCTTGTGTTTTCAGCGTATGATATTCAGTTTCCATTGTCAACTTGACACAACCTAGAATCACTTGGAAAGCGAGTCTCAATGAGGAATTATGTAGATGAGGTTGGATACGGGCCTGTCTGTGTGGGATGTCTTCATTATGCTAATTGATTAGTATGCTGTGGAAGACCATCCACCCGTGGTGGCCCCATTCCCTGTGCAGAGGACCCTGGATTATATGAGTTGAGAAGCAAGCTGAGCACTGGTATGCATGCATGAATTCATCACTCTCTGCTCTTGACTTGGGCTGTAATGTGACTAGCTGCTTCAAGTTCTCGCCTTCTTGACCTCTCTGAAATGGTGGACTATGACTTGGAATTGTGAGCCTTGTAAACCTTTTCTTCCTTAAGTTGCTTTTGTCAGGGTATTTTATCACAGTAACAGGAAATGAAACTAATACACACAGTAAGCACTTTACCAATGAAGTCATTTCCACAGCCCTTTTATGTTGTCTAAATTATAGCCTTAGAGGCATCTCCTAACTTGCCTCTTGGGTTCTTACTATGTTTCTGAGTGTCTTGGATAGATTTAAACATCTTTGAGAATGTGAATATTCTACAGGGGCTTCTCATAAGAGCTTTTCATTGCTGCTTGCTCTCTCTGTCCCCTCTATCCCACCCGCCTGTCACGTTGCGTAAACACCTACATTGGTTTTCTGCTGTTGGAAGTTCCGCCGAGCAGCCATTCCTCTGGCATGTGCCTGGATGATCACCACCGCCTTCCTCTTGGCCTGTACTTGTTGGCGCACCAGGTAACCCCTGCAGCGTGCTTGCAGCTGCACCATTTTCTGTCTCATAGTTTGGAACTGTTTGGTCAGTAGGTGGCTTAAGGCAATGGCCTGCAGTCGCTGGAAGCCCACCAGGATCTGTGGAAGTAGGAGAGAGCTTTTACAGCAAGAACACCTTCTGAGAGAATAGACAGAGGCACTTTGGTACTAGCTCAGTCACCTGCCATACATATATGGCAGTGTGCACAAGCCTATTCATTACTTGTGAGGTACTTATAGCAAATACTTCCCATGAAAATAAGTGCCAAATAAACACTTGGTAAATAGCACACATGATGGCTTATATTGACTGTCAACTTGACAGGATCTAGAATTACTTTGGAGATAAATTTCTGGGCATGTCTGGGAGGAATTTTTAAGAAAAGGATAATCGGGGCTGGAGAGATGGCTCAGTGGTTAAGAGGTTCAATTCCCAGCACGCACATGATGGCTAATAATCATCCATAACTCCAGTTCCAGGGGATCCAAGCCCTCTTCTGACCTCCATGGGCACTACACATCATGGGTGCACTTACACATCTGCAGCCAATACACTCATACACACAAAATAAAAATAACTAATTTAAAGAAAGAATGAAAAGGTTAACTGAGGTGGACAGACCCACTCTAAATATGGGCAGCACCATCCCATCGGTTGGGATTCTGGACTACATAAAAAGGAGACACCTAGCTGATCACCAGCATTCACAGTGTTCTGCTTCCTGACAGTGGTTGCAACGTGACCTCGTGCTCCTGCCACCATCGCGATGGACTCTACCCTCTCAAACCTTCGGCCTGAGCAAACCTTTCCTTAAGTTGTTTTTGTCAGGTATTTTGTTGTAGCAGTAAGCAAAGTAACTAATACAGGTAAACAACATAGTAGCCTCCTAGGGCTCATGATGAGAACTGGAATGGGCTTCACAGTAGTCAGTCAAGGCCACCACGTTGTTGGATGAAACCAAATGCTCCTGTGTAGAGGCCTGCAGTCTGTTCCATCCAGATAATCCCTCAGTCCAGTCTTTAAAAATAGAAGAAGATTAAGAAATGGATGGACACCCAATTCTCTACTAGGGTGGCCCTTGGGTTCCCAGGTTGAGCCTATTGCCTTCTCAAGGCCCAAATCAATGGGTCAAACTGAAGGTTTGGAAGTCACTCAGACCCATAAATGCCCAGCTGTACCAGTTACTATGTGCTCCTGGGCATATATCCTTAAGCCTTCTATGCATCTGTTCCTTTACTTATGGTGATCTAAGTTTAAATAAAATGATGCAATATAGCACATGATCCTTCCATACATGTCAACTACCACATGCCCTTTGCAAGCATGAAATGCTTACAATCTGGGCCGGCTGCTGACGCAACTATTTTATGTTGGAGCTACAGTCCCAGTCATGACAAGAGCAACTGGTGATGTGAGGCTCAAGAGTGCAGTGATGGCTGCAGGGGCCTGTGGTTGGGAGAGAAATGAGGAAGGAGTGCTGGAATCACAAGGATCCATTCATCTGCTTATCCTGTTGCCTGCAAGTTGGGAAAAGGACAGTCATTATCTCATTTCAGAGCAGGACACCTCAGTCCAGCTGTGGGGATGCCCAAAATTCTGAAGGGGAACATTTTAAAACTCCCAACCATGGGGTCCAAGATGGCTTTAAGAAGAGGGAGAGGATGTGCTGGTGTCTGATCATTGAAAATCCATGCTCTGTATCTATTTATGATGGGACTTATCTTTCCTGAGATCCCTTATTCAGAGAAACAAACTTGAACAGTGTTTCTTCCATGGGTCAGTCATCTGCTGCCCCAAAGGCCCATCTTCCCAAACTCTTTTTCTCTTACCAGCTCAAAATTCCGTCTTTGGTGGTAGCCTCGCCAATTGGCCTGGAGAGTGACAGCTGCCTGTCTTTTCCTCAGGAACTCCTTCCTAGAGGGAAAATGCAAAACAGAGGCAGTAATTTTACATTTTCCATTTGTGAGTGAATACACACGTGGGGGGGGGGGCGGTGCACATGCATGACGTGTATCTAGAGGTCAGAGGACAACTAGTGGGAGTTGGTTCTTTCTTTCTGCCATGCAGTCCCAGGAATTCATCTCAGGTCTTCAGGCTTCATGGCAGTTGCCTTATTACTGAGCAATTTCACCAGCTCAAACCAGGGGTATTTAACAGCCTTTCTCCCAGACTTTGAAAAGTGTTTAGGGGCTGAAGAACTGATTTGGAAAGAAACAGGGATAAAAAAATGTTGAGGAGAAGGAATCTGTACAATACTTGCTTAGAAACTTTTATAGACCTGTTGTGGTTTGAGTGTGAAATGTCCTTCATAGACGCATATGTTTGAAATACTTGGTCCCTAGTTAGGGACCCTGCATTGTTTAGGGAGTTGTGAAACCTTCAGGAGGCAGAAGCTTGATGGAGGAAGTGCATCACTGCAGGTTTGAGGGTAGATAGCCTGGTTGTGCTTTTCTCTCTGCCTCCTGGTTGCTGATACAATGTGAAGTTCCAACTTCCTCTCCCATGATGGGCTGTATCCACTCTGGAGCTGTAAGCTGGAATAACCTCTTTCTCCCTCCCTTTAGTTGCTCTTGTTAGGGTGTTTTATCATAGCAACAAAAAGCAGCTAAGACAAAGGCAGAGGGAAGAAAGCAGGACTTCTCTGGATTTTCTTTTTGCCTCATTTTCCCTAAACTAGGAGCTGAAGATGTCAACAACCCAGAAATGCCAAGGGGCACCAGAAATGCCAAGGGGCATAGACCAAAAAAGCCTCCAAGATAAACCTTCCCTCTCTGCCCAAAGGATTAGGAAAGGAGCAGCCTAGTAAGACGGAACGTCTCCACGACATAAAATCCCATGTGGGAACTGTGACTTCCACCCTGACCACCTGTGACAAGGGGGATCTTTGCCAGGGCAATGATAGGGAAGGCTGAGAAGGAAGCCATGGCATTCACCCTGATGCAGTAATGTACCTATCTCCACAGGGATCCTGGCTCCCACGCTCACCTGGCAGTAACGGGATGCTCCTCCTCCCTGTGCTGGGACTGTGTTGAAGGAGACCTGGTGGGTAGGTGGGACTTTCACTGCCCCAGAGGTAAGAAGACCACCTCTTCTGTGATGGTTAATACTGACTGTATTAATACTGGTTAATACTTAACAGGGTCTAGAACCACCTAAGAAACAAAGTCAGGCATCTCTTTGAGGGAGTTTCTAGAGTGGGTTAACTGAAGTGGGAAGAGGGAAGACTTGGACTGCACGAAAGTGAGAAAGGGAGAGCTGAGCACCAGCATTCATCTCTCTGCTCCCGACTGTGAGTCAGCATGCCCAGCTGCCTCATGCCTTTGCTACCATGGTGAACTGTACCCTCAAACTGTGAGCTCAAGTAGACCATTCCTTCCTTAAGTTACTTTTGTCAGATAGTTTGTTACAGCAACAGAAAAGTAACAGATATATCAGATACATCTTCTCCCCATGGTATCAGTGGAGGCCAAGTTGGGACAGTAACAGAGTTCCAACCCTCTAAGCCAGGGAAGCATCAGGGCAGATCTGTCAGGTAGCTGAATTCTCAGTCCGTCAGAGAGAGAGAGAGAGAGAGAGAGAGAGAGAGAGAGAGAGAGAGAGAGAGAGAGAGAGAGAGAGAGAAGCATAAGCCACCTCTTGCTTCAGAGCAGTTTCTTCAGTAATGCATTAGAATTCTCCCTAGTCAGGTCTTGAGCCTCAGTTTCTCTCCAGGTCTGCCTGGGGTCATGTTGTACAGGCTGAGTCAGGGCTTAGGTGAGGTAGGCACCTGTATTTGTATCCCCGAAGTACTCTCTGAATGCGGACTGCGGCTCCATTCAGGGCCTGGGCCCTCTGGATCTCCAGCGTTGTATCCTGATGATCCTGTGGGTGGGGTGATACTGTCATGTGGCTTCCCCTCCCTCACCCTGCTACACCCTCCTGACACCAGGTCCTGGTCTGCACAAGTCGGAGTCTGCCACAATTCTCCAGAGGATTAGGGAAGAGTCCAGTGTAGTCTGGAGCAGGAGCTGCAGCTACATCATACCCTGAGTCAAATTTATTTTAACTCCTTCCCCTTGCCAATTCAATCTGCCAGTATTCATTTCCCAAATTCACACAACATTAGCTCAATATAAAAATAGTTCGTAAAACTTGTGAACAGGATTCATGGGAGCCAGCATGAGATGGTGGGCTGTCTTCACCCCTGGGTGTGTCTTTCCCTAGCTCTTGATTTCCCCTAGGTTCCCGAGGCCTGGGATATGCGGGATAGGCCGGCCATTTTAGTCCTGTGAAGGCAGGGAGAGCCCGTGTAAGACACAGAGCAGGGCAGCACGACGATGATGGCGGGGGTGGGGGGGTGCTCAGTCATTCTTCCTAGCTTCCTCTGTCTGGCATCAGGAGGCGCTGAGTTGCTTGTCTACACCCTGGGGAGCTCTGAGACACAGAGAAGGGCCAGACCCTGGGCATGGCCTTGAGAGGTAAGGGTAGGAAAAAGCGGAGGGCTGTGCCCTCTCTTCTCTCCCTTGATCCTTTTCGCACCCCACTCTTACCCTGTGCTGCTGTGGCCTGGTTGGCTGCTATTCTCCATGGCAGTGCCATTCCCTCGGCTGCCCTGGCTTCCCCACTAAATTAGAAGTCTCTCTGCTGCTCTCTTCTTTCTGGGTCCCATGGTCTGATCATGGGATGGACCAGTGCATGGACAGATGACTAGAGAAACTGATGAGAGGGCTGGGCCCAGGGCAGGCTGGGTGGGGTGTGCTCCTGGCTGGAAGCCCTCTCTCCTTGCTGTTCTCAGAAGGCGAGTGGCCCACTACCAACAGCTCCTTAGGCTCTTACCTTGAGGAAAATCTTAGTCTTTCCCATTTTCCAGTCCTTGTCTGTTCCCAGGCATGTATCAGCAATACGCAAGGTCATCTGGCGGGACTTGTTTGGAAGCTACAGAAGAAAATCAGGGCTTGTCAGGGGAAGGTGCTTCCTCCGGGGCTGTTCAAGCAGGTGTCCACTCCTTGTCATACCTCCCACCAGGGGCTGCCAGCTTCACTGGGCACTTTCTAGCACCCCACATCAAGGAGTGGGTGAGGGGCACACAGGACTCAGATTCCCAGGCAAGTTGGTGGGCCTGAAGCCTCCATGTAGCTCTAGGACACTTGGCCTCAGATCAGTGCAAACTTTAGATTAGCTGTGGGCTGCAGAAGGATGGGGCAGAAATTCCTGCCTTAGAGAGCCCCCTAGCCACATCTCAGCTCCTGGACACTGTCCTGACAAGAGCAGGTAAACCCACAGACATCTAGAAGGAACACACATAGCCACTAGCGTCAAACCGCAAGGGAGTGACTCATGTGGCCTTCGCAGCACAGAGACAGAGAGAGAGTGGGAAGGAGAGACTGGGAGTATATTGAAGATGGGGGTCCAGGAGGGTCCCGGGGTTCCATCTGCGGGCACATACCTGCGTTCGCTCAGGGCCTGGCAGCAGCATGTGGAACCTCGTTGAGAACTCCTTGAACGTGTAGCGGATGGGGAAGCCTGATTTGCGGATGTGCACAGTCTCCATCATGCCAGAGTAGCGCAGCTGCTGGATGCACAGCTCCCGGTTGAAGAGCTATAGGTGAAGACAGATGAAGATTCTGCCGAGGAGCCACAGGCCCCATCCTTCTTTACCACCTCCCATCACTGCTGCCCAGGAACCCATCTAGCTTACCCCCAAAGTCAGGAAGAATTTAACAAATGCATGATTGAACTATAATGACTTGGGGGTACTTTTTTGATACAGACAAGGCCTTATATAACCCAGGCTAGACCCAAATACACTTTGTAGCTGAGAATTACCTTGAACTCCTAATGCTCCTGCTTTCACCTTCCACGTACTGGGTACAATACCATACCCAGTTTTCAAATGAGTTTTTGAAAATGGTAGTGGAAGTGGCTGAGGGACCATAAAGTGTTTCCAAGGACATAAAAGTCCATAGCATGGAAACTGGAGCCTAGGTCAGTTGTGGTGGCCCATACCTGTAATCCTAGCACTTGAGAGGCAGAGGTAAGAGGATCATGAGGCCAGCCTGGGCTACATAGTGAGATGATGTCTCATGCTTCTATCATTTTCAAGATATGCACAGTACCAGGAACAGAAAAGTAATTTGCTTACCAAGGAGGTAGCACTTGCAGTTCAAACACCAGGACCTGAGTTTGAGCCCCAGAACCCATGCAAAAAAATCAGGGTATGGTAGCATGGGCATATGCATGTAATCCCAGGATTGAGAAGCAAAGACAGGTGGATCTTGGGTTTCCCAGCCAACTAACTTAGCCTACTTGGCAAGTTTCAGGCCAGTGAGAGACCTTGTCTCAAAATGAAGGTGGACAGTGCCTGAGGAATGACACTGGAGGTTGTCCTCTGGTCTCTACATGCACAAGCACACATGTTTACCTGCACCCACCCCCCCAGATACAGAGCAAGACAGTGAGAAAGACACACACACACACAACAAAAGAAGAAAAAAGAAGCTATTTGCATATGCCGTCTGATGAAAATATAATTCTTTTCTTTTTTAATCTTCTTTTTTTTTTTTTGAGATAATGTCTCACTGTGTAGCCCTGGCTGGCCCAGAATTCACTCTGTAGATAAAGCTGGCCCCAAATTCACAGAGCAAGATCTGCCTGCTTTTGCCTCCTGTGTGCTTGGATTAAAGGTGTGTGCTGCCATCTCCAGCAACATGTAATGTCTTTAAATGGTCTTGCTTATATCAAGTTGGATGTTGCCTCCAGCAACGCAGCATCTCAGTGCCAGTCCACCATAGTGGACGGAAGAAGTAATTATACCTGGATAGAGGGAGCTGAGGTTGAAGCATAGAGTGGCCACCAGAGAGAAATTTGGGCATGGTGCTTTCCCCCAGGGTTCCTGGCTTCCCTGACGACTCCAGGACTCTGGAGAGCACCCTCAACTAGGTGCTAAGGCGTGGAGACACCCTCGAACTGGGTGAGCCCATGGATAAGTACTACACTCCCACGTGGGGTCACTGAGGGCCACAGTGGTCAGCCTTGGATGAATAGTCAGCTACTACTGACTAAGCATGTCCCACAAGCCTGTGGTTTAATCTCCACAACAGCCTATGTGGTCTGGTTGTTGGCTCCTAGGGACAGGGCCACACTCTTCACTGGCTGAGCCTAACTCTCAGCACAGGCCTCCCCCAACGCTTATGAGCAGGCAGCTGCTACAACTGAGACACACCCTGGCCGGAGATGTCACAGAATCTGAGCCTGAACCTAGGGCAGGCAGCACAGGCACCTGCACAACACTCTGAGAGCAGCATGAGGAATAAAAGCTGTCTAACTTCTGCCCGTGTGGCGGTAAGGAGATGCGTCCCAGCCTTCAGCAGACAGCCCCAGCACACACAACTGCACTCTATGCAAAGGTACCTCGTTAATGTGATATTTCTTTTTTATTACATTTAGGGTATGTGTGTATGTATGTATGTTTACATACAGGTGCACATGTTCCATGGCACATGTGTGGAGGTGAGGACAACTTGCTGGAGTCAGTTGTCTCCTACCATGTGAGTGCTGAGGATTGAACTCAGGTCATCGGTCTTGGAGGTTATCCTCAGAGCCGTCTTTTTAGCACAAATGTAATATTTAGCTTTGAGGTGGGGAGATGGCTCAGTTGATAAAATATTTGCTATGTAAGAATGAGGACTTGAGTTCTGAGACCCCAGAACTCACATTTTTAAAAATCTGTGCATGTGCCTGCAATTCCAACGCTGAGATGGGAAGGCAGGCCGATTCCGGGGCCTGCTGGCTGGCCAGTCCAACTGAACTGGCTAACTCCAGGTTCAGTGAGATCCAGCCTCCAAAAATAAGGTGAGAATGATAGAGGAAAGCACTCAGTGCTGATCTCTGTCTTCCACACAGACACACACCACAGACTTGCACATGTGTGCACATGTGCACACACAGGAACACACACAAATATTTGTTTTTATTCCCCGATGATGTGGTTTTTAGTTATTTTTTGTCTTTGAAAATGGCATCTTCTAGTTTGGGGAGCCCCTGTACTTGCAGCTCTGTCAGGGGAGGATTTTGTAAATCAAGGTCTCCCAGACCTCCACCACATCCCCACATGTGTACAGAGAAAGTGACAGCAGGTCTTGGCTACCAGGACTGAACCTGACGGTAAAGTGGCAGCCCTGGAGTAGCTGCCAGTTGCCAAGTGTGGCTGCTGCGTGGGGGAGGGGGCGCACCGTAATGTCACCTTCCTCCCTCACTGTATCTCCGCAGGCAGGAGGAAGTCTGACTTCATGAAAGAGAAAAAATGAGGCTCAGAGAAGCCAAGAGCCTGGCCAAGCACACCCAGCGGATGAGGACAGGGCTAAGGGCTGTGGTGAGGGTGATCCAGTGCTCTGCAGGTCATCAGGTAGCAATGGACTCGCACTGGCTACCCTATCTGTGTTCTCGACTGTAAAGTGAGGGCAGGTGACAGCTGTGAGGCTGGTCAGGCCCTGACAACCTGGGTACCAGACTCAATCCCTCAGTCCCCTCTATTCCAGAATACCCCAGTCTCCCCTGCTTACCAGCGGCTTCTTGTACTCATTGGGTTTGATGCAGCGGACGAAGTAGGGCTGGCAGTGTGTCAGGAGTCTCATCAGCTGCTCCAGGGACTGCTTGAACTGTCCCCCCAGTGTGGAGGGGCGCTTGGTGGAGTCTGCTTGCTGCAGAGCCAAAGCACAGGATTTGAGGGCATGGAGCTGTGCCTGGGGCACTGCGGGCCTCCACATTGAGAGCTGCTGTCCAGCAAGGGCACCCTCCTCTGCCTCTCCCCATCCCTTCCAGTCTTCCGCCCTTCTCCTTTCTCTTCACCCTGTTATCGCTCCTCTCCTCCCTTCCCTCCCTCCCTCTCTTCCTCCTCGCCTTCACTCCGGCACAAGCGCCTGCAATGTTCAGGCTTCCAGCTCAGGAGAGCACTGTGGGAGGCAGGTGGGGAGCGCACCTTGAAGAATGGACCCCTCGCCTTTGCCTGGCGGATGGTGCCATGGCCCAGTTTGGCCTCTGGTGACTCCAGGTTGAATATTTCCCTCAAGAACTTGTTTTTGGAGGAGTAAACCAGGGTAAGGATGTCTGTGCTCAGCATGTCACGGTTCTTTTCCAGAAAACCTGTGGAGAGAGCTGGGTCATGTTCCGGGCCAGTTCAACCATTGCTTTTACCCATTGGGGAAGATGGGTATACCCGGAGGGACCCCACAGCACCCCACTGAAGTGTGCTGTTTTCCACTCAGCCAGAGCTTCTGTTTCCGCCCAGCAACAAGTTACTTCTACCATCTAAACTTTCAAGTGCCAGCACCCCGCCCAGCAATCACTCCTGTCTAAATGAATGCAGTCATTCTGCCTCTGGGATCTCGGGTGCTCTATCTACTAGGAGGGGAATTTTTTCGGCCTGAAGACTGAGCCTTCAAAAATGGGGGAGGCCAGTGTTCGGGGCTGAAATGTGTTCTTCCAAATTTATTTGTTGGGGTCTTTACCCCCATACATTAGAACATGTATGGATCTCCTACGTTTGGAGAGAGCTGTGTGTGTGGGCCTGTGTGTATGTGTGCAGCTGCCTGTGTGTGGAAGCCAAAGGACAACCTCAGTTGTCAGGTATGTTCCACCTTTTTCATTTTTTCTCTTTGAGGCAGGGACTGAGACAGGGGTTTTAGTGGGCCTGGAACTCACTGGGGAGCCAGGCTGTCTGGCTCTGAACATACAGACCTGCCTGTGTCTGCTTCTGCCCCTGCAGTGCTGGAATTACAAGTGCATTCACCATGTACAGTTTTTTTCTTTTAATGTGAGTTCCTGAGCTCAAACTCAAGTCTTAATGTTTGCACAGAAAGCACTTTACTACCGTGACCCAGCCCAAGTGAGAACTTTTAGAGAGAAGATAAAGGTAAAATGAAGGAATGAGGATAGACCCTGGCCAGTGTCATTATAAGAAGACAACACTGGGGGCTGGAGAAATGGTTCTGTGCTTAAGTGCTCTTGCTGCTGTTCCGGAGGACATGTTTGGTTCCCAGTATCATACTGCGTAGTTCACAATGGCCTCCAGCTCCAGAGGCTCTGACGCCCTCTTCTGGCCTCTGCAGCACCATATACAGGCACATAAATATAAACAAAAATAAATCTTTAAAAAGAAGACGTAGGGACACAAACATACTCGAGAGGACTGTGTGAATCACAGAGAGAAGATAGCTACAAGCCATGGTCCTCTGTGACCACACGCACAACAGGGCATCCATCCCAAATGAAAACAAGTTAGTTTACTCCTATCCAGAGCATAGAAAACACTACTATGAGCTGCTGAGATAGCTCATCAGGTTCGAGGCCAGTCTAGGGTACATGAAACTCTGCCTTATAAAAAACAAAACAAAAACAGACAACAGAAGAATATGTAGAAGAAAGCCAGGCCAAGTAGCTCATGGCTTTAATCTAGCACTCAGGAGGAAAGATAGGAGAGCACTGTAGGTCCAAGGCCATCCTGGGCTACATGACCAGTTTAAAACAAAACAAAACAAACAAAAAAGAAAATCTTCATGAGACTGACCTGACAGTGGAGTCTAAGCCATGACACAAGCAACAGAAGGAAAAGAGATTAAACCCATTTTCCTTAAAATGAAACTACAGCAATTCATAGGATGCCATTAAGAAAGTGCAAAAAGTCAGGTACAGTGGTGCATACCTGTAATACTAGGTTGGTGAAAGGCGGAGACAGAAGGATAGTGAGCTCAAGGCCAGCCAGCACTTCAAAAAACAAAAGGAAAGACCTGGGATGTAATTCAGTGGTAGAACAGTTGCCTACCATGTGCAAGGCTTTAGGTTCCATTTTTGGCAGCACCACCACCAAAAGAAGAAAGAAAAAAGTGAAAAGACAACTCCCTCCAAATGAGAAAATATTTAAAATAGTTACAAATCATACATCTGATGAGATACTGATATCCAGAATATATAAAGCACTGTTGTGGGTTGGTGAGATGCAGGTAGTTGCCACCACCAAGCCTGAGTTCCATTTCCAGGACCTACATGTTAGAGAGTACCTATTCCTGCAAGTTATCCTCTAACCCCCAGACATAGGCCACAGTACGAACAAAAGCGCGCGCGCACGCACACACACACACACACACACACACACACACACACACACCATACAAATCAAAGTTACATTGAGTTGCTGTTTCAAACTCACTAGAGTAACTAAAATAAAAAAACAATAACACATGTTCAAGAGGATATAGAAAAATCAGAACCTTGCCACATTGCCAGTGGGAATGTAAAATAGTGCAGCCACTTTAGAAAACAGTTTAGTGGGACTTCAAAGTACAAGACATAAAGTTACCACATGATACAGCAATGTCACTGCTAGATACATGCTAAGAAGAAATGAAAACATACATCCACATACAAAAAATGGTATATGGATGTTCACAGCTATGTTATGCAAAGTAGAAACAACTCAAATGTCCATCAATTTAAGAGATAAAATATGAGCTAGCCACACATCTTTTTAAATAAAAAGAAATAAAAAGGGGATAGGAAGATGGCTCAGTTGGTAAAGTGTGTGGTGCTCAAGCATGAGGACCCGAGTTTGATTCCTAGCACCCACATTAAAAGCCAAGTATAGTGGTATGCATTTTTAATCCCAGCACATGAGGCAGAGATGGAGGATTCCTGGGGGTTGAGCTAGACTGGTGAGACCCTGTCTCAAAAGGCAAGGTGGATGGCACCTGAGGAATGACACTTGGGGTTGTCCTCTGGCACATAGACACACACACACACATATGCACACACAACAAAACAAAATACTGATATAAGCTACAACACAGAAATACCATGAAAACCTTCCGGCTAGTGAAAGGAACCAGCCACAAAGAGCACACACAGAAGGTGCCATGGTTAGTGTCCTTAACAGAATTTAGAGTCACCGGAGATGGGTCACTGGGGATGGCTATGGGGGACTGTCTTATCTTGATGATGTCGGGCGGGCAGACCCATTCACTGTGGGTGGCGCCATTCCCTGGCTGGGATCCAGGACTGTTTAAGTGGAGAGAGGGATCTGAGCGGCAACATTCATCTCTCTCTGCTTCTTGATTGTGAGCACAGTGGTCCTACTGCCATGACTTTCCCACCATGAGGGACTGCACCCTGGAATTGTCTCCCTTAAGTTGCTTTGCCAAGGTATTTTATCACAGCAACGGGAAACATTATCACTATCACCCCAAATCAAAACAATGACGGACACCTGGGTCATTACATTTCCTTTCTCCAGAAAGCCATTCTACCATCCTGCCGCCCCTCACCAGACCGCATCATAACCTGTCCTCTCTACCTCCTTCCTATGGTTTTGCAGAGCCTGCTCCAGGCGGCTGTGTACAGAGCCGCACCCACCTTCTGCCTGGTAGTACACCTCTCCCGCAAAATGTGCAATGCCAAATCGGGTGTCGTGTATGTTCTTGGGTTTCAGGAAGGCCTTGTTGTTGGCGTGGACACTGTTCAGCTTTTGCAGCATAGTGACATCTGTCCCCTGGAAGAATCCAGATGCTTTATGAGTTGAGGTACCAGAATCTAGCTGGGGGAGGTCCAGTGACCCACCCAAAGGGGGCAAAGCAAGCTGGGCTCAGGATGATTGATGGCTTGGTACAGATGGGAAGCCCAACCCATATAGGTTAGTGACTTGTAGTGAGTAAAGACCTAGTTGGGGGCTGAGACTAGGAACCACCCCACTGCTCACTTTCCTGCTCCATCCGGATCCCTAGCAGTCAGGGAACCCTTCCTGAAGGAGTCTGCAGAGTAGGGCTTGAAGGGAAGAAGGGTCTGGTTAAGCTGGGGCTTGTTTATTCGCAAAGGAGGTTTTAGCAACTCTGGGTATTAGTAGGTCAGCTATATGGAGTTGCCGATCTCAGAGATGAAGCCAAAGATGTAAACACACACATAGACACACATAGACACCCACACACACCCCCGCCCCACACCTGTGGGAAGCGGCTTTCCTCATCTAGGAGGGAGATGATGCTCATGGGCTTGAGCGCCAGCAGGTCCAGGGTGGGCCGGTTGTCAGTATAGTGGATGTAGTTCCAGGAGATGTTCTCAGAGTGGTACTCCTCCTGCTCCATGGTGAACACGTGCTGCACGAAGAACTGCTGCAGGTGCTCATTGGCAAAGTTGATGCAGAGCTGCTCGAAGCTGTGGAACCGACACCATGGTTTCAGTGTGGGGCTGTCAACTGGGAGATGCTGTAGCTTAGGGGTCATGAGCCTTCTCTACCCAGACACACACCATGTGCACACCAAGCCCATGTGCACACAGTTGCATGTACTTCCAGGAATACACTCCTCCCTTTCAAGGTGACTCCATCACCTTGCCTTGTCCCCCATAGCAAACATACCAAGAGAAACAACAAGGCTCAGCGTAGCCTCAAATCCTGACATTTTCCAGGCCTGCCTGTTCTGACATTGAGCTTCTCCCTGTGGGGCCAGCTGCATACAAGAAACCCCAGCCCCATGGTCAAGCCTCTTTGGCATTGAGATGAGCACCCAGAAACCTGGCATTGTTTACTGGCCCCTCTGCATCAATCAGACATACCCTCACCCTGCTGATATTTCAACCTGCTTTCCTCCCTGAGCTCCCTGCCTGTGGAAGTGCTTCTGTCCTCCACTGCTGACTCATTGTGATGGACACTGCCCCATTTCCACAGTTTCTATCATGAGTTATCAGAGCTTGGTCCATGTGATCTTGAACACAGCACCTTGAACTCTTTATTTCTTCTCATCCGCTATTTAGTTGAGGTCACCTTCTCTGTTCACCTGCAGTTCAGTAAGGGATTCCAAACAGATGTATCCAACTGGCAACCCACAGGCAGTATGTGACTGAGAATAGATATGAATGTGGCCTGACACCAAGTCATTAACTTACTTAAAATATTATGGAAAAGTTTTTGGTAAGTTTTGGCAATTGCTTTTCCTGCAACTTGATTCCTTGATTCTTGAGCACAACAAACTTTGTGGAAGACAATGTCATAACACAATGGGCATGCTGGGCATGCTCATGCATGTCTTTAGTCCCAGCACTTGAGAGGCCGAGGAAGGCAGATCCCTGTGAGATCAAGACCAGCCTGGTCTACAGTGAGTCCAGGCCAGCTGGGACTACATAGTGAGACCCTGTCTCAATTCTCCACCCCCTGCAAAAGTTTGCACACATACCCCACATCACACAAAGGGGTGATGGCTCAGTGGGTAAAGGCATTTGCATGTACCATGCAAACCGGGTGACTTGAGTTCGATCTTTGAAAACCACATAAACGTGCAAGGAAAGAATTGACTCCAAAAAGTGGTCCTCTGACATCCATAAACATGACATCCTGCATCATGAATGAACATAAAGTAATAATAATAACAGCAACAACAACACTACTACAACAGTGGCTGAGCTCATCTGCAAGAGGCTGTCTTGCCTCCAACCTCACCCCTCATGAAATTCTCCATATGGCCACCAGAGGGAGCCTCCAAGCTGGAAAATCACCCTCCCCTCTAGCTTCAAGTTCTGCTGGCTTCCCAAGTGTTCAGGATCCAGCAGTGGACACAGAAGAAAGTCCTAGCCATGCCTGCGGTTCCACTAAGGTTACTCACTCTGTGGCCACTGTTGACTTCTCTCAGCATCCTTTATGTTCCCAAATCTTCCCTTCCACCTAGTCTCTGTCTGATTGGTGCCCCTTCCTCTGTGCTAGTTTTGCAGCTCATTCTGCCATGTCTGAGTCCCTTTGGCATCTCTTCCTCAGGATGTGTTGCAAGAACTCATTGTACTTGAGATTGTTTGTTCAAAGTTTGTCAACCCAAGAATTAAGAGGCCAACTTTCAGCTTTCTCTAAGCCCAGCATGCTGCCCAGAGGGGCTCCATAGACACCTGTGGACCCAGCACCTCGCATTACCTCATTCTCAGACCTCCGGGCAAAGCTCAGACCTCCCATCAAAACCCAGTTACTGATTCCTTTAAGAAGACATCCCGGCATATATGATGGATCTCCAGAACTTATTTATCAATAAGGTGTTCATAGGTATTGTCCTTCCCAGTGCTGGACCACAGCTGAGCTTACTGTGCCCTGGGCTCCTGTGGCATTAGGCCAAGCCTGCTGTCACTCCCGCCCACAGCCGGCTTTGGGAGATAGAAACCCTGATATCTTTGTACTTGGACTTGATTATGCCTTGACAATCCTGGCTCCCGACAGAGTATTCTAGCTCTCCTTTCCCAAGTCAGACTTTACAGAGCTATGGTCAGAGGTACTCCAAAGTCAGGCTACCCTCTTGGCTCCTCAGATGGTACCCAGAGTCCCATGCTTCTGGTACTTGGTGGGTGGGATAAGCTTTGCCTTGACAAGCTATTTAAATGAACTAGACTCAAGCGAACTGCATCCAGACTGCTTCCTGCCTGGCTGTTCTGCCAGAAATGAAGATATTCTAAGGAGACACTTGAGCTATCAGACTATCAAAACAATGGACCCCCAAGAAATTGGAATTTCTTCTGAAATCTTATCCTAGGAGAAGGAAAAAACTGATGCCTGATACCAGCAGAAGAAGAGCTTGACTTTTAGGAAGAGTTTTTACCAGTCATGACAACTTGAAATATCAGACAATCTTGCAGGGGAGACTGGGGCCCAGACAATAATGGACCAGTGGTGGACAGGACCACACCTTGACCAGGACTGTCTAGCTATACACGTGTCTTGCCTTCTATTTAAACCTATACCTCATGTCAGAATCCCAAAGATGGACTTGAGGAGGTCACTGAACCTTTTTCTCTTCCCAGTGTTGTTACATTGAATAATTATTCATTTTCTACTACCACTATTAATTGTATCTTTAATTGGACTATTGAAGACAGTGAATGATTGGATGTTAGGGAACTGTCAGGGCCCAGAATCTAACCCGAAAAGCTCTGGTAAAAGTCCTACCACCTTTCCTTCCCCGACGCCCTTGATTCTGCCCTGGACATCACTTGCCCAGATTTGGCCCCCTGGCCTTGTTCCCTTCCCACAGGCTTTATCACTGTCACATTTTGGAGCAAAGCACCAACCTGCTTCTTGGTGATGATCTTAGCTTCCAATTGTCCTAGGACACAGGATCAGAGATGTTCTGCCTCAGCTTACTCCTTTCTAAACTCAAAAGTCAGTGATGGCCCTCAAAAGCCCAGATGAGTCAATGTTATTGACTTCCACTGTCACTCTGACTTCACAAGTCACTTTAGAGCAGGAAGAAAGTTAATGGTTCAAGAGAGGTGACAAATGCTGGGGTCTCAGCCTGACTTGGGAATGGCATTTAGTTACACGGCCTTGTTTGGCCATCCGGGTGTGAGGATGTGCAGAGGCCATATCTGTAGAGCCCGAGTCTGGTTGAAGATACCACAGCATTGTGAATTGGGAGTCTGAGGTTCCTGCTCCCAGCCTGTGGGCAAGTGTTAAGGTGGAAGATGGGCACAGGTACCCTCTGGCTTAGAGAGAATTGCTGCATATCTTCTAATTTGTGGTGTGTGTTGTTGCATGTATACATACATATACATATATATTGAGACTAGAGGTCAACTTTGGGTTGATTCTTTGATGTCATCCACCTTGTTTTAATCAGACAGGGTCTCTTCACTGGCCTGGAACTTACCAGTTCCTCTAGTTGGTTAGATAGTGAGCCCCAGGGATTCTCTCTCCTGTTTTCTCCTCCCTAGTGCTAGAATTACAAGCAGGTACCACCATGTCCAGCTGTTTACATAGGTTTTAGGGGATCAAACCCAGGCAGGTCCTCCTCATGCTTGTATAACACTTTGCTAGTGGAAGCATCTTCCCAGGCCCTCGTGTTCTATTTTCAGAAAACAGGCAGGTTGACCTCTTCATACCTATTGCTCTGGAAGTTTTCAAAGCCAAATATATCCAAGAGACCGATGGCCCTCCGAATACTTTTAGGGTCCTGGGATGGTGGTGTGAAGATCGCAGCATTGATCTTCTTGACTATCCACAGAAAGAGGTGCCCATAGATGCCCTGAAGGGAGACACAGGGTGAAGCCTTGGGCTCCAGGCAGAGGAGGAAGCCAACCCCTCTCCAAGTTCACTCATAAAGTCTGCATGCAGATCAATGTCACCCACTTCCTAAGAGATGCTACCCCTGTTTTCAAGAAACCTGGTACAGAGAGTCTGGGTGACCAGCAAGTTGGGACCTGCCCATTCATCTCTAATCTCTCCTCCTCCAAGGCTTTGTACCTTGACAAAGGCATCCCTCCGGTCTACAGCCTGCACAGTGTTCAAAGGCCTGGATACATACTCCCCACGGATGGGGATTGTGTGTTTGATCAAACAATCTCGAAGAGCCTCGTGCTGTACCTGGGAAGAGAGTGGGACCGCATCACACTTACACAGCAGAGCCTGGGCTGGGACCCCCATCTGTTCTTGCAGTATCTTGCTCCCTCTTATAATCAAAGACCCTATGAAGGTGAGCAATGCTTAGGACCAGGACCAGACCTACGAGGGTCATAGCCTTGGTTTCATGAGTGCCTTGTGCAGTGTTCATGAAAGACATGCCTATTGGTGAGCTTGAGCATGTTGGTCTCCTGAGCCTGGGACAGGGGTTGGTGCAGGGATGACTCTGAGACATGGCTTTATTATTCTGCCCCTGAAATCACTGTCTCTTGGAGACTGAAAACTGAAAGGAGCAAGGGGAGACTAGAAAGGATGGTCCCTCCCTACCATGCAGAAAAGACATAGCTAAGATCCGAAGTTTCTAAATACTGGTTATAGTTTGAAAGTGTGCCCCCAACTTTGTATGTTGGGAACATGATCTCTAAATTCATCTGGTATTAGTAGTAGGACTTTACAGCGAGGCTCTGTTATAAAGCTCTCTGACATGAGTGCTCTGTCTGTCTCACTACCTGCTTCCCTCCACTATACCATGATATCGCAAGGAAACCCTCATCAGAGCTAAGTAGCACCATTGTTGTGCTCTTGGGCTTCTCACCTTCCCAGAACTGGGAGCTCAATAGACATGCATTATTTATTTGTAAATGACCCAGTTTTTGTGTATTTTGTTATTGCAACATAAAACATAACCAAGACTGCCCTTGAGCCAAAAGAACATTAACAGAAATATATACTCAATGTGATTTTTTTGTTCTTGCTTTTTGTTTTACTTTTGAGTCTATTAATTTTTCTAGAACTGTCAATGGATGTGATATAAAGTTTGCTACATCTCCAATGCAAAAGTAGACATACCAGACATACCCAGGGCCACTAATGTCCTTTGGTCTCTGAGGGCTTATGGGCTGGGCCACAGATGCATTTAGACTACACACTTTCCAGAAAAGCACAGCTCATGGGGTATGAGGATACAAGACAAGGATGCTTTGATGGGTGTGAAGTTTTGTGCCCAAGAGGGGACCATAGGGACTGGGAAGGGTGGAGGGTGAGGATACTGAAAGGCAGAAGGGGACACAGAAAGGAGGAAGAGATGTTCGTTAAAGCTATACTGGTCACTTCAGTGACTACCTGATGAGCTCACACTGCAGCTTCTCTGGTGATCGCCCTCAGGTATTCCTAGTATGCAAATGAACGGGGAGACTGTGAGAATGTGGAGAGCGTGGGTGGAGGCCTGGGTAGGGCTATGAGACTCAGGTGTCTGGGTCTGTCAGCTTAGGCTCTCAAGTAATCTCACAAGAATCTAAGCCAGCCAGTATTATGGTCCAGTACCTCTAGCAACTTCATTGCAAAGGGAAAGGCTGGAGTCTCCATCACATCAGAAGAATCCAGGTTCTCAAAGATAGCAGCTGGGGAGAGAAACAGCAAGCATGAGTAAGAAGTGTCTGATGTGATGGACAGAGGTCCCAGATAGGTCCAGGCCCTGGGCAGCCCCATATCCACACAGTATCAAACCACTGTCCCTGGAGTGAGTCACTACCTCTCCAGGGACCTTCCCCTAGAAGGATGTGAATGTCCCCCACTGACCACAAATCATTAGCGACTTAGCTGTGAACTAGTGAAACAGGCCATTGTCCTCTCTGTTTGGTGAGGTTGGGGCCCTGGGTCAACAGAAGTTTGGAGGACTATGGGGCTTAATGGAGAGAAGACTGAGTTGAGATATCCAGTGGGCACTGTGGGGCTGACTGGGGTCGGTGAGAAGTTGGGCCACCTGCTCCGTTTGCTTCACTATGCTGCCCTGGTGTTTATGTTAATGTAGTCAGATGATGTACTGCAGGCTGGACACTGAGATCCAGGGATCTGCCTATCACTGCTAATCCCACCCCCAGCACAGTATACATACATATACCACTTTAGTTTTTTGAAAAGGGTTCTCATTGAACCTGAAGATCTCCCAATTCAGCTAAACTGATCAGCACCGACTATAAGCAAGTCTCTCAACTACATCTCTACTTCTAGTTTCTCCTCTTTGAGTCAATGTCCACCTTAGGAATGACTGTCTAGCAGGGAGTGATGGTGTTTTGTTTTAACTGTAAAAGTAATGAGAACATCAGATGTGGGATAATGATAGAGTGCTTGCCTAGCATGCATAAGGCCCCGAGTTCAATTCCAAGCGTCATGCATACAAAAATACACTAACTTTAATGAAAACCATCCCTTGCCTTTTCATTATCTTTTTATCACCTACATAGTGTCCCTACATAGCACTGAGTTTTGTGTGTCTACAAGTGCACATGCACACACACACGTGTGTGTGTGTGTGTGTGTGTGTGTGTATACAGTGATCAGTATCAGGTGTCTTTCTTGATCATTCTCCACCTTCTCTTTTGTTTGTGTGCACACATATGTATAATGTTTGCATGTGTGTGCATGCAGGTGTCTCTACCCACCCATGATGTTCGTGTCTTCCACCATCACTCTCCATTTTATTTTTGAGATAGTGTCTCTCACTAAACACGATGCTCACCATTGGCCAGACAGGCTGGACAGTGAGACCCAGGGATCTGCCTATCACTGCTGTTCCCACCCCCAGCACTCAGGTTGCGGATACATACAAATACCACTTTAGTTTTTTGAAAAGGGTTCTCATTGAACCTGAAGATCTCCCAATTCATCTAAATGGATCAGCTAGAGAACCCCAAGGATCTTTCTGTTTCTTCCCCACTAACACTGGGGTTAAGGTGCATACTACTGTGCCCCGCCTTTTATGTGGGTTCCAAGTTTTCAAGTTTGTGTGGCAAGTACTTTACCGACTGAGCCAGTCTCTCCAAACTCTAGCCCTGAGTTTTACTGTGTTTAAATGCTGTTTTGGTGTATATCTCACTGCCTTATTCTCTGAGCCTGGTGTATCCCTTAACACCATGTCTAGCACTCCCCCACATCTCATGCCCACTTCTGGTTTACATGTACCTTCCCTGGCAGAAGTCCCTAGTGTGGTGGATAGATGACAGGTCACCCTATCTGCTACTTGCTTGGAGCCAATTTTCTGTTATGAAATGAGATGGTGGTACACATTCATAGTCTCTACACATCCATTGCTCCAGAACAGGTTCCTGAAAGTTCTGTCCTTTCCCCTGTGACTGGTGTCTCCCACGAGTTCTAGAACCACCCTCAGTCATCTCTTTACATACGGACCCTCTTTTCTGTTATGACTCAACAAAAGGTCTGCTATGTCTGCTCATTGCACCTTCCGGGTTTCCTGCCTTCTCTTCTGTATTTTCTGCCTTTCTTCTTCATGCTATATTGTTCTGGTTTACTATCACCTTCCTTCCAGTTCACACATTCTTCTGGTCAATTTCTAATTGTGTGTGTGTGTGTGTGTGTGTGTTACTGTTAGAATGTCTACTCTATTTTTAAAAACTATACAATGCCACTTTTTAGAGTTTCCAGATACCTGTCTACATTTTAAAGCTTGGCATGTCCCCCTTAAATACAGCAAGTAAACCTGCTATGTGGTCCATGTCTAATAATCCTAGTACCTAGAATCCTTGTAGGTCTATTCCTATTAGCTGTTATTTCAGATGGTTATTGTTCATGGTACCTGCTTCCTTATTCCTATTTGTTTCCGGCTGCATGCCAGATGTTGTGTTTGAAAAATTATTGGAAAAAGTTATTACTGATCTAGATTACTAGCATTTCACTCCAGAGAGGATTGTCAGTAACTTCTGTCAGTTGCTTAGGGGAGCCTACACATGAAGACCCTTTAATGCCCAGACTACCTTGATTGCTTCCAAACTGATCTGCAAGTTCATGAATGAATTTGCTTACTCTGGTTCACTATGACCATGAGCAGGAAGCACTCTGGGGTCCCAGCTGAAAGTGAATGACTGACTTGGTTCTGTAGAGCTGGTGTATGTGTGTGTGTGTGTGTGTGTGTGTGTATGTGTCCCCATGTGGGTGTACATGCATATGTGCAGAACAGAGGTTGATGTTGAATGTCTTCCATAACTGTTCTCTATTTTATTTTTTGACATTTTCCTAGAGCTCACTGGTTCGGCTAGACTGGCTGACCAGTGAGCTCAAGGGATCCACCAGTCTCCGCTTCCCTACCACTGAGATTACAGGCACATGCCATTGTGCACAGCTTTTTACATAGGAACTGTGGATCCAAACTCAGGTCCTTATGCTTACATGGCAAGTGCTTTACCAAAAGAGCCATTGCCTCAGCCCATGACTTGATTCTTTAACTTTGGAGGCCCTATGCTTTGATATCTTCTCATCAACCTGTGAGGTCTCCAAAACCATAGCCACATTTTTAGGATGTATTTTTACAAGATTGGGTTGGGTCACATGACCTTTCTGGTGCAAAGCCAGAGATATCTTCCTCCTGCTCTCCATGCCCCTCTCTTCCCCCTCCCCAGGGGTGTTTTCAGGACAGAAGCAGCATTACCCATAAACTCCACATTCCCCAGGTGGAGGATGGCTGCCAGCAGCTTGCTGATGTCCCAGTTCTCAGAGTTGGAGAAGTGGAGGATCTTCATGGCTGAGCAAATATGAGCGTAGTCCTTGGCATCACTGAGGCCCTCACAAGATATGCAGTTCCCCTACAGGACAGGACATCTCATTTGACAGGGCCACTTCAAGTCTTACCTCTATTCTGGGGCCAGTGAGGCCAAGATGCCCTAGGGACCCAGACAAAGGCCCTGAGAAGTCACTGCATAGGCTCCGGTGGAACCTAAAGGGCCATATCCAAGTATAAGTGTAGCAAATAGATAAAGGCATTTCCAGAGGCAAAACCTCAATGCTATCGTAACCATCCTGGCAGGAATGAAAATGTTCTAAAGAGGCACTTGTGCACCTCCCTTTGGTTGATTATTGAAACAATGAACCCCAAGAAATTGGAATTTCCCCATGAATCTTAAGCTGGGAGAAGGAGAAGGTTGAAGCCTGGTGCCAGCTTGTCTCCAAGATAGAGACTTCACACAGTTGACCACCCTGTAGGAGAGACTGGAGTCCGGGAGACGACGGGTCAGTGATAGGAACCTTGACCAGGATTGCTTGGCTATACATCCCTCTTCTCTTCTGTTTAAACCTAAACTTTATGTCAGGATGGTGGGTCATTGGACTTCTTTGTGCCTCTTCTCAATGTGGGTGCATTGGGTAAATTTCCTAATCACTTAATTGGCCTGTTGAAGACAGGTGACTAAACCTGGTTTGTTAGAGCTGCCAGGCCCAGCCTCTGACCCCAACAGCTCTGGTGACACTATGGCCAAAGCATGCCTGGGTTCTGCTTCTAGCACTGGGTTACCATAGGTAAGTCATTTCTATCTCTGAGCCTTTATTTGTCATCTGTCCATTCTGAGCCTCCTCAGCCTGTCTCTCAGGAGATACTGTGGGCTTGTACCTTCAGGACACACTTCTCAAGGCTGGCCACATGCCAGACCCTGTGCTCCTTGCTGGTAATTATGAAGCGGTGCACTGTAGTTCTGTCCCACTTCTGTGCATCCAAGAGGGGCAGGCAGCAGCCTAGTGACCTTGTCATGGGTTATCACCAGACCGAAGACCAAAGAGGCCAGTGCTAGTCCTACAGGGAGGTTGGGAAAGACTCCATGTAGGAGGAGTCTAGGGCCCTAATGGATCTTTGGAGCAGTATAGGGCAGAGGATTGTGGGACAGAGGAGGGAGGCAGAGGCCAGGAGCTATAAGGAGGCTGGTGTCAGACCCTGGAGAGATACAAATCCATAGCAAAGAATGGACTTCTACTAGCTAATTGTAATCAGAGATGTGACACCATCATCTCTGCACAACTGGAATATCCCATTGATTGCAAGCAGATGACAAATCATAGGTCTAGACCAGTGACAAGGACAGCCCACACGTCCAAGCAAGGACTGATGATGGCTTTGAGGCAGTGAGCTAGGAGTGAGGACCACACAGAGGAGAGATCGAAGGGATAGGACATGTCACTACCTTATCAACCAATGCAAGTCCATGGCTATTTGAACCTCATTGTCCCAGAAAGCAAGGATGCAGGGAGAATTCTGGGAGCTTGAAGACTTGGTATCTACGAGGATAGGTGCGGGAGGTATTTGAATGACTATCCATCACCCACTGTGCTGGGAGCCTCTTGTAGGCCTGGAAGGGACCAGAGGAAGACAGGGTATATGGGGAAGGACCACAGACTCAGCTTGGAGTTCAAAAGTACATGGGACAGAAGTAAAAGAGTGCCAGACTGGAAAGGCAGTCATCACATCGTTCCCAAACAGAAAAGGAAAGGGGACCTCACACCCTATCTCAGAGCCCAGCTAGAGCAGGGATATCTGAATGGCCAAGACTGAGGCTGGAGTAAATACTAGCCTTTCTTCTTCTTCTCCCTTTGCTACTGAAGACCAGGCTAGCGGGAGGAGGGGCTCACCATGGTCAGGTAATGGTACTCAGAGGGCATCCCTAGGCCCAGCAGCTTCTTTTCTTCCGGATTCATCCCCATCAGCATGGAGTAGAAGATGTGGTAGTTCCGTTCCTCTGCAGCCTGGGAGGGAGGGCATCCAAACAGACATGTAAACAAGTATCATAGGGCTTCTCTGCTTTCGGCTTTAAGGTCTACTAGCCACATACGGCTCTGACATTGACCCAAGGACCAGCCTGGACTCCAGAGCTGGTTCCTCCCATGCTTTGTCTATATTTATGTTTTATTCTATGTGTATATATGTGTGTGTACATGTTCATGTGCTGCAGGTGTGTCTGTATGCACATGTATGTGGAAGCCAGAAGACAACTTCAAGCTATTCTTCCTCAGGCATCATTTACCTTGTTTTCGTGAGGCTCTAGAACTCATCAGTTAAGCTAGGCTGTCTTGCCAGTGAGCTTCGGGGATCTGTTTCTCTGCCGTCTCAGCACTGGGATTGCGAGGGCATGCTACCACACCCAGCTTTTTAGATGTGGGTGCTGGGAATCAAACTTGCTTCCTCATGCTTTTGTGGCAAGCCGTCTCCCCAGCTTTGTTTCCTATACTCTGACCTCACTTTCCAGCCCAGAAAGCCATATAGGCTTTGTGACTCACCATCCCATAGGATTTATAGCCACTCAATGACCCTCTGGAAAGCCAATGGCTATGGGTTATGTGGAGGTGGGGTTTATAATCACTACTGATAAGAGAATCCTTAGCGTGAAAATTCAAACTGCCTGCACTGTGTGTTGTTGTAAGTGAGCGTTCTTTCTGTGCTGCCTCAGAAATCTGTTCTCCCACACACACAAAGTCCGCAAGAGAGTCTGTGTTCCTTTTAGACCTTAAATTTATTTACCTACAGTGCATCCATAAGGTTTGTTGGGTGTACATGTTCATGTGTGTGCTCCACATATGTAAGCACACATGTGGAAGCCAGAGAACAAGCTTGAATATCGTTCATCAGGAGCTATTTACCTTGTGTTTTGAGATAGGGTCTCTTACTGACCTGAAACTAGGCAAGTAGGCCAGGCATCCTCCCATCTCTGCCCCACCTGGCCTTCTATGCTGTCATCCAGGTCCCCCTGTCGTACACCTCAGTGAACCTGAAGGTCCTCTTTGCCTCAGCTTGGCCCTGGCCAGGCCTCAGCTAATTTTAGTGAAAATGAGGCATAGTAGGCACCAAAGAATGAAGAAAAGTGTGGATGAAAGGAATATTAGAAGTTCAGTCACTGGTGCCGGAGAGACGGCTCAGCAGTGAAGAGCACTGGCTGCTCTTGTGGGGGACCTGGGTTTAGTTTCCAGCACCTACATGGTGGCTAACAATTATAACTCCAGTTCCAGAGGATCCAACACCTTCTTCTGGCCTCTGAAGGCATTGCATGCATGCAGTACAAACACACACACACACACACACACACACACACACACACACACACATGCAGGCAAAACACTTATACAAATATAAGTAAATACACTGATTAAAAAAATTTTTTTTAAAGAAGCTCAAAGTCACTCTCAGCTATGTAGCAGGTTTTTGAAAAAGCTGGGACTGGTAAGATAGCCAGTTGGTAAAGCACCTGCCATACAAGCAAGAGGATGTGAGTTCAGAGTCCTAGCACCCATGTGAGAAGCCAGGCATGGTAGCAGGTACCTGTAATGCTAGTGCTGGAGAGGCAGAAGCAGGAGGGGCCTGAAGGCTTGCCAGCCAGCTCGTCTAAGATTCGCCGACAGACCCTGTATCCAAAAATAAGGTGGAGAGAGAGAGAGGAAGACACTCAACATAAGTGTGCACACATGTGCATCTGCACACACACAAACGTACACATGCATGACCCATGATAGTACGCATGCACATGAACATGGAGGCACACACAAAAGTTATTTGGAAACAAATAAAATCAGGGCTGGAGAATTCTATTGTTTGTTTAGCTAGAGGCCCATGACATCTGGGGTGGCCAGAACCTCACCTGCCGGCAGACTCTCGACTTCTCTAGAAGGAAGTGTTCGATGCGTGCACCCTCAATCACCCCGCTAGGGTTGAAATGGATGTCGATGTACTTCCCGAAGCGGCTGGAGTTGTCATTGCGGATGGTCTTGGCATTGCCAAACGCTGAGGGTGAGAAGGGGGTGCCCATGACAGGAGCAGAAAGGAGATTTCCCTTCATTTAGAGGGTCATTTCGGTGGATTCTCAGAGGAGGCGGCTGAAAGCTCTGGGGTTTGGGGTTCAAGGGCGACTATGAGGTGGCTTGTCCCTTTGGATAAGAAGTTTATTAGAAGAAGCCAGGTGTGGTGGCTCAGGCCTTTGATCCTAGTACTCTGAAGGCAGAGGTAGATCTTTGTGAGTTCAAATCCAGCCTGGTCTACATAGAGGGTTCTAGGCCAGCCAGGGATACATAGTGAAACCCTGTCTCAAAAAACAAACAACAATAACAAAGGCCCAACAAAACTGAGAGAGAGAGAACGAGAGCAAAAGCGAGCAAGCAAGCGAGCGAGAGAGGTTTATTAGAATAGAAGAGTTATTAATGCCATGAACAGACTGACAATCCAACAGCAGCACGGTCGGGGTCTAAGGAGAGTTCAGGGCCTAACACCACAGATAGCATAGCAGGGCTCTGAAGAGAGTTCAGGCTCACAAGGCAGAGCGGGAGTCCCTTCTTACAGGCTTCAGAGGAAGGGGAAGTTTCATGTCACAAGCTGATGATTAGTCCTCAGCATAGGCCTGCATTCAGGGAAAGACTGTGACTGCAGATATGGGGAGAAGGGACACATGCAATCCAGCTGTCCCATTATGCTGGTAGCTCTCTGATGTCCTGGCAGGGAACAGCATGGCACCTGTCATTCTCCTGGGATCCAGGTACCTGGGGAGTCCATTGGGGGTCAGAGATTCACATACAGGCTGTCAGTGGGGGCTGCCACTTCCTTCACAGCAGCTGTGAGGAAGAGACCGCCGCAGGTGGGCCTGGCTTGATTAGCCCCCTAGTTCAAAACCTAACAGTGGTGAACCTGGAATTGAAGACTGAGGAGGGTTGTCTAGACAGGCATGGTGGGCATGGAACAGTACAGGAGCGGGTCAGAGGCAGGGGTGCCTGAGGATGGAAACCCAAACTGAGTGTAGACCCAGGAGAAGAGGGAGGAAGGCTGGCCAAGATAGCAGGTGAGGCCAGGTGGCTCACAGCCTTGAAAGTGAGGCTTGGAACTTGAGAGGACACAGGGAGGCCTTGAGGGCCAACCAGAGCAGAGGTATTTTTTATAAAGATGGGGTGCTTCTTAGAAAGATGAGGGAGAGGTGGGGATGAGAAGGGTGAGCTTGTAGGCTGACGGGTGAGGACTGACTGCGCTGGGAAAGAGGCAGTGGTCAAAGCATGGGGCATTTGGGTTGTGGCATGAACCCAAAGTGCCTTTAGTGGAGCTGTTACTGCAGACTTTGTAGGTGAGGAAGAAAAATAATTTGTGGTACATCCTCCTACAGAACTGTGAGAACTGTGCATGTACACTCCTGCAAATACATATGCATCCATCCATAAAATAAAAGCAGAGAGGCGGAGGAAGGAGGGAAATTGTCCAGCAGCCGCCAGGCCCAGGACTAAGGTAAGGTTTCTGGATCATTCCCATTAGGGACTGCATCCAAGGATGGGGTGATAGTACCTAAAGCAACTCCTCTAAGGGGCAGTTTGTTCCGGAGACCATCATTAGGTTGGCCAAGGCCTTGTGAGCCCAGTGCAAAAATGAGATTGCAGGATTTCTTGCTATAAAGTTAAGTTTCAAGATGGTGACAACGGAGCTTTAGTCCTCACGTGAGGCACCAGCTTGACCTCCCTGCCCAGTCTGCTTCTTCTCTTCTCTTTCCAGATGGCCCAGTCAACACCAAGTCCGAAGTCCTGCCCTGTCCACTGCTACTCATTCCTGATTGTACTCTCAAGACTTCTACCCTGAAGCCAGAACAATTTGTAGCCCACAAATAACTTCTCAGGGTCCCCAAAGCACGCAGTCATTTTTCAAAATGGTCTGGGAATTCTTTTTAAAAAGAAGAATACTGTATTTTTCCCTTTTGGGGTGTGTGTGTGTGTGTGTGTGTGTGTGCGTGCGCGCACCAGAGGACAACCTCTGCTGTCATTTCTTGGGCGCCGTCCACCTCGTGTTTTGAGACAGTCTCTCTCTGGGATCTGATTGGGCTAGGCTGGCTGACCAAGGAGCCCCAGGAATCCACTTGTCCCTGCCTCTCCAGTACTGGGGTTACAAATGCATGCCCCATGCCTGACTTTTGTGGGTGCTGGGGACTGAACTCGGGTTCTCATGCTTGTGTATCTAACACTTTCTCAACCTGGTTATCTCCCAGCCTCCCTTTTTGGTTTTACTGAGACAGGTTTTGAACTCAAGGTCCGCCTGCCTGTTTCCCCAGGCCTGGGATTATGAGCGCGCACTACTACATCTGACTGGAATTCTTGGCATATCTGATGGCAAAGGCCCATGTAGAGTCATCAGCCTGTCCCCTTCATGCTGCCTGGAGACTCCACATGCCCGTCCATTCTACACTTGTCTGAAGTCATGACTTCTGGGGTGACTGCCCATGGCCACCTCCTGCAAAGAGGCTCTTCCCTGTCCAAGTCTCCGGAATGATGGCTTACCTTCCAGGATGGGGTTGGCTTCTAGGACCTGTTGCTCAATCCATGAGTGCTGGCCACTGATGGTGGCCAGGAACTGAAGGATGAGCTTGGTGGTCTCTGTCTTCCCAGCTCCAGACTCACCACTGCCAAAGAGAATACAGGGACATGAGGCCACAGAGCAAGCACTCACCACTGTCTGGTACCTCTCCACAGAGCACACACCACTGTCTGGTGCCTCTCCACAGAGCACTCACCACTGTCTGGTACCTCTCCACAGAGCACACACCACTGTCTGGTACCTCTCCACAGAGCACTCACCACTGTCTGGTACCTCTCCACAGAGCACACACCACTGTCTGGTACCTCTCCACAGAGCACACACCACTGTCTGGTACCTCTCCACAGAGCACTTAGCACTGTCTGGTACCTCTCCACAGAGCACACACCACTGTCTGGTACCTCTCCACAGAGCACTTAGCACTGTCTGGTACCTCTCCACAGAGCACACACCACTGTCTGGTACCTCTCCACAGAGCACTTAGCACTGTCTGGTACCACTCCACAGAGCACTCACCACTGTCTGGTACCTCTCCACAGAGCACACACCACTGTCTGGTACCTCTCCACAGAGCACTTAGCACTGTCTGGTACCTCTCCACAGAGCACACACCACTGTCTGGTACCTCTCCACAGAGCACTTAGCACTGTCTGGTACCTCTCCACAGAGCACACACCACTGTCTGGTACCTCTCCACAGAGCACTTAGCACTGTCTGGTACCTCTCCACAGAGCACTCACCACTGTCTGGTACCTCTCCACAGAGCACTCACCACTGTCTGGTACCTCTCCACAGAGCACTCACCACTGTCTGGTACCTCTCCACAGAGCAAGCACTCACCACTGTCTGGTACCTCTCCATTCCCTACCACCTACAAGGCTGGATTTGGGCCAGGTTGACAGGGACACACTTTCTCATGCAGAAATCCTACTGCATTTGCCCTAAAGTTCCTGGGCATCTCAGACTGGTGTAAGTATGTCCAACCTATGGCTTGTGGTCCAGGTATGTTCCAAGACAACTATGGATGCAGCCCAATTCACTTGTAGATGACAATGTCAAAAGTTGTCTTTTTCCCCTGTTAGGCTATAAGGCCCTAGGCACTCTCTGGTCTGGCTTAATCCAGACAGAGCCTCCTGACAGAAGAATGAGTTGTAATGTATGACTCTGTCTTCCTGATGAAATTGTGGCTCCCAGGCCAGTGGCATCTGTCACCCAGTTAGAAATCCAGGCTGCCAGACTCCATTAGCTGAGCCCAATCAGAATCTGAATTTCTTTTATATAAGGAATTCCCTGTGATGGTTGTTACTGATCATCAACTTGACAGGATCTAGAATCAGCAAAGGGTCAAGCCTCTGGGCAAGTCAATGGAGGATTATCTAGACTAAGTTACTTGAACTGGGAAGGCCCACACTAAAAGCAGGTGGCACCATTCTAAGGGGTGGGGTTCTGGACTGAATGACCAGGAGAAGTGAGCAGAGCACCAATGTTTGTCTCTCTCTGCTTCTTGGCTGCAGGTAGGACTAGTTGTACCCCGCCCCTGTGCTTCCCTTGCCTTGGTGGACTGTTCCCTCAAAATATGAGCCAAAACAAACTTTTCTTCCTTGCGTTCTTTTGTCAGCAATGAGGAAAATGACTAATATATTCTCTTTCCCATTTTAGTCATTTTGTGTCCCTTCCTATACTGTTTTTAGAGAATCCCTGATCAACAGCATTTCCATTGAGATTATAGTCCTGAAAAAGCCATGATTTACAATCATTATGTCAGCAAAGCAGAGGCAGACCAACAAGCTTCCACTGATACTCATGAGCTCTGAGCCAAGTTCATCAAATAACCAATGTAGACACAGGCTACCATGGACAGAATTTACAGGACCTGCCACAAAGGACACTGGGCACAAGCCTGCCCCAACTCAGTGGCCACTGCCAGGGCCGTGCCCACAATGGGGAAAATGGGGACCCTGAAGGATGACTATCCTTCTTTGCAAAATTGAGGTAGGCCAGTCACATGGCTTCCCAAATTCCCTCAACTCGGCTCCAGATCTTCTTCACTGACAGAACTCATCTGCCTGACCACCAAGGATTGACCATGCACCACAGCAATGGAGGAGCCCAGAGCTGCTGCCACAGTGGACAAAAAAGGCCTGTTTGTCATTGGGGGCTATGTGGTCTGACCTCCGTTTCCTACTCAGGGTAAGATACAGCCTTAGCAGCTCTCCATGGTGGGAGTCAGTGGGCCTCCCCGTACCCCTAGGGCTATTCTACCTCTTCCCTGCATTCTTTGAGATATCCCTGACAGCCCTCACCCTTTTGGCCAGGCCTTGGAATGTATCCTTCACTGGTCTTAATTGCTGTCTTTCTTTGTGATCTAAGCTGTTCTCTCTGACATAGAGCATTTCTCTGTCCCTTTATACCCTGGGCTCCCCTATGTAGTTTTTCTAATTCAGACAGATTATTACTCATATACTGCCTCAAGGCCTAAAGCAAAGTTTGATAGATCTCTCTCTCTCTCTCTCTCTCTCTCTCTCTCTCTCTCTCTCTCTCTCTCTCTCAACTACGATTTTTGTGTTTCATGACTTCAGCTGTGTCTGCTTGCAAAGGATTATCACAGTTGGGTTTGTTAAGCAGGGTCACTGGACCCTCACCTGAGTATCCAGCCACTCCTCCCAGTCAGCTGTATGTAATTTTTGCCCTAATCACAAATGACTCCTTAATTTTTTTTAACAATTAAATTCTTCTTATCTCTCTTCTAAAGCAGCAGCCATACATCATAAGGGCCACCAGCCACTGAGTCACATCTGCTCACCTTCCCACCAGGGAATATGCACAGCTGCCTAACCATGATGAGGACTCGCTAGTATAACCCATTCCAGCCTCCTATGTCATCCCCCATCCCCCATCGTCACCCATAGAGTCAGCCTGAAGTAGCCAGAGGAGAAAGTCGTCCCTTTGACCCTATGACACTAAAGGCTGGAGTGTAAGGTGTGACTGAAAGGAACCTCCCAGCAGTTCCAGGACTGACAGACACCTTGGCAACTCCAGCCACCAGAATCCACAAGCATCTGTGAAAAGGGACAGATGTTTACTATTTCTTCTGAACATCAATCAGATATTTGGGGATTTCCTCCCCATGAAAAGGCCTACTGACCAGCTAGGTTTTGCTAGCTTCCTCATTTCCTGAGCCTGGGGAACACCAGCCCGGTCCCTCAAGATGACAGGCTAGTCTCCTCATCCTGATCTTGAGAGGCTAGCCCCAGGCTAGTTTCCTCATTTCCTGAGACCTAGGGACATCAGCCCAGTCCCCCAAGATGAGCAGACCAATTTCCTCACTCCTCCTGACCCGAGGAGCTAGCCCATCCCTTTAATAAATGTCCTGTTAATTCCCAAGCCAGAGTCTCGTTTGTTTCTTCTTCTTACAAACCAAATCTTACCATTCTGGCCTGGAAAGCCTGAGGGAGAGGGGGTGCTCCCTCCCTTAATGGGATGCCCTGGAGCTTGGAAGCAACTACTGAGTCATCTTGGCCTAGGAACAGGACCCAAACCCACCTGATGATGCAGCACTGGTCCCTCTTGTTCTTCTTCATGTTGAAGTAGCAGCTGTTGGCAATGGCAAAGACATGGGGGGGCAGCTCGCCCATGTGATGGTTGTAGTAGAGCTGCACCTGCTCCAGGGTGTACAGAGGCAACATCTGGAAGGGGTTCACAGCCACCAGGATGGAGCCTGTATAAGTCTGGTGAAAGGAGCGGGCGGTTAGAGACCTTCCCTCCCAAGGCAGAGCTGCTGGGCCTGGCTCCGCCTTGGCTGCAGCTCTTCCTAAGTAATCTCAGCTGCTCGGCTCCTTCCTCTGGGAAGATGGCAGCGCTCATTAGGTTTGGGGCCATTTGCAATAAGGTTAAATGTGTAGCACCCTAACTTGCTCTTAGAAGAGACTCAATTTAAATGTATTTAGTGTACAAGTGTTTTCATCTGCCTTCTGCAGAGGCCTCTCCAAAGGCTGAGTGACACTGGCCATCCTCACTGGTCCCAATCACATGTTTTCTGTGCTTGGGGTTCAACACTGGTCTGGGTCCCCAGCTTGGGCTCACCTGCTTATCTGGAGCTCCTGCTTGGCCCATCTGTGTTTGTGAAGGTAGAAGGCCCTTCCCACCCCCACCCTCCCTTACTCAGGATTATCCTTGCCTTCAGGGCTTTGAGATCTGAAGGCCTACAGGAGTACTTTGGAGACAAGGTGCTATAAACTATAAACTGGGACAACCCGCTGCTGCTACAGTTGGAGGAATTCTGACTCACATGGGGCCAAGGCAGAAACAGCATGCCCTGTTGCTCCTCCATGGAGCTCCTCTTTTCAGCCTTCCCTCTGTTCAGGGTCCCCAGTTAACTCCCAGCCTCCTCTGAGTAGCCCAGAATGGCCCATTGGAGCTAAATTGACTCCATTAGACAGTGCAGGATGTCCAGGCAGTGACTCTCCCAGCCACATCCACTTGGGCAGAGTCCTGAGTACCACAAGGAACACTGGTGCCACAGAGTTCTTCTCAACCTGTGGCGGGAAGTCTGGTATCTGGGCTAGCATAAGACTTGCTCTCAGAAGACAAGGGTCTTCTGGGGTAAGTGTCTTCTGTTGGTTTCATTGTCTCTGCAATGTGTCTTGGAGTGGGGACAGACATCTACGTGTTTACTCCACCTGTCCTCTGGCATCTATGCAGTCGGCTAGAGTAGGCCTTCTGTTCATCACAGGAGGGGAAACACTCATTGGGTACCTACTGTGTGCCTGACACTGTGCAATCACTCTGTACCAGTTGCTTATCCTCCACAGTATGATGTTTGTGGGGTTTCTTTTGAGACAGGCTCTCATGTAGCTCAGGCTAGCCTCAGACTCACTAGGATGAGGCTGAACTCCTGATCCTCCTGCCTCCTGCTAGAATTATAGGTGGGAGCTACCATACTCAGTTTATGTGTTGCTAGAGCTAGAACCTAGGGCTTCATGCATCCTAGGCAAGCACTCTACCAACTGAACTACATCTCCAGCCTTGCTCTTGTTTCTTTGGATTGGAAGCAGACGGAATGTTTGGGCACCTGGCCTATCTCACTGAGTGAGGTCAAGAGGAGCTGTACCTAGCCCTAGACCTCTAGTGCATTGTTTTCTTCCCTGTGAGGGGCTTCCTTGAGGACATAGGACCAAAAGACTCACATAGATCTTGTGCTGCTGGTAGCGGATCAGGAGGTTGTGCACCATGCCTGCCTCATTCAGGTCCCCCAGGCGGATCATGTCGTCCACACCCTCGCATGAGTTGGGATGCATGGGACTGAGGGTACCAAGGTTCTCATTTTCAATCCAATGTTCCTGGAAAAACAGGCACAGACTCTCCACATGGGCTAGCTCCCCACCTCATTTCCCTATATTCTCAGGTCTAAGGTGACCCAGATCAGCTAGTGTCCAGTCTCTGGCCAGGCACAATCTTGGTTTAGGTCACAGGACAAATGGGACAAAGTCAGATCCATCTATGGCTTTGGTTAGCACCTATCTAGGATCCAGCAACCACGTGAAACTGCAGCAAGTGAGCTTCAGAGATGCCCAAGCTAGCTTCTGTTTGTCTTAGGTACAGGTTGCAGATGGAGGCCTTGCTGGTTGTTAGAGTAGAAGAGTGCAAGAAAAAAATCGCACAACATTATGTGGATATTATTTTATTGGCTTTTGGACTCTGAAACCCCTATGTACGGTCAGAACCTTCTCCCTGGAGGCTATGTCTACATGTGTCCCTCTCTGAAGCCCCAGGGCACAGGGAGGTTGGCCTGAGGAGGATTTAAGTGACCATCTGGACACTAACCCCCTCACTACCATCAAATATCCCCATCTTCCTCAGAAGACGAGCTTCCATCCAGCCTGTCCTGATACCTATGCCACCCTGGGCACTTCTGTGCTCCCGTCTCTTCCACACGCCCCGCTCAGCCAGCTGTCCCTCCCATCTCCTGCCCTCTGCATGCCAGTGTTTGGGCCTCTGTGCTCCCTGCCTCAGCCCTTCTCACCTCATTCCATCCTGCTCCCCCTAATGAATTGGTTAAAACTCTCAAAACATCCCCAAGACAAATACATACTTCTGCCAGGGCAGGACACCATCATGGCCTATCCAGTCTGGGGGATCCCCCATGGACTGGGGACTCCTAGGTGATACTGGGGAGCAGGTGCCAGGACCCTTCAGGAAGGGAGATTGGAGGGGAATCCCAACACTGACCTTGCCTTCATCGTCCTCAACTAAAATCTTGCCCAGCTTTGTTTCTTTGACAATGCCCCCAATGGCCACACCAGTCTTGTCAGTGGAGGAAGGGTCCAGCCACACATGGTCACCCTGGAGAACAAAGAGGGGACAGTGATCAGACCCCGTTCTTCCTGGATACTTGCCTCTTCTGGGACATCTCCTGCAACCCCAAGCTCCCAGGTGACTGAAGCGCTGTCTATCTTTCTTCTCTTCTCATATGGCTCTTCACTGCTAATGAAGCATGCCTGTGTCTGTCCTGCCTCACCAAGGACAGGAACTCAACTTTCCTCACACCTCACAACTCTCACTAAGAGACAAAAATCAAAACAAATAGCAGCCATAATTATGTCCTGATTATGAAGGCAGGAAGGCAGGGCGGTTAAAAGCAGACTGCCTCTCAGACTTGAAGATGGAGTGCTAAGTAAAAAAAAAAACAAAAAACAAATCAGAGCATGATAGTGCATGCTTGAAACCCCAGTTCTGCTGATGCAGAAACAGAGGATGCCTGGGGCTTGCTGGCCAGCCTAACTAACCTAATGGGTAATTTGCAGGCCACTGGCTCAAAAACAAGGTAGGGACTGGCAAAGTGGCTCAGACAGTAAAGGCGCTTGTCCCCAAATCTGACAACCTGAATTCCATCCCTGTAACCCAAATGATGGAAGGAGAGAACTGACTCCTCAAAGTTGTCCTCTGATCTCCACATTTGTGATGTCACACACACACAAATAATAAAATTATTGCAAAAAAAAACCCAAAACAGACAAAAGGTGGATGGTACCTGAGGAACAACACACTCAAGGTTGCCCTCTGGCTTCCACATGCATATCTGCAGGCAACCAGCACACACATGTGCATACCCCTATACAAACACACACTTTTTAAAAGTAAAAACAAATAACTTGAAAATGACACTGAGAGTTGACCTTTCCACTTGCATCCTCTCAAAGGTCACCATAGCAACTAGGAGGGTGAGGAGACAAAACATTGTCTTCAGTGATATTGGCAAATGACTGAACTGTAGAGCAGACAGGAGGGCTTCTGGGAGGTGCGGGAGGAACACACACCCCTGCCATACAGAGTCCAGAAAGAGGTAGAGTGTTTATTTGCCCAAGGTGGAGGCACATCCTGACAGAGCAAAGTGGCACCAGGAGCCAAGAGTGGGGATGGCAGTGGGAACTTCTCTGGTCTGGCTTGGCTCTAAGAGAGAGGATCTATATCTGCATGAAGTAATCTGTCACTGAGGTGGGAAACAGGGTGTTTGGGACAGTGCAAAGCTCCACAGTATCCATAATCATTGGCTGGGAGAAGCACACATCAGGATTTTGCTAGCCTACAACATGGCATTGACTCCATAGGAATCCTCTGATATGAAGAAATTCAGTCCAAGAGGAGCGATCCCAAAGAAGCCAGCATGGATCTACATACGAGGTTGGATGTACCTATGTACACATGTGTGTTTGTGTGTGTGTGCACATGTATGTAGATGCCAGGGATCAATGTCAGATGTCTTCCTCAATTGCTTTCCACATTATTTGTTTATGTTTAGAGACAGGGTCTCTCACTGAGCCTGGAGCTCACCATTCAAGTAGACTGGCTGGCCAGCAAGCTCTAGGGAATTCTCCTATTTCTCCCTTTCAAGCACTGGGACTACACTCACATCACCATGCTCAGCTTTTTTACATGGGGTTTAGGGGATCTAACTCAGATCCTTGTGCTTGGGCAGCCATCACTTTATTGGCTGAGCCAATTCCCCAGCCCGCGTCAGAAGATATTGACAGTCAAAGAGAGGAAAGGGGCAGCAAAGAAGGAAAGCACTGCTTAGAGTGGTGGAGGCTGACCAGGTATTTCAGTGCTGTGTATTAAGTACATTGAAACGCAGGTCAGAGGCAAAGGAGCTCGGAATCAGACACTGAGGCATCCAAGAACAAGATGGGAGCTGCAGAGCTCAGGAAGGAATGGAGGAAACAAAATAAGCCAATCATAAAACGACAAACAGCAAATGAGTTTATTCATGAGGTATACATGAGTGCAAATAGGAAAAACAGGAAACAGGGAGTAGAAAGATGACTTTCAAGGGCTGGGAGAGAAGCAATTAATGTTCAGAGTTTCAATTATTGTTTTTTTTTTGAGACAGGTTTTCACTGCATAGCCTTAGCAGGCCTGGAACTTACTATGTAGACCAGACTGGCCTCAAACTCATAAAGATTCACCTGCTTCCACTTCCTGGGTGCTGAGATTAAAGGCATGCACCACCATCTCTGCCTGGCCAGAGTTTAAATTTCTCAAGATGAGTGAGTTCTAGAGACCTGTTACACAACAATGTGAAGATAATCCTACTGAGTATAGTAAAATGATTAAGATGGTAAATTTAATGTTATGTTTTTAGTATTTTTTTAAAGGAAAAATGCTGGGAGTGGTGGTACATGCCTTTAATCCTAGCACTCAGGAGGGAGAGGCAGGCAGATTTCTTTGAGAATGAGGTCAGCCTGGTCTATATAGCATGTTCCAGGCCAGCCAGGACTACACAGACCTTGTCTCAAAAAGCCAAAGGAAAAAAAAAAGAGATTAACTTAAAAATTAAAAACAGAAGGAACTAGATCATGAAGGAATGAGCAGAAACAGTGAGCTACAAAAAAGTGAAAGTGTAAAGACTGAGCTCTTTAGAGCTGAGATTGCAGTAGATTCATGCTAAGAATCAGCTGCTGCTTCTGCTTCTGCTTCTGTTAGAGAGGCATTCAAGGCCCATTAAGGAAAATCTGTTACTTTCAAGCCTGATGAATGAAATTTACCTCTAGGTAGACTCTTCAGGAAGGCAGGAATGTCCCTGGTTCATCTTAAGCCACACTAAAGAGATAGGTGGAATAATTCTCCCTTTAATGAGATAATGCACATTTCCTTTCCAGAATGCCGACCCCTAGCACAGTCCGTACGAGTGGCCAGGAGATTCAGCTGAGTCTGACTGCCTTTTTGAGTCTTAGAAAGGTGTAAATACTCATTTTTCTTCTCCCCCTCCCCCACCCCCCAATGCTGATCAAGACCTAAGCATGCTTTCTCTGGTACTTTGGGTTTTGTCAGTCTTTCTCTAAAACTCTCTTTCCTGCCATGTGGCTGCGTGTCTGCCTCATGGCTGGCCTCCCTGCCAGCATAGCTCAAATGGCATTTCTCTCTCTATCACCCTAGTATGGGCAGCTGAGAGACTTAAAGCTTGCTTGCCCTGGGATTTTTCTTTTAAACACTAGTAAAATTGTCCTTGAGCTTCCATTTGATTCCGTTCTTAAATTATTTTATTAATAAGACTAAGAATCTCAAGAGGAGACCCTGGTTTCCCGTATCAAATGGCATCTCTGGTGGGGTACCCCTGAATTTCCTGTAACCGGTCGGCTGCACACACCCTGCAGAAGGGACAGTGCTAGCTTCAGAAGGAAGTTGCTGCACTGAGGAGGTAACCTCTGGTGGGGGGCCCACTCTTCAGCTGCCTTCACAGTGGTGGCTTTGAGATGATCAGCTCTCCGACACGGGCAGTGACTGTGCCCACTCCTGTGTGCACACCTTCAGTGGCTGTCTTGCCTTAAGAGATGGGCTAGAGGACGTGTGTGCCTGTAGGACAGGGCAGTTACCCAGGATCTCGGGCAGCAGGCCTAGCCCTAATGCGGGTCCATCAGTTGTCACAGGGGCTCCACCCACCTACAGGGTCAGTGGCTGGTGCTGGGGACCCTCTTTCTCCTAGGAGTGCCCCTCCCCAGTGCTCAGTCATCAGATCACTTCCCTGGTGAGGAATGGCTCCATTAAGCTTTACCATCAAACTGTGTAAACAGGAGTTTGTGGCTTAATTAACCAGAGCCTATACCAATCTAAGACAGTTCAAACTATCAGTCTTCAGAGGTGGATGACCACGAGGAAATAGAGTCCTCCAGAAAGCTGTAAGTTACTCATGAACTCACAAAAATGGTGATAGCACAAGTTCCATGCAAGCTCAAACCAGACAAAATCCTGTCAGACATAAGGAAGTAGATAAGAAAACCCAACCCTACCTGCGGACTATTGGCAACTGATAGCTGCTAGGAGAGAGAGTCAGTTTTCTTTAAGGGTGTGAGGCTAGGTAGGTTGACCAGACTCCAGTGGATGGATCCACACTGAAAGACGTTTATGGAATGCAAATTAGACTCTATAGGTCTTAACAACACACACACATATACATACATACACACACACAGTAGAGTACATTAAATTGGGTGGAGTAGTGAGGGGACGTGCAGATAAGGAAACAAAAATAAAAATATATTGTAGGAAAATTGCAAAAATTTGTTTTCTTCCAATAATAGAATCCTTTTCCTCAAGCCCTCTACTCCCCATCTCTAGAATTTCACTTCTAGGGTCTCTTTGCTTCTCGTCTTTCCTTGGAGAGATTCAGCTCAGCTTTGGGAAACTGCCATGGTAAATGTGGTTCTTACCAGCCTGAATGCTGCCGACATTCTCGGTCAACAGTTCTCCGAAGTCTGTAGGGAGAGAAAGCAGAATGTTAGCCTTATGATCCGCCAGTGTGGAGGTCCTCTAGTGCGTTGCCTAGAGTCGGGCTCCAGAACAGCTTTGGATAGTTGGATGTATGTGCAAGTCACATTCCCAGCCCACATGCAAGAAGGTGTTCCTGTCCTCTTCATCCTGCCTTAGCTTTAGTGAACAACCACGCTGCCCTGGGCCTTGGGCTCCTTGAAAGAGTAGGACAGTGCCCTGTCATTCAGAAGCCCCAATTAGAAACAGAGGCGGGTAGGGGAGAGAGAGAGAGAGAGAGAGAGAGAGAGAGAGAGAGAGAGAGAGAATTCCCATGTGTGCAGGTTCATGTTGTGTGTGTGTAGCCCAAAGGTCAACCTTAGGTGCTATTCCTTAGGAACTGTTCATCATGTTTTTGTTTCTTTCTTTCTGTGTATATGTGTGTTATGTGCATATATATATATGTATGTGTGTGGGCTCACGTGTATACATGTGTTTGTGGAGGACAGGAATTGATAATGGTTGTCTTCCTTAATCACTCTCCACTTTATACAATGAGGTGGGTCTCTCACCAAACCCAAAGCCCACTGATTCAGCTAGTCTAGCTAGCCAGCTTGCCTTGGGGAATCCTGTTTCCACCTCCCAAGGCTGGGGTTAAAGACAGGCTCCTGACATTTATGTGGGTAATGGGGATCCAAACTCTGGTTGTCACATGTACACAGTAAGCACTCAACTTGCTGAGACATTTCATCAGTCACCACATGTTTTTTGAGACAGGGTGTCTCACTGGGACCTGGGACTCACCAGATAGACTAGACTGGCTGACCAGTGAGTCCTAGAGAACCGCTACATCTGCTTCCCAAGTCCTGAGATCATGAGTATGTGTCACTATGCCCACTAAAGCCCACATTGCATCTGGTACCACATCTATGCAAATCTATCATTGCCATATGTCCTGGGAGGAGCTCAGCTACACACGGGCTGCACACTTGATCTAACTCTCACAGAACCCTGGAACATGGGCACGCCCCCACTAACCCTCACAGTACCTGGAACATGGGCACGCCCCCACTAACCCTCACAGAACCCTGGAACATGGGCATGCCCCCACTAACCCTCACAGAACCCTGGAACATGGGCACGCCCCCACTAACCCTCACAGAACCCTGGAACATGGGCACGCCCCCACTAACACTCACAGAACCTGGAACATGGGCATGCCTCCACTAACTACTTTTTCTTTTGAGTCAGCACCTTGTTATATAGCTCAGGCTTGCCTTGATCTTCTACCTCAGCCTCTCAAAAGTGGGAATTACAGACGTAAAATGTCAAGCCTGGCTCCTTGTGTTTTGCATTGTGTTCAACAAAGGAAAGGTAGCTTAGTTAAGGCACAGCACAGCTGGCACTTGAGTCTGGATATACGTCATTGAAAGCCTGTCCCAGAAGCTGGCTGCTCTCAGGTGCTATGGGAACATTCAGGCAGGCCTGATTCACAGCCAGCAGGTGGAATAGGGAGCTCAGGATCCCAATCTTCCCATTCATGGAGGAACTGCTCCTGTTACTTTGTCTTGAGTGCCGGTGTCTTTCCTTCCCTTCTTCGTGCGGAGCAATGTGAGGCAGTGTCAAGTCTGTGGTGTTCATTCCCGCTGCCTGTCTCTAGCACAGTTCTGCACCTGAAGGGACACAGTCAATATTTGTCCAATGAAGGGGCATGCGAAGCCCCTGGAGATGGTGTTGCTATGATATGGCTTAGATGGTTAGTTGAGGATGCCTAGGGATGAGACAGCTTTGAGAATAGATGATATCACTCCATTCCATAGGAGAGAAGAGGGATGCTGGGGAATGTTGAGACTTTTCCAAAGCGTGGGTGTGTATATATTTGGCATAACCAAGTAATAATTTCTGTCCCCCTGCAGCTAGAGGCTAGAATTGCTAGCAGGCTGACCTCCCCTAGATCCACCTGTGAGAAATATATGGAGAACCTTCTTTGGAACCTCATTAGTCTTTTTGATAAAACAAAACAAGAACTATCTTCCCGATTCCTTCCTGGTATTTATTCTGTGCACTTTGACCCATTTTAGTTAGTGTAAAAATAAAGTCATCTGGGTAAAGGCACTTGCTGCCAAATCTGATGACCTGAGTTCAATTCCTGGGACCCACATGGTGGAAGGACAAAATCAACTCCCAAAAGCTGTCCTCTAATTTCTTTATGTGTACCAGGGAGTAAATGTGCCCCCCCAATAAATAAAATAAATGTACAAAGAGAGCAATCATGGCCAGCTTCCAGCTCTCTACACCCTTCCTTCCACTACTCATCTGCATTCTGAGGTGACTGACTGAGTGAAGGGGCCTCTGGTAGTTCACATTAATCCTCCTGACCTCTCTGGCTTCCTCCCATCAGGACTTTAGCTTTATTGGTTACTCTGGTAGTTTAGAATAATCCACCATTTTTTTGACATGCTTCTCTGATTTGCATATAATTTAAGTGTCCCCCAAAGGTACATGTCAAAGTTTTGGTCCAAAGGGTGAAGGATTTGGGAGGTACTGTGAATCTTTACAAAGTGGTACAGTCCATAGGTCATGGGGGTGAACTTGAAAGGTCTTATGTGATCTCACCTCACCCAGTTAGTGTCTCTTTGCTTCCTACTTGAAATGTGACCACTTGTTGACACTATCCCTTGCCACAATGTGCTGCTCTCACCAGAAGCCCAAGCCAATGGAATCTCCTAATCTTGGACTTGAACCTCCAGAACCATGAGTCAAAATTTCCCTCACTGTGCTTATGTACGTTATTTCATTATAGTGATGGAGAGCTGAGTAAGAAACATGCTTCCTTTTACAAGATGGAGACCAATCCTTTCCACCTTGAGAGTGATTCACTTCTAACAAATAGAATGGCAGGAGTGACGGGTGCCACTCCTGAGACTAGCTCACAAAGACTCAAAGCATTCGTCCTTCTTTGCTTCCTGGCTGCAGATACAATGTCACTAGCTGCCCCATGCTCCTGCCGCCATGACTTTTGTGCCAAGGTGGGGCTATGAGCCCAAATAAGCCCTTCTTGTTAAGTTGCTTTGTCTGGTATTTTGTTATAGCAACAGGACAAGTAAACAGTAGAATATCCCTCTCCTGAGTCTCTCTTCTCTGCAAAGATAAACTGAGATCTCATATATCTTAAAATGAACTTCCTTGGCCTCATGGCTTCCTTGTCTTGTCTTTTGTTCCACGTCTAAGCTGCTTAAAGGAGCCATCCCATCACACATGGTTCTGGAGGTTCAAGTCCAAGAGCCATCCCATTACACTGTCTTTCTTTTATAACCTTACATGTCTTCCCAAATGCCACCCAATATGCATACTTTGTTCCTAAAGGAATGCAGCTTTCTGCCTTTCCCTTTGCCTCTGGGGGATCCCTCTCAGTTTGATCTTTGGTGTCTGATGGCTTTGGTGTTCCTGGGCTACCTTCCTCTTGGGACTGTTTCCTCTCCTGTCCAGTGTTTCTGATGGAGACCATGAATTTCTAGGAAGATGTGGGGCCTAGATACAGAGCTTTCTGATAGTCTTCTGACAGCCATCAGGCTCAAGTCCTGAAAGCAGACAGCTGATAGCTGTTAGTGCAGCAAGAGCTACAGAAGAAACCAAACCCATATTGGAAGAAGCAGAGCAGAGGCAAGCTGCCTTCAGAGGACTTGCAAAGCAAACCTGATTGTGAACTTTCAGTAATTTGGGGTAGGCTCAGCATTCTTTCCCTCCCCACTAACTTTGACACTGTTCCCTGATTTGTCCTAGTTTTTATCCTATTTCCATTCCCACATTCAACCAATCATGGCCAACAGGGCCCAGCTGGCACCAGCTGGTGCCCTATAAATGTGGACTTCAGCAAGCAGGGCCCAACAGAATTTGATGGAGGAAGATGAGATGACTGCCTTCTGGACTCACTGCAGGTAGGAACCCCACCCCTCCCCCATCCCAAGGCAGAGCACTAGCTTACTGGAGGCAGTCTCCAGGACTCAGCAGGTAACTGCAGACTGCAGGCTGCAGATGGCTTCCCAAGTTCCTGCCTTGGTTTCTGACACTCCACTGCTACAGACAGGAACTCTGCAGACAGGAGGCAGTGATTTCCAGCCTGCAGGTGTCCAGACTACCCACCATTTCACTACTGCTGGGGAAGTCTGTGAGAGCAGAAGCATTTATCAGAGCTGTAGACCTGCTCTACAGAAAGCTCTTGATTTGATTCTTTCCAGATTTGAGCTGTCACAGTTCTCAGAGTTGTGTTAGCCCTTAGCTAGCATTCTGCCACCACTATCCAAACCTTGGAATAAGAAGAGTTTAAAGGTAGTTACTCTACACAGGGTTCAACGTCCTTAAATGAAAAGCTCAATACCAGGAATGGACTCCCTCTTTTGAAGTTGTTTATCAAAGAGATCCCACAGATCCTCAAATAATACAGGCTATTGCCACTACACTTGATTACCCACCAGGACTGGATGGTAATATCCTATTGCTGAAGACACTACTTACCTGAGTCACAGAACAAGCAAGGAGAAATTAAGCTGGTACTGACCTTGAAGTTACATCTCTGCTGGCTACCTTTCATAGGACTAGAAGGTGCTATGCATGTTTCTGACAGAGAAAGGTAATTATCAGCCTTGTCCAGCTGTGAACCCTGTGAACTACAGTGGCAACCGGCCTGTCAAGATAGGTCCAATGGTACAATAGTGGCAGGAATATTACTGGTGTAACTAACCACCTTCTAATTGGATTCAGGGCCTACTGCACCACAAGGAGTCCATGTCTGACACTGTTATCAGGACAAGAACCTGTGACAAGTCACAGGCCACAGGGGAGAATCTACTATCATTCTGCTAAACAGATTAAATAGATTCACAATGACTTATTGTTATATCCACAAATTAGTACATCCCTCAACTCTCACCACAGAAAGTTTTTCTTGAAGCAGATAGTGATTAAAACAGAAACCCACATGCAGAAAATAAGAGATCATAGAGTGCTCAGACATAAATGGGACACCTCTGTCACACCTTTTCCTCTGAAGGCTCAGGGACCATTGCAGAAGAGGAGAAAGAAAGGTTGTAAGAACCAGAGGTGCTATATCAATACAAGGAAACTGTTGTCTAGACACAATAGAGTAGTTGCACATACGAACCCACAGTGCCTACGACAGCATGCATGAGTTTGCGCAAACCCAAGCCAGACAGGGGCCCAACATACATGGGGGAGGTAGGCAGGAAGCCCTAGCCTTAACTAAGCACCAAGTGACTATAGATGGATGCTGGGAGAGGGAGGATCACTTTTCCTTACTGATATGATACCTGGTAGGCTGACCAGACTCCGAGAAACGGACCCATAACCACGAGCACTTGGGAGGCACAGATTAGAATCAATAGATCTTTAAAAACAAAACAAAAATAAATAAATAAAAGGATAGGTAATAATGGAGAACATAAAAATCAGGATGGGGTAATGAGGAGAGGCAAGAGAGGAGAAAGGGGTCTGAATGTGATCAAAATACATTCATGAAATTCTGGAATCAATAAAAAATTATTAGAAAAAAATTTTTTCAGTTTAAACCTGTTTCATTTTAATCATGTTTGGCAATCTTCATTGTTTTACCTAGTTTAAGGTTGTTAATAGCACTGACAATAAAGTACTTCCTCTTGGCATTCCTTCTCTGTCTGCCCACTCCATTCTTGGAAGAGGGTGGGACAAGAACCTAGCTAGGGACAGGAGATGTCTTCATTAACTCAGGACTGTGGCGCCCAGAAGAGCTATGTCTTATACTCCAGCCAAACCCAGCTTTCCTTGGGATGTTCTGAGTTAGAGCTGGGATTGGTTTTCCTCTCTAGTCTCACAGTTATAGAATGTGACCAAAGAAGCACCAGGGGCTCTGGTCCTGTCTTCCTTAGCATACCTGGTTTGAGAAACTAAAATTGGCAGGGATAGCAGGAAGGAAACCCACAGAAGTCAGACTGGGGAATTGAATCCCCAGAATCCATGTAAAAACTCCAGGCACTGTGACACACACTTGTAATCCCAGTGCCAGGGAGGCAAAGACAGGCAGAATCTGGGGCTCACTGGCCAGCCAGTCCAGCATAATGGGTGAGCCCCAGGATATTGGGAGATTATGTCTCAAAAAAAATGGCACATAAGGATTGTCAGTTGAGGTTGTCCTCTGGCCTTCACACACACACACACACACAGTAGCATGCATGCACACACATGACAGAAAGCCCATCTCTGAATTTTTCTAGTTTAAGTATTTAAAGCAAACAATTTGGATTTTGTCACGAAAGTCCAATAATTCTCACTGCTTGTGGACTTCACTGTGTTCTCTTTCAGCCTACATACTCTTCTGTGCAACCTCGTCTAGGCTACTGCCAGGCTCCTGATGATGCTGAGTCCAGAACCAACATTTTCAGCTGTCATATGCAGCACCAGACTCTAGAAAGGGCTCGTTTCTCTGGGCATCTCCAGCAGATGTGCCTTGGCCACAGCAGACTCAATGTGACTAAAGCACTTCATCTACTCAGTTCCCTAACTTAATATCATTAGTCCTTCCTAGATTTACTGTGCTTTTACATGGCTACTTAGAAACTGGAGACTAATTCAGTGTCTATGCCCAGCCTAGTGTATGGGACTTTTGTGTGTGTATGTGTGTATGTAGGTGCCAGACATTGATGTTGAAATATGTCTTTCTTAATCACTGTGCCTTAATTCTGAGACAGTGTTTCTCACCTAACCTGGAATTCACTGATTTGACTAAACCAGCTGTGGAGCAAGCCCCAGGGGTCCTCCTGTCTGGAATTTACAGGTATGAGCCACTATGTCAGAGTTTTCTTATGTGGGTCCTGGGGATGGAACACAACTCCTCATATTGCATAGCAAGCCCTATACTGACTAAAACATTTCCCAGTCCTATGTGTGGACTTCCTACTGTGCACCTTGTTAGCTAGTCTTCCCTAACTGTACAGTTTTTTTCCTACCTTAATTTTCTCTTCATCTCAGTTTCTCATTTATTTTTTATTTTGTTTTATTACCGGTATATCTAAAAGCTGCCTCAAACCACTGTTTTGTTTACTCTTGGAATAAGGTATGTGTTGAGAGATTGACAGGTATATACAAGACAGAATAGGAATAGCCTGATTTCACAGCCATAAGTTCTTTATTTTATTTATTTGTCAATTGAGACAGGGTCCTCTGTAGCCCCAGCTGACCTGGAACTCACTATGTAGATCAAGCTGGCATCAATTTCATAGAGATCTGCCGGCCTCGCCTCACGAGTGCCAGGATTAAAGGCGTGTGCCACCACACCCAGCCATAAGATCTCTTTTTAATGAGTAGCCACTTTAGCTTTATTCAAATCACCTACTTCCTTTCTGAAACTTGTGCCCAACCTGCAGCCCATGGGCTGCACAAGGGTAGCTATGAAAGTGACCCAACACCAGATCATGAGCTTACACGGAACATGAAATTTGCTTGTGTGTGTGCATGTTCAAGTGCATACCGGGACTCGTGTGTGCACGTGGAGGCAAGAGGACAACCTTGTGTACTGCTCCTCAGGCACCATCCACCTTGGGTTTTTTTATTAATTATTTTTATTTTATGTGTATGAGTGTATTGCCTACATGTATAAAAGTGTACCTGTAGCATGTGATGACTATGGAGATCAGAAGAGGGCATTGGTTCCCCTGGAATTGGAATTACAAATGGTTGTTAGCCACCATGTGGATGCTGGGAACCAAATCTGGGTCCTCTGCAAGGCAGCCAGTGCTCTTAACCACTAAGCCATCTCTCCAGCACCTCCATCTTGTTTTTTGAGACACAGCCTCTCACTGGCCTCTCACTGGAACTCACCAAATAGGCTAAGCTTGCTAATCAGTGAGCCCCAGGAATTCTCTGGTGTCCGCCTCCCCGACACTGGGATATAAACTTGTGCCACCATGCCAGACTTTGTTTTTTAAAAAAAATTCTAGGGATCAAATTCATGTCTTCATGTTTGTGAAGTGAGCAGTTTACTGACTGAGCCATCTCCCCAGCCTCCCCTCATGCTTGAGCCCCAATAAAGGCTCCTTTAGCTGGTATTTCTTGCTTCTTTGTGATTTCTATCTCAAAGAAAAGAAGAACTCTGGGCCATTTGGTAATAGGTATAATAATGCATGCTAGTCTCTTCTGTCCCTAGTCCATAGAACAAAGCAGGAGCTCAGGGAGGAACAGTACTGAAAGTTTTCTAGCAGTGGTTCATTAACTTAATCTGTATATGGTCTTGTTTGGTAAGTGATGACATCTGACAGATGAGGAAACTAAAGCTCAAGGTCCTACTCTGGGGAGGTGGCTCTGTCAGATTAAAATCTAAGATTGACTCCCAAGTCCTTGTTTATTCTTCCCCATTTCCTCAGATGCAAAACCCTGTAGACCTGCGCTATCCAAGACAGCATGTGTCTATGGATATCAACTGCAGTTACAGCTTAGACTCAGTTCCTCAGGAGTACCAGTTAGTCTAAGTTATTCTAAGTCCTCAGTAGCTAGTGGCCACTATTCTGGGTAGCAAAGAAGAGAGCATTCCACAAGGTTGGTGGCTCATGCCTATAATCCCAGCTCTCAGGAGGTTGAGGCAGAAGGATTGCCTTGAGGTTTGAAGCCAGTTTCATCTACACAATTAGTTCCAGGTCAACGTAGTCTGTATAGTGAGATCTTGTCACAAAAAATGGAAAGTATTTACTGTGGTTTGAATGTGATTTATTTTTTTTGAAACTGGTATTGAAATTTAGGCTCACTGTCAGGTATTATGAGGTTGTAAACTTTGTGGTGTCTAGAATTAGGTAGGCCTTTGGGAGAGGACTGGAGGATTAGGTGAGGTCATCACAGCAGAAGAGGAGGAAGTAGGGGCCTGAGAAGGTGACTCAGCAGGCAAAGCATTTGACCCACAAGTATGAGGACTGGAAATCGATCTTGAGAATTCACATAAAAGTCAGGCAGGCCAGGCAGCCCGCCTGTAACTCCAGTTTATAGGAGGCAGAGATAGGATCCCCAGAGCAAGCTGACTAGCTAGACTAACTGAATCAGCGAGCTCAGGGTTCCAGTGAGAGAACCTGCCTCAGTATATTTAAGGTGGAGAGAGACTGAGGAAAACACCCAATGTCTACTTCAGGCCTCCATGTGCATACATACACACATGCCCACAAACATGTGCATAGAGATGCATGAATACCACATACACACACATGCATGTGTATAAAAAAGGAAGAGGAAGTAGGGGCTGGGGGATGGTTGAAAGGAGTCAGTACTTGCCACGAAGGTGGGAGGACCTGAGTTTGGATCCCTAGAACCCACATAAAGCTGAACTTAGTGGTGTGAGCCTGTAATCCCAGTGCTTCTGTGGTGAGATGGGAGGTAGACAGGAAAGCCCCTGGAAGCCCACGGTCTAGGCAGCTTAGAATATGCAGTGCCGAACAGAAGACTGTCTTAAACAAGATGGAAGTGACTGACAACCACATGGTCATGGTGGCACACAGGAGCTGGAACACACAAATATAGACACACAAGGTTTTTAGAGGAGGAGGAGGAGGAGGAGGAGGAGGAGGAAGAGGAGGGGGAGGAGGAAGAGGAGGGGGAGGAGGGGGAGGAGGAGGAGGAGGAGGAGGGGGAGGAGGAGGGGGGGAGGGGGAGGAGGAGGAGGAAGGGGGACTGGAGAGATGGTTGGGCACTTAAGAGCACATACTGTTCTTTCAGAGGACCTGAGTTTGGTTCCCAGCACCTCCACTGGGTGGCTCATAATCACCTGTAACTCCAGCTCCAGGAGCTCTGGTGCCATCTTCTCGCCTCCATGGGCACCGGCGAACACACACACACACACACACACACACACACACGAGACTAAATTTAAAATTGATAAAAATAAAATAAAGAAGAAACAACCAGACGACATCAGAGGACATTTGTCCCTCACTTTGGCCATGTGATGCCTGCAACTATCTCAGACCTCTACCGATATCACCAGATGCAGTCTTTTGACCCTTGGACCAGACTCATGAGCCATCATAAGCCTCTTTTGTTTAGAACTTGTCTGCGTCATTGTTATGAGCAACAGAAAACAGACTGAGTAAGAATGCATCCCTGCTGTTCTCTATGCCTGCTCCGGTTCCTGTCAGCTCCCAAGTGCCCCAGCTGAACTGGTCCTTTCTCTGCTTGGCATCTTTGTGGATGCCATTTCCTTCGCGTCTACCACCATCACCAAGCCATCCTCTCCTTCAAAGCCCACTTCTCTTTTTCCCCCCAGCCCCTGTCCTCAGCTTCGTGATGTCGCCTGTCCTCAGTTTTAAGGCCCTGTGTTCTCTGGTCACTTTTCCTCTCACAGTCTCACCTCAGCAGCTAGTGGTGACAGGACACCACCCACACTGCTTGATTAACTGGGGAGGCAGACAGTAGTATAAAATGGCATTGGGAGCCAGGGAGTCGGCACAGTTAGTAAAGTGCTTGCCACGCAAGCGTGAGAATATGAGTTCGATGGCCAGAATCCACATAAAAAAGCCTGGTGTGGTGGTGCTTGTAATCCACACTGAGGAGGAAGAGACAGAAGAATCCCTGGGCTCAACTAGTCTACTTGGTGAGCAAAGTGGATAGCACCCAAGGAAAAATTCCCAAGACTGACCTCTGAGCCCGATATGTGTGTGCATCTCAGGGTACCTGCACATGTGAACACACACACACACACACACACACACACACACAGATATTTAAATGATAAAATGACATTGGATTAGAATGCTTGACTTCACCGTTAGTGTGACTTTTGCTACTCTGTTCTCTCACTTGGCTGACTCTCCAGCAGCCCTCCCTGGATACAGGGAAGGGGGACTCCCAAGGAAATCTAGCGGTGCCCTTGAGGAACTCATAGTCAAGTGCCCTCAGACGACTAATTTACCTAACTGAAAACAGGGAAGTAAGAGCCATTTGTAAACCACATAATTGAGCCCTGTCTTCTGAGCTGCCACTTAGCAAAGCTCCATCCTGAAGCCAAGTCCAGCAGTCCCCTAAGATGTGTTCCCTGAGGGTCAGGCAACAGGGGGCCAGGAGGTCCAAGGGTACCAAAGAGGCTTCCCATCTCAAGAGCTATTGAGCTGGGGATTATTAGGGGGTGGGGAAGTATGTGTGTGTGTATGTAATTGCATGTAGTCAATGTGTGCCCATGAGGAGTCCAAAGCCGACCCTGGCTGTCATTCCTCAGGTGCTAACTACCTAGAACTTGATGATTCAGCTAGGCTGGCTGGCCATAGAACTCTAAGGATCCATCAGCCTCAATCTCTCTAGTACTAAGAATATAAGCAAGTATACCACCATGCCCAACATTTTTACGTGGGTTCCAGGGATCACACTCAGGTCTTTGGTTTTACAATGCAAGCACTTTATCCACTGAGCTATTTCCCCAGCCCCCAAGTTGGGGTTCTAAGAATTTGCCTGTTTGGGACTGGAGTCCCAAAGCTCGGCAGTTAAGAGGGCTTGCTGCCAGAAGTTTGTTTTCCAAAACCCATGTTGGTGACTCACAACTGTCTAACTCCAGTTCCAAGGGGATCTGACACCTGCTTTTGGCCTCTATGGGCACCTTTATACATGTGCACACACACACACACACACACACACACACAAAATAAGGCAATTTTTTTAAAGAATCAGTTTACCTCTAAGCTGAGCCTGGTGGCATATGCCTTTAATCCCAGCACTCAGGAGGCAGAGGTAAGGCAGATCTTTGTGAGATTAAGGCCAGTCTGGTCTACATAGTGAGTGTCAAACTAGCTGGTACTACAGAGAGACCCTGTCTGAAAAAGACCAAAAAAAAAAAAGAAAAGAAAAGAGAGTCTGCCTGCAAGTGTGTTCCAGAGATGTACTCAGAGCTTATGTTTTCTAACTATAATCCTAAACAGAGTTCAGAGGTCTATGAATTGGAACAAAACTACTGAAGTCAATAGATTAAAAAGTAGATCCTGAGGTGTGGGGGGGCAGTACCCCAATTTGGAAGATTTGGGGTAGGGGGTCTCACAACCATATTGGATACCAGACCTCAGCTGGTTGCTCCTGACTTCTGTGTCCTGGATTTCCTCCTCTGTGAATGGGGAGAGGCATTCACTATCCCAGAAGCCAAGGTGCCCATGGCCATATATCTCTTTCTAGCTACCTCACTCCCCCCGACAACCCAACACTCACATCCCCAGGAGGCTTTGAGGTCCAGGAGTGCCTGTTTCACCTCATGCCTGTGCCCAGTCTCTCAGAGGTGACTAAATACAGTTATCCCTTGTCTGTGAGGATGAGCCCAGGTGGGAGCCAAGTTCAGTTTTGCTTCTTGCTGAGGTGCCTCAGCCCCAGGCCTCAGTCTCTTGCCAAAAAACAGGGGCAATATCATCATAGTGTTTTGAGGGCACAATGAGCCTCTTCATATCACACAACAAGGCCTTGAATGGCACCTGGGCTTGCCTCAGTATCTCTGGATTCCATGTGGAGCCTTCCAGCTGCGAGAGGAGACTGGAGGGAGGCAGCACCAGCCACAGCCCTGAGTGGTGTCTGTCTTCCCATAAGAGAGAGCCTCCTGGGTAAGTTTGCTGCCCAACAGACCAAGTCTTGGACTGAGGTTTCTGGTCACCTGAGCCAGGAGGGGCATCTCCAGCCCCTCATACCACAGGCCTGCCCCACCTTGCTCTCAAGTCTGTGCCTCTAGACCTCCCTTCTGCCTGGATCCAGTCCTCTCGTCCTTCCACACACCTCAGAGCTCCCTTACCTGTCAGGACTGGAGTCTGGGGTCCAGCCGACTCCCCTCCCCTCTGTCTTGGGCACTCTGAAAGAGCCAGGAGAGAAGGCAGTCAGGGCCCTGGCAGCGCGAGAGTAGGGCCAGGAGAGGCGGAAGGGCGCCGAGAGGAAACGACCGGGTGCGTGGGCACACGTAATTTATTACAGGACTTTGTCCTCTGTCCGGGCACATCCACTCCTACAGGCTGCCTGTAGCCCCAGCCAGCAGGCTCTCTGCTCTTCGGCAGCACTGTCAGTGCTCCCTTCCTGGAGGCCTCAGGGTCTGCTCTCTGCATCCCTTTGCTTACTTCCTCCCGTGTTCCAGGTGACAATCAGCTGCCTGTCCAGGCAGCTCAGCATCTGCAACATACGGTAGAGACTCAAGGAAGCCAGCAGGCCCTCTGCTCTCAAGTATCTGAGTATTGACTGAGGACTGTGATATAACTTTGCAACTGGGGTTGTCAGGATTAGAACCTGAGCTTTGGCTAATCAGCCTAACCTAGGCTAGGCCACCGTCCTCAATAGACCAATTAAAGAAACAAGTAATAGCGAAAAGCAGAAAAAGGAGATTTATTCATTGTAGCTACATTGGGAAGAGGAACAAAGAGGTCCAGTGACCCTCCTAAGTTCATCTTCTCAGTCTTGACATGAGGTTTATGTTTAAATAGAAGGCAAGAAGAATGCGTAGCTAAGCAGTCCTGGTCAAGGTGTGGCCCAGCACATCACCTTCATTATCCCTGTTCCTCTCCTGCAAAAAGATCTGACAAGTTGTCTGAACTACGTGAAATCTCTTCCTGGGAGACAAATTCCTCCACCAGCTGACACCAGGCTTCAATCTTTTCCTTTTCCCACATGAGACTCCTGAAGAAATTCCATTCCTTGGAGACTGTTTCAACAGTCTGATTGTCAAAGGGAGGCACAAGAGTGTCTCTTTAGAGTATCTTCATTCCCACTTACAATATGGACTTTGTTTAATCTTTGTTCCTGGATTATGTCAAGGAATTCCTAAAAGCCTTAGAATTGTCTGAGTGTGTGGCGTATGTTTTATTACTCACAGCCCTACTATGCCTCTGATAATGTCCAAGATTATATTCATGGTATGATTTAGGTGGTTCCCCCCTGCCCAGGGCCACATGATGGGCCCAGTCACCAGAAAGATCATGAGAATGGAGAGTTGAAACTTTCTACCCTGCTGACCTCAGAGACAGTAAAACTCTTGTTCAATACTTCATTAGCTTTCAGATAGGTGAGCAGGAGTTAGTACTTGGAGGGAAGCACCCATTAAAGAGCAAACAGGGGCTCCATGCCCTGCCCCGACTCCCACCTCTGTATCTGTTCTCCTGGCTAGTCATCTGTAACCTTTGGTACATCTCTTTTTAACAAGGAGGTGCTATCTCTAAGTATTTCCGTAATTCTGAGAGCCATCCCTAACAGAGCCAAGGACTGAGCTGGAGAAATGGCTCAGTGAGTAAAAGCACTTGCCACACAAGACTAATGACCTGAGTTTGATCTCTGGAATCCACGGTGAAGGAAGAAAACTCACTTCTGAAAGTTGTCCGCCGACCTCTGATCTCTGACCTCCATATTGAAGCTGTGGTGCACACACACTAGCACTTGCACACACCTACATCATACATGCACACATCATACATGTACATGTACACTATAATAACAATAATGATAATAAGAACCAAAGAGGAAGAGGAGATGGGAGCCCTTAACCTTCTAGATCTGACTCCAAAGCAGTAAATAGTGACCATAGTGCATCCAGTTAGGGCCTGTTGGAGAACCACTTCGATATCTGCCATCAAAGTGCTCAATGTTACATGTGAGAGTGGAAAGGAAGTGCTTTTTTCTGTATAGGGCACTTACATAGAAGATGCCTGGATAGTCTGGAACTCATAACAGAAAAAGGCTGTCCAGACAATCATGCTCCCAGTAGCATTTCTGGCAGCAGAGGGTTAGCTAGGACTCACTTGAATGAAGGGACAATTACTGAATTTTTCTTGACAGACTCACATGTACCTTTGTTTTTAAAATATATATATATATTTTTGAGTTTATTGAGTTTTGTGCATTTCATATAATAGATCTTAATCAAATTTAGACTCCCCCTCCCCCATCCGCTTCCCCCCTAACCCCCCACCAAATTTCATGCATTCTGTCATATATGTTAAGTCCTATCTAGCCATGCACTTGTTTGCAGATGTCCTTCAGTGCAAGTTCATCCACTAGAGTCTAGTCAGCTTATCTAGAATCAACCCCTTAATGAAGATCTACTCTCTCACACTCCACAATAATCATGTATCTTTGAACTCACTACATTGTGTCTCCAAGGATGACCTTGAACTTCTGATCCTCCTGCCTCTACCTCCCCAGTACTGGGATTACAGATGTGCTTACCCATGCTTGATTTATGCAGTATTGGGGGCTTTGTGCATTCGGGCAGCACTCTACCGTCTGAGGTACTTCCAAAGCTCCCAAATACAGACATGGCAAAGGGAAGTGGCTCAGGCGATGTCCCCTGGGAAGAAAACGATTAGAATGGCTGTCCACACTTATAAAGGTAGGTGGACAATGGGTATATGGGTTTCTCGGATGATAATAGGCCTCATGTACTCACAATTGACCTAACTAGAGTCAATCAGGACTCTCTCTCTCTCTGTCTCTCTCTCTTTGTCTCTCTCTCTTGTTGGGAGACTTAGACTTGAAGACAGAGACTTGAAAATGACCTGTCACCTTTCAGATACAATTGAGGTCAAGGCAGAACCATGAGCCTTTTCTGAAGTCACAAAGTGTTGGTAGGAGGGAAACAAAACAAAACCAAACAAAAAACCAGTAGAATAGGATTGGGACCTGCAGGATGGAGACTTGCCTGAAATGGAGGACCTGAGAACTTCCTGTGCTCTTGTAGGGCAGGCTCCATGGACCCTTCAGGCTGTTCTTACTTCACATTCCTGTTGAAGGACTGGGGATGTAGCTCAGTTGACAGAATTGGTAGAATACTTACTTAGTATGCAGGAAGTCCCACGTTTAATTCCCAGCACTGTCTAAACCATGAATGTTGGCTCATCCCTGTAATCCTATCATTTGGGAAGTGGAGGCAGGAAGACCAGGAGTTCAAACACATCATTGGCAAGTTTAAGGCCAGCCTGGGCTGCATGAGACCCTGTCTCAAAACAAACAACCAGATAGATAGATAAAATAAACAACAAAAAGTCTACAACAATTAATAATCACAATCATAATCATAAATGATCTTATTTCAGAGCTGTGCCTTATAACTCAATAGTTCTTGACCAGGACAAGGAGTTGTGCAATGAACCATGGCACCTGAAGGAAGCTGTGTGCTCTGAGCCTTTCATTCAGGCTGCCAATGGCCACCTGTTCCCCCAGCCAGTGTGCACTCAGATTACACCCCTGTTCTGACTAGCCCTCAGCTTCCTGAATTCCTGTCTAGTTACCTGTACTAGTTGCTTTTGTTACTGAACCTGGCTGGCTATGTCCACCACACAGTATAACACAGTATAACAAGCACCAAGATGACCAGTTTTGCAAAAGGTTTATCCCCAAGGCAGGTAACTGAGGAGATAAGAGCCTCTTTCCCTATCTCAGGGTAAGGTTGAGGAGTACTGATGGATTGAGAGGTGAAATTGAGCTCTGAGGTCTATCGTTGCCTGCTTTACCAAAAATTCAGAAGATAGGAATTACTAGAAGGAAAGGGTTTATTCAAAGTTTGGGCCCAAACAAGGGAGAGAAAGAAACCTGAAACCTGTTTCTTTCTGCCTTGCAACAGCAGTGTTAGATAGAATTCATAGAAAAGATGAAAGAAAAAACAGGAAATATGTATCTATAGGTTTAGCTATGAATAGGATCCTAGCATATTTTCTCAGCAGACGCTGGCTTTCTAGCAATACGCACTGGGTGCCAGGGATTCAGGCTAACTTCACTCCAGCATGAGATTGTCTGGAGAGGTTTTTTTTGTCTTTGTTTTTTTTTTTTTTTTCCAAGCAAGATCTCATGTAACCCAGGCTACAGTTGAACTTGCTGTGTGGCCAAGGATGACCTTTAGTTCCTGATTCTTCTGCTTTCACCTAAGTGCTGGGATCTCAGGTATGTGCTACCATACCTCTTGAAATTTTCATTCTTGAGGATCTCCTGAGTACACTGCTATAGAAGCAGGTAGTCTGAATTGGGGGAGGTAAGGGGGGATAAGATAGCCAGGCATGTGCCTGAGGAATGAGCTCCATGGCTTTGCTGACCAGAAGACAGAGGGTTGATGTGATCTGAAGGTTGTTTTATGTTCAGATGTCAAAGAAGTATTAGACACTTGTGAAGCCCCTAAGTGAAGGGAAGTTTTGACTGGTTTGAGTTGGACAGAAGTGGTGTCCAAGTTCCTGAAAAGCAGCTCAAGTAATTATTCCATCATGAGCCCACAGCAGAGGTGCTGTGTAATAGCACCAGGCTTAGCGTCTCAATCTCCAAACTTGCTAATAAAAATAGCTGAGAGTGAGTAAGGACTGGAGATGTAGCTTAGTTGGTAGAGTGCTTGCCTAGCATACATGAAGCCTTGGGCTCCATCCCCAGCACTACATAAGTTGGGCATGGTAGCACATGCCCGTGATCCCAGGACTCAGGAGGTAGAGGCAGGGGGATCAGAAGTTCAGAGTCATTCTCGACTATACAAAGAGCTGGAGGCCAGTCTGGGCTAGTGACAATGTCTCAAAAAGTAAAAATAAAAGTGACTAAGTGAGCTAAGGCCAGAGGTTTCATTGAGTTTTGCCTTGGTTTCACTTTTGGGGTCTTTTCTAGATTAGAAAGAAATAATTTTATTCCCTTAGGATTACAGCCACTACTCTCAGAGCTCCCAGAGATGACAAGTCCCTTACTTTCTTGCTCCAGCTTGGATTTCCATGGCCCTCTTCCACTGCACCCAGGCAAGAGAGCAGCCAACAGACACCTGTGTAGGACAAAGCACAAATAGGGCATCCCTCTTCAAAGCTTTTCTTGTGTGAGATTTGGGAGAAATTCACTTTATAGGGACTGTAGAAGAGCTCAGCCAGTTTAAATGCTTGCCTCCCTGGAGCTTCCTGGCTGGTCAGCTTAGCCTACTTGGCAAGTTCCAGGCTAAAATCAAAAAGCAGAATGGATGGCATCTGAGGAATGATAGATATCCAAGGTTGTCCCCTGTCCTCCATACGCATGTATGCACACATTCATATTTACCTATGCAAACACACAAACATGCCCCAAATTCACTTTATAGACATGCACACTCATCTCCCTCTTTTTTATGTTTAACATTATGTTGTAAGCCCTTTCTCACATTGTCCTGATCTCTTCCTGTCTGTTTAAAGATATCATGACAGTATGTCATAGAGTCCCCATCCTCCCTGGATGAACATTAGGAGGCATCTGATCCTTTGCTGTCCTACACAACACTACAATGAGAAAATCTGTGTTCACTGCTTTGTTGCTGAAAGACCCAGAAGGGAACTTATTGCTAACCTTTCTCAAATAGTATATAAGCCCTCACTCACATTCCAAGGACGCATGTGACTGCTAGGCCCTGGGATCCCTGCTGTGTGAGTCAGAGGGAAAATGGGACATCCCCAGGGACAGCTCCCCTAGAGCTATTATCCAAAGGACCACAAGCCTTATAAATAAAAAGAGGGGGAGTGGAGAGGTAAGTCAGGTCCTTTTGGGACAGACTGGTGACCAAATGTGTCTCTCTCCCAACTTGGTGCTATTTCTGAAATTCTGTAAATATTCTGCTAACTTAAAAAAAATTGTGTGTTATGTGTTCATGTGTACATGTACATTTATATAGTGTGTGTTTGTGTGTATGTGTGTGACGACTTGAGGTCAAAACGGGGTATCTTCTTCAATCACTTCTCCATCTTATTTTTTATCTTTATGTATATGGTGTATTTGTGAATGGGGGCCATGAATTTGTATGTGCTAGTTTGGGTGTGTGCATGCCACAGTGCTTGTGTGGAGATCAAAGGACAACCACTTCAGGTGTCTGCCCCTGCCTTCTGTCTTTTGTTTGGGATAGGGTCTCTTTTTATCCACTGTGTACGGTAAGCTAATGGGCTCATGGGCTTATAGGGTTTCTTCTTGTCTCACTGTAAGAGCACTGCTTGGATTACAAATGAATGATATTGCATCAAGTTTCTGTATGAGATCTGGAGATCCAAACTCAGGTCCTCACAACTGCTTGGCAAGCACTTTACTCTCTGAGCCAACTCCCCAGTCATATTTCTGAGCTGAATCAGAATATGGCCATGGGACAACCTGTGTGGGAATGAGCTGACTTCAGCATCATCACAGCTAAAACAGCATAGTGAACAGTCCATTTCAGCTTTACCACACAGCACAGGGCCATCTAAAGCCACTTGTGTGCTGGCGTCCCTGATCTCCCCTTGGCCTGTAACAGTCAAGCTATCTATGAACCTGTATGCCCTGTACAATGTCATAGCTGCCAGCATAGAACTCTGAGACTGGCCTTCTCTGCAGAACATTTTACAGTTCTCAGTCTCATCAAGAGCTAATATAATAAGCGTGCTCTTCATGCTGAGTTCTTTGCAATGGACCATCTCTTTAAATCCTCTTTAGCACTATACACACGAGGGGTGCTCAACCCTGCATCATAGTAAGAAAGTTAAAGTCAAAGAGATTTTAGACATTGCTCAGGTCACATGGCCAAAGTAGCAGAGATAAGTTATGACCCAAGGCCTTGTTGACTCCACGCCCAATGCTTATTGCATTGGTTTATACCATGCCAGCCTCAACTGAATCCTTACTTTCTCCTCCCTCACCTCTCATGATGGATGAAACCTTTCCTTCCATCCTTCCTTTAGGACAGTGTGAAAAAGGGCTTATAATACAATGTCAAACATAAAAAAGAGGGAGACAAGTATGCAAGTCTATAAAGTGAATTTGGGGCATGTTTGTGTGTTTGCATAGGTAAATATGAATGTGTGTGTACATGCGTATGGAGGACAGGGGACAACCTTGGGTATCTATCATTCTCAGATGCCATCCATTCTGCTTTTTGGTTTTAGCCTGGAACTTGCCAAGTAGGCTAAGCTGACTGGCCTTTAAACTGGCCGAGCTCTTTCTACAGTTCCTTCCTTTCTTCCATCTTTCTTTCCTTCCTTCTTTTTCTTCTTCCTCCTTATCCTTTTTAAGATCTTATTTATTATTTTATTTTTTGTGTATGAGTGTATTGCCTGCATGTATGCAAGTGCACCTGTGTTGTGCAATACCCTCAGAGGTCAGGACCTAGTGTTAGATCCCCTGGAACCGGAGTTAGAGATGGTTGTTAGCTGCTACACGGGTGCTAGGAACCAAACCCAGGTCCTCTGCAAGAATAGCTAGTGCTCTTAACTGATAGGCCCTCTCTCCAGTCCCTTCTTTTGTTGTTCATCTCCCCCTCCTCCTCCTCCTCCTCCTCCTCCTCCTTCCCTTCCTCCCCCTCCTCCTCCTCCCACTCCTCCTCCTCTCCCTCCTTCTCCTCCTCCCCCTCCCGCTCCTCCTCCTCTTCCTCCCCTTCCCCCCCCCCATCCTCTTCTTATAGTACTATTCAAACCCAGCCAAGTCCATACTTTTGATTTTAAAGTAGGGTATCATCAACTTGCCCAAGTTGGCATTGAACTAACTCTATACCTAACTGGCTTTGAAATTAAAAGTCTGTTGCCTCATCATCCCAAGAGCTGGGATTATGGGCCTATACAACCAGGCCATTTTCAACATCTTATTTTAGAGAAGGTTGTAATGGTTAACATTGGTTATCAACTTGTCAGAGTCTAGAATCACTTAGGAGACAACCCTCTGGACATGTAGGTGAGGGATTTGTTAGGCTGGGTTAATTAAGGTGAGGTGTACTCTAACTGTGGGTGGCACTATCCTGTGGGCTGGGGTCCTGAACTGAATAAAAGGGAGAAAGTGAGCTAAGTATCAGTATGCATCTCTTTCTGTCTCCTGACTGTGGATGTAATGTGACTGGCTGCCCCATGCTCTAGCCATTCTGATACCCTTGCCGTGATGGACTTGAACTGTGAGTGCAAATAAGATCTTCCTTCCTTAAGTTGTTTTTGTCAGGTATTTTATCATAGCTGTGAGAAAAGTAAATAATACAAATATTTCCTCAGCTTGCTCACTTTTGCCTAGGATGTTTTTCCCTGTGCTTCCTCAGTCTCTGAGCTGTGAGGGCAGAGGACTGTTTGGGAGGAAAGGCATGTCTAATTGCTTCCCTGGAACCCCTAGTTCTACACCACTCATGAGGGCACTTTACAGGACATAGTCCCCGAGGTAGCTCAGGGATTCTCAGCATTAGAACCATTGATGTTGTGGGCTGGGTTCTTCTTTGTTGGGGGTTTAGGAGGAGCTGTTCTGGGCACTAACACATGCTTAGCATTATCCTTGGGCTCTACCCTTTGTGATGGTTAATACGGATTGGCAACTTGACAGGGTCTAGAATCCCTGAAGTGACAAACATCTGGATATCTGGCCATGTCTGTGAGGGACTTTCTAGAGTAGGTTAATTGAGGTTGGAAGACTCACCCTAAACGTGTGCAACACTGTTTCATGGGCTGGAGTCCCAGACCAAGTGAAAAAGAGAATGTGGGCTGAGCATCAGCATTCATCTCTCTCTGCTTCCTGATTGATGAAAGGGTGAAAATGTGACCAGCTGCCTTATGCTCCTGCCACCATGACTTCCCATTATGAAGGACTGCGTCCTCTGTGAGTGAAAAATAAACTTTCCCTATGAGTTGAAAATAAATCCCTCACAGACACACGAGGTCTGTCTCCTAAGTGATTTTATACACTGTCAAGTTGACAGTCAATATTAACCATCACAACCTTCTCTGAAAGTCTCTAAAATAGAATACTAAGTATTTTGTCACGTTATTTTGCCTCACCAATAAGAAAAGTAATAGACTAATGTGCCCTGCCCAGTGGTGACAAGTCCCAGTGTCTCCAGACATGGTTGCCAAGTGTCTCTGGAGTTACAGAGGCACACCTAGTTGAGAACCATGTATGGGTCATAGGTGAAATCAAGGCTTGGATAAGAAGGATGCCAGCAAGGGCCAGATAAGTGTCTTCCTAGAACAGTAGACTCTCTCTTTGACTTCTTGAATGGCAGGAAGGTTTGGCCCCAAGAGAGGGAAAGGAGGGTTCACTCAGGCTTCCTAGAAGAACTTGAAGTACTCAGGTGCTGGGCTTTATCTTCCTAAATGGAAGCTCTGGTATAACCCTTCTAGACTGAGTGAACCTGGGAACCAAAGTCCTGATGGGACAGGTGACACCCACATTCTCAGCCTAGGGCAAAAGGGCCTTTTGTTAATGGTGCTTCACCACCGCAAGGCCTCTGAGGAGTGTGCCACGGAGATTGTCCAGGGCAGGAGGGGGGCTCAAAATGAAATGGTCACTTTCTCCTCTGAAGAAAACTTTTGGAAATCCAATAAATAAATGTGTCTTGAGCCCTGGCATTCCAACAGAGGCCACTTTTATAGGGAAGGGCCTCTGTCCCATGAGCAGTAAAAATGGCATCCTGATGACTAATCATGTGTGTGTGTGCACAAGGGCACTCACCCATGTGTTACACATGTGGAGGCCAGAGGCCCATGTCCAGTGTGTTCCTCTATTGCTCTCTATCATATATTATATGGTAAGATAATGTATATTCTATAAATTATACATGTATTATATAAATTATGTCTATGATAAGTTATATATATAATTTCTGTATATGTATGTGTACAGGCATGCACATGCCATGGTACACATGTGGAAGTCAGAGAACAACTTGCAGGAATTGTTCCTATCATTCCTCTCCTTCCTATCATGAATGTTCTGGGGATCAAAATCAAGTTGTTAACCTTAGAGGGAAGCACCTTTATCTACTGGGCCATGGGTGGCTCCATCCACTTTATTTTTTGAGACAGGGTCTCTCAGTAAACCTGGCTAGACTGGGCAGCCAGAGAGCCTTTAGGATAACTTGTCCCCACCTCTCAAGCACTGGGATTCAATGCGCAGGCCACCATGCCTGGCCTTTATGTGGGTGCTGGAGATCTGAACTCAGGTCCTCATGCTTGTGCAGCACTTTACTTCTGGAGTCATCTCCCCAGCCTCTGATGACTCATCTTATTGCCCTGAGGAGATGGAGATACTTGGGAGAGAAGAGCAAAACTTGGCTATATGAAAACTTTGTAAATGAGGCAAATGTTGCTGCTGTTGTTGCTCATGACTCACTGCTAAGAGATTTAATTAGAATTAATGAATGAATGAATTTAATATTTGTGGTGCTGGGCTTTGCATGTGCTAGGCAAGAACTGTATATTAGATGCTTTTCTGTTGCTATGATAAAACACCGTAACCAAGGGAACTTTTAAAAGGAAGAGTTTATTTGAATTTAGGATTCCAGGGTTAAGGCAAGGGAGGTGCCAGAGCAGAAAGCAGAGTGATCACATCTTCAAGCAGGCACAGGAAGCAGAGAGAGACTGGAAATCTGGCAAGGCTTAAAACCTTTCAAAGCCTGCCTCCAGTGATGTGCTTCCTCCAGCACTGCCACATCTCCTAAAGGTCCCATGACTCTCCCCTAACAGCACCACAAACTGGGGACCAAGTGCACAAATACTTGGAGTCAATGAGGGACATTTTCGTTCAAACCACTACACACTGTGTCACGGAGCTCTTCCCCAGCCTTGAGATGGATTTCCTACCTTTCCGTACAACACTAAAGGCTCAGATCACTTTCCTGTTCCTCCAGGACCACAGCTAGAAGCCCTTCCTGCCTCCCTTGTTCTTAGGAGCAGCCACAGACTGAGAATAAGCAGCACATTTCTGTCCAGTCTGTTTTTTCCTTCCTACAATTAAATTGATAAAGGGAAGTTTCTCTTGGCTCACAATTCTGGAGTCTGGGAAGCTCAAGAGCATAGTGGTGGTGTCTGGCGAGAGTTTCATCACAGGGGAGGAAAGCAAGCACATGAAGAGATGATCACAATTCACGAGGGTGGCTTTGATGGGGTATGTGTGTGCAGTGCATGTGCATGTGTGTGCTGGTATGTGGAGACCAGGGGAGAGGTTTCCTATTCCATCACTCTCCAGCTTATTGGGCGGGTCTCTCACTGAACCTCGAGCTAGGCGAACAGCCAGCAAGCCCTTGCAGTCATCCTGTCTCCTCTCTCCTCCCCCTGCCACCTCACTCACGTGGATGCTAAGAACTGAACGCTGGTCCTCATGCTTTTACGGTGCTCTTGTCCATTGAGCCATCCATCACTCCAGTCCCTGATCTTGCTTTTTAAAACTATTTTATTATTTTATGTGTATGAATGTATGTATTGCTTGCATGTGTGTAAATGCACCTGTGTCATACAATGCCTGAGAAGGTCAGAAGAGGGTGCCAGATACCCTGGAACTGGAGTTATAGAACGTTGTTAGCTGTCATGTGGGAACTGGAAATCAAACCCTGGTCCTCTGCAGTGTAGCCAGTGCTCTTAACATCTCTCTAGTCCCTAGCCTTGCTTTTTAACAATGCTGCTATAGACTTAATTGTCTCTAAAGGCTCCACCTACAAGGTCACAATGACAATTAATGTCACTTTCAAAGTTGCCATAGCAACTACACTTAACATCTTCTGTGCTAACCTGCACTTTGTCTTCTCTTGTCTGTTAGTAGAAGGCAGGGCATGCAGCCTTCGAGCCAGATTCCCTAGGGATGGAATCTCTGACTGATTGACTTCATGGAAGCAAGCGCCACCCACTCCCTGTTAGTGAAGTCAATGCCTGTTGACTGGAGTAAGAAATAAACATATCAGGTCAAATCACTGAAACATGTGGCTGCAATGTACACAGTATAATTATAGGATAGGTAGTGACCTCCCATGAGGAAAATGTGATCCCTCTGTTCAAATCTTCGTCTCCCCTTTCCCAGGAAGCCCACCCTAAACACACACTTCACTCTGGCCTCACCTACCCATATCAGCCCTGATTCCCGACAGGAACAGTTCACTCTACAGCCTGTACTATTTTTCAGATTAGGATTTCCTGGTGGATCTGCTTCTTTGGGCAGAGATTTGTGGTTTGGATGTACTTTGTCTTCTAACCATTGAGGTTTGGTCCAGGGTGTGGTGGCAAGGTGCTGGAATCGTCAAGAAGTCAGGCCCAATGGGAGTTGGTTAGGTCACTGGAATCTGGGAATCTTGTTGCAGATTTGGGTTAGTTCTCACAGGAGTTGTTATGAAAGAGCAAGCGCTCCGCATGTTTTCTGACTTCCTGTCCGACCCTTTCTTGTTGCTCCTGCCCCCATTGCATCTACCTCACTTATGCTCAGCCAATGTCAACAACATGCCCTTGAACCTCTAAAGTATAAACTAAATGGAGCTGTTGAGCTCAGGATGTGGTTCAGTTGGCAGAGTTCTTGCCTAGTGTGCATGCCAAGTTCAATTCCCAGTACTACATAAACCAAGCAGGGTGGTGAATGTCTATAATCCTAGCACCTGGTAGGTTCAGAAGTTTAAGGTTGCTGGGCATGATGGCACGCACATTTAATCCTAGCCTGTGAGCAAAGGCAGACAGATCTCTGTGAGATGGAGGCCATTCTGGTCTACACAGCAAGTTCTAGGCTAGCTGGGGAAATAGGAAAACCCTGTCTCAAAAAAATTCAAACCGGGCATGGTGGTGCACATCTTTGAGGCCAGTTGGGGTTACAGAGAGAACCTGTCTCAAAAAGACCAAAAAAAAAAAAAAAAAAGAAAAAAGAAATCAACATAATTCAAGGTTATCTTCAGCCATATAACAAGTTCCAGGCTAAAAGGATACAAATAAAACTATTTCCTTCATAGAGTAGCTAGCCTTATTTCATTTTAGCAATGGAAAACAATCATGTTAGATTCTTTTGCATCATCACATTGCCTAATAAAATAATATTTACGGTGACTATGCCATTGTTATATCTTAGGAATCACCATTATGATCTTAATCATCACAGCAACTCTATGAGGTAAATATTACTGTTGGTCATTACAGTTGAAGAAGTTGATACACATCTAAATAGGATACTTCCTTTTTAGTCTTTATATTTATTTGATGTGGGTATGAGAGCGAGAGAGAAGACAAAGAGAATATGAATTTGTGGAGATCAGAGAACAACTTTTGGGAATCATTTCTCTCCTTCCAGATGGGTCCCTAGTATTAAATTCAGGCCATCAGGCTTGGAGGCAAGTACCTTTACCCACTGAGCAATCTTGCCTGCCCCTCCAGCTTAGTTTTTGAGACAGAGTCTCTTACTGAACCTAGAGCTCACCATTTGGCTACAGTGGCTAGCCAGCAAGTCCCAGGGATATGCCTGCCTTTGCCTCCATCCCCAACCCCAACACTGGGGTTATACATATGCGTGAACATGCTGACTTTTACATGGGTGTGGGGAATCTGAAACTCAGGTCCTCACGCTTGCTTAGCAAGTACTTTACCCACTAAACCATCTCTTCAGACCCCAGTTACTGCTTTTTATATGTTGATTTTTGTATTCTGCTATTTTGCTAAAAGTGTTTTTCAGAGCTGAGACTTTTCTGCTGGAATTTAACAATTTGACTTCTTCCTTTCCTGTTTATATCCCTTTAATTTTTCTTGCCTTGTTGATGTGGAAAAGACATCTAGCACTATACTGAACAAGAGTGGGGAGAATAGATACGCAGAGCTTGTCCCTAATTTTAGAGGAAATAGTTTCAGTTTTTCCCCAGTTATATAAGGTTAGTTATAGGTTTATCACATATAACCTTTATTATGTTGAAGTATGTTCCTTTTATTCTCAGTTTCTTCAGGGGTTGTTGAACTTTGTCAAAGATTTTTCTATATCTATGATCCTCTGATTTCCCTGTTTCTGGCTGTGCACTATATATGTAGCACATTGATGGATTCACATATGTTAAGTCATTCTTGATTTCATGAAATAAAGTCAACTGGGTCATGATGTATGATTTTTTTTTTGTCATTTATTTGAGGGAGGGTCTCCTTGTAGCCTGGAACTCAATATGTAGATCAGGCTGGCCTGGATCTCACAGAGATTTGCTTTCCTCTGCCTCCTTAGTTCTGGGATGCATGGCATGTGGTGCCACACCTGGCCTTCACTGCTTAATTTTACCACACATTTAAAGATGAATGCACACCAATTCTCCTCAAGTTAGTCTACAAAATTGAAAGAGAAGGAACATTACTAAATTCATTTTACAAAGCCAATTTTACTCTGATACCCTAACTAGATAAACACATAATAAAAGACAAAAAAATATAGACCAATTTCCCTGATGAACACAGATGCAAAAATTCTTAATGAAATGTTTTCAAACCAAACTGAAGATCACGTTAGGAAATCAAACATCATGACTGGGCATCCCATCACTTCAGTGGCAGAGGCAGACAGAGCTATGTGATAGCAAGGCCAGTCTGGGCTACATGGCAACTTCTAGACTAGCTGGAGCTAGAGGGAGGCCCTGTCTCCAAAACACACACACACACACACACACACACACACACACACACACAATTAAGCAGTGAGTCCCTCCTGTCCTGGTCTGTCTATTATGGTTTGGGGTCTTAGAGGAAGACTCAATCTCATTGCTTGTTACAGATTTAAGTAATTTATATCTTCTTAGTTTAATTTTGGTAGATAGAAATTTATCCTTGTTTTCTGGATTTTCCAATTTATTGGAATAAAGGTTTTTAAAGTATTCCTTAATGATCCTCTAAATTTCAGTAGCATTTGTTATAATGACCCCATTTTGTCTCTTATTAATTTGCATCTTTTCTCTCTTTCTTTTGGTTAGCTTGGCTAAGGATTTGTCAATCTTGTTATGATAGATTTACCAGGAGAATTGGATCATATAATCATGGAAGCTGACGAGTCTCAACCTGTCTGCACACTGGAACTCCTGGGATGTTTATAGGATGGTTAAACTCAGGTCCAGGAGTCACAGAACCAGGAGAGTTGATGGTGTAGTTCTTAGTCTAAGGCCCAAACCCCAGAGCACGGGGGTTGGTACAAATCTCAGAGTCTAAAACTGGACAACCTGGAGTTCTGATGTTTTGTCCCAGCTCTCAAAGAGGAGATCAATTCACTTGTATTTGTTTGTTCTGGGTCTCTGGCCAATCTGATGGAGCTTACCCACATTGATGGCACATCTTCCTTTCTTAGACCACTCCAACCCACACAGCAGTGTTCTCCAGAAGGCATACTCAAAATAGTGCCTGATCATGGTTCTAGGGATTCCTAAATCACATAAAGTTGACATGTAAAATTAGCCACCACAATGAAAAATTAAATAGAGTTAAGTAGAAAATTTCATTTAGGGCAAGAACAATGTATTATATAAAAATTACAGGCTTATTCTTACCCTCGTCTCTTTTTCTTTCCTCCATCAGGCAATCAATGCTTTGTTTCCATACAATCTTCAGATGGTTATAAACAACAAAAAGTCTGTCCTCTCCCCTTCTTTCTGCAATAGATGGTGTCATTAAATTCAGCATAGGAGTCTGCCCACATGAGTATAGAAAATAGCTTCCTCATTTCTCCTTATAAGTACAAGGCATTCTATGGGTATGCCATAATTTTTTTTATCATTCCTGCTTGAAAGTTTGGATTATTTCTAATCTTTTGCTACAATAAATAGCATAAGTAATTTTGTAGATACACCATTTGCATCTAGCTAAATATATTTGTAAGATTTTTAATGAAATTACTATGTAAAAGATTATAAGCATTTGTTATTTAAATTTTTATTACATATATTTAGTGTGTGTATTGAGAGGTCAGAGGACAAGTTTCATGAGTCAGTTCTCTCCTTCTACAATTTGGGTCCTGGGAAATGAAACTCAGGTTGCTGGCCTTGGTGGCAAGTGCCCACCCCCACTGAGCCATCTTGCCAGGCCTGATTTGTAATTTTTATGAATGTATCTAAATTGATTTCTGTAAAGGGCTGTACCAAGACATTTCTACCAGCTATTGATATTAGCCCTCTCCTCTCCATATTATCTAAGTTTTATAGTCTAAAACGTGGTATGTCAATATGATTTCAATGTGATTTCTCTCATTTTTGGGGTGTGCTAGTTTTTCATCATTGTGACAAAAATACCTGAGATAACTTCAGGGAGGCAGAGTTTATTTTGGCTCATGATTTCAGAGGTTTTGATTCATGGTCAACTGGTTCCATTGCTTTTAGGTTGTGATGAGGCAGGGAACATAGCCACTCCCCTCATGGTGGCTGGGAAGTAGAGACAGTGAGAGATTCGGAGACTAGTGTATTCCTTCAAAGTCTTCCCCTCTAGTGACCTGCTTCTTTCAACTGGACCCCACCTCCTAACCGCCTGTTCAGCTATAAATCGATCAACAGATTGATTCATAGATGAGTTAACATCCTCATGATTCAATCACCTTTGAGTAGCTCTTTCAGCTGAGATTAAGCCTTCAACACAAGACTCTTTAGCTGGCCAGGGGGTTGGGGAGGACACTTCCTATCTAAACCAGAACAGGGTGAATGTCTTAACCATCATTGGGTCATTAAAATTTTTTTTTCAAGGCCAGGCATGATGGCTGGTTTTAATGCCAATTTGCCACAAATTAGAATCACCTGAGTAGGGGATCTTAATTGAGATGTCTTAATTGCCTTAATTGATGTGAGAGGACCCACTCCCAATATGGATGGCACCTTCTGGTAGCTTCCCAGATGAACAGGGCATGGCAGAAGGAAGATGGTTGGTTTTCTGCTTGTTTGGCCTCCTTCTCACCAAAGTTATTTACCTTGCTGCTGACTTCTTCATTGACATCAAAGCCAGTGTTTCCAGACTTCCATCACTGACAGCGCCAGCTGCTCTCCAAGAACCTTCCAGGTTTAGGTGTCAGATTGGGACTGCTGAGGCACCTAGCTCTGTAGACTGAGCTATACCAGGTTCTCTTCAGTGTCTCGAGACTGTCTGGGACTACTCTACTGCTGAGGCACCCAGCCTCAAGGACAGAGCAACTACCGGATTCTCAGCCTCTCAGAGAACCTTGACTGCCGGAGCCCGCCGGCAGAAGTCAGACCATACCCAAAGCGGGGAGTGAGGATGAGAAAATGTAGAGATAGAGAGAAAAAATAGGACAGAATCAGGAGGACTGTCAGTCATACTGAAGCAGCTTGCCTTTATTAAGTCCCCCCTATTTATACTGTAAAGTAAGCAAAACAATCCTAACACAGGCAAAATAACTCAAGATATGATTGGCTTCCTTCAAAGATCTTCATGTGACCTCAGTCTTAGGTGAAAAATAAACTTCTCCTCAGATGTAAATCATTTTGCCTAATGAAAACTCCTGCTTCCAATAGCACTTCTGTGCATGAGATTGTCTTCTGCCTAACCCAAAACTAGGGCATAGTTCAAGGCAGGCACATGGCCCCCGACATCTCCCCCTTTTCTATTTTCTAAAGATACCATAACCTTTCTGATTATGTCCAGGAAGACTGTGCCTGTCTTAGGTCATTCTCTCAGAAACACAAGCTTTACCCGTCATTGGTACGTGAATGCCCACCATCCACGCCCTGTCTTAGGTCAGCTTAGTTCGAGAGAAAGTTACCCATTTTTGGCTGCCAGCCTCTCCTGCAAGGGGCAACTCTATAGAGTTCGGAGTCGAACACTGTGCACGTTAGCTGTAACGTCCCAGAATGTGCTGAGGACATACGTCCTATGGCAGAAGTATGCAAATTTTTAAGGAGAATAACTTAGACCCAAGATTATAGTATTTCCTGATCTGAGGTCAAAGAAGATCCTAAAAGGCAAAAAGACTTAGCTTATCTAACAAATCAGCAGCAGTTTCTGCTGCATCAAAGTCAAATAACTATTTTTTACAGTTAACATAAATTTAAGGATATATGTTCATTATGCCAAAACCTTGGAACATAACCCTCAAACCACACATGACATTTACAGAAAATCATAATAAATGAAAATTGCTAAGATAACATAACTTGCATTCACCCATGGAAACAATTGAAATGCAATTAATCAAGTTACATTAAAACACAAGAAATACATTGAACACAGAAAACATCAAACCTAGTACCATTATAAATGATATTTAAACTATCCAAAGTATATATAGGATTGACTTAGGCAAGCTATCATACGTTTTTAACTTTGTCCATGGCTGTTGTCTGTTTCCCTATATAACTCTGTGGGAAACTGTCATCTGATCACCAAAGTCCTGTACTTAGTCCTTTTTCTTGTTCATCAGCATTCCCTGCAGTAGAATTCTGATTCACTGTTGTTCTTCTCATGTAATGATGTCTTGATAGGCGAGTATCATTCTCCATCACTTCAATCTCTTTCTTCCCATATGGCTGGATGCAGCATAGTTGGATTTATTATATAAGTCCAATAAGTCCATCAGGAACTGATTCCACAGCAACAGCAACGTCACTCTTTCCTCGTTCAGTCCCTGCGAACCGGACCAGCCTCTCTGGCAGCCACCTGGCATTCTCAGTGTCCTGCAGAAAAACACAGAAAAACACAAACATGCCCTCTTCCCCATATTAGTACCAGGTCTGGGCCATTCCGTTTCCCATCAATCGGATCCTTCCATTTCACTTGTGCATAGGTATCCAAAGTCTTAGGATGCCACAACCTATCTGCAGCAGAAAGACCAAAAGCATCCATATTTTAAAAATTCAAAACAAAAAGAACATGATTCAAAGAGTTTTGTGGAGATCTGGGATATAACTCCCCCTTTCTTATTTTTTGTAATTGATTTTTTAAAGCTCCATGGGCACGTTCAACAATCCCTTGTCCTTGAGGATTGTAACGTATGCCTGTTTTATGTTTAATGGATAATTGAGCACAGAAACGTTGGAAAGTTTGACTAGTATAGCCTGTGCCATTGTCTGTTTTTATTATAGATGGTAAACCTACTACAGCAAAACATTTAATGCAGTGTGCTATTATGTGCTTTGTAGCTTCTCCAGTTTGAGCAGTAGCCATAAGAAAACCTAAGTATCTATGGACACATGAATATATTTTAGTTTTCCAAACTCCAGGATGTGAGTTACATCCATCTGCCACAATTGATTGGGCATTAGTCCACGTGGATTAATTCCATATTGAGGGACAGAATGAAATTCAGAACATAAGCGACACTGTTTAACAATCTGCCTAGCTGCCTCCCTGGTAAGTTGAAACTGCTTTCCTAAACTTTGGCTATTTTGATGATGAAGAGCGTGAGATTTTTGTGCTAATTCCAATTGAGATAAACTCACGAAACATGTGGCTTTATCTGCTAAATTATTCCCCAAAGCCAAAGATCCTGGGAGCCCAGTATGAGCTCTAATAAACACCTTTATATTTGACCAAATAATTCTTGAACCTGAGTGTTAGTTGCCTCAATATAAGATACAGTTTCAAGTACCTGCAAGGCTTTAACAATATAATGACTATCAGTATACAGATTAAAAGAATTAGAGGTCATAAACTGAAATACAGCAGCCACAGCCCGAAGTTCTACTACTTGAGCTGAAGCTGGAGAAGTTTGAAAAACATGGGATTGTCCTTGTAACACATAACTAGCCCTACCATTAGAGGACCCATCTGTAAATATCACTAAAGCATCCTTAATAGGATCCTGTTTCACAATTTTTGGAAAAATAAAAGCATGTCTATTTGCAAATTGTAATAGCTTGTTTTTTGAATAATGATTATCTATGATGCCAGAATAACAGGCAAAAGTTATGGTCCATGAATCCACATTTTGAAATAACCAATCTATCTGTTGTTTTGTAAATGGAAGTCCTATTACAGTAGGTTCCTTTCCAAAAAACTTACGAGACTCAGCTCTAGCCGTTTGAACCAAACACGCTACTGCCTCATAACAAGGAGTTAACACTGTAGCAGGTGAGACAGGTAAATGCAACCATAGCAAAGGTCCCTCCTGCCATAAACTGCAGTCGGAGTATGAATAGTAGCCAAAACATATGCTGCCCATCCTTGGCTATAATCTATATATTATATTTGTTGATTTTCAATAGTCCGTTCTACCTGAGATAATGCCTTTCTGGCTTCCTCCGTCAAGCTTCTAGCCGATTTAGGATCTGAATCACCTTTTAAAATGTCGAAAAGAGGCTTCCATTCTCCTGTAGCAATTTTTAAATGAGGTCTAAGCTAATTAATATCTCCCAATAATTTTTGAAAATCATTCAACATTTTCAACCCATCTTTCCTAATCTGAATTTTTTGAGGAAAATTGTTTTAGGATATAATCTATAACCCAAATATGAATACGGAAATTCGGCTTGTACCTTCTCAGGTGCTACAATTAGCCCTTGCTCTTTCAGAGCCTGCTGCAAAAGAGCATAAGCTGTGAGCAAAGTTTCTTCTTGTTTATGAAATTACTGTATGCTATGCAGTTAAAACTTGGGCAGAAACCAAACATTCCTAAATAAACCTTGATTAGACATATTTTGTTTTATTAGGACATTGCTTCACTTGATGTCCTGATTGTCCATACCCAAAAGAGCTTCCTGGGAACATATTATGGAATTGAAGCTTACAGCACTGAGAAGTTTTTAGTTAGAGGTTGCCATTTACCTTCTCCAGGAACTGTAAATTGTATTAGTGACTTTTTGTTGGTATGAGATAATAGAGAATTCCATGAACTACATTTGCTATAGACATGTTACACCATAAAATGAATAACTACCTCTGTTGAAATTAGTTTATTCCTTAATTACTCTCAACAGCACAATGTCCTTACTCTGAGGCTGTTTTGCACAGGGTCAGGTGGCCAGCCTCATCCTGTGTCCTTTAACTCAGAGTTTACAAGGGACAGAAGAGCTGCCGAGTTCAGTAACTACCAGTAGGAATTAAAACACCTGTCCTATTTCTGTTGCCATCACCTCTGCTGAGTAGCAAAATAATAGTACAATTAATGCCAAGCACTGTTAGGACAGGAACTAGCTGTCTGATTCCTGAAGTTGTTCTTGCGTTGTTCAAATAAGAGACGTGGATGAGAATTGAGCTCACAGCATTATGTATGCTAGGTAAGTATTCTACCACTAAGCTATAGTCTCAACCCAGCAAACTGTAAACTGAAAAAAGAACTGCCTATTTAGTAGTTATTTCGGAAAACAAAGCACGCTAGGGCTGGTGGAAGTTATGTGATTCACCTGGTAATTAAGTAGCAAAAAAACCTGAGGTAATTAACAAAACCTGAGAAACCTGAGATCATGGTCCGTTGATGTTCTTTGCTCTAGCCTCCTTGACCACGAGCTGCTGTAGGAGGATGGACTTATAAAGATATTCAACTACACCCTGTAAATGCCACATTTCTTATAGATATCCCTTGCTTTGGCTCAGCCTTAGGCTTTGCTTATGCAACAAATGGTGAAAAATCCTCCTCTCTCAGACATCTAGCTACTTCCTTTTCCCTCTCTTTTTATTTGGGATCTAATGACTCTTGAATAATTGCTTGATTTCAGGTTTCACAAAAGCTAGTTCCTCAAGCAAAGCAGCTTGAGGCTCAATTCCATTTCCTTTTTTTTTTTTTTCTTTCTCAAACCTTTTCTATCCTGTGTCCAAGATCCAAACCATTCCTAATCAAAGCCCTGTTAGATCACCACATTAGTAAGAAAAAAGATCACAACTTACTACTTATAAACTAATTGCCTATTGCCTATACTTATACATTGCTACAACTTACAAACTAGTAAACCTATAAGACTTAATTACTTAGCACGTGCTTCTTATACTTATGAATATAAACTATTTAATACATTAACTTATCTTAAACCTATGGAACTCCCAACATATTTACAAAAAGCAAACAACTATCAGATTTCTTACCACATACATTCCTTTTCCTTTACTGTACATTCTATTACTTTTTCTATTTAAGATCTAAACTATTCCTAATTAAAGCCCACAAACGAAAGGTATCTACTGGAACCTTACTCAGTCCATAAACATCATAATACTCCTGCAGTTTTCTTCCTACTTTCTTCCATGTTTTTGGATCTACAGACCTATCTTCAGGGAACCAAGGACAGACTTCCTCTACAAAATTAAAAAATTTACAAAGCTGCTGATGTTTTACACCAACCCCTTGAGCATAAAGCATATTTTCCAATGTATTTACAAAATGCAAACGACTATCACTCTCACCCGTTTTACTCCTGAGATTTCTCACCGCACTCTTTTCCTTTATTTTACTTTACTTTCCTTTACTTTTTCCTTTACTCTTCCTTTTACTTTACATTCTTTAAGTGAGCTCACTCACACCGCTGTATCCTTCACTTTACCCCCAGTCTTCAGGTCCCTGGTCCAAGCGCCACCTGCCGGAGCCCGCCGGCAGAAATCAGACCATACCCAAAGCGGGGAGTGAGGATGAGAAAATGAGAGAGAGAGAGAGAGAGAGAGAGAGAGAGAGAGAGAGAATAGGACAGACTCAGGAGGACTGTCAGTCATACTGAAGCAGCTTGCCTTTACGAAGTCCCCCCCCTATTTATACTGTAAAGTAAGCAAAACAATACTAACACAGGCAAAATAACTCAAGATATGATTGGCTTCCTTCAAAGATCTTCATGTGATCTCAGTCTTAGGTGAAAAATAAACTTCTCCTCAGATGTAAATCATTTTGCCTAATGAAAACTCCTGCTTCCAATAGCACTTCTGTGCATAAGATTGTCTTCTGCCTAACCCAAAACTAGGGCATAGTTCAAGGCAGGCACATGGCCCCCAACACTTGACTAATATAGTGGTTCACATCTGTAATCCCAGCACTTGGAAGGCAGAGGCAGAAGGATCACTCAAGAGCTGGAGGCTAGCCTAGACTCACTCCATAGTAAGTTCCAGGCTGGACAGGGCTACAAGCTGTTTCAAAAATAAATAAATAAAATACCAAATAGAATAAAATAATAAAAATAAAAATGTTCTTCTTTGAATTGTCATATCCTTTTTCAATTATTATGTTAGTTTTATTGACTTTTAGGGTCTCTCTCTCTCTATATATATATGCACATACATACACACATGTATATTATATATACACTAAATAAATCAGCCTTGGTTCATGATATGAGTTGCAAAAAACTAAGATTTCCTAATCTTGGGGGATGGAGAGGCAGCTCAGTTGTTAAGAGCTCTGGCTGCTCTTACAGAGGACTTGGGTTTGGTCCCTAACACCCACATGGTAGCTAACAACCATCCACAACTTCAGTTCCAGGGGATCTGACACCCTCTTCTGGCCTCCACAGGTATTATACATACAGGTACATTCATATACATGCAGGTAAACATCATACACGTAAAAATAATTAATTAATTTAAAAAGATTTCCTAATCTTTGCTCTTCCTGTAAGTGTCCTGAAGTGATCTTTGAAAATAGTTTGCTAATCTCTTGACCCAGAAAACCCTATAAAACCATGCAAATTGAGAGGTTAAAATCTGTGTTCACTTTAAGAACGCTGTGAAAATGCCCAGGCCATCAAGGGTATGCATATCTAAAGGCCACCTAGTATGTGAAAGATGTCATTTAAAATAGCATTGTGAGCCATTCTGGCCATATAATGATGGGGTTGGTAGATATGCCCAGGCCAAACAGTGGGACTAGACACAGGATTGGTGGTCTAAAATGAATGCTGAGTCTTTGCTGCATGTGCTTAAAAACACAGAAAGAAATGCTGAACTTAAGGTTTTAGATGTAGAGTCTCCAGTCGTTGAACATATCCAGATGAACAGAGCAGCACCACACTTACAGAGCCCATGGTTAGATCACTCACACCTGAGTGAGCTTCCCTGTTACACTGAGATGATCCTCGTTGAAAAGGAAAAAAATTGTTCCTAAGCCAGAGGAGGAGGTTTCACAGAAGAAAAGGATATCTCAGAACTGACTGAAGAAACAAAATCTTATGTGTGGAAAGACTTTCTAATCTTATTTTTTGCTTTGCTAATGGTGTGTTGGTTTTGCATGCTTGTGTATTTTTGTTCTAATTTTAAAGTCTTTCATGCAGATATGAATGTATGCGAATGTCTGTGCATATATGAATGCACGCACACACTGGTGCATTGTGTATGTGGGCATCAATGTCTGGTGTATAGTATTCTATGACCCTGTTCTTTATATTTGCCAATATTTTAGGACATCCTCCTATGCAAGCAGTTAACTAAGTATCCACCTGTGGTGGTTTGAATAAGAACGTCCTCCACAGGCTCGAAGTGTTTGGACATTTTGTCCCTAGGTGGTAGCACCGTTTTGGGAGGTCTTCGAAGGTGTGGTCATTCGGAAAGAAGCACTTCATCGGAGGAGGGCTCAGAGAATCCTTAAGCCTGGCCAGATCTCCAGTCACGCTCTGCTTCCTGTGCCTGCTTGAAGATGTGAGTGCTTAACTTCTGCTCTTACTTGAGCCACCTCTGCCACCATGCCACCTTCTGCCATGATGGACTCTTGACCCTTTGGAACCATAAGCCAAATAAACTCTTCCTTTTATAATTTTCCTTGGTCAGTGTTTCTATCACAGCAGCAGAAAAGGAACTAATACACCACCTCACTCGTGTTACCACTTTGTGGTGTGCACTGGTACTGATGTTTAGCTATTTATTATTCACTGATGATCTACTACTAATTAGTTGATATTCAAGTGGATTCCAGTTTTTCAGTACTACTATAAACAGTCTTGGCAGGGTTACAATGATGGAACCACCTGAGAAGAAACAGTCAGATCAACAGGCTTAGAACAGGCTTGCTCCTTTTGTTTCTTTCCATCTAGGGTCCCCTCCTTGCTCAGCGAAAGCATCAGGGTCAGAATTAAAGACTTGGCTTTTCTGACTTATAATAATTAAGCTGAGAGGCTTTGAATCTTCTAACACACACAGGGGGGAAGAGGGAAACTGAGGCTCATAGCGGCTAGAACCTTGTTCCAGCTCACCAACCAATGCAATCCCAGAGCTAGGTCTAGAACCTGGGACTCTCTGTTCACAACTGGTAGCTCTACCATTACCAGACTAATCCTTAAATTTTGTGGTTTGTGGTTCTCTGACATGTTCAGCAGATCACAGTGTCCTAAAAAGCTAAATAAATTAATATGGTACTCACTCGGGGGAACCAGTTTCTCTGAGTTATCACTTAAGGCAGAAAGAGTTCAAGCTTGCCTCTCTCGTCATCTTCTCTGCCCTTGGTAGATGGCCTTCTCCTAAATCACCACCATCATTATTGAGCAACTGTGCTGGGCCCAGAGTGAGATGTGGGGATGGCAATTCTCAAAGTGAGAAATAGCCAATGCCCAGAAAGGCACATTTGTGCTGCTCTGGAACTTCTCTACCAGGGTTCTGAGGGACAGCAAGTTGGCAGGAAGGAGCTTTAAGGAGCACTCCAGAAGCTGTTCTTTGAATTCTGAGAACTCACTAGGGAAGACTCAGCATTCAGTTTTGAATCTTCAGTGGCCATTTTCCAAAGTCCCTTGCAGCACTGTATAATGTTTCAGAAAGAGAAGCGCTCAAGAAAAGAATGCGACATCTGATAGCACGGATGTGGGCTTCTCCGAGAGAGCTGTGAAAGGCGGGACATGTCCAAGTATGGGCAAGGGCTCCTTGAGGCAGAGTAAACAATAAGTTGCATAGCATTCTCTATATATACCATTTTGGTGGCTCTCAACTTACATCTCAAAAGGTTTCTAAGAAGCATTTGTTAAAGCTCTTTTCCCTATTTTGATAAATGAGACTATAGGGTGGCTCTAGAGATGCCTTGGATGGAATAATAATCTGATAAAGAAAAATCAAAAACCACTAAGGTTGCACAAAAGGTTTAGTATATGTCTTTTCTCTGTATTGGGGTTTCTGGTGCGATTCCTAGAAAATTGTAGGTTTTTATCTGGGAAAAGAGAAAGACTTTAAGCCATACTGAAAAAAATGTTGTACCGGAATTCTTCTCTGCTGGTGAGAGGCTTCATTTGGCTCCAGAGTAAAGGGCTCCTCTGCCTACTCATGGCCCCAAGATTTTCCCTCCCTTTCTCTACTGTGTCATGGAGACACTCTTTCGTGGTTTCTGCACTTTGCTTGATAGAAAATAAAAACACATTTTGTCACTATTGACATAGACTTTTTTCTACTGGGATGATGTGATTTTTAATTTTGAGTCTCAACATGATTAGATCAAGAAGGACATAGGGCATTAATGAGGAACATCTTTTCGTGTTCCTGAGGATATTTCCAGAGAGGATGGGCTGAGTGGGGTTGGGGGTGGAATTCTGCCTTGAATGTGGGTGGCACTATCCCATGGGTTGGGGTCTGAGACTGAATAAAAAGGTAGAAAGGAGAAATCCAACTAAGCACCAGTGCTCTCCTCTGTTTCCTAATCTGCCCAGATGTGAGCAAACTCCCACTGCACAACTGTGAGCTATTCCTGCTGCCAGGCCCTCCCCCAGTGTGATGGTTCTAGCCTATGAACTATGAGCCACCAAAATAAACCTTTCCTCCCTTGAATTGCTTCTTGTTAGACGTATTAATTACTATCTCATTGCTATTACAAAAGTGCCTGAAAAAAGAAGCTTAAGAAAGGAAGGGTTTATGTTGTCTCATAGTTAATCCATTGTGGCGGGGAGGCCTGGCAGCGGGAGTGTGAGGTGGCAGGTCACAGTGTATCCTTAGTCGGGAAGCCAAGGGAGATGAGAGCTGGTACTCAGCTTGCATTCTCCTTACTGAGTCTGAGGCCCCCGCCCAGGAAATAGTACTGCCCATATTCAGGGTGGGTCTTCCCGCCTTAGTAGCAACTCTCTACAAACATCTTCACAGATATGCTCAGAGACGTGTCTCCTGAGTGCTTCTAATCCACTCAAGTTGACAATGAAGATGAGCCATCAAATCGAGTATATGGTTACAGCAATGAGGAAAGTGACCAATACAGACGATAAAGTTGTTACTCAAGATAAAGTCACTAATAGAAAATGAACATTTTGTTATAATGTTATAAGATACTTTAATTTGAACATTATAAAAATATTAAAATAAAACCAGTGTTCTTCAAAAAAAGACAAGGTTAGATTTAGAGTTTCTATTCTCATTAGAGCATTAAAACTGGCATTTATGTTTGTAGTAGAATGAGTTCTTATATACACAATGCATTATAAATCTATGTTATACACATTATATACTGTAATGCTATGTAAGTCTCTAACTAATGCTACATGATGCAGAGGTCATTAAAAAGTTGTGCATTTTGTTATGAACATTCATCAGTCTTTGTATGATAAAATCTTCATGTTGTCAAACAGTATGAGGAAAGTGATGTGGAGACAAAAAGACAAAAAAAATCTTTGTGGGGAGGGAGGGGTGGTGGTTCATACCCTAGTGTGCACTCAGGCATCTCAGAGTGCCAATCCTTGGGCACCTACCGAAGGGTCCCAAGATGTCTAGGTGAGTCTGGAAAATGGAGACACTCAAATAGATAAAGGCAGGGTGCTGTCTCAAAGGTAGAGAAGCATTTTGGAGAGCTGTGCCAAATTTTTACTCCTTATATCCAGACAACTGCTAGATGGGTGGACAAATCAGGTTGTCTTGGTGAGTGAAATCACCATGTAGGCCTCTACAGAGACCCCACACTTAAAGCAAGGGCTGAAACACTTTGAGGATGAGTTCTCCAAACTTAAGGATTACCACCAAGCAAGGTTGAAAGACTGAAAGTCAAAGTTGTGGAACCTCCAAAAGCCTATGGTACCATTGTCAAGATGAAATGAAATGACCTCAAATCCACATTAACAGTGAGGAATCAAGAAGTGAAACAATTCACTCAGAAAAGACACACTAACCAAACCCTTCAGATCCACAAGCCATTTCACAGACAGATACTAAATTACAGAGAGCTGCAATCCATGTTACCACAGTGACTCGTCATTTGGTGGAAACTATCAAATCTTTTGAAAAGCAGAAAATAAAGGCCATAAAGAATGTGTTTTTAATCACAATTGAAATGCTAAAGCTTTAGAAGTCTTCACTGGTGCCTAATAAAAGAAACAAAAGATTGATGAGGTTGAAGATTTAATCATTTTCTGAAATTCTGGGTGTCTACCAGATTATTCATCTTGTTTCAATAATGGAAGAAAAAAATTCAAAGTCACCTTTTCAGAGATCACTGTCAGCTAAGTGTATATCTGGAACAGGACCCTTCTAAGGAAGGGACAACAAGCAGGAGAAGGAGATGATGAAGAGTTAGATGTCATGGAAGGTGAAAGTCAATTAAAAAAAAATTCTTGGGGCTGGAGAGATGGCTCAGAGGTTAAGAGCACTGGCTGCTCTTGCAGAGTACCCAGGTTTGATTCTTAACACCCATATGGCAGCAGACAACTGTCCTAACTCTAGCTCCAGAGGATCTGACAACCCCTTCTGATCTCTGGGAGCATTGTACAATAGGGGTGCACCTTACATAGAACTGCTACACTCATACACATAAAATAAAAATAGTAAATAAAACATTTTAAAAACTGTATGCTTCATGGTTAGATATATAAATTTTCTGTTTGCAACAAAAGTGTAATTAAATAGAATAAAGATAATGGGGACACTCTGATATCAAAGTTTTACAAGTATACATAGTAATTTTGAATCTATAAAAGGTCACATTCAAGCTTATTTTTGTTTTTTTTTTTAAGGCATTTTTACTCAATTTTTTGTCACATTCCCTCATCCCAACTCCTCCCAGATCCACTCCACCTCCTCACCTACCCAGCTTCATGTTTGTTTGTGTTTTCTCCAATTGAGTTCAATTTATGTTGCCCAAATACTCGTAGGTGTTATGTTAGCTATTTTTTCTATTGCTGTGATAAAACACCACGGACAAGGCAACTTATAGAGGAAAGAGTCTGTGGCTTTCAGTTCCACAGGGAGAGTCCAGAACAGTGGCAGACTCAAGACTGGAGGAAGCAGGAGCAGGAAGCTTAGAGTTCACCTCTTCAAAACCAAACACAAAGCAGAGGGAGACAAATTGGAAGTGCTGTGAACTCTCAAAGCCCACCCCGAGGACATGCTTTCTCCTGGAGGACTGAACTTATTAGATTCCATGACCTAGCTCAACACTACCACCAACTGACCAAGTGTTCAAATACTTGAGCCTATGGGGAACACTTCTCATTTAAATCACCACAGATGTGGAACCTGTCTTGGAACGTGGTCAACCTACCAGGAGTCACACTCTTAAAGAAAACCGACTCTCTCCCAGCAGCTGTCAAACGCCGATAGCTCCTCAGCTAGGGTAGGACTTGCTGCCCACCTCTCTACCCTCCATGGGATTTTGAGCTTGAGCATGTCTTGTATATGCTGTCACAATTACTGTGACTTCATATGTGCAATTGCCCTGCTGTCTGGAAAGCACTGTTTCCTTGTACTCATCCATGACCTCTGGCTTTCACAGCCTTTCCACCCTCTTTATACACTTCTTTTCTTTATACACTTCTCAGATGCATATTTTGCCAAGAAAAAGAACTTGAGGCACTGTCTGCTGAGCCGCTTGCTCCTCTCTGACAAGGTAAAATCAGATCAACTAGGAAAAATCTCCTCCTGGAAACAAAGGACAATTAAAAACTGAACTATGAGATAGACAATCAGGGATGTCTTTAGAGGAAAGTGTCCAAAGACAAGGGATGGGTTTGTCTAATCAAAATGGAGTGATTAATGCCAGACCTTATGAAAAAAAACTAAAGCTGGGGCTGGAGAGATAGCTCAGTGATTAAGAGCACTGACTTGCTCTTGCAAGAGGACTGGGGTTCAATTCCTAGCACCCACATGGAAGTTAATAACTGTCCATAACTCCATTTCCAGAGGATCTGATGCCTTCTTCTGGCATCCTTAGGCATTGTACAACACAGGTGCATCCACACACATGTGGGCAATACACTCTTGAAAATAAAATAATAAGAATAAATAAAATATTTTTTAAAAGAAAAAAACCTAAAGCCAAGAGGCTTTGGAAAAGTTTATTATTTAATGTTTAAATCACACACACACACACACACACACACACACACCATATATGTAGAGGCCATTTGTGTATGTGCATGCTTAAGGGTGCATGCACCACAGAGTATACATGTAAAGGTCAGAGGATAACTTTCAAGATGTTCTCCTTCCATTATCCACATGGTGGAAATCAAACTCAGGTCATCAGGCTTGGTGGCAAAGGTCTTTACCCACAGAGCCATGTTGCTGGCCTGGAAAAGGTTTGTTAATGCATGTTTACTGGACATGAACTGGATGCCTTCTGACTTTGGCTTCTACTTGTATTCTCCTTATAATGTTTCAGGCACAAGCACATTTCCAGAAATTTTCATGCCAGTCTAGCAAGAAATGACACAGCATCCTAAATCTCTCAAGCCTGAGATGTGGACTAAAAAATGAGAGAATTGTAGCCATGATATTTTACAGAGAGACACTTGTGTCCTTGCATTTGACTACTGAAACAGGAACACTAAAACGTCTCATGCTGGGGAAATACAAAAAAGCCCTAGTGACAGAGCACAACAGAAGGAATTGCTTTCCAGAAAGTGATTTCACACAGTTGATTTGTTCTTTCCTTCCTTCCTCTCTTACTTACTTTCTAATTTTTTCTCTCTTCTCTCCCTCCTTCCTTTTTTCTTTCTTTTATTCTTTCTTTCTTTCTTTTCTTTCTTTCCACGGTCTTATGTAGTCCAAACTTGTGTCAGACCTTCTCGGTAACCAAACAGGACACTCAGTTTCGGATCCTCCTGCCTCTACCTCCCCACTACTGAGATTACAAGCATGTGCTACTATATCTGGTGTGATATTGTCAACTTGACAGAATCTACAATCAACTACGAGACAAGACTCTGAGCATGCTTGGAAGGGATTTTCTGGTCTCTGCACAAGTCTGTGAGGGATTTATCTAGACTAGGTTGAGGCAGGAAGACCTACCGTAATTGCCATATCAAATAAAAAGGCCGCTGGACACCAGCATTCACCACTCTGCTTCCTGACTGGATGGTTCCTCAAACTACTGCCATTAGGATAGACTGTACCCTCAAACTGAGTCAAAATAAAGCCTTTTTCTCTTAAATTGCTTTTCTTGGGGTGCTTTTCTTTTTCTCAAGTAACAGGAGTGACAAATACACCACCGGTGAAGAGGAAGTGCGTTGGAAGCCGTAACCCTCTCGCTAGATCATGGAATCTGTGTTTGGAACCAACTTCTGTGGGTCCTAAATGCCTCTCGCCTGGTCACCACCCTTTCCAGAAAGCAATACCTACCCCCAACTAGCTCTTCAGATATGACTTAATCCCACTCACAGGGTACTCCCTGGACTGGGACCTGCATAACTGACCCTCCTTGAAATGGGGAAGCCTACCCTGCACCTGCCTGATATGATATAACCTCAGTTCCAAGCCCCTTCCTCCCTCCGCAAAGAGAGAAAGATATAAAATCCCCGTGTCTATGAGGGAGCTGCACTCTCCTCTGGATCCTGTACCCACCTCCCCCTCCCTGCCCCCCTGCCATGGCAGCGAGGAGTGCCCCTCAGGTTTGTTCTCTTAACATCTGCTTGCACTGTAAAACGTCAGTTTCTGTGTCCCTGGTTTCTATTTCCTTACACTGCTAACGGGAACGTCTCACTCATTTCCCCCTAGGACTGGTTCCTCCCACCGTATCTAATGTTTATCCTGCACATTTATGAGAACAGGAACATGAAGTGGCTCAAGAGAGTGGGTGGTCACTCCTCACATGTATGTTCCAGGTGATCCAGTAAGATTTTTTTTTTTTGATCCAGAATTAGGTATGTTGTCTTTTTCCTTAGGAGGCCATTGCATGCCCTGGGGAGTCTCTCAGATACCTTTACCCTGTTGAGTTGGAGGAACCAAGTGCCTTTTAGAATCGAGGTCTTTAATTTCAGTCACTCATAGAATTTCTATACAGAAAGGGCCAGGTTGCAATGGCCAGGAGAAACAGAAGAGCAAAATGTTAGATGCTGCAGGAATGGAAGGAGAAAAGGACAGATCACTGTCAAACAAAGGTTCTATTGCAGGCAGGGAACAGAAAGCAGGATCCCACAATCAAGCAAGAAGCAGTTTATTTGTTCCACTACCATTCCTAAGAAATAATTCTGAAAGCAGAGACCTGAACAGAGGAAGATCCAGCATTTTCTACCCAGGTACAGCTTAGTTTCTTTGCCTCCCATATACGGTACACACATATATCCTGATTGGGTGCTCTATGCTACAGGGTAGTGACAGACAGACTCGTGGATGTGCACCTAGGCACAAACCATGCTGCATTTCTTTTTCTTTGTTTGGGTGTGGGGGGAGGGTCCTGTCACCATTCTATTAACTGTTCTGAAACATTAATATGATATCCATCTCAGAATAAACCAATGGGCCATCTCAAAGATCAAAGGGAGGTCTGGGCCTCAGGAAGGAATCACTAATATCCACCCAAGGAGGCAACGCAGATGGTGGGTAAAAGGGCCCATGCGGTACCTGGTGCCAATCATAGTGACTCCTCCATTTCTCCATTTCTATGCTGGGATTGTCTGCCTTGAGCATTCATGAGACTTGTCATTCTGTCAGCATTGCTGTGAATTCATATGAGTAACTGATCAGCTGTCTGGAAAATTCTATTTCTTTGTGGTCATTCACCACCCCTGGCTCTTACAATCCTTCTGCCCCTTCTTTGAGAATGATCTCTGAGCCTTAGGAGGCAGAAGTTTGAAATAGGTGTTTTATTCGTGGATAAGCACTGTAGCCTCTTGTTCTCTGTACATTGGCCAGTTGTGGGTTTCTGTGTTAATCACCATCTGTTGCATAAGGAAACCTCTCTGGTGAGAGTTGAGGATGCATCCATCTTATGTGTAGAGGTTGCATTGATGATATGTCACTTAGGAATAAGTGTCTCACACTTACTCTCTACATTTGGCCAGTTCTGAAGTTCTGTAATAGTCTCCACTGGTTGCAAAAAGAAGCTTCTTTGATGAGTGGTAAAAGGTATACTTGCCTGTAAATATGGGGATGTACATTTAAAGTACAGAAAGAAATTACACTGGTCTAGGGATATGGCAAACATTGTTTTTCCTTTTAGATCTATGATCTCTCCAGCCAGGTGCATGTGGCCGTGTTCACAGTACCACATGTAAGTTCCTTCCCATTGAGTGGGACCTAATTCCAATTAGACAGCTGTTGATTACTCCCATAGTAAAAGTGCCACTACCGCACCAATAGCAATAGTTTGTTGAGCCAGTCATTGCTATTAGGCTCTACAGTTTGGCAGGACCATTGATTGGTTTTCTCTCTTGGTATCTTGAATAGATAGTGTCCTTTGACACTATGAGAGAGCTAGTCTTCAAAGAGGAGGCTTCCAGGTCAGTTCCAGGTTGATTGCTCCAAGTCCTGTGTCAGAAATATGGCCTGTCTTCAGCAATAAGGTCTTACCTTCAAGTTCTGGGAGATAATCAAGAGATGTGGCCATAGCCTGTTTAATTTGGGGAATCTCTTGGACTACCCAGACCAACACTTGAAGGGAGGTTTCTCCTCCCTGGCACTATTTTTGTAATACAGCCTTCAGCTATATTTATGTGAGTGTGTGTGTGTGTGTGTGTGTGTGTGCGTGTGTGAAATGTGCATTTTTTTCCAGTGTGTCTGTGAACATTTCTCTCTGGTTTTTCACACCATTTAAGCATTATTTATCTCTCCTTTCACCCCCCCAAAACCCTTGCTACTCTCCCTCACAATTTCTTGTCCTCTTGCAGTGAGTTCATTTAGTGGTACTCATGTGTACCTGTGTTTAGTGCTGCCCGCTTGGAATTAGATAATGTCTCAGGGATTCAGTCCCTGGAGAAAACTCAGCATTGATTGCCTGTAGCTCTTCATCTTGAGGAGGGACCCCATGAAATCTTACTCATTCCAATTGGCATATCAATTAGTATCATCATTTGCAGATTTTGTTAGACTACTATGCTGTGGAGATTTCATGGGCATAACTTCCCTGTCTTGTCTAGCACACATTAACTAGCAGCAGGTATAGTGGAAATCTGGCTCTTTCAATATTTCTATCCCCTCTTCAGTGATGTTCCTTGAGACTTAGGAATACAGGTTGCTATTACTTACTTTTTTGTGGCTTTGATAAAATATCTTACAAGAAGCAATCTTAGGAAGGAAGGGTTTATTTTGCTTTAAAGTTTGAGGGTCCAGATGAATGCTGGTTCTCAACTAGTTTTTTCCTTTGTTTCATTCCAAGACCCCTAAGGAATGGTGCCATCAACATTTAGCTTGGGTCTTCCCACTTTAATTAACCCAGTCTAGAAACTGCCTTACAGACATGGCTGAAGTCTGCCCGATAGGTGGTTTGGACCCTGTGAGGCTGATAGTGTTAGCCATCACAAACTTTAACAAAAGTCTGGGCCATGTTTCTGTAAGTCCATGCTTCCTGCAGGATTTTTCTTACCCTCTGCTCCTCTTCCAACCAAAGGCAAGAAAACTCTTTGTCTAACCTCGAAATGAAAAAGAAATTTACTTTTATTCAAATTATTGCAATGTGGAGATATGATCAGAATGTCTTGGTAGGGTAGTTTTATTTTTAACAATGTAAATAAATTATCAGTTGTTTTTGAGCTTGACATATTTACAATCGCCAGTTCATTTGCATAAAAGGCAATTATTTTTTAAAAAGTAACTCTTTAACCTTTTAACCTTTTGTTTACTATAAACATATGAAAAAGCTATGATTTTCCCCTCTAGGGAAAAAATCAGAATTACACACCTACGTTTTACATATTACCATGGAGGGTTTTAGGCTCCTTGTAGCCTGTTCAACTTGTAAAGTAGTAAATTCATATAATTTTGTTGACTTGACATCCATTTTGAACATAAATTGGAATGTCTCACACCAGAAAACAAGGCTTAACTGCCCTTGACAGTCTTTAATTCTTCACCTCCTTCTGTGATCAATGTGATCAATTCAGACATTTGTCTTATGTATCGACACCTGCTCATGGAATAGCTAGAGCCAATGCACTTGCCTTGCCTCGCCTCATATGGACAGCAGACATGCCACTACCCTATCACAGTATGGACCTGCTGGAAATAAAGATGTTCTAAGGATATGCTTGCGCCCCTCTCTTTGGCTGCCAGAGTACTGAAACAATGGACCCCAAGAAAATGTCATTGTTTTAGAAATCTTGTGCTGAGAGAAGAAAACGGCTGAAACCTGATGCCAGACAGAGGATGACCTTGTTTCTAAGAAAGAGATTTCATACAGAGCTGACAACTTGTCAGACCACCTTGCAGGAAGACTAGAGCCAAAACAATGGTGGTGGTCAGAACCATACCCTGACTAGGACTGCTTCTGTCTTCTATTTCAACCTAAACCTCAAGTTAGGACCCCAAAAATGAACTTGAGGAGGTGGAAATCACAGACTTCTTTGTACCTTTTCCCAAAGTGGCCACAATGAATAAATCCTTTTTCTCTGCTTTTCACTATTACTCTGTCTCTTTAATTGTCCTGTTGAGGATGAGTGGTAGAGCCTAGTTTGTCAGGGCTGCCAGGACCCAGGCTCTGATCATAACAGCTCTGAGACAGACTGCATGCTGTAAACGGACTAGTGAGCTCTCCCCCCAGGAAATCTTGGATAAATGTCCTTGAAAGTCTTTGATTCACACATCCTTCAGTCTGTTTCTATGAACTACACACACGTTATAGATAGCCCAATGACCCTAAAAGCCCAATGACACCGAAAGGAACTCTGCTTCTATTACTTTAAGATTTTCAAGGCGTTTTTATGTAGCTTAGGCTGACTTTAAACTCATGATCCTCTTACTGGTCATCCTATGACTATCTGGGAATTTGTTGGTTTTGTTTTTGGTATCTTTGAGACATTGTCTTCCTATAGCCCTAGATGGCCTGGATCTCACAGAGATCCACCTGCTTCTGCTTCCAGAGTGTTGAGACTAAAGGCATATGCCACCAGGCCTGAGTGGTTTTGACTTAGTTTTTTTAGGGGGGAAGGTGTGATGATGATAGCTAGGATTATTTAGCAACTGGGAGAAATATGTCAACTGAATGGAAAATGTTTGTGTGTTGTTAATTTGGGGGGTAATGGGGATGGCAGAGTTTGAATTGCTGTAATGGGAATGTGGAGGTCTGTTCCTGACCTTTTTAACAGGTTTCAGGCAAAAGGGGGAAGGTGTTTGTCTGGCCTCATCACAGGTAAACAACCATCTGTAGTTTTTTTCTAAGTCATATGGAGATGAGTGGTTCTTCATAGTGAGCTGTCGTAGGAACACTTATGGATGAAATTTTGTCACCAGAAGTTTTGGAGAGTCCTGTCTGGGTTATCATATGATACTTGGGAAATCAGGGACCCTACTTGGGACTTTTTAGTCTAGTTTATTAAAGAATTTAAGAATAGACTCAAATGGAAGCTCGAAGACCATTTTATTAGAGTTTAAAAAGAAAAAAAATACAGAACAGGTAAGCTGTAAATCTCAGCATCTCCCCCAGAAGAATGAAGAAGGAAAAAAAGCTTTGTTGTTTAAGCCCTCATGGAGGTCAGTCACATGGTGGACGAGTGGCTGAATGGCAGAGAGGGGAGCTTTAGAGAAGAGTAAGGAAGTCCAAAGTGTTAGGGAAAGCATATTTAGAAAAGAGATAGAAGAGGCCTCGAATATGTGTGGAGGAACCTTTAGCAGGCAGACTACGGACTTATATTTACAGCTTTGTAAGAGACAAAGGGGTGGGAGTTCTGGAAAGTACATTATCTCATTAAAGGGATAATTGTTTTTCCTCTTTCTTTAGCATGAATTCAGGTGGATCTGCCTTCCTAAGGGTAGTAGGTGATTGATCAACCCAACTACTTTAAAGAAGGCACTGTCTCCATCCAGATTCCATTCTTTTGGCTAGGAGGGAAGAGTTTTCCCTTGATGGGTCTTCACTGCTACAGTAACAGTTTCTTAATCATTCTGTTTTCTGGGGGTACAGAACTTGTAAAGTTCAAAGTTATGCTCCTCTAAGTTCTTCCACCCCTACTGAGTATTGAACCTAGGATCTCACACATGCTATCCAAGTGCTTTACCACTTAGGTTTAATACTAGACTGCTCTTCACATTTAAAAATTTTATGTTTGTTGTTTGTTTGTTTTTGAGACACAGTCTCATTATGTAGTCCTAACTGGCCTGGAACTTGATATGTAGTACAGGCTGTCCTCAAACTCAAAGAGAACCACCTGCCATTGCCTCCTGAGTGCTGGGATGAAAGGCATGCACCAACACTCCCAGCCTTGTGATGAACGGGTCTTACTATATTGCCCCTGCCGGCCTTGAAGCGACTCTGTACTCAGGCAAGTACTAACTACAATCCTCTTTCCTCCACCTCCTGATAACTGGGATTGCAGACCTGCTCCCTCTTCAAGGTTTTATCAGGGGATCTTTCTTGAGGCAAAGATCTCTATTATTGTTGACCAAAAGGGTCATTTAGTTGGAAATTATTTTGTAAAGAAAGGAAATAAGTACTTTGCAAAGAGCGTTCATCTTGTTTTATTATTTTATTTTTAACTTTCCAGGTGTAGGTAGGCAACCTCTGGGACCTTGTGCATACAAGAAAAGATGCTTTTGATCCCTCCAGTTAGTAACGCATGGGTTAACTACAAGTCCCAGAGATCAATGCGCTACTTCCTCTCTGTACTAAGAGCGGGCAGTATCTGGTTTTATGATTTGGACTATACTTACTTGGATGAATAATATAAAATATAATTTTAGCAGGTTTCCATTTTCTCAAAAACTCAAATGCTTCCCAAAGAAGGCTCTAACACAGAACCAAGCGAATAACATTACTCTTACAAATGATAGACCGAGCTCCCGCTCAATTTTCCCAGTACTCTCCTTTCCGGCCCTGTTATGGCGTCACATTACCGTAGCGTCTTTTGATTGGCTGACTGAAGGGTGACAGCGCCTGCGCACTCCTTTCCTTTGAGGGTCGTGGGCAGACGCCATTTTGGCCCGGAGGTACTTCTGGGAAGTAGAGCGCGGCTCTTCACCCTTGCCGGCTTCTGAAGCACGGCCTTTCCTGGAAGCTGGGGCTTCCATCTCGAAGCGTCCCCTCTGCCGCCGCCGCCGTTCTTCGGACGGTCGAGCGAGGCGAGTCTAGGAGCAGCGGGCCGCGCCGTCGAGGGGTCACTCCGCCAGGGAGGACGTGACGGGGGCGGCGCGCGGCGCGGACACTCCCCTCCCAGAGCCCGCCTGCCATGGACTTGGAGTACTACGGCGGTGACCAGTCAGGTGGGTCCAGGGCGCGGCCGCGACTCGGGTCGGGCGGACGTGGGGTACCGCAGCGGTGACACACGTGTGGTCCAGGCGGGAGTCGCCGAGAGGCCTGGAGCGGAGTGTCTGCCCTGCGTGCCGGGTGGACGGCTACGCGTTGTGGGAAGACCGCCCTCCCGCTGCCTGCCGGAGTAGAGCGCTCGAGGGACGGTCTTCCGGATCCGTGAAGGGAGTTTGCTCCAATCCGGGAGCCACTTGGATTTTCCCAGGAAGAACAGATCTGCCCTGTTAAGGGAATTGTCAGAAGTTGAGTTTTTCAGAATCCCAAGAAACTTGTTCGGTGGGGAAACTTGTTTGGTGTTTGCCTGTGACACCGAACGCACAGGGTTTTTGCGTTTCCATGTGTTTTAAAGCAAGAAACGAGTCCCTATCCCTTAATGTAGTGACTTGTGCCTTCCACCCACACCCCAGGGACTCTACAGGACCCACTGTGCCAAGCAAAGATTTGCAAGGCAGGGCCTGGGTGGGCACAGACAGGTGACTTGCTCTTTCTTTGTGTCCTAGTTGGCGTTTGGGCTTTCTGTATCCAAAGTACCTTAGTAGATGGCTAAGCATTACGCTCTTTTGTTTTCAGTTCACTAGGATTCCTTATGACAGTAAGCAGTGGTGACTGCAGACCCTGTATGCTGAACCTCCACTGCTGTTTTGCCCAAAACGTTTTTCTTATGTTTTTAGAATAGTTTTCTTTTTAGTTCATTTGTGTTTTAGAATTACTTTCAAAAAGAGTGCATCTGTGTAATACGATGTGTAGTCTGTGTTAAGAGAGAGCAAAAATTGAGGTCAACAAAAAGATAATTGTGTAATCGCTCCATTCTCATTTCTGTCCTTTTGGTGTTAACTTGTGCTATGATTTTCAGCCGTTCTGTAGCGCTTCCTGTTCAGGACGGTAACTAGTTTAACCCCCATGTCCTCTCTTCTCCCCTGTCATCATCCCATATTGCAGCACAATTGTTAAACTTCAAAACCGTTAATTGATTTTATCTAAACTTCACTTCTTAGGTGAGTGGAGTAACTCATTAGTATGAAAATGATTCTACTTTTATACTTTTTGGTTTTCCTATAACCCCAGCTGACCTTGGACTGTGGAGACCCAGCTTGCCTCTATCTCACAGAGATCTGCCTGCCTCTACCTCCTTGAGTTCTCAGATTACAGGCGTGTGCCAACCAGGCCCAGCACAATTAGTTTTCTTAAACTGCTAACCAAGTCTTCTTTGTCCTAAAGATTCCTAAAAGTTTCTCAGATAGTTTTACTTCATACTTTTAAAAGTATTGGTTAAAGTTCATATTTATCATTTATTTTTAATGCTAGAGTATATACTTTATGAATTTTGACTATTTCTGGACTGGAGTTCATTGTGCTCTCTACTCATAAGTAAGCACTTCCTGTGTATCATATAATAGGCAATATTCTGGGCCCCAGAGTTTCAGCAGTGTTCAAAAAACCCATGGTAAACAAAATGACTTAGTAAGCCATATAATGCATTAAAAGGTGCCCCGGAGAGACAGATGCTAAAAAGTTGAAATAGTTGAACAACACACTAATATTTAGCAGTCTTTGACTTGGCATTTAGTGATATTTCTAAACTTCATACTTTATAAAATATTTTCACTGCTACATACATGGTAATGATTTTTGATATTTATGAGTATTCTGTTTTGTTCAAAGCATTACGCATCATTAGCTCTGCTTAAGTAGAAATAACTTTTGCTAATATGCTAAGTGTGTGATCTTAGCTATAGGTGTTCATTTTTAACTTTAACCTAAACTGTTACTATCATCCATCTTATACCATAGTGGGTTTTTATTTTGTTTTTAAGCAGATGATGGTGGTGCCACTCCAGTACAGGATGAGCGGGATTCAGGGTCAGACGGTGAGGATGACACAAATGAGCAGCACTCCGGATCCGACACTGGAAGTGTAGAGCGGCATTCAGAGGTACTGGCTAAGCAGTATCTTTGGGGAGGCTTTTCTGTGTTTGCACTTCTGTGGTGCTTGCTTCATTTAAGAGTTTAGAGATTGTTTGAATTTCATCCCGGAAAGTAAAGGAATATAAATTAGTAGAAATTTGTTTTAAGAATGAATAAGGATGATCTGTGCACTGAAGAAACTGCAGGGAAATAAGTTCTGCTGTATCAAATTTCAAATATTAGGCAATTTTCAATGATGTGTGTTTACTCAGACTATAAATGAGGTCTTTGACATTTGACTATGTTTCCCCAATCCTTAAATAAGATCTGTCTTGGACAGTAAGCATTTGCAGTCTGAGAAGTACCAGTTGAAATCATTATGGGAGTTATTACTCAGTGTTTGCTTTCGTTTTGTTTTGTTTGAGGTAGGGTCTCACTATGTAGTCCAGATCTGTGTGTAACTTCTGAGTGCTGGGTTTAAAAGTGACATCACACCTAGCATACTTAAATTTATATCAGAAATTCAGCTTGTTCTGATCTTTGGCAAGGCCTATGATAATAAAACAAAGCTACTTTTGTTTTGTTTTTGTTCTTGGGTATTAAACTCTGGACTCTGTGTCTGCTAGGCTAGCAGTATCCTACCATTGAGCTACATCTTAGCCTGTTTTTATTTTTATTTTTTATTACATTTATTTGTTTTGGTGGGGGCAGTGGGCATGCTATAGTATGGGGAGGTCAGGAATCAGATATCTCTTTCCACCATGTGGGTTATGGGGATTGAACTTAAGTGGTCAGGATTGATGGCAAGTCCCTCAATTTGCCAGGCCATCTCACCATCCCTGTTGAAATGATCAGTGTTTGCTCCTTTTTTGTGCATTGCACACTAATCTTAAACATACACACACACACACACACACACACACACACACACACAAAGGGAAAATAGATTAAGTAGAATAACTATGCTGTATTTTTTATGAGCATTGATCAACCTGCTCAAAATGACTGGAAGAATCCTGTAATAACCTTCCTTTTCTCCATTGCCTTTTGTTTTTCATTGTAGGAATTAGACTTGGTGCCTTGCACATGCTGAGTACCTGATTTACCACTGAACTATACCTCCAGCCTCTTTTTCCTTGTCTTTTATATGTTCCCTTAAAAAAAACCATAGCATTTAGGTATCAAATTGTCTTAACAAATTAGATAAATGTGAGAAAACATACTTTCTTAAACTGGAAGATATTAAAACCTATGTTCAGTCTTTGAAGACTTTATTTCCATCTGGTCCAGGATTTTTGTACAAAAAGGAACAGCACTTATTTTTCTATACCCAACTTTGTCATATGCTTTCCAATTCAAAACAAACTTTTAGACCGAAATACATTTGCTTAATTTTTGGTGTTATTGCTTTCGTTTATAAAGTATGTAATATTTAATCCCATGTCTTTCAAGACACATTTTTTACATACTTAATGTTTAATAGACTTAGCAATGCAAACTTAAAATTTTAGGGTCTTTATAGTTGAGAGGGGCTTGGCCAGTCTGCAAATAGCACTACTGCACAGTGAATCATCACATAGGGGATACACACAGCACTGTGGAGGGCTTAGTAGAGATATATTGTCTCAGCTAAGAAATGGTTGCTAGTTGGACAGAAAAGTCACATGTGGCAGTGGCAGTGATTCTGGCTAGAGGAATAGAAGGTACAGAAGCCTAGAGTTGGGAAGGATTTGGTATATCATGGCTAGTAAATGGAGTGGCTTCTGGAAGGTTGATGCTGAAGAATTAGATTTGGGCAAGGTGATGTAGCCACGGATCTCTGGAGTGATCGTGGCACTTCTCACCATTTCCATAGCTCTTTGCAGTAAAAGGCAGTGTGGGGTGATGGCCAGTTTGTTTTCAAATCCTGGCATTGCCACTAATAATTACCACCTTTTTTGAAAAATTATTTCATTTTTATGAGTCTTAGCTTCACCATTGGTTTTTGGGTTTTTTTGAAGATTTTTTTAAAATTTATTTTTTATTTTTGTGTATGTGTATGAGCCTGCGTGAGTATGTATGCACTACAGGTGTACAGGAACCCACAGAGGCCAGAATAAGGGATTAGATCCCTTGGAACTGGAGTTAATAGGCAGTTGTAAGTTGCCATATGGGTTCTGAGAAATGAACCTGGGTTCTCTGCAAGAGTAGTGAGTGTTCTTATCAGCAGAGCCATCATTCCAGCTCCAGATTTACCATCTTGACAGTGGGCTTAAAAGGTTATTATGAAGGTTAGTTGGGTGTAGTGACATACACCAATAATCAGAGCACTCAGGTAGCTATGGCAAGGAGATCACAAGTTCAGAACTAACCAGGACTATATATTGAATTCAAGGTCAGCCTGAGCTACATAGCATGACCCTGCTTTAAAAAAAAAAAAGTTATTATGAGGATTAAATAAAATACGAAACAGCTTTGAGAATTGTAATGCTCTTTGTATTACTGTAAGATTGTACCACACAGTGAGGCAGAAGTTATTTCTTAGCTAATCTTTATAACATTGGGACCACAGTGTTTTCATTGGTTTGTTTTTGAGACAGGTCTGCCTATCGCCCCAGCTGGCCTGGAACTTTCTGTGTAGACCAGACTTGCCTCTATCTTACAGGGATCTACCTGCCTCTGCCTCCTGAGTGCTTCCACTCTTGACCCAGCCTAGGACCACAATTTTTAAAGCAGAAACTACCATATACATATATGACGATTATTGTGTTTTGTCATGTTTCTTAAATCTATATATAGACAGTTCAATAATAGGTTATTTTAATGATTTGTTTTTATGTTATTTTCTTTTTTGTAGTTGAAAAGGATGTGAGCATCATTTCATGAGTATTTGTTTACTGTAACGCTTTCTGAGAATTCAGAATCTCCCTACTTTTTATGCTAGGGCAGGTAGAGGAGAAAGACTTTGAAGAAAGCTATTTGAATAGATATCACTGGTAAAGAAATTGAGCATCACACGGAGGTGTGGCACTTGAATGAGATGTAACTAGTTGCCAATTTTAATTTTTTTGTTTTAATATTTTCTTGGGCAGCATGAAATCAGCTGTGTGAATTTTGGTCATTTGGTATCTGGTTTCTCCTTCACAAAAAATTATGTTGAAAGATTTTCTTTTTTTAACCTAAAAACCTCCAGAAATCATCTAGAAAAGTGGTATTCCCCTTAAATAAGAAAGTTATTAAGAAAAAGGTTAAGAACTTTGCTTGGAAATAGAGCCTGGCTTCTCACTCTTGGTCAGACACAGTGGGTCTAGTCATCAATCTGTGGCTGAAGTTGACTTAGCTACAGTCTGCTTAACTCCAGCCTTACTTCGAATTGGGTAGGGATAGCAGCCTGCTATTGTTTGGTCTTTGCACCAAGAGGTTGTGTTACAATAAGAAGAATGTTAGTATAAGTCTTATGTTAAAACAGCTAGGAAATTTCTTGGCCACTGCTGTTTGTTTGTCCCATTTCTTACTAGCTGTGTGTCTTCTACCACTTCTTTTTTTATTTCAGTGAATATTTTGAGTGTTTTTTTTTTTTTTAATGGTCACTGCAAACATTTGACTGGGAACAGTGTCTAGGGTCATTAGTGCTTATATGCCCCTCCCCCTTCAGTGTTGGGCCCCAGATTTTCCTTCCTTTTAAGTTTGGAGTGTGAGGGGTACACATGAGTAGTGGCAGTATCACACAGTCATTGGATCTACTTAGTGGTGACCAAATTGATCTGACCACAGCTAGGGTGGTCAGTTGGTTTCCTGTGGAGATGGACTAGATTTCTTTCCCCTCCCCTGAGATCTACTTCTTGCTTGATTGAGAGGGTCCTGGAGACTCTTGGTTGGAGGTCATTGAGTCCCCACTGCAGTACTCTGAGGAGGGACTAAGGACCCAGGGGTCCTTACCTGCTGTTTGGAAATTCTTGCCACTTGTAGATCCAGCCTTAGTGTCTTTCTGACATCCTAGTAAGAACAAGCCCTGCACAAAGTGGAGAGCAGAGTTCATACCGTGAAGAGATAGAATAGTTTTACCAAAGATAATGAAGTACCACATTATGTCTTCCTGCATCCTTAGAAAACACAGTGTGACAAATCCTGGATCTTTTAAAGTCACGTGCTGTCTAGCAACTTTTTGTGAATTTTTATAGAAGCACTGTTTTTATGGCTTATACAAAACATAAAAATAGAAAAACTGGTCTCTGATCTTTAAGGTCAGTGTATGAGAAAGACATAGTAAACTCATTTTTCAGTGATGTGTAAATAGAAGATGCAGTGGGGATGTGAAAGAGAAATGGCTCCCAGCTCTGCATTCAGAGGATGTTTGTGCTGTATCTTGAAGGGGGAATGTCCGGTGATTAATACTTAAAATAAATGAGATGCCTCCTTTGTGTTTAATCCTCAAAACAGCCTTTTAAGGTAGTTACTGTTTGAGACTATCACATTGTAGATATGGAGACATTGAGGAGGTAAAGTTTCCTCAGGTCATAGTGTGGAATTGCAGGGCTCTCTGTCACTCAAAAATCTACATTCCTAACTGTCATATTATATTTCACAAAATCTGTTTCCAGAGAAAAATGGAAATATTTCATGTGAGGAGTGTTTTTGCCAAGTTTCGTGACTGCCAAATTTTATGGTAGGGAAAGGGCATAGCATGCATAAAGGCACAGGGGTAGTAGAGTGAAGTTAATAATTCCTGGTGTCTGGAGTAAAATGTGGTCAGAACCGCATGGATTACATGCCAAATGCGAATTCTTTGACACCTTCCCCAGACCTACTGAATTAAGTGAGAAGCACCAAAGCCCCCAAGCGATTCCTGTGCACACTAAAGTTTGGGAATTTCCTGGTATGACACACACACAGTTGATGTTGGTAAGAAAGCGGAAGAGTCTGGAAAGGTAAGTAGGAGTTGATGTCATTGTTATAAAATCTTCAGATTTGTGTAAAAATTTTTTGCTAGTACTCATCAGGAGTGCTCTTGTCTTTTGACTTAATAAATCAGCTTTTTTTTTTTTTTTTTTTTTTTTTTAAACAGACAAGGGACACTCGAAAATGTAGCTTAATTTTACTGTATGTTGTGTGTATGATAAAAATTTAGTTTCTGAAACAGCTTGCTGGGAACTACACTGGATTGATAGCATTGCACTGTTTTTTGCTAGTTTTCTGAGTTTCTCTACTTCTTTCCTTTTCTCTCCCGATATTACAAATTATTGTTTGCTTACTTTAAGAGTGCCAATTATGGGGCTGGAGAAATGGCTCAGCAGTTAAGAGCACTAGCTACCCTTGCAGAGGACCTGGGTTTGTTTCCCAGCACCCACATGGCAGCTAACACTGTCTATAACTCCAGTTCCAAAGGAATCCCACATCCTCTTCTGACCTCCACAGGCATTGTACCACAGGCGTGCATTTACCTATATGCAGGGAATGTACTCATACACATTAAAAAAAAAAAAAGCCAATTATTTCTGTGTATGTGTTGTAGCCTTAGTCAGTAGGAGCAAGATTGCTATTTGAATGCTGAGCTGAATGAGATTTTTGTGATAGATAACCAATAGTTATTTATGACTGCTGCAGTATGAATAATTGCTGTGGGGGATATGTGAGGCACAGACATTCCTAAAGCATCACAAGATCATTAAAGTGTTCAATTTTTCTGACAGTTCCAACTAGGGAATTTCTTGCCTTATTCAGAAGATGATATTTTGACTGGCAGTGTAGCTCAGTTGGTTAGAATGCTTGCTTAGAATGTATGAAGCCCTGAGTTCAATCCTTAGTATTGCATAAAGCAGACGTAATTGTGCATACCCGTAATTCCAGCTATCAGGAGTAACAGCAAAGAGAATCAAAAGTTTAAGGTCACCTTCAGCTAACTACATATCGAGTTCTAGGGCAGCCTGGGATACTTAAAAAAAATTTTTTTTAAAGACATTTCAATTGCAATTTCTATTGTTTCAAATACTTATGTCTGACTTATAAAAAAAAGTTTTAAAATATTTTTATGTCTATGAGTGTTTTGCCTGCATATATATATGTGTGTGTGCACCATTTGTGTGCAGTGCCCACAGAGGCCAGAAGAGAGTGTTGGATTCTCTGAACTAGGGTTACAAAGAGTTGGTAAGCCATGTGGGTGCTGGGTCCTCTGCAAGAGCAGCTAGTGCTTTTAACCACTGACCCATCTCTCCAGCCCCTAAAATTTTTTTGTTTAACTTTGCAGTTTAAATCCAAAAACAGTCTAAAATTTTTAAACAGCATATCATTGACATTCAAACATTTAACTGTGGTTTAAATATACTCTTCCCAAATTCTGTAATATATTTGCCCGATTATGCTCCTGCTTGAGTCTGTGATTGGCATTTTCTTAATTTTTGATTTATTTTTCTTCCTCTATCATGCCACACACAATGGATGAATAGTTTCGTTTTTGTGATGCTTGTTTAGAAATTGATAGGAAGCAGGGTCACACCTTTAATCTCAGAACTTGGAGGCAGAGGCAGGCAGATCTCTGTGAGGCCAGCCTGATCTACATAGCGAGTTCCTACTAGCCAGGACTGTATAGTAAGACCCTGTCTCAATAAAACAAAACAAAATAATGAAAATAAAAAATAAGAATTTATGTTTCACATTCATTATCATATGTAATGTCCTAGTAATCGCTGCTTGTTTTACTGTGTGTTAGGTAATCCAGGGCAGAGGGTAGCAGATAAGTTCTGAGATAGTTGCCCACTTTGTGTTATGTTGTCTCTCTCCTTCAGTAGTTGTTTCCCAGTGCTGTGTGTGCTTCTGCTCTCCTGTTGTAATAGGTTGAGTCATCAGGTATTGCTTAGGCCAGTTAGATTATCTCTCTGGGGGATTTAATGAGTTATGTGATAGATATATCATGTAAAATGTTCTGAAAGTCAATTCAGTTTTCGCCTTTGCCTCCTGCAATTTCCTATATTTTCTTGACACTCAACTTTTGTTAACTTCTTCAGTCATCACATACTCAGTGCAAAAATTATGCTGCACACTTTTTGGAGGTGTGTAATATAGATTCAGTTCCTATGGGTTTTCAAAATATCATAGTGATGTGTATCATATTATTATATATTATTTTGAGTTTTCATGGCTCCTCTTTAGGCAAATAGTTCCTTAGATCCAGGCACTGGGTAACATACTCAGCTCTGAGCAGAGTAGTCATTAAATAAATGCTTGTTGACTTAATTCCTTACTTTACATTATCCTTTTAACCCCCCTTTATTATTCTTTCATCAAATACTTGTATGTGGATGTGTGCTAGAGAGCATTCTGTGCTGGAGTGATATACCTCAGTGATGAAAACAGAAAAGTGCCTTCATAGAGATTGTATTCTACATAATTTTCACCTACATTCTCCTAAAATAGGAGGTGTGCTAAGATGAGTGGAAGCACTGTGTGGAGTGTCACAGTGTGATTACAAGATTGCTCTTTCTGTAGTCTCTGTCACTGTTCACAGATGTCTGTTTCACTGTGGCAGGGATGCTGAATGTCCAGTGGGAACTCAAGAAAACAGTGCCTTTAGGAATTTTAAAAAGCTTAACATTTTGGAAAGTTTCATAAACATTGTATTTCAGTGGATATATGCAACAGCATTCTTTGAGGTTTTATGTTATGATGGTAATAAGATGGTAAACTCCTCAGATATTAGCTCTGTGGACTTGCTTATTTAATAATTAAACTTGTAAACATAACATATACCTTTAAATGAAACTTGGTTAATGAACCCATTTTCTACAAATATTTTCAAGCCTCTTTATAACTTTTTAAATAACTTGCAATGATGTATTTGTTGTTAAAGACTCTTTGAGCTTTATAAATTGATAAGTTCAGATAACTTTTGTTTATACCTTCTGAAGGAAACTATTTGGCCATTTTTAAGGAGTAATATTCAAAAAAGTATTTTTACTTTTTTTGACACACATACAGAATTATATTTAAATTCATATAGAGCCACTTACATTTTGAGTTATACTTATGAAATTTGGAGGTGGACTATACCTTAAAAGTTTTATAGCAATAGAAAAGTATGTAAGACAAAAGTCGAGCCAACAGTAAAAATACTGTCTTTGATACAGTATGCAGAAATTTTTTTATCAGAAAATTTTTGATTGTCAAATCATTAAAATATGGACAACTCTGTTATTTTCCTAGAAATTCATTTGACAGGGTAATAGACTTGCATTTTCAAGGGTAGATCCAAGCCATTTTCATCCACATTTTTTGACGTGGTATCTGAGGCGTTGTGGTTTTTCCTTGGAAGATGTATTCTTATAGTCCTATAAAGATTCCACTTCTGAATTGGACCTAGAGGTGCAGGCCTGTAATCCCAGCTACTTGGAAGACTGTGACAAGAGACTAGCAAGTTCAGATCTTGCTTGGACTACTTAAGTACTGTCTCAAAAAAGGATAGGGGTATAGCTCAAAGTTAAAACAGTTGCCTAGCCTGTGTGAGGCCCTAGGTTCACTCCACAGAACAAAGGGTAAATGACTGTTCACAGTGGCCAAAACTCTGGAGTTGATCAGTTTCTAACCCCTGGGAAAGTGACCAGTTTGGGAATACATGTGGAATACTCTGCATGCCCAGCAGGGTTAAGTAGTAATGAACTGACTCCCAGTAGCACTTCTGAAGATCTCTCAATGTGCTCTATATGTGCTCTGAGAGGTATTCCAGATGCTCTAGCAAGACCAAAAGCAACCAGTTTGTCTCTTTACCATGAACTGACAGATTTGGGGATTTTAATTCTCTGTCAAGAACTCTTCTAGGATAATAAAACACAATCCCTAGAAGGATTTGGTGGGAGTAACTTTCTTAAGTGTCAGGCTAGTTTTGTACAGTAAAAGTTTCTTTAATAGCAGTTCAAAACTGCAGTGCCAGGAGCTCCTTCCTAGCTCTTCCTCTTCTTCATTTTCTAGGTTGATTTTCTTCATGATTATCACTTGGCCTGAGTTTTGTATCTGTATATATTCAACTAAGTATAAATAATCTTCCATAGCGTAGGACACCTGACTTAGTGTCCTGTGGCCACATCTGTGCAGCTCTTCCCTCACTCACTTCAAGAGCTAGTCTCTATTTCCACTTGTGGTGTTGTTACTTTTGTGCATGTGTGTGTAGTTCAGAGGACAACTTGGGGAAGTCAGTTAGTTCTTTCCTACTATGTGGATCCCAGAGAGTGAACTCAGGTTGTTATGCTTGGCACCAAGTACCCTTAGCTAGTAAGCCATCCTTTCAATATTATTGAGAATTGAGGTTCTAGACTACTTGCATTTGGACTGTTTAATTTTGATTTTTCTCTGCATTTTTATATTATGTATATGTCAAATTTATGCCTTGGAACTTGCTTTATTTTCATCCCCCGCCCCCTTCTCTGTTCTGTCTCGACAAGAGTTTTGCTATGTAGCCCCAGCTGGCCTGGAGCTTGCTATATAGACAGGCTGGCCTTGATCTCACAGAAATCTGCCTGCACCTGCATCCTGAGTGCTGGGATTAAAAGGGTGCACCATAAAGCCCGGCATATGTTTGTGTAATTAATTAGATTAGTCTTATTCTCCCTAAAACTAAGTTTCTGTTCTGAAGTTACTAGATACATTCCTATGACTACCTAAGCATCTCTTTTTTTCTCTTCTATTTTTGAAACAGGGTCTCATTTTAAAGCCTAGGCTGACTTCAAGCTCTCAGTCTTTCTGCCTCAGCCTTCTGAGGAATTATAGGCATGCACCATGCCAATTTTTGCTGAAGCCTGTTTTCTTGGCATGAGGAGAAAATGAACCAACAGGAAACAGCCAAATATAGTACTGGCTTTTGATAGGTGCTTTGAAAATAGTAACACCTTTCCTTGATGTTTAGATTGTCATGGGTGAATGGATATATGCTTTTGACTATTTAAATGAAATAAAGTTTTATGTTAGAACCTTTTCTTAAAGTTTAAGAGTGTGCTTCTGTTTAAAAAACTTGTATGTTTATATTTCTTTGAAAAATAGATTTTTGGGAGCAAGAAGTAAAGCTTTGTTTTTAAAATCTAGCTTTTTAAAGATAATGTCCCCTTCATCATAATCTCTGTATATGCTTTATAGATTAGGTTGTACTTCTCTTTAGGGGTCAGATGGATAATCCATTTCTCATATTGGCCTTAATTTAAAGTAAGATGTTTCTTTTTAGGTATAAGATGAAAATTCTTCATTGTGTACATATTCCTATATTTAAAGAATTACTGAATAATTTTGAGATTTCATTATCTTTTTTTTGACACATTGCTAATTTTTCAGAATGAAACAAGTGATCGAGAAGATGGCTTGACCAAGAGGCATCCTGGGACAGACTCTGAGAATGATGAACCTTCCAATCTTAATGCTAGTGATTCTGAAAGTGAGGAGCTTCAGAGGCCGAAGGACAGTGACTCTGAGTCAGAAGAGCGTGCAGATCCTCCAGTCAGTGATTCTGAAAACGAGGATGCCAACCATCATGGGAGTGACTCAGAGAGTGAGGAGACCAGGAAACTTCCTGGGAGTGACTCTGAAAATGAGCTTCTTAATGGTCATGCAAGTGACTCTGAGAATGAAGAGGTGAGAAAGCATACTGCCAGTGACTCTGAGGTAGAAGAGCTCCCAAAGAGTCCTGCCAGTGACTCTGAAGCGGAGGATGCTCTGAAACCTCAGGCCAGTGAGTCTGACAGCGAGGAGCCTCCAAGGCCCCAGGCCAGTGACTCAGAAAGCGAGGAGCCTCCTAAACCTCAGATGAGTGACTCAGAAAGTGAGGAACTTCCCAAACCCCGAGTCAGTGACTCTGAAAGTGAGGGTCCTCCAAGGCACCAGGCCAGTGACTCTGAAAACGAGGAGCTCCCCAAACCTCGAGTCAGTGACTCTGAAAGTGAGGGTCCCCCAAGGCACCAGGCCAGTGACTCTGAAAGTGAAGAGCCTCCCAAACCTCACATGAGTGATTCAGAAAGTGAGGAGCTCCCCAAACCCCGAGTCAGTGACTCAGAAAGTGAGGGTCCCCCAAGGCATCAGGGCAGTGACTCAGAAAACGAGGAGCTCCCCAAACCCCGAGTCAGTGATTCTGAGAGTGAGGAGCCTCAGAAAGGACCTGTAAGTGATTCTGAAGCTGAAGATGCCTCCACGCACAAAGAGAAGCCAGCATCAGGCGAAAGTGACGGGGAGAATAAGAGGGAGGAGTCTGAGGTGCAGAATGAGTCCGATGGCCACGTAGACAGAAAAAGGTTCCACAGCTCTGACAGTGAGGAGGAAGAACCCAAAAAGCAAAAAGCGGACAGTGACGAAGAGGAAGAGAAGGAGGGGGAAGAAGGGCAGGCGGCAAAGCGGAAGGCGGCCGTGCTTTCCGAGAGTGAAGATGAGGAGAAAGCAGGTGAGAGGCTGTCTCGGGCCGTAGCTTCCTGGTTGTCTGAATTTGGAAATGGAACAATGTATCTTTCTGATTTTTTGGTGCCATGTTCTTGTTAAAGTGGTTGTTGTTGTTGGTGGTGGTGGTGGTGTTTTGGTCTTTTTGAAATAGGGTCTCTTTGGAGCCCCAGCTGGCCTAGATCTCACTACGTAGACTAGGCTGGTCTGGAACTCACAAAGAGCCATCTGCTCCTGTTTCTGAAGTGCTGAGATTAAAGGTACTTCTTAAAAGTTTTATTAGCATATATTATATATATTAGTGGGTTTCATTGTGGCACTTTTGTGCATGTACAATAACATATTTCAATCATACTCACCTGTCACCCTCTCTTGTCCCCACTTATTTCCAACTAGCTCTTTTTCTACTTTCTTTTTTAAAAATTTTATTATTTTTATTTTATGTGTATGAGTGTATTGCCTGCATGTAAGTGCACCCGTGTCATACAGTGCCTCAGAGGTCAAAAGAAGGCATCGGATTCCCTGGAATGGAGTTACAGACAGTTGTTAGCTGCCATGTGAGTGCTGGGAACCAAACCCAGGTTCTCTGAAAGAGCAGCCAGTGCTCTTAACCGCTGAACCATCTCTCCACCTCCCACCTTTCTACTTTCATATCTGTGTGTGTGTGTGTGTGTGTGTGTGTGTGTGTGTGTGTGTGTGTGTAATCAAATGAGTTTCATCAGTGTTGCTTACAGGAACATGTGTACTTTTCTAGTAGCTACACCACTGAAGAAAACATTTCTCCTTTCCCCGTCAACCATTAATTGTGTATAAGTAAGTCTTCAGGGAGGAATGGGGCCTCAGGAACCCATCCCCCTAAACGATAGGTTGTTGATGGGCCCAATTTGGGGCAGGTCTTTCATTTATAATATCTCCCCTAACTCCCCACACCAAAATGCCCTCAGTTTTCTTGCTGAAATTTTTTTCTAAGTTGATAACTTTTTTGTCCATGTTGCTGATTTTTCTCATTCATTTTGTTCATTTTGCTTACTTTCTGTGTTGATGACTAGGTCTCAAGGGATAGGTTGAATTCATCTGCTTGTTTGTGTTCTCTTCAGTCATTGGTCATTTTTCCTAGAAAACTTGAAATCTTCATTTGGCATTTTCTATTTTAGTGTCTGAGTTTAGTTGCTGAGTTACAATCATGTCACACTCCCTTGTTTCTTTTCACGTTTCTTCTATTTCTGTGTTGTGATTTACACACCTGCTAGTTTGGCTGTCTTCTGGATTGGGAATGGGATCTTCTTATTGATCTTTTGAAGGGACTGATATTCCTGAAGGATCATGTCCAGTACCACTCAGTGAGGAGGAAATAAACTGCTGTAGCAGCAACATCATCAAACCATACAAGATACAGGAAGACACTTAAAATCAACTGGTGGTCATAGTACTAAAAATGTCAAAACTACTCTAGAACATGCTATGGAGTCTAAAATTACCCAGGATAAATGTGGAAATAATAAGTGAGTGAGATAATTGAAAGAAACAAGGAAAGAGGAGAAGTGAAGTAAAATAGAAGAATAAAGAGCAAGAAGTTAGGACAGAAATTTTAAAAGGAAAACAAAGATTTATCAGTAGTGAAATAGGTAAAAACCAAAATTAGGTAAATGTAAGAATGGAAGTTTTAAAAAGATTGTTTTAAAAGTCAATGAGGTGCTGGGTGTGGTGCCTACTCCTTTAATCCCAGCACTGGAGTCAGAGGCAGAAGAATCTCTTGTGAGATTGAGGCCATCCTGGTCTACATAGGAACTTCCAGGCCAGGTGGGGCTATAGAAACTTTGTTTGAAAAAAAAAATAAACAGCAAAAAACAACCCAACAAAAATCCCCAGTAGGTAAAGCTAGATACTACTAACCATGGGGCAAGGATAAAGAGGGACACAGAGGCCAAACAGGAAAAGGAAAAAATATCACCCAAGAATAACATGGATGACATAGGACAACATAGCAAGGATAAACATTCATAAACAAATTGAATGTATAAAAGAAAGTAACAAAGTTTAAAAATACAGTGCAGTAGAAATCCTGATTAAATGTGTAGATGAAAAAAGTCAGAAAAAAAAAGATGAAGTATTGGAGTACTTTCTTTCTGGGTTCTTGAAAATTGGAGGTTGCTAGTTATACACAGGAGGGAGAGGATCAGTTGAACTTGTGGGCTCTTATCTTGGTTTATGTTGTTGTTGAGTCTTGTGTCCAATACAGACTTGTCAAAAGAGTCTGATGTCTGCTGGGGCTATTTTCATAGTTTTCCTTTTTAGTGTAGTAGAGCCTCTCTTGACTACACTTAGTTTTGTATACAACATGCATTCTGTGGACTGGACAGATCTCAACCCTCCCCAGATTGTACCCCCTAGGGTGGCTGTTTTAGTTTGGGAGTGTCTCTCAAGTTTGTTGGCAATATAAGAAGCAACCACAGCCTTGAAATCCATGTTGCAGAGAACCTTCTTCCTTCCTGTTTTCAAGTCCTGAATGTTAAATTACACTACAGGAGGGATATAGCTGTGAATAGCAAATAAAGCCCTGGAACCTCGGAATTCTTGGGCTCTTGAATAGGGAACAGCAGATAGGTAGCTCCAGATTTTGATCCACCCACTGGTTTCCGGCTCAAACTATCTGATTCTGGGGTAATTCTCATTGGTGAGATCTGTTTCTAGTCACAAAGAGGTGGGACTATCTTTCCTTATGTACTTCTCAGCCTGATTCAGCATCCTGTTGCTTGCCTCCCATCATGGTCTGGGCCTCCTCCTCTGTCCAACTGCCTCTCTGGACCTTCCCTCACCCAGGGCTGGTGGCAGGCCAAACTGAAACTGAACCTTTAGGGCAGCTCAGTTTTTTAACAATAAATTCTCTTTTTAAGATTGTGCCTGACCATTGTTCTCTGATTCATTATAGTATGACAAAACAGGATTTCTCTCTTCTGATGTGTCCATGGTAGGAAAGCCCTGTCTGAACAAAACCCACAAATGGATTTAATGCTCGTGAGATCTGTAGGGTTGTCCTGGGAGTAAGACTGTCTGACTTTCATCTGGGTGCCTTTTGGAAATGGCTTCTGAGTCCTCATGCCTCCTCCACCCCAGAAATGTTCAGTTGAGGCTGTGTTTAGCTTGCTGGCTGCTCTGTTAAGTTTCTTGGTACCTGCTGTTTCCAGTGTCTTTGTTTCCTTCATGGGTTCCTAAGCTTTTCCTCAGTGTACCTTGTTGGCAGAAAGTCTATTTTTTCTTACTCTGAATCTTTTCTTTACTGGCTTTCATAGAATCAGCCTCTGATTTACCATCTTACCCAGAAGTGTGATACCAGTTACTCAGGAAAGATTTTAAAAACTTTAAACTAGCTAGCAACAACTAAGGAACTTGGAATGTTTCTCAAAGGAATGCAGTCCTGTTCAAATGCTGCATAGCATCGGAAGAATTCAAGTTCTACCCATTAATGCTATCCTAATTTTCTCTGTTCCCCCAGAGGAAAGGTGGCTATTGATGCTCTCTTTATACTAGTGATTTCTTCATCATTTAGCCACTTCTTTCTCAGTAAAATAATGATAATTCGTAAGATGACTGTGAATGTGCCTGATTGTACCCAGGACCTCATACATGTGCTCTGCTAGTGAACTATGTGAGTTATTTGGGGAACTTTTTTTTCTTTCATAATTCATGTATTGGTTGTGTTTTGGGGGTGGTTCTTTGTTTTGTTTTTGCCATTCCTGGCATTTTAAAGAACCTGTTATAATTGGTGATAAATGACAAAGCAATACGAATTATGATTTTCTTTTCCAAAGCAGCAAAGAAGAGTCGTGTTGTCTCTGATGCTGATGACTCTGATAGTGATGTTGTATCAGAAAAGTCAAGTAAAAGAGAAAAGACTATAGCATCTGACAGTGAAGATGAAGTAGGGAAAGATGAATCATCTGTTAAGAAAAATGAAGAGAAGGATCTGTTTGGGAGTGAGAGTGAATCGGGCAATGAAGAAGAGTAAGTGAGCATGTGGGTTTTCAGGTTCTCTAATGTGGTAGAGAAGAGCTTCGTGGTGAGGTGTATTATCTCACCTGCACAGTTACATTGCTTTAGATATTTAGGATTTTAGTTCTAAAGTATTCCTACACATTCTACAACATGAATGAATCTCAACATGTTAATTAATGAAGGCGATAAAGAAGATATGTTGTGTAGTCCTATTTACAAGAAATTTAAGTACTGGGAAAACCTATGGTCCTGGGAGTCAGTGGTAGTTGTCTCTAGGATCTTGATATTAGAGGCCTGACTAGAAGGGGCTCTATGGAGCTTTGGGGGAAATATGCTTGTTCTACATCTTGAATCAAGGTGTGGTTACATTAGTGCATATTTGTTAAAAGCCCTTTGATCTGTACATGAATTCTACTCTATTGTAAAAAAATGATACCTATGCAAATGTGAAGAAAGCAGATGAATGTTTTTATTTTGCTTGTTTCTAGAAATCTTATTGCAGACATATTTGGAGAATCTGGTGATGAAGAGGAAGAGGAATTTACAGTAAGTATAAGAGGGACCTGTTCATTTTCAACAATGCTTTATTTGGTTTTGATGATAGCAGTTCTCTAATAATTTCACCAAACAGTGAAATAGTTCAAAGCCCTACGAAGAATGAGGATATTTTAGGTTGGTATGCATTGGTGCCAGATTCTGTTATAGAATTTAGGAAGTACAGGAGGGTCTATGACTAGTATGCTGCCATTTGTCTCATAAAAGGAGACAGTAAAGTGTGAATGTGTTTACACAAATGTCAATTCAGGAACAAAACAAACTTCCCACACTAGTAGTGGCTAGGGGAGGGAACTTTTGCTATATCCTCCATATCCCCACCCCAATCTCCCCACCTTTTCTTTAAACACGGAGACTTGGGATCTCACTATGTAACTGCCTAACCTGGAACTTGATAAGTAGATCAGGCTGGCCTGGAACTCAAAGAGATCCTCCTGCTTCTGGGTCCCAAGTGGTGGGATTAAAGACATGAGCCACCATGCCTGGCTGATAGATCCCTTTTGATACTCACTTTTTCTTTTTTCTTTGTGGATATATTATTAAACATGCAAAAACTGGGGGAGCTGTTATAAAGAAGAAAGTCTGTGAGGTGATTGTGGTAACTTGGGCTAACTCATTGTGCCTTTAGGGTTTTAATCAAGAAGATTTAGAAGAAGAGAAAAGTGAAACACAGGTAAAAGAAGCAGAAGATTCAGATTCTGATGATAACATAAAGAGAGGAAAGCAGTAAGTTTTCTGTTGTTTGTTTTTAAGGAATTTCAATAGAATGAAAAAAAAATGAAGAGGCTGTTGAGAATGTTCCTGTTTTCCATTTCAGTTACCAGATTTGGAAGATAATATATTTCCTTTATTTCCCCCACTTGGATAGTGTCAGTGAATTATTTGCTGGTACTTACCTGATATTTGCCCATGACACCAGACTCCTAATTTATGGTTTACCAGATAAACTCTACTGAAAAATAAACTAATAAAAGCCCATTTTGGGTGGCAAGTCTAAAGCCAACAACAAAATATTGCTTAATTGTATTTTACTTTTGATAAGGTTGTTGGGAACCATGTCCAGAAAAGTCTGGTACCGTGAAAGGGGTGATAAAAGCATAGAATCATTAACGACTGTTTACATTGTACAGCTCAGGCCTTTTAAAAAGTAATTCCTCTTTCAATTACATGTAAGAATTAATCATAAGGATTTGAGTGGTACTTTTAGAAAATTGAGTTATTTAACATTTGATAAGTATGGCAGGATAGGTTAACACTGTCAAGTATGGTTTTGGTGACATAAAAGTCTGCGGCTCTTAGAAACTTATAATCAACATTGTTTTGAGTTGTCCTCCTTATTAGTAAAAAGCAATTTCTTTTTTTTTCCCTAGTCATGATACATAAGATCGAAGCATTCAAATAACTGAACATTATTCTACTCCCCAACAGGTAGTACAACTAAACTGCCTCTAATGGAGGACCTGAAATGTTCCTTCTCAAAGTAATAGACAACAGATGTGAATGTAGCAGATGAAAAGTTTAGGCCTGCTTATGATTAATACTTAGCAATTGGAGCCAAACAGGAATGGGACCTAAGTCTGAGATCAGCTCTTTTGTAAAAGTAGTACTTCTTTGAGTTAAAATTAGACAATTCGGTGTTATTAAGTGCAGTTAAACTCAATGTAATTAATAGAGCTTGATTTTGTGTTACTGCCTAGTATGGACTTTCTGTCGGATTTTGAGATGATGTTGCAACGTAAAAAGAGCATGAGTGGCAAGCGCAGACGCAATCGAGACGGTGGCACCTTCATCAGTGATGCAGATGATGTTGTGAGTGCCATGATTGTCAAGATGAACGAAGCTGCTGAGGTGAGGCGGGCGTGCACCTCTAGCACTTCCTCTTGCCTCCAATGAATTGGTGCTGTGGCATTTTTTTCCTTAAATATTCAACTTCAGATCACCTTAAAAGGTGTCTTGATTTTGTAATAAAGTATATGTTCTAAATTTTAAGCCTTGAAATAATACTAATTTTTAAAATTTAGTCACATGATTAGAAAAAAATGTGAAAAAAACTATTAAGTAAAATGAACCCTTTTTAAATGAATGTGGGGTTTGTTGTCATATCTGTCTGATTCAGTACCAAGGTTGATGTCATGTAAAATATGAAAAGTGCTATAGAGTCATGTGCTATTTTGCTCCTAGTCAAAAGATAACATCTGACTCATTGTATTTTAAATTTTGTTCAAATTGTAAAAATTGTCAAATTTATGTTTAGAAATCAAGTTCTGATCTTTCAGAAACAATTGCTGAGATGTTTTGGTTTTGTTTTGAAGTCCTAGGGATTGAAACCAGGGTCTTAGTGCTCTACCACTAAGCTTTACTGAAGTATTCAGCTTCTTGCTGAAGTATTGATGGATCTGATGATCTGTGTCTGGGGTTTATTATAAAACAATTCGAGGGTGAAAGGAGAAATAGGTAGGCATCTGGTTAAGACCACCCCTGTGTTTGATTTTTGAAATATGTAAAGTGTGCTATGGTATATATGTAGAAGTGAATGTTTTTGTAATTAAAGAAAATAGAAATTAACCAAGTAAACACTGAAACTCTAATTGATAATATATCATACAAGTCTTGTGCATGGGAGATTACTCTTGAAGATAAATCAGCATTTCCCATCTATACTTTGTCCCTTGAATGAACTCTGAACACTTGACAACTTGTCAGAATTGTAAATAAAATTATGTCTCTCAGTTTGTAATAGTTAAAGGCAATCTTAATAGTTCTACGGGTTTGACTGACTAGGCAAATAGTTTGTTTTTTTGCAAAAAAAAATTTTTTGTAGGAAAAATTACACTTTCTTTGAGTAGCTGCTATTATATTTTAAAGTTCAAAGTTACAGTGGTTACAGTTAATACTGCTTTATCTTAAATCTTTTTGTTGTTGTTGTCTGTTTTCTGAATAGGAAGACAGGCAGTTGAATAATCAAAAAAAGCCAGCACTGAAAAAATTAACTTTATTGCCTACTGTGGTTATGCATCTTAAGAAGTAAGTATTTTATTTTCTTAGAAAAGTTTTTCCTTTTAATGGAATGATATTCAAATTATGCTCTGATATTTTAAGATTTTAAAAAATATAGTCTCCTAGGGCTGGAGAGAAGACTCAGTGTTTAAGAGCACTGTCTATTCTTGCAGAGGACCTAGGTTCAGTTCCTAACATCCGCATGGCGGCTAACAACAATTCATAACTCTAGTTCCAGGGGATCTAGATCCAATGCCATTTTCTGGCCTCTGCGGGCATCGCACCACACATGAATTTACATACATGTAAGCATAACACTCATACACATAAAATATAAATAAATTAGAGCTGGAGAGATGGCTCTGTGCCTGCTCTGGCAGAAGACCGGGGTTGGAATCCTAACACCCACCTGGTGGCTAATAGCCATCTGTAACTCCCAGTTCAGTAATCTGACATCCTCTACTGACCTCCATAAGCATTGCACGGCATGGGTGCATTTACATACATGCAGGTAGTACACTCATACACAGAAAATAAAAAATTAAAAAATATAGTCTTCTATCATAGTAATGACTAAGTCTTCCTGAATTGTATTTTGTCATAAATTTTTCTTGAATCTTTATGTTTAATGCAAACAGAACATAAAACTGATACTATTGGAAGAAAACTTAGAAAATTATTAATTGTATTGCTTATAAATAATTGAGATCTGGTAAACCTTTATTTGTTTCTTCAAACATGAAACAGTAAATCTTGGGAGACACCACTTAAAGCCCATCTTGGACAGACTTCTGTAACCTTGTATATCACAATCATTGATTTTCCTTTAATGATGCTTTTCCTCCTAAATTCTTGTTTGGATATTCTTTTGTTAGTTTGCTCATAGTCATGAGCAGCTTTGTTTTCCCTTTGAATAAAACTGCAGCCTACTTTTTTTTGGAGACAGGGTCTGATTTGGCCCTGGCTGTCTGGAACACACTGTGTAGAATAGATTGGCCTTGCACTCACGGAAATCCACTGGCCTCTGCCAGGAGAATTATATTCTCCTTGGTTTCTGGCAGAGAGTAGCACAGCTGTGGATTCCTTACTCCTGAAACTGAGAATCACTGTTGTCATAGATTAATAAGTGTGTACCACCACATGGAGCTTGATTTTTTTTGTGTGTGTGTGTGTGTGTAATTGGGCGTCATTGTTCTTATTATCTATACCATTCATAGCTATATTAATCTATTTTGTAAAACTTGCATTTATTTTGTTTGTTCTTAGCAAGTTATCTTTGTCAAGCTTGTACATTTCTGGAAGCTAATTTTCATACTGCTTTTGAAACCACAATAGGGGCCCAGTAAGTATTGAGTGTTTATAAGTGACTCTTTAAAAGCAGTGTTTTGAAATGTTACTAGAGGGTGATAAAGAACTCAGAGACTTGGTATTATCATCATTATCATTACTATTGCAGGCAAGACCTTAAAGAAACATTTATTGACAGTGGTGTGATGTCTGCCATCAAAGAATGGCTCTCACCTCTACCAGATAGGAGTTTGCCAGCACTGAAGATTCGGGAAGAACTGTTGAAGATTCTTCAAGAGGTTGGCCACAGATTATCTGACTCTTTGTGCTTCATTAATTACATAATGTGGTTTCTATGGTCACTGTGTATTTATACATTTGCTCTGTTACAGCCTTCCAGAAAAGGGTTTGAAAAAAAGAACCTAAAAAGAAAGACCTTCTAAAACTTAATGTGACTATAGTATTGAAGGAAAGAGATCTTAGAGCTGCTACTGTGTGTCTTGGACATGTTCTAGAGAGGCATTTGAAGTAGAAAGTGCACCACATTTAGAGTCTATAAACTTGAATTAGAATCTCTAGTTGGGTTCCCTTTATTTGGTTGTGCCACCTTAGGCAAGCTGCTTAATTTCTGAAGGAATTTGGAAGGAACTTCTGTATACTAGCATTGTGCTAGGTGTTTTATATATATGTTGGCTTATAAATTTCACAAAATAAACTTGTAAGGTAGATGTGTTGCCTCCATTTTATAGATGAAGAAGCTAGGATGTTAATTGGTCATATAATTAGCAGGTAGCCGTGCTTGGATTCAGACTGAGGTCTCTTGGTATCTGGGACCTGGGCTGACACTATACTGAACTACTGATCTCTAAATTTGCTTAGTTCATGCTTCCTTGCATTGTTAGGTTTTACTTTACTCATAGTAATACTGAAATCTCATTTTTTCATGTGAACACAAAAGGATTTTCCATGTCTGTAATCATGAAGGAACTTTTTATTTGTTCTAATGTGAATGAAACAGATCTTGAAGGTCCTGTAGAATACATTAGCTAGCCTCCTAGCTTCTGAGTAATTAATACGTATGTATGTATGTGTTTGTTTTCTCCAGCTACCTAGTGTGAGCCAGGAGACCCTGAAGCATAGTGGGATTGGACGAGCAGTGATGTATCTATATAAGCACCCCAAGGAATCAAGGTCCAACAAGGACATGGCAGGGAAATTAATCAGTATGTAAAGTTTGAATTTTATTTGTTGTTTTTATGTCTATAATTAGAGAGACATGCATATATAAAAACTATATTTTTACCAAAGTTGTGATAGGAACCACCTCATACCCAGAACGAATGCCGCACAATCTGTGCCTAAGTGCACATACAGCTTTGCCTGTCCCAACCTTGTAGCATGGAGCACACAAACAGAGCATGTTTGTTACTGTAAATGAGAAACAAGAAATTGAACTGTAAAAGGAAACTAATAGAAGGATAAAAGGCTGGGTCTGTTCAGAGTCCTGTCTCGCTAGCACAATAAACTGCTTCCTGGAGAAAAGAAACTCCTTGGTGTCTCATTTCTCTGCATGTAGCACCTGCAACAATATTTGTTAGGATGATTCAGTAAATAGTGGACTAGAGGATTTTAATGCTTTCTTATAGGTACTGACTTTTTTCTTTCATGCTTAAAATGCCTTTATGCATATTTAAATATGTTTTCTATTATTAAACATAGCAAATGAAAGCGTATTTTTGCTAGCTATGGACCAAGAAAATATTAACTATAGAATGCAGGCCCTGGGTTTAGCCAGACCTGGTTTAGAGTGTCTGCCTTCTTGCATATCTCTAGCTATTGATTTAAGCTTAAGCTTGGTCTCTACCTCTGCAATAAAGAGATAGTAATAATTCTTTGTTTTCTTTGGATTATTATAAAGATTAAATGAGAGGATATGTAGAGAGCACATAGTACTCAAGAAAAGTAAGTCACTGCTGCTATCATTAGCCTCCAAAATCTCTTTCATGGTCTTAATAATGCCAGAGAAATCTAGATCCTAACTGAAGTGCTTGTAGTCAGTACCATATTGTTTATGAAGTCCTGAAGTTTTAGAAATGAAGTGTATTTGTTTTCATTATCCTCCTCAGTTCTTCTTGCGGTCCACATTTAAAAAGGAGTTTAAGTAACTTCTTTTGTACTTGAATATAGTAATTATTTTCCTATTGGATTTTCAGGATTATCAAAAGCTTTTAGAGAAAGTTAAATTTCTTTTATAAACTAGAGGTATATTACCATCTTTCATCTTGTTACTGATCTGTTACTGAATGATAAACTATTGCAATGATGTGTGACTTTTTGCTCCTTGACTAAGAGGAGAATATTTTTCTCTGATATCCATAAACAGGGTTCTGAACCTAGAGTTGGGGTCAGTGGTGCAATTTTAGAAGCTGAATAGACCCTTAAGAAATCTTGCTTCCTTCTTACTGTGACAACACTTTTCTGGCTTTATAGTATGTTAATACAGCAATAAGTTAAATTGTGTTTCTGGAAAAAATGTGTCACTCAACACCTGGGCATTTCTAACTGAACAGTGTGCAGATTGGGCTCTTTGGTCATTTGAGCAGCTTTCAAGTAGAGTCTTACACCTGTTGTCTTGAAATGTCATTAAAAAAAATCTAGATAATTAGGAACCTATTGGGCACTAGGATAAGAAAGAAGAATTTCAGGTTAAACTGATTTTAGTGGAGAATTCTAGAAATTAAGCTGCCTTTAAAAAAATAATTAATGTTAAAAGAAAGATTGTCTTATGATATGTCACTCAACTGGTTTATAACTGTTAAAAGTGGTTAGATGTTTGTTTCTTTAAATCTCTGGTTATTACTGGTTTGATGGGGCTTTTTATAGTATTGCCCTGATTCAACCAGAGTTAGTTATAATCCTGGTATTAAACCTTATTTAGCCTATAAAATGATCTCAAAATAATGAGGTCATTAAGAAACAGAATATGTATTGCCTGCATGTGTGTAAGTTCACCCATGTTGTGCAGTGCCAGTCAGAAGAAGGTATCAAATCTTCTAGAAATGGAATTACAGATGGTTGTTAGTTGCCATGTGGGTGCTGAGGCTCGAACCTGGCTTTTCTGTAAGAGCAACTGTTGCTCTTAACTTCTGGACCATCTCTCGGGCCCCTCAAAAGAATATTCTTTAAATGCCTAAAATACTGCTCAATACTTGAGTGTGATTATCTAAAATTTCCGTGCAAGATGTTATTTTGTGGATGAAATAATTTTTTTCTTGCTGTAGATGAGTGGTCTCGGCCTATATTTGGTCTTACATCAAACTACAAAGGAATGACAAGAGAAGAAAGGGAACAGAGAGATCTAGAACAAATGCCTCAACGACGAAGAATGAGCAGGTATGAGGGAACAGGTATGAATGCTCAAATGGAGTAACTTGTAGTTTAAGTGTGATGATGTCCTCAGAGAGGGTCTTTGCTACATACCAAGACTGTTGGGGACAGTGGCAAAACAGACTCTGTTTTATGGTGTGGTACTATGAGATTGTAATGTTTTGGCTATTTACAGAAAACAATTTTCTCTTTCTTCGTCCCATTTCCAAAATCTTAGGAGAAAAAACAAACAAAAGTTACTGATTCACTTTGTATCAGTATGCTGGATACAGAATCATCTAGGAGGGCAGAGTTAACACAAATACAGGTCTTGTGGGTCACAGAAAATGAAACCTGCTACACAAGTGAGGGCTAATATGAACAGTACTTTAAAACAATTTGGAGTTCTTGGGTCATGAGACAGCCCTGTGGGTAAAGGCGCTTACTGTTCAAGTCTAGCAACCTAAGTCTGATCTCCCAGAACTCCATAAAAGATGGAAGGAGAGAACTAATTCCATGAGGTTACCTTCTTTCCTCCACATAAACTTCATTGCATGCACACCATCACATGCATGGGTATGTATACTCTCTAATAATAAAAATTTTTAAATAGTTATTTTCTGCAATCCAATATAAAGGGCAATAGTGATGGTTTAGGTTTGATATTTTGATGTGCTCTTTTGGTGTAAGGATCTAGGATTTCTGGTATCTCACTGTTTGCTTTTTTTCCCAGCACTGGTGGTCAGACACCACGAAGAGACCTGGAGAAGGTGCTGACAGGAGAGGAAAAGTAAGGGTTTTGTCTTGATTTTTCTTAGAGAATTTCTGTTTGTTGCTTTGTTTAAAAAAAAAAAAGAAATGTCTTCCCATTGATGAGGAATGAGTTTCAGTTTAACATTTATTATATAAAACATTGTATTAGGCATTCTGGAGAATTAAGAAAATATTTCATTCAACAATTTTGTTGCCGCCAGCTAAGTGCTAGACTTTTTGATAAGCTTTGAGAATACAAAGCAACTTTAAAATTGTCCATGCTTTCAAAAAGTGTGTTTTTATAGAGGAATGATGGGCCAGGATGTGTGGGCTTAGTGTCTAGTCATATTTTCAAAATAGCAGGTATGCTGAAGTTGTGGGCAATAGTGTGATGCCAGGAGTGGGGAAGATAAAACTGGAAACTTAGATATGAACCAGTGGAAGGCTGAGATCAAGATAAGGAATTTTCCCTTCTCTTCAATTCCATAGAAGATTGTGAGCCTGCATGTGGAGCTGTCAAATTTGATTAGAAATGCTGGTGCTAAGGGTAGCATGCAGGACAGGTTGGAACAATGGGGCTGAAGGCAGTGATACTGTTAAATGGGGTTAGTAATTCAGGAGTAGAAGGTTGAGAGGACATTGTAGAAACAGCTGCATAGGGCTGCTGACATAGTTGGAGCAGAATTTGACTGTATATGAAGAATCTAACCAAAATATTTAATCCGAGTATGAAGACAGTGATATTACATCCACTAAAACTAAGGTAAGTTCTGTTTCCAGCCATTCAGTGTGAGATACTTAATGAGATACTTTTGTAAACATCATGGATCTAGAAATTAGAATTTAGGGTAGAAGTATAGATTTGATTGTTGTCTCCCTAGAAAGGAAAAAGTGTTAAATCTATAATAAAGAATGAAAAACCAACTTTGCAAGGAGTGTAGCAGAGTAGCCAGTAGAGAGTGAGAGGATTTGGTCATGAACACGGGAGCAAAGCCTAAAGGTAGGTTACCAGAAGGAAATGGGTGTGCAGATGAGTATTGGCAGTAAGCACCTAGATTGCAGGAAGAGAACAGGGGAGCTGGAAGAAGCAAATATAGCTCCTTTGAGCTATTTGCTCTCCACCTTCAGTAGATGTAGATCTGCTTTCTCTTTACTGATAGAGTTCCCTAAAGATTGACTGATTTAAATGCCCAGACACTGACAGAATGAAGGGCTTTACTTATAAAGGATCATGATCTTAGTCTAGTTTATTTTCAAATTTGCCTAGAACCAAATATAAACACAAATGAGTGCAAATAGAACTGAGACGTATTAAAAAAAATGAGATAAGTGGATTGTATCAGTGTCCCAATTTTTATGTACTATGATTGATTTTACAAGTTGTTACCATTGGGAGAGAGACTGGATTCCTATTCTTATAACTGCATGGGAATCTGTAATACCCCTACAGATTTTCTACAAAAAAGAAACTAGTGAAAATTAATGTATGGGTTGCATATATAAACCATGTGAACTGTGAACTATCCAGTTAGCTTAGAAGACTTAGGATTCAGAGTCCTCTTGAGGAGCTGTAGAGATGAAGCTCTTGCAGAGGATGAAGCGGAGGTGAGGAATATCCAGCACCCACATGGCAGCTTACAACTTTCTGGAATTTAGTTCCCAGGAATCTGATGACCTTTTCTGGCCTCTGCAGGTTCCAGGCACACACATGGTACTCATACATTCATTCAGGCAAACACTTGTACACATAAAATAAAAATAAATCTTAAAAAGCAAACAAATAGGGGCTAGAGAGATGACTCTGCAGTAAAGAGCACTAGCTGTTCTTAACAGGGATTTGATTCCCAACAATAACATGGTGACTAACAACTGTCCATAACTCCAATTTCAGGGGAATCACACATCTCCTTCTGACCTCTGTAGGCATTGCACAACATGGGTGCACTTAGATACATGCAGGCAATACACTCATACACATAAATTAAAAATAATAAATAAAATTTTTTTAAAAAGCAAAAAGATAAACTGGAGTACTGGGCATGATTATATCTGAAGCCAAGGAGAAACAGAGTTCATACAACACAGAAGTTGGCATTGGGGTGGGTAGTTCACCCAATACAGCATTGTGTCCAATGATGCAGCCAGCTGAGCAGGCAGTGGTGGGGTAAGTGACCAAGTTAGGAAACATTGTAGCTGAATGAGGTGGACCTAGGAATAGAAGGGTGAATTCTTGGTTTGGCTCCCCTATAACCGACAAAAGCAGTGTGTGTTTTATCTTCCCTTCCTTAGGGCTCTTAGACCTGGTGATCCTGGCTTCTGTGCCCGGGCCAGGGTTCCAATGCCTTCAAACAAGGACTATGTCGTCAGACCCAAATGGAATGTAGAGATGGAGTCATCAAGGGTGAGTGAGCAGAGGAAGAGCAAGGCCATTCAATCTGTTTTCTTATTTAATAACTTATATAGTAATTAAGGTTTATTTGATTCACAGAGATCTATCTTGGGGTCTTTAACATAGCAAAATCATAAATCAAGCAATTAGAGAAAGAGCAAAATATTACTCAGGATGAAAGCTTACTACAGAAGAACTTTTCTCTATACTTAAAGTGACATCAAATCAGGAAGTTTCTTATTAATCCCTCTATTTCAAGTAAGCACAGAGTATTCTGACACAGCTGTTTGTTTGTTTGTTTGTTCATTCATTTAAAGAACCATGAGAAACAGAAATTACCTGCTTCCTTAGATCCCCTTCCTTTCTTTTCAATTGCTAAAGCATTTCTGTTGTGAAATTGTAAAGGTAGTCCTTCCTCTGGCATCATTATAGACATTACTCAAATATGGTTTCTTGGTAATCTCTATCTCCTGTCAAACCACTCTTTCTAGCCTGGCATTCTTAAAAAGGGCTTAAATCGACTGGAAAAACATAAGAGACGGTTTGCAGAACAGAAGCGACTCAGCAAAGTTCACCGTGCTGTCAAGTTCAGCATTGAAGGCAACAGGATGCCCTTGTAGTCCTGGTCCTACCAGAGTGTATCCAAGAGGTATTCCCAAGGAAGCCTGGGCTATGCATGGGCTTAAACTGCCAACAGAGTAGAGACGAATGTGTGTGCTTTCTTAACCAGAAAAGACCTGACCTTGCCTTTGGCTTCTGAATTAATGATGCTGACCAGCACCCTAGGACATTAAAGGCCTCTTGAATTCTTAGCAGTTTCCATGGAGGTCCCTTCCTATGTCAGTACCCTGGAGATTAATGGATCATTACTTTCTTGATAAGCATTTTTGTTTTTCTAATTGGTATCATTTTTTATGAGAAAGGCTTTTAAAAAATAGTTTTACTATATGTGTATGAGTGTATTGCATGCATGTATGTCATGCAGTGCCCATGGAGGTCAGAAGAGGCCATCCGATCCCCTGGAACTGGAGTTATGGACAATTGTTAGCTGTCATGTGGGTGCTGGGAACTGAACTCAGGTCCTTTGCAAGAGTAGCCAGTGTTCTTAACCACTGAGCCTTCTTTTCAACCCATGGAAAAAGCTTTTATTTGAGCCCAGAATTATAGTGGGCTGCATTTCAAGCATACAAACTACTTAATGGCTTAGCTTGTTTGTGGAGAGGGCTCCTATATTTTATTTATATATGAATATAATATATATTTTTTCCTATAGTCAGTGGCATGATAGCATGCATTGAGGACTTAATACATAAAACTTTGTACTGGATATTTAGGAGATATAGTTAATACATACTCTTTATATGGTCATAAGCCACTGGCCTGCTGTGCTTTGAGGTCAGTAACACCTTGTTGCAGTGCACAGAATTTATGTATGTGTTGCCTCCTTTCATGCTTCTCCCTCACCTCTTCTCATGTTGCTGCTAGTTCGCTTTGCTTTGATGCTATTTTATGTATTGAAAGTGAATAAAGGGGGATTAGATTTCTGCACAGAACTTCTTCCTCTATGTATACTTGCTTTTTTTCTGGTTTATTCCATATCTACATCCATGGCCACCTCTTTCCTTGGTATCCTTTCTCTATACCTATTCCTTTTTCTGCTTCCTTTTCTCTCTTTTCTCATTGTATCTTCCTTCTTTTTAGCCCCTGCTTTCATATTTTCTAGTATTTTGGTTTTTTAGCACTGCGAACTATAATATGGTAAAGAAAATGTAAAAATAAATTCATTGGCCCATCTGCTATGGAAGCACACTCGTAAGGGCCAGGTGCCCCTCTGCTGGTGTTGCTGGCTATGGTCCCATCTCCCTCTAATTGGAGTGCATGGGGGTGCCATTCTAGCCTTTTCCTTCACTGAGGAGAGGAAGAGAGAACTCCCTCTATTCCCAGTATTTCACATGGTCATAATATGTTGATAATGATCTAGGCTGCCAAAATATGGTTCTGTTGGCCAGACTACATATAGGTTTATTTCTCTTCTTTAAACCACACTGTAGGTTTATCATTTTTAATGGCTGTATAATGTTTTATATACTTTATATGAATATATACTAATTTCTTTATTCATTCCTCTGATTTCTGATTTTTTTTATTCTTAATATAGTAATTTGTACTACATTGTATATTTCCTGTTTATCTTTTCCATGGATTGCTTTTTTAAAAATAATACTAAAATGGGAGAAGCAGTGTGTATTTTTGTCCAAACTTAAAAATATAGGCATTACAAATAAAATTAATATAACCTGTAATCTCACCACAAGGTAATATCAACATTTTGAATTATATTTTTTTTAATTTTCAGTCAAAAGTAAGATCATATTCTCTTATATTTTAGATTTGTTGGTTTGGTTTTTACTTAGCACAGTGAAATTCCATTTGACTAAACATTCTTAATGATTTAATGTGTGTTATCCATACAGTTGTACTTTTTTGTTTTTAAAGCAAACACTCCTTGCTAGTCTTTTAAAAGCTTTTGGTTTTGTGGGATTTTTTTTTCCCCTCTGAAGCTTTCTCCTATAGCTTTCTTAGTGTCCTAGGAAGTGGTATAGAGTTGATTAATCAAGGAGGAAGATCACTGAATTTGGCATGTTTGTATTGTGTGTCTGTGTTGGGGTTACTCAGCATCTGCCAGATATGTACATGCCATGACTAGTAGACTGATACTAGCCTGGGTATGTCCTTGGTGCTGATGCTAAACAGATTTGTCAGGGAAGATCGTGGGAGTAAGCAAAGAGAATTCCAGCTTGGTGTGTGAAGCCTCAGGGAGTTAGGGCATGTAAGGCTTCTAGTGTGGACCAACTCCATGTACCAAAATGAGCACACATGTTAGAAAGGAAGTCAGATACTTGGGACCACCCAAGAAGGCTGATGGATGTTGAGTTGGTAGCGTAGCCCTTTCTTGACTGACAGTGAGTTTTTATGCTAACTTGGAGTACCAGTGCCTGGTATCAAGATTGATATTAAATATTTGAAATCAAAATGTTCATAGAAAACTTGTTCCTTTGCTTAGTGATCTCTGACTTCATTTTAGAGTGAGACTGAGTCCAGAAAATGGCCCAAGACTTGGAAGGCTCCCAGCTCAGAAGAACTTCAGAATAGTCTCTGTCTCTGCCTTCTTTATCATTCTTCAGACTTTAACTTTTTAGAGGTGATTCAGTAGTTTCAGTAGTGAATATCTAGGGAGGAAAAAAAATAGAAAAAACTGTTCTTCCAATCTCTCACCTCTCCTTTTTTATCTTTTATTTATTCTTTGATGGTTTCATACTTGTATGCAATGTGTATTGATCCAATCCACCACCAGCTCTCCCTCCCTTATCCCTCTGTACCTCTTAACACATAACCTTCCCACCTTTATTTATTTAGTAGTCCAGTGAGTTCAGTTAATGCTGTCTGCTGGAAAGCTGACTGATCTTTTTGACTTGGTCTTGTGCAAGTAACTGTAGCTGAGATGAGTTCATGAGTGCAACAAGCATTCCATGTCCAAAAGACAGCATTTCACAGCGCTCCTTCCCATTCTCCATCTTGACCATTCTTTCTAATCCGTCTTCCTTAATGTTCCCTAAGCCCTGGGGGTGTTGATGTATATATCCCATTTAGGTCTAAGCATTCAACTGTCACTTTGACCAGTTGTGAGTCACTCCATTAACTGATGCCTATTGCCAAGACTGAAAGCAACTCCAGTCTGCACTTTGACAACATGTCCGTGTAGCAAAACAATGGTAGTAGTTATACTTCCCTAGAACTTATGACCTCACAAGTCATGAGGTTTTTGATCAAGTTTACAATACCAGCATAAATGCTCTCTGGAGCAAGTCTCAGATCCCATCAGAAAGTGATTGGTTACCCCTAGAAAGTCATGATACTATTGTATCAGTGAGGACATCTTACCTGACAAGTTCGTATTGTAGCATTCAGGGTTCATCACTGGGTAATGCCATCCATATCAGCCTACCCCCAACAACCTTCATGACACCTTCTGGCACTATGAAAACTAGCCAGCAGGATGAGTCACCATTCTTAATGAATTGTTAACCACAGTCAATAAAGAGTTCATTCTGGTCTACAGTGTCATTGGCTGGCTTCTTTGGATTTATACAAACTATTTCTTGGAAACCAGATCTTTGCAAGACATCCAGTCTTCCAAATATCGAAAAGTAACAACTAAACCTAAAAGCAAGTGGAAGGAGTCCTGGTAGAAGTAGAGGCCGCAGGTGTAGTTTGCATAGGATTCTAAATCCTGCTGAAGCAGAGCAGGGACTCATCCCAAAGCTGAATTTCTAGAGCTTCAGCATGTCAGAGTTTGCTGTGTTCATTATGCTTAAGGCTCTTTCTCAGATGGCTTTTCATTGTTCTTTTTCTACCAGCACTGTTTGAAAAATCTATGTCAAGTAGTTTGACCCCACATACAGTCAGGTGTTAGTGGTGAAATTGAGAAAATTGTAGTCTCTGTATTTCCCCCCTCTATCATCTAAGAAGTTTGCATGGACTGTGGCAAAATAAAAAACAAGACATACACAACAACAAAGTTAATCTTCGTTGACAGTTGAACAGGCTCTGTTCTTGAGGTCACCAAAGTAGTTCTGGTTATTACAGAGCTGGGAGCTCTTCTGACTACTAACTTTCAGATGAAAGATGAAAGACAAAACTAGATTTACATATTTCAATAATTTGCTCTTCAATTTTTCCCCCACTCTTAGTTTCAGGCAACCTCCAAGAAAGGTATCAGTCGACTGGATAAACAGATGAGAAAGTTCACAGATATCAGGAAAAAAAGCAGATCTGCACATGCAGTGAAAATCAGCATCGAGGGCAATAAAATGCCATTGTGACCTTGCCTGGGCCATGTCCCCATCTCTGAGATATGCACAATGGACTCTTTGGAGAAAGAAGATACTTTAAATTTTTTTAGTGTCTGTAAATGGTTCAGCTTGTATCACGTGTTGTCATAGGACTCAGATTTTCTCCATTGTATTTAAAACTGTTTGTTGTGTGCTTTGTACAGAAGAATACTAGTCCTAATTCTACAAACTTTACATAATAAAATTTCATTGTGGTTTTGGGGGGCTGTCTCATTATTGCCTTAGAAAATCATTCTCTCTAGGGGCAAAAATTGGTCCTTTTTGAGTGGGGAAAAAAGCTTCAGTTAATATATTGGCTTGTGACCTTTCAAAACTCAATGCTGCTTGACTGGTGTAGTGAGGAATTTGTCTTGCTTTTGACCCTAGCTTCTAACAAGGAATATCTCAAACCCTTAGATGTCCTGAGTAATAGGAATGTGTCTTTGTTATGTTCATGACTTGGCTCATGGCAGCCCCTCGAGATTGCTTTAGTGTGGAAGCTGGTCACCAGAAATACATTTGCAATAGTCCGATAGTCAGATAGCCTGTTTGATTTAATCAGCCATGCCTGAACAGTGAAGCCACAGTAAAGAACTCTGGACAAGCCAGGTGCTATGCACACCTATAATTCCAGCACTGGGGAGACTGAAGCCGAAGCAAGAGGATTATGAGATTCAGGCCAGCCTGGATTACATGCAAGACTTACCTCCAAGAAAAGAGCACTCTAGACACTGCAGCTCTGTGGATGTGCCTCATTGACATGCCAAGAGAACAAAGGCATGGAAGCTCTATCTTCATTGGCCTGGTTGGCCTAATTTGTATCCTTTCTAAGACTAGTCATAAAAACAGTGTTTTTTTATGACTAAGAATTCTGTGAGTCATTTCAGCAAATTCTTGAACCGAGGGATTCTTGGGAACTCCCAGGTTTACAGCTACTCTGAAATGTCCAGTGGCCTGGAGGCATCACTTGTGGTCCATGTTTGAAGTGAGAGCAGTCTCAGGGAGGCCTGAGAGTCTGTAGAGCCTAATGCTAACCCTGGACATTTATCAGAATTGGGCATACCTGTAATCCTAGCATTCTGACTTCTGAGGCAGGAGAGTTGGAAACTTCCCACCAGCTTTGGTTATTTAGTAAGACTCTTGTTTAAAAATGATTATGTTACCCCCATTGGGATTGAAATACAGTGTGAACAAACTTATTTAATGTTTCTCTTGTTAGAGATAATTATTTTATCTGGGGAGGTAAAAATGAGGGACAAGGAACAAGGTTAAGAAATTCTTAGTGGAAATGTGGATGTAATTGAAAATTACTCAGTTATATACAGCAATTGGACAGTTAGGAAAGAGGGAGAAATGTAGTTTAAAATTGTGTCAGGCTACCTTCAGTTTCCAATTTCATTAATATAAACCACAAAAAAACACAACCATATCTTGAACCCCTAAAGTAGTTTTAAACATGAAAAGCATGTTTTTAAAGATTTTTTAAGTTATTAGCATTTTGGTCTCAGAATGCGCTTCACTTATCAAAATGTTATCTGTGATCAAAATGTTACCTATGTAAGGTAAAACCACAACAGATGGTATAACCTAAACCATATCTAGGGGAGGTTCTGTACTGTGTTTAAAAGAAAAAAATTGCTAATTTCTATATAAATTATCTTTGTTGTATGATTTATTTGGGGGCATCCCAAGCTTGACCTGTTGAGTCTTAAAATTCCTATTTACTATAGTTTTCAGGAGTGAAATTAGCTCTCATAGTCCTTTCAGTAATATTTACCATCTTGCCGCTTTTACTTTATGCTGTTTTATATGTGGTTATGTTTGTAGACAATGTTATTGACAGCTTTCCTCTTCATATTTAAGCATATTAAGAACATGGTTTTTAAGGGCTGGGAATATAGCTCAGTTGGTAGAGTGCTTGTCTAGCATGTTCAAAGCCTACTTCCATCTCAGCACCACAAAATGGGGCATGGTGGAACATACCTGTAATATCAGCACCTGAGCTTGGCTATATAGCAAGTTCAGGACCAGCCTGGGCTACATGAGACTTAGTTTTTCCCAGGATTACTTATGTTATGATGCATAGTCACTCAGTTTTTTGTAAAATGTTTTCATTTGGGCAAATTTTGATGTAATTATTTTTCTGTGCTGTTGGTATTGCCAAACCCAATGCTAGGAAGCTTTTACTTTTTTTTGTTCAATATTGCTTTGATTGTTTGAGGCTCCTTGAAATTAAAAAGTGTGGGGGGGGCATGCATAGCCCATGGCACATGTTTGGAGGTCGTAGGGCAACTTTGAGGCACAGTACTTTCCTTTCACCCTGGATTCTGGGGAATCAAACTCAGGTCATCAGTCTTGTATTGCAAACACTTTTACCTAAAGAAGTGTCTTACAGCCCCCTCTACTTTTCTATTCAGTATTGTTTTGGCCATCTGGGGTGGAGGTTCCTTAGGTTTCGTGTGAACTCTAGGGTGAACTTGTTTGTAATCATCACTGGGTTTTTAATAGGGATTGTATTAAATCTATACAGCATTTTGAATAGTACTGAATTTTAATAATACCAAGTCTTCTCCTCCATAAACAGAAAATGTCTTTCCATTTGGAGTCCTTGGATAAACTTGTTCCTAAGTATTTTATTCTTTGTGATGCTGTTAGAAATTGATTTCTATTCTTAATTTCTTTTCAGTGTCATTCATTCATCATGAACAAATGCTACTGATTTTTGTGTATTGAATTTTATTCTTTTCCCTTTGGATACCTTTTACTTCCTTTTCTTGCCTTATTAATCTGTTAGGATTTCTAGTACTTTATTGGATACCCTTGATGAAAAGTAGCATCGTTCTCTATCCCTGGCATTAAAAAGCTTGTCTTTTGTCAGTAGGTATGATAGTGGCTGTGGCCTTTCATATATGGCCTTAAAATTGTTGGCTTTCCTTCTAATTTTAGTTGGTTGAGAGTATTTTTGGTTGCTGTTATGTTTTGTTCTTGGGTTTTGTTTTGTTTTTTATTGTTTTTGAGGCAGGATCTCTCTGTCATCCCAGCTGACCTGGAATTCACTATGTAAACCAGGCTGGTCTCGATCTCACAGAGATCCACCTCTGCCTCTCAAATACTGTGATTACAGGATATGCTCACTTAACTAAAAATTAAGTCAAAAGGGGATCACTAGGCTAGGTAAAGCACTTGCTTATAAGCATGAATACCAGAATCTGGATCCTCAGAACTCACATAAAAAAGCCAGGCACATATGGTGACTACTTGTAATGCCAGAGGCAGAGTTGGGGAAATGCCCAGGGCAAGGTGATAAATCTTTTTTTTAAATATTTATTTTTATTCTATGTGTGTGAATGCTTTCCTGCATATATATATGGACCACATATGTGCCTGGAGCCCAGAGAGGCCAAAAGAAAGCATTGGATACTCTAGAAGTGGAGTTACAGATAGTTGCATGCTGCCATATGGGTGTTGGGAACCAAACCCAAGCCATCTCCAGCTCCATATAATCCTTTGAATGTGTTGTTGACTTCTGTTTGGTAGTGGGTTTTTTTTTTTTTTTTTTTTTAATTTTATGTTTAGTGGGAGAGGGGCATGATGCACATGTGGCAATCAGAAGACAACTTGAAAGAGTTGACTCTTTCTACAGTATGAATTCTGAGGGTCAAACTCATGTTGTCAGAATTGGCATCAAAGACCTTTATCTTGCCCGCCCACATTAGTGGTGTTTTGCTTTCGTTTTTGTTCTTTAAGACATGGTCTTACCATGTAGCCCTCTGTGGCCTGGAACTCGCTTTGTAGACCAGGCTTGCCTTGAACTCAGAGATTCACCTGCCTCTGCCTCCCAAGTGCTCAGGTAAAGGTGTGTGCCATTGTGTCTGGCACATGTTAGGGGGTTTTTTGTTTTGTTTTGTTTGTTTTGTTTTGTTTTGTTTTTGAGGGTTTTTTGACAGTGTTCATCAAAAATTTTGACTTGTAGTTTTATTATAGTGTCTCTTTTGTTTTGGGTATCAGGGTAATACTGTATCAAAGAACACTTTGACAGTGTTCTCTTTTTTTCAGTTTTTTAGGATTAATGCCAATTCTTTAAATTATTGATAGAATTCCCTGTTAAAACATCTGTTCCTGGGCTTTTCTTTGCTGGAAAGTTTTGGATAAGTAGATAGTCTCCTTACTAGTTACAGATCTGCCTGTTTGAATTTATATTTCATCTGTTATCTAATATGGACTATATTGATGACATATAGTATTCTGTACTTCTGACTCTTGTAAAACTGACTGTAATGCCCCACCCCTTTTTTGCAGGTGTATGTTTATGTGCATGCATGTGTAGGCCTGACGTTGATATAAGGTGGCTTCTTCACTGTCCATTTTATTGAGGCATAGTCTCTCAGCTGAACCCAGAGCTTGCTGATAGACTAGACTAGCTAATCACCTTGCTCTGGGGATCCCCCATCTCTGCCTCTGGAATTACAGGTTGCCACAACACCTGCTTAGCTATTTTATGTGAGTTTTGGGGATCTAGACTCTGGTCTTCATGTTTACATAGCAAGTGCTTTATCTACTAAGCCCCTCTTCCCAACTCAGTGTTTCTCTTTTGATTTCTGGTTAATTGAGCACGTTCCCCCTCATTACTTCCCTCCCTCTCTTGCCTCCCTTTTTCCCTATCTAATCTAAAAGTTCTGTCAGTTTTGTTGAGCTTTTGAAAGTTACTGCTTTTATTTTTTCTCTTATTTTTTTTAACCTGTGCTTTGATTCTATATTGCCACCTTCTGTCCACTTCCTTTGCATATAGCCTGCTCTTTTCCTCATTCTTTAAAGTGTAAAGTGAGGCTCTGATGCATAGCTGTAAATTTCAACATTGCTTTCATTGTATTTCATCACGTCTGGTATTTCGTGTTTTTTCATTTGTCTCAGGATGTCTTCTGATTTTCCTCGTGATTGCTTTTTTGACCCATCGGTTGTTTAAGAATGCTTTGTTTACTTTTCACAGATTTGTGGATCTTGTGGTTACTGATTTCTAATTTCAATCAATTGTGCTTAGAAAGAATGCTTGTAATTGCAGTATTTTAAAACGTATTAGGCTTTGTCACCCTAATGTATTCTAGAACATGTTCCATATTTACCTGTGTATTCTGCTTATTCGGTGGTAGGTTCTATATATGGGTGTTAGGTCCAAATAGTCTGTGTGGTGGTGTTCAAGTCTTCTATTTTCTTATCTGCCTTATTATCCTATCTATAACTAAAAGTAGGGTATTGAATCTTCTTACTATTATAGAACTGTTTGTTTTTCCCTTAGTTCTGTCAATATTTTTACACCATACACTTAGCAATTCTAGGGTTTGGCACCTCTATGTTGATAATTGCTCTTATCTAATTCTAGTGTTTGATGCATCTGTGTTGATAATTGCTCTTATCTAATGTACCTTTACTTCATTACATAATGTTCTTTGTCTCTTGTAACAGCTTTTACTTAAAGTCTCCTTGTCTGACCTATATAACCACCACTTGTTTTGGTTACAATAGTTGAATGGACCTTGTGTTTCATTCTTTGTCTACTTTAGTTTGCTTAGTTCTAAAGTGAGTCTCTTTGTAGATAATATTTAGTTGAATCCTGGTTTTAAAATCTATTCTGCCAATCTGTATCTTTTACTTGATAATTAAATCTATTGAGACTTTAATTATAGGAAGAGACTTGTTAAACTAATGACTTCAATCATATACAAAGCTTAGGCTCTTGTTCTTTTAAACCATTATTAGTGTCACAAATAGCATTATATATTATGTGCCCACCAGCAAATTTCTGAAATTTTTATTTTTCTATTTTAAGTACTGTAAAAGAGTAAAAAGTAGAATTACGAACCAGAATTATAATATTGCTAGTTTTTCTATTTGTGAGGTTGCTGTTATAGGAAAATTTTATATTCTTACGTGACTGAGTTTATATCTAGTATACTTTCCTTAAAAGTTGAAGGGTAGGTTTAGTACGTAATCAATTTCCACTTGAAATCCCACTAAATGTTTTCTTCATTTAGGAATGTCTTCATTTCTCCTCATTTAAATCAATGTATTTGTTGTATCCATGCATGTGTGTGTGTGCATATTTCTGTGCATGCATGTGAGCCATGGTACATGTGTAGAAGTCAGGACAACTTTGTGAAGGCAGTTCTGTCCTTCTGCCTTTACATGGGTTCTGGGAATCAGATTCATTTTGCCAGGCTGGCATAGCAGACATTTGATATGCTGAGACATCTCACTGGTCCTTTGTTTTTGAAGTTTTGCCAGAGAAGTGTTCTTGGTTGACAGCCTCCCTCTTCTCGTTACTTGAAATATATCATCAACCTTGGCTTGCGAGAGTTCTACTGAGCTTGTACTCTGTACTTTACTAGTGATGGACCATAAAATTTTGGGGGAAGTGTTGGATTAACCACTATTTCCAAACTGATTTTTCCACCACCTACCTGCATACTCCTCCTCAGACAGTAGGAAGTATTAAAGAGAGCTCTCTACTCCCTCTAGTCCTGTGTGCTTGCTCTATACTGTTGTGGCAACTGAAGTCCTCCAAAGTGAGGTTCATTGTGGAACAGGTAGTGATGTAATAGAATCATGTGAACATATGTTGCCTGCATATGAAAGGGTTGCAGAGATGCTAAAGAAGTCCTAAAAACGAGGGTTTTTAGTGTGGTTTCAAAAACACCTGGATTTTTTGCAGCCAAGCTGGCTGCCTTTAGAACTACTAAGTAACAGCAGATGTGTCTACGTCAGGCAGTTGTGTGTATGTGTGTGTGTGTTTGGTCTTTTTTGAGACAAAGCCTCCCTGTAGCCCCAACTGGCCTGGAACTTGCTATGTAGACCAGGCTGGCATTGAACTCAGAGATCCACCTGCCTCTGCTTCCCAAGTGCTGGGATTAAAATGCCCAGCATCAGGCAGTTTTTAAAGATGGAGAATATCATGGGATTATCTCTGTGCCTTGTTTTAAACAATTTCAATACAAAAAATAAAGTTTTTGCCAAAACTTGGTGGTAAAGATTTGTACAAAGTATTCATTAGTAGATTCTTTGACTTTTTTTTTATCTTTGACAACATGCTTGCTTTGACAGTAATACCAATAGTACTAGAATAGTACCTTAAGGAAGACTTCCCTGCACCCCACCATTTCAGCTCTGCTAGGACCTTTGTGTGCCTCCAGATCTTCAAGCTTTCCCAGACCTGTCATGGTGAGTTCCCTTTCCCACACCTCTCAGGGCCCCACCATCTCAGCTCGGATCCTTGCACCCCAGGTCTGTGAGATTTCCCAACCTGACCTATCAGCCAACTTGTTTACCCAGCAGCCTCCTTGCTGTAACAGGACCCTGAGGAGTCAACTCCAGAACCTCAACTCAAAAGTTGCACCTATTCCTAGCTTAACTGAGACCACTTTTCTTTCACCAATTTGTATATTAAAGTGGACCCAAACTTAACACCAAGCACTAAACTGGTCCATAACTGACAAACTGAGAAGACGGTAAAGATACAAATCATTCAACAAAGATAAGATCACCTACCCATATGAAGAAACACCACCAGTGATACAAGTCCAGATGCCTGGGTCTCATTTAAAAAGAAAAAAACAAGCCATGAATAGACTACAGAAATTAACATCCCCATCATTATATTTCCTGAAAATGACAATCTAGCAGATGCATAAGTCAATGATTTCCAAATAGCAATTATAAATCTGTTCAAGGAACTCAGACAATATGAATAAAAGACTAAGTAAAGGCTGTGAAAACAAACAGTTGAATGAAATAACTAAAACAGTTCAAAACATGAAATTAGAATTCAATTAAGCGAAAGAATCTGGAGAAAAACCAAACAGATAAAACTTGTAAAGCTCGGGTACTCAAAAAGCTTAGAGGAAAGAAGCAAAAAGGAAGTGGAGGAAATGGAACAGAGAATGTCAGATCTTGAAGACAAGCTTGGAAAAATGGATTGCTCAAAGAAAATGTCAAATCCAGTATAACCCATGAAGGAGAAATTCAGGTCAAATGCACAGAAAATATTTTAAATCATTTTAAGAAAATTTCTCAAATCAGAGATACCTATGAAGGTACAAGAGGTATACAGAAAACCAAGTAAACAAGACCAGAAAAAAACTCCCTGTGTCCTATAAAAGTCAAAACACTAAATATACAGAATAAAGAAAAGATTAAAAACTATAGAGAAAGATCAAGTCACATATAAAGGCAGGCCCATCAGGATAACACCTAACTTTTCAGTGGAGACTATGAAACCAAAAGAGCTTGCACCAATGTCCTACAAGTCATGTAAGAACTCAGATTCCAGTTGAGACTACTATACCCAGCAAAATGATCAGTTGTAACTGAAAGAGAGGAAAAAAACTTCCATGATAAGAACAGATTTCAGGATGTCATGAAACGAGATCAACAGAGACTACACAATGGAGTACTTCATTTTGAGGCAAACACTCTGAAGAGGGTACAAAGAAATTATCCCAGAATAGTTAACCGAGAGGTCTAAGAAAACAACACCAGCATAACAATAATTGTATAAACATTGTTTGATAATTGCCTAATATTCTCAATTCCCCAGTAAAAAACACTTAACTGATTAGATTAGAAAACAGGACTCGCTGATTTGCTGCTTCCAAGAAGCATAGAAACATACCTTACCAACAGTGATTGACACCACAAAAGGATGGGAAAGGATGTTCCAAACAAATGGAACTAAGAAACAAGTAGGTGTAGCTATTCTAATATCTGACAAAATAGACTTCAAACAAAAACTCCTTCGAAGAGATAGGAGGTCACTTCATACCCATTAAAAGAAAAGATAATACAGGGGCTGGAGAGTTGGCTTGGGAGTTAAGAACATTGCCTGCTCAGAGGGCCCAGGTTTGATTCCCAGAACCCACATGTAGGCTAACAACAATCAGTAACTCCAGTTCCAGGGGAATCCAATGCCCTCTTCTGACCCCCCAGCATTGTACAGCAGGTACACTTACATGCAGGCATTATACTCATATACTTTAAAAAAATTTTTTTAAAGATATTACAATCCTAAATATATATACACCACAACAGGGGCACCTAGTTTCATAAAAGAAACTTTATTAGATCTAAAATCACACATTGACTCCAACATAATAGTAGTGACTTCAGAACCCCTACTGTAAGCAATAGACAGGTCAGCCAGACAAATGCTAAGTAGAGAAATCCTGGAGTTAAATGACACCATAATCAAATGGACCTAACAGACATATACAGAACATTCCACCCAAACAGCAAAGAATACACTTTTCTTCTCAGAGCAGCCCATTGAATTTCCTCCACAATTGACCACATATTAGGAAACAAAGTAAAGTCTGCACAAATTTAGTAAAATTGAAATAGCTTGTATTCTGTCTGACCACAAAGAAATAAAGCTAGACATCAACAGCAATAAAAATTGGGAAAAGTACACAAACTTACGGAAGCTGTAGAACACACTACTGAATGGAAATTGGATCATGGAAGAAATCAAGGATATTTAAATTTTTCTAGAATTGAATGAAAATGAAATAATACACCAAAATCTCTGGGACACAATAAAGGCAATATTAGGAGCAAAATTTTTAGCCTTTATTGCCTGTACCAGAAAAACTATATTCCGCTAAACTAGAAAATCTAAAAGAAATGGATAAATTCTAGGTCTGTGTGGCCTTTCCAAAGTTAAAATGACATAATTTAAACAAATCTATAACCAATGAGATAGTTAGAGTAATTAAAAATCTCCCCAGTAAAATGAGCCCAAGACCAGATGGATACAGTGCAGAATTCTGCCAAACCTTTGAAGAAAAACTAATATTGATAGTTCTCAAATTCTTCCTATAAAGTCAGTATTACTTTATTACCAAAAACCAGACCCAGCAATAAAAGAAAATTATAATACAGTCTCTGATGAACATAGATAGAAAAATCCCCAATAGAATATCCAAACAAAATGCAAGGACATGTAAAACAATTATCCACCATGATCAAGTTGGCTTCATCCCACAGATGCAGATTGTTCAACGTATATAAATCACTAAATGTAATCCACCACGTGTTCAAGTCATTAGATGTAGAAAAGTCCTTTGACAAAATCCAGCATCCATGGAATCATGGAGATAACTCATGGAGAATCTAGGGATACTGAGGACATACCTCAACATAATAAAGGCAATAAACATCAAACCCACAGCCAACATCATACTAAATGGAAAAAAGCTCAAAGCATTCCCATTAAAATAAGGAACAAGACAAAGATGTCCTCCGTTCCCGTTCATTATAGTACTTGAAGTCTTAGCTAAAGCAAGGAATACAAATTGGAAAGGAGGATGCAGATATGATTCTATACATAAAATACCCTAAAGATTCCACCAGAAAACTCTTAGAGCTGACAAAAACATTCAGCAAAGTAGCAAGATAAAACATTAACATCCCCCAAATCATTGGTTTTCCTTTTTACCAACAACAAACATGCTGAGAAAAAAAAACAGTGTAACTATCCCATTCATAATAACTTCAAAAACCTTAAAATATCTTGGAATAAATCTAACCAAGAAAGTGAATGATTGATATAGTAAAAACTTTAAGGCATTGAAGAAGTTACCAAATGATGGAAAAATCACCCATGCTCATGGATTGGTGGGATTAGTGTTGTGAAAATGACCATCCTACCAAAAGCAGTCTACAAATTCAGTGAAATACCCGTTAAAGTTCCAACACAATTATTCACAGAAATAGAAAAAAAATCTCAAATTTCATATGGAAACGGAAAAAAAACAGGGATAGTCAAAATAATCCTGAACAATTAACTGCTGGAGGCATTACTATCCCTGATCTCAAATTATGCTACAGAACTGTAGTAATAAAAACAACATGGTACTGGCATAAAAAAAACATTAAATCAGTGGAATAGAATTGACATATTTAAGTCTATGCATTTACAGCCACCTGATTTTTGACAGAGGGACCATAAATATACACTGTAGAAAAGACAGCATATTCAACAAATGATACTAGCTAGTGAAACTGGATAGCGGTGTGTAGAAGGAAGCTAGATTCCTATCTCTCATCATGTACAAAAATCAATTCCAAATAGATCAGGGACCTCAACATAAAACCCAATACCATGAGTCTCATAGAGGAGAAAGTTGGAAATACATTGGAACATGCACAGGAAAGGACTTTCTGAACAGACTCCTATAGCACAAGCATTAAGTTCAACAATTGACAGATGTAAACTCAAAATTAAAAAGCTTCTGGACACTGAAGAAAAGCATCATTCAAGCAAAGAAGCAACCTACAGAATGGGGAAAAAAGTCTTTAACAGCTATACTTCTGACAGAGTATCTAGAATATTCAAAGACCTTAAAAAACTAAATATAAAAAAATACAAATAAAAATTGGGGCAAGTAATTGAACAGACAGTTCTCTAAAGATGAAACACAAATGGTTGAGAAATACTATAAAAGGTGTTCAACACCTTTAGTCATTAGGGAAATGAAAATTAAAATAACTTGGAGATTTTGTCTTACCCCACTCAGAATGGCTAAGATCTAAAAAACAATGACAGATGCTGGCAGGGATGTGGAGAAAGTGGAACCCTTATCCCACTGTTGGTGGCAGTGCATACTGGTGGCAGCCAATATGGAAATCAGTGAAGATTCCTCAAAAAACTATAAATTATGATCCAGCAATACTACTCTGACATACACATAAAAGACTGTACTCTATTACAGATACCTTTTTATCCCTGTTCATTGCTGCCCTTTTTGTAATAGACAGGATTTGGAAACAACCTAAATGTGCGTCACCTGATGAATGTATCCAGGAGGTGTGATACATATACACAATGGAATGTTATTCAGCTCTTTGAAAAAACAAAATTATGAAGTTCATCGATAATGGAACTGGAAACAATCATCCTGAGGTAACTCAGACTGAGAAAGACTAATGTCACATGTTCTCTCATAGCTGAATGCTAGCTTTGAAATCTTATATAAGCATGTTTCAGGTTGAAAACCCAGAACAGTCAGAAAACTTATAAGCAGTGTGCTTCTTGGGAGGGGAGGTAGAATGCAGTGATATAAAGGGAGGAAAAATAGGGTTAATGGGGTGGGGAATGGGAGGGCAAGGCAGAAGAGGGAGTATATGGATTGGTAAGTAACACTAAAGACCTTTAGAAAAGGCCATATGGAAACCTACTATTCATATTCATTATAAAAAGATTAAAAGGAGTTATAACAGGGGGGCATTTCCCCTACTAGACACCATAGGCTAGCAAAGTAAAAACCCAGTTCTGGGAATGGACTCCCTTTTTTGAAACTGTTGACCAGGGGTCCCATAGACCCTCAATACCAGCCATTGGCCCTGCTCTTGTCTCCATACCAGAACTTGACAATAAATCCCTGTTGTTGAAGAAGAACAAGGAGAAATCAAGCTGGTGCTCCATCTCTACTGGCTAGCATTCAGAGTGCTAGAATGTGCTATGCTTGCTACCTGATGAGAAAATCATCAACCCAGCTGTGAATTCTAAGAGTTCCAACAGCAAGTAGCCTGGCAAAATATGCCCACTAGTGCAATAGTGACACAAATATCATGGGAGTAACCAACCACTTTCTCATTGAACTTAAGGTCTGCTTCATAAGATGGAGCCCATACCTGATACTGATGGAACCTGAGGCTAGACAAGTCACAGGCCATAGGGGAGAGCCTAATACTATTATTCTGCTGAATAGAGTATTAAACTGCTTCCTAATGACTTATTGTTATACCCATAGATAAATACATCTCTCAACTTTCATCAGAAAAGCTTCCTTAGCAGCCGATGGTGGTTTAAACAGAGACCCACAACTGATCAGCATGATGTGTGGTTATCACTGAATAAGATACCTATTTCAAACTTCTGCCTCCCAAGGCCGAGGGATCATTACTGAAGAGGAGGCAGAAAGATTGTAAGAACCAGAAGTGGTGGATGAACACAAGGAAACCATTTTCCAGACATCTGGGCAGTTATGAACTCACAGCAGTGGTGATCGTATGCACAAACCTCATGTAAACTCAAGCCAAGCAAAATCCAAGCATTGATGTGGTAAGAAATCCAACCCTGCCTGACAGCTGTTGGCAAGCTATGGCTGCTGGAAAAGGGAGAATCAGTCTCATTAAAGGATTAAAGGGTGAGACCCTTGATAGGTTGACTGGATTCCAGTGAGTGAACCTCCACTAAAGGGCATTTGGAGACATACATCTGACTCTGTGGGCCAAATCAAAGAAGCATGAACTTCCAGGCGCAGGGAATCAGGTTTATCTGATTGTCTTCATTTGGTTTGTTGAGCTGAACCCAAATGTGACATTTCACATTTGATGCTGTAATGGTTAGTTTTATTTGTCAACTTGACCTAATCTTCAATCACCTAGGAAGAGAATCTCAATGAGGAATTGTCTAGATTCATGTTGACCTATAGGCATATCTGTGGGGAATTGTCTTGATTACATTAACTAAGGTGGGAAGGCCTATCCATTGTTTGCTTAAGTCCTGGACTATGTAAGAGTAGAGAAAGACAGCTGAGCACAAGAGCCATGCTTGTGGTGTGTGTGGGGAGGTGGAGGATCGGGTGGGGGAAGCATTCATTCACTTTGAACCCATTTTTCTTGTTGAAAGGTAATGACAGCTACTGCTTTGCTTTTTGTTCTTGACTGTGGCTATAACCAGTTGTTTCAAGTTCTGCCTTGGCTTCTCCACAGTGATGGACTATAACCTGGAATTGTGAGCTAAAATAAACTCTTCCCTAAGTTGCTTTTCATTAGGACAGTCTATCACAGCAACAGAAACAAAACTAGGATAGAAATATATCCTAATCATATAAGATGTTATTCACACATTACAGATGAAGAAAATGGCATAGAGACCACCATGCCACCCATCTAGTGAGTAGCAGAGCCAGCCAAATGAGGCCCAGGTCTGATTCCAGAACCTTCCTGCTCTCCTGACCACCTTAGTAGCTGGATCATTTCTACATGGAATAGAAAGTGAAATTGTTTCTATTATTCTGTTTTCCATCCTTGGCTTTTACTTTAAAAACCTTAATTGTTGCTTTTTTTTTTAGTGGTAGAGTAAGAATGAAAACCCTGAAATGGTGTCTTAGTTGCTTGTTTTATTGCTGTGACAAAATACCAGAAATAAGTATGTTAAAAGTGGAAGGGCTTATTTTAGCTCACAGTTTGAGAGTACAATCTATCATGGCAGAAAGACATGGTGGCAAGAGCATGAAGCAGTTTGGCTACATTGCATCCACAGTCAGGAAGCCAAGAGAGATGAATGCTGCTCAGCTCTCCTCCTTTTTATTCAGTATAGGACCTCAGCCCATGGAATGGTGCCATCCATATTCAGGGTGGGTCTTCCCACCTTAACTAATCTAATTTAGATAATCCTTCACAGATGTGCCCAGATACCTTTTTTCATAGTTTTTCTAAATCCGATTAAGTTGACAGTCTTGATTAACCATCATGGATAAAGTTAGTTAAGCATTTCTTAAAAATAATGATTTTCAAAACGAAATAAGCTGAGTGTGGTTATGTATGTCTGTTTTCCCAGCACTTGAGTGAGACAAAAGGATCACATGTTTGAGACAAGCCTGGACTAGACAGTAAATTTCAAGATACAGTCTGAGCTGTGTGATGAGACTGTCTCAGAACAAAAAAAATTAGTCAGAAAATAATCACTACATAAGCATGTTAACCTTAAGTTCAGAATGAAATTGATCTTTTATCAACAAATTTTATTTTTTAAAACCTTGGACTGGAGAGATGACTCAATGGTTAAGAGCACTAGCTGCTCTTGCAGAGAACCTGGGTTCAGTTCCCAGCACCCATATAGTAGCTAACAACCGTCCTAACTCCAGTTCCAGGGAATCCAGTGCCCTCTTCTGACCTCTGCAGGCATTGTACAACATGGGTGTACTTACATACACGGGCAGTACACACACAAACATAAAAATATAAGCTTAGCTGGACATGCTCGAGCATGTCTTTAATCCCAGCATTCAAGAGGCAGAGGCAGATGCAGATGGATCTCTGTGAGTTCAAGGCTAGCCTGGTCTATATAGAAAAGTTCTAGGCTAGCAATATAAAGAATATGTTATACACCAAAAGGGAGCAGAAATAGAACTGGCCTTGTGCCTCCTGCATATTAGGTACTACATGTTAGGGCTGACTGACCTGTACACTTATTATCCATTGCTGTTTTGTAAGTAGTAGCTGCCATTATCTTTTTTACAAGTGAGAAAAAGTAGCATCACTCTGTGGATCTAAAGTCAATTCTTTTTCTTCAGTTAGTATTTGAATGTGTTTGTATGATGTGGGAGGGCATATGTGCCATGGCACATGTGGAGGTCAGAGAAGAACTTTGTAGAAAGTCAGTTCTCTCCTTCCACCTTTAAGTGTGTTCCAGGGATCAAACTCAGTTTGCCAGCCTTGTGTGTCAAGTGCCTTTACCCACTGATCCATCTCATTGGCCCTATAGTCAGTTCTCTGTCCCCAAAACTCTTGGTCATGTTATGTTTTTATATAAAATGCTACTATTTAAAATGCATTCTTAGAGTTTTCCTTGAACTGTCTGAGGTAAACATCTGTATGTACTCTTTTCCAGGTTTTTGCTGTTTCTACTCAACACAGTCACACCTTGAATGCTAAGTGGAAGACCTTAGGACATCAGTAAAGCTAGTATCCTGATGAAGAGCTCCAGTGAGGCATACCTGGGCAAGAGATGAGATTAGCTACACTTGTACATGGTTAGGTGATCATCTTCAAATATCACACTTTAAGATTTTTGTTAGGGTCACTGGTCCTGTGGGAAAGTCTTGAATTTTGTCCACTATTAGGTTTAATTATTCATAGGACCTGGCAGAGGCCTTCTTGTAGAAACTGTTGGAGTTCCTAGAGCAAACATAGATGAGAGAAGGGCCAATCTGACAGCAAGCCCAACTTTCTAAGGAGAAAACTATTGTGGTATGTTCTGACCAGCCAACTTGAAGTTAGGTCCACTCCTGAGGGAAAAAAGGACTATAGGTATGAACCATATTAGCTACTCTGATCATGAAGTTCTGAGCTTTGCTGAGCTGTAGACTGCCTCCTCTAAATCCAGAAGGAGCCTTCTCACCTGACAAGAGTATGCCTCTGATGAGTGAGGTACAGTGATAGCCTGGATCCCCACCAGGTGATACTTTGGGGCATCCCAGAAATGCATATCCTCTCTGGCCAACCTAGGATTTGGGAACATGAGTGGAGCTCCACATGGTGGCCATCTGAGGAACTCTCAAAGCCTGAAGCTGTAAAAGCTTGACTCACCAGGCTTACACCCTTAGAATTCTCATCAGTTTCTGGAGAAGGTTTTTTCTTGATATGGAACTGCTCTGTTTGTATAGGTGAGAATGGAAAGCCATTGAGATTTATGCATTTATTTGAAATGGCTTCGTTTGACCTCATTAAGACTGGAACTTTTTCTTTCTACCTCATTTTATCTGTTTGCTTGTTTTGGATTTTTGTTTGCTTGTTCAGTTGTTTTGGGGACAGAATCTCACTATGTAGTCCAAGCTAGCCTCAAGCACATGATTCCTTCCTCAACTTCCTGAGTTCTGGAATAACAGCTGTGTGCCACCACACCTGGCTTTTGCTTAATTTTAAAATAAACAAATGGAGATTTTGAAGATGCCCTAAATAATAATAGTTTACATCTTTATTAATAAAGAATGGTTTAGGGGCCATCAAAATGGCTTAGTGGATAAAGGCTGTAGAATCCACATCAGCAGAAGGAGAGAATTAACTTCCTCAAGTTATCTTCTGCAGCACACATGCACCATGGCGTGTGACATACATGTACAGACCTATAAATGAAAAATAAAAATAAAATCTTTTTAAAAAAATGATTGGGCACACATTGTGCCCTAATTGGTGTGAAGTACTACTGAATAGCAGAGAACCAAAGATTGGTAAGAATTTAATAAAGTCATTCTGTGAGGGACAGGCTGATAAGCAAACCTAGCTTAAAATACAGTGTGGGAAACTTTGTGGATACACAACTGGAGATCTGGGAGATATTTGTGGAAGGTGAGTTATAATTTGTTACCATGTATAGAGCACTTATGTGACATCTTTCCTATTGAATATAGCATAATTCAGTGCTGTTATAATATAAACAATAATGTTCATTTTAGGAATGAGAAATCTGATTTAGAAAGTCATAGAACTCAGGCTTGGTGGAGGTGAAATTCAAACGTGGTTCTCTGGTTGTAGAGCTCAGTCTTTAACCATATGCTGAGCAGATAAAGAGTACTAGAATCCCAGACCCAGATGCTGTTCAAGTCATTCCTATCTTCATCCTTCTCTATATCCATTCTCTAGTTGATTCTGGGATCCCTGCTGAAAGCCTATGAATGAATGTGAACAGACTCCTAAGTTCCCAAATGCACCTGCCATTCTCACATCCCCAAGTTTAAAGACCTTGGGTTGCCAGACTCTGGGACAACAGAGGGCTACTGATGGTGACTTATTCCTCTGTATAATGGGTATACCTCAACTAGATATGCCCTTCCTGTTCCTCACATTTTCCACATCTGTAAGTGGCATATTCCTTCCCTGGAATTCCTTTTCTTCTACCAACCAGGAGTCAGAGACAGTGTGACTACAGGCCTATGCTCTGAAACCTTCCGCCTTCCTCTGAGACTTAAACGAAGGGACCCTACATTTATGAGCCTGGACTCTCCTGAGAGATCCTGCTCTGTTGTCTGCCTGTACATAGTGTTAATAAAACTTCCAGTGAACTTCTTACTCAGAATGATAGTCCTCAGTACTCCTCAGTATCCACTTTGAATTCCAGACCCAAGACCTTTCAGGGAAGATTGTGAGCAAAAGGAAAGGTATATCCCAAGGATTGAAACTCTGTGATATATTGTAGGAATTCCATAAATACAGAAAGAAAGATGCACTTCACTTGAATACATACAACTATTGGTGTATTTTGCATGTGGTTTGAGGGTGTCCCTTAGGGAGTCATGTGTTGGGAACTTGGTCCTTGGTATGACTGTGTGAGAGGAAGAAAGTCATTTAAGAGGTGGGGACTAGAGGAAAGTAATTAAGTCATTGGAGTACCATCCAAGAAAGAGATTAATACAGTTACTGCAAAACCGAGGTTAATTCTCATCAGAGTGGGTTATATATAATGAGACCAACCTGGGAATGTTTCTTAGTTGTAGAGCTCTTACCAAGCATGTAAGTTCCATCCCCATTGCCACAAAATAAAAGACTGAGTTGTAGTGGTGTGTGCCTATTAATCCAAGCATTCAGAAGGCTGAGACAGGAAGATCATGAGTTTAAGACCACCCTGGGCTACATAGCATGACTCTGTGTGTGTGTGTGTGTGTGTGTGTGTGTGTGTGTGTGTGTGTGTATGTGTGTCTCACACACAAGTAAGACGACACTGCAATTCGGAGGATGTGATCTTGCATCCCATGCTCTACCACAGTGCCATGTGATGTGATGCAACTGCAGGGTACACGCTGGAGGCTGAAGAGTTGAGGCCACCGACTTTCAACCTCCCAAACTGTAGACTCAATTCTCCTTTCTTTATAAAATACTTGGCTTCCAATATTATGTTCTAGCAACAGAAAATAGGTGACTGTGGCACATGTTATTCATACCTGTACCTCTTTTTCTTCTTTTCATGTATATGTGTATGTGGTGTGTGAGCATGTGTATATATGCATGTTTACATGTTATGGGTGCATGTGTTTATTGTGTTGTATAGCAGTTTCCTTCAAATTGAAACATTACATTTGGGGGGGGGGTAGTTCATTATGACTCGGGATGTTCTAAAAAGAAGCTCTAAGGCCCAGGAAATACCCTCCTTTTATTGATTGATAATTTCATACATGTATATAATATGTTTTAATTAGGTCTACCCCCATACCCTTTCCTCCAGTTTCTCCACTATTCCCTCCCAATTTCATGTATTCTCTCTTTCAAAACAAAACAAAACAGAGAGTCTATTTATTGCTACCAGTATGTCCTTAGGTGTGTAGGGTCATATACTGGAGCATAGGAAATCTCTCAGGGGCTGCATCCCTGAACAAAACTGACTACCTCTTCCAGCCACCGTCAGTTGCTAATAGCTCCTCAACAAGGGGATGGGACTTACTGACCTCTTTCCTGCTCCCTGCTGGCATTTTGTTTGACTTTTTGTGCAGGTCTTGTGCATACTGTCAGTTCATTGTAGCCAATGTCAGTTCATTATGTGCAGCTTCCTGTGTGTCCAGAAAACATTGTCTCACTCTAGTCATCCACTATCTTTGGCCCCGTCTTCCACAAAGAACCCTGAAACTTGGGAAGAGGGCGTGTGATACAGATGTCCTAAATGGGTTGAGCATTCATTGTAGTCTCTTACTCCCTGTTGGCTAGTTGTGGGTCTCTGTATTAATCGTCATATACTGCAAAAGAAGCTTCTTTGATGAGGGTTGAGTGATACAGTTAGCTATGGGTATAGTAAGTCTTTAGGAGTCAGTTTAATATTGTGTCCATTTAATGGAATAATAGTACTATTACTATACTTCTTCCCTAGGGCCTATGACCTACGTAGCCTCAGGTTTTTGACTCCATTAATGATGCCAGGCATGAGTTCCATCTTGTGGAACAGGCCTTAAATCTAATCAGAAAGTGGTTGGTTACTCCCGTAATATTTGTGCCATTTTGCACCAGTGGGGCATATCTTGCCATGCTTGTCATTATTGTAGCTCACAGGGTTCACAACTGAATAAGATTAGTTAATGATCACTTCCTCATCATGTAGTGTACATATAGCACCTTCCAACACTATGAAAGCTAGCCATTAGGGATGAAGCTTCAAGGTCAGTGCCAGTTCAGGTATGGGGTGTCTTCTGCAGTAGGTTCTTACCATTAAGTTCTGGAGGGCAACCAAGAGGAATAGCAATAGCCTGTAATGTTTGAGGGTCTATGGGACCCTATTGGGCAACAACTCCAAGTGAGGTAACCCTTTCCTGTCTGGGAGAAGCATTGCACTGTTCCCCACTCCCAGTTATATAGGGTAACTCCATTCAAATTATTTTTACAAATGTATATCTATTTTAGGAAGCTTCTAAAATAATATGTTTCTATTTGGCTTTTTCCAAAGTCTTTGTTAATTATCCCTCCCACACTCCCTCTCTACTCTTCTCTGCCATCTCCACCCCACTTAATCCTCCTTGCTCCATTCCCCATTCATACCACCTGCATTCTATCTCCTTTGTCTTGAAAGAACCTCCATATGCCCCTTGCTGGTTTCCTGCCTTCTAGTGGTACTCTAATTTAAATACATATATCTAATGATTCAAGGCTAGCATCCACATATGAGAAAACATGTCGTGTTTGTTTTTCTTGGTCTGAATTACCTGATTATTTCCAGTTCCATATATTACCCACAAATTTCATAATTTTTCTTAACAACTGAATAATAGTCCTGTGTGTGAATGTACTACATTTTCATTATCCATTCATCAACTGATAGACACAGAGTTTATCAGCTGGATAAACACAGGCTGTTTCCATTTCCTTCCTGTTGTAACTAGAGCAGCAGTTAACATGAATGAGCATGTATCTCAGTAGTAGGGCCTAAAGTCTTTTGGGAATATGCTGTAGCTGTATCTTGTGATAGATCTATTTCTGTATTGAGGACCCTTGACATTCACTTCCATAGTAGCTGTACCAGTTTACACTCCCACTAATAATGAATAAGTTTTCCCCTTTCCCCATATCCATGCCAGCATTTGTTTTTTTTTTTTTAATAAAACTATTATGACTGGGGTAAGACTCCAGGTAGTTTAAATTTGTATTTCCCTGATAGTTAAGAATGTTGAACATTTAAAAAAATATTTCTCATTTGTATTAAGGGAGTTTGGTTAAGACTCAAAAAGTAAACAATTCATAAGGCTCAGAAAATCCCTGAAACTGAGCAAATGGACCCCTACCTCCACAAGGTTATATTAGCAGTAAAGACTCCTGAAGGCTCAAACCAGTATAGCTGCCTAGAAGAGACTCTTCAACCTATTGAGCTCCCTACAAGTCATACAGAGAGCTCCAGAGTTCCAGCTTTCCCAAGCCATCACCCATGCTCAGACAGACTTTCTGTTACGCATCTGCCTTTAAGTCATCAATGTTCCTGATTGATGTAACCTTCACCCATACCCGGTAGGTAATTCCAATCAACTCACTGTTTCGCCGGTTAGACTTTGTTAGTATCATTACTTTGGTCTGTCATCAGTTTGTGTTGCATCTTTCCTACAACAATATGTGTGTGGGTTTGTGTGCACGTAGAGGCCCATGGTTGATATCAGGAATCTTCCTAGATTGCTCTTCCACTTTATTTAACTCTAAGGCAGGGACTCAAAGTCAAGCCCAGAGTTCATGGATAAGCTCGCTTTGGGTATCCTGTGTCTGCCTTCTGAGGCCTGAAATTACAGGGGGATGCCATGCCCACTTGGCATTCACATGGGTTCTAAGCATCCAAACTCCAGTCTTTACACTTATGTAGCAAGCACTTTTAACTGCTGAGCTATTTCCCCTTATATCTGTGGCTCCTGATTGCTTTTCTCCTTCCTTCTTCCAGAGTAACTTGCTCTTGTTACAACATTGAGTTTTCCAGTGTGCTTGGGGTATAGAAAATTTCATGACTGAAGCAGATTAGCCATGTAGTTGTGATAGCCTAGATGAGTGTGGGAATCTTTCATTTGGGTAGAAACTATGAGGAGGAAGGAGAAATGACAGGAATGATCATTAGAAATAGGGATACCAGAATTGTAGCCTGGCTAATTCAGTCAGTAGAGAAATAGGGATCCTAGAACTTGATCCCCATGTCAGAGTTGGAAAGAGGTTATGCTTGGACAAACAGGGAGACAGCCAAGACTTTAACTAGAATTGAGCAGGTGGCCAATGGGAACAGATGAAAAATGAAGTCACATTAGGCCTGTGTCATGCTGAGCGAAGAGCTGCCAAGTGCTAATCTGGACTAGAAGGCTGGAGCTCTGGGTGGAGACAGAACTTGGCTTCTTGGAGTTTATTTTAGTTACTTCCCTGGAGGAGAGTTCAGAGAAAATACAGCAGCAGTCTGGGGTGGGTGCTCTGGGAGCCCTGTACATGAGAACACTCCAAGGATACTGCGAGTCATAGTACTAACAGCTTTGTACTGATACTATGTTATTTTCACATGCTCTGTTGTTAAATCAGCCAATATATTTAAACTTTTCATGGACATTTTTGAAATTCTCTTGACTTTAAAACGTTATCTAGCCTGGGCATGGAGATGCATGCATTTAATCCTAGCACTTGGGAGGCAGAGGCAGGTGAATCTCTATGATTTCAAGGCCCAGCTTGGTCTACATAGTGAGTTCCAGGCCAACTGGAATTGAGTTCAGAGCTCCCTCCCCCACACTGCACCTATGTAAAAAGTTGGGCATAGACTAGTGAGATGGTTTCAACAGATCATGGCACTTACCAACAAGCCTGGTAAACTGTGGGATCCACATAGTGAAAGGAAAGAACTGACTCATGCAAGTTCTCCTACTTCACATGTACACTGCAGAAACACACAAATTAATACATTTTTATTAATTTTTTAAATGCCACACATGCAGAAACAAATTAATTTTTTAAAAATTTAAAAATTCAGGTTTAATGGCATATTTTTATAATCCTAGCAATGACTGGGGGAGGTGGGAGGATCTCTGGGGCTCATTGGCCAGCCAGTCTAACCAAATTAGTGAGCTCCAAATTTAGGGAGAGACCCTCCCTCAAAAGTTAGGATGGAAGGCCAGTGTGGTAGCATACACCTTCAATACCAGCACTCAGGAAGCAGAGGTGGGCGGACCACTCTGAGTTCAAGGCCAGTCTGCTCTACTGTACATAGAGAATTCCAGGCCAGCCAGGGCTACATAGTTAGTTCCAGATGGATAGATAGATAGATAGATAGATAGATAGATAGATAGATAGATAAGCTCAAATGAGGACACAGTGTCAACCTCTTGTCTCTGCATGCAGGTACTCACACACATACATACACATAACACATATGTAAACTTAAAACCAAGCAAGTTTTTCTTCTATCGATGTCTGAGACAATTGACAGGGTTAGAAGCTACTTCAGTGGTAGCTAGACAAAGCTTGCTGTGGGTGAGAGGATTGCGAAGCATCCATGTCCAAAAACTAAAAATCTCCACAGAACACAAGAGTAGTACTCAGGCTAAAGTAAGACAAAGCTCCAGCCATTTGGTGACTCTCCCTGGTCAGCAGATACCTCAGTTCTAGTGTGTAAGTGATTGGTACTTTTCTTGTTACTGACAAGAAAAGCTTCTTGTATCTGACAAGCAGTTGAAAGGCTGAACATGGTTATGCATTCTTTTAATGCCAGCACTCAGGAGGCAAAGACAAGGCAGATCTCTTTGAGTTCGAGGCTAATCTGGTCTGCATAAGTCCAACATTTACTGTGTGATTCCAGCATATCAGTGCTAAAGACAGCCAGACTCTTAGCATCCATTTCAGCCAAGAGAGATCCAAACTGTTCTGAGAACCTGTTCTGTCAGAATTCTCTCTGAATGTGCTCTAGAACAAGTGCTTGGTTTTCCCTGCCCGTAGCATGTCATTGGTGCAGAATGCAGCCACAGTATCCTCAGTGCCTTCAGCATGGATTCTCAAGCCCCTTCCTGTCCATGGAAGTCTTGTCTTTTCGATGAAGCTTGACCAGGTCTTACTGTCTGTCATGTGGGGGGCAGGTCAGAGGTCATCACCAGGTATCCTCCTCAGTCACTTTCTACCCTATTTTTTCTTTTAAAGGGTATGTGTACTACGTATGTATGTGTATGTGTATGTGTGTGCCTATATGAGTTGTATGTGTACTACGAGTTTAGATGCCTGTGAAGGCCAGAGAGTGTCAGATCCCCTAGAACTGTAATACAGGCAGTTGTGAGCTTCCTGGTGTGGGTGCTGAGAACCAAATTGGGTTCTCTGCAAGGGTAGTAAGTACTTTTAAACCACTGAGCCATCCCTCCAACACCCATACCTTATTTCTTAAAAGCCAAACCTTAAAAAATACACACATATTTTGGGGGCTGTGGAGATGGCTCAGTGGTTAAGAACACTTACTGTTCTTCCAGAGAACTTGGGTTCAGTTCCCAACATCCACATGGTTGTTAACAACTGCCGGTAACTCCAGTTTCAGAGGACACGACATCCTCTTCTGGCCTCTAGGGCAGTGCACACACATGGTGTACTTATATACATGCAGGCAAAAGAGACATACATAAAAAATAATAAATATTTTTAATTTATTATATTTTTATTTTTTTTGTGTTTGTTCATGTTTGTGCGAAAGTCAGAGGACAACTTGCAGGAATCAATTCTGTCCTTCTACTGTATGGGTCCTGAGGATTGAACTCAGTCCTCAGGCTTGTAGCAGGTGCTTTTATTTCCTCAGACATCTTACCAACACCCGCATCTTATTTTTTTAACTTTTATTTATTTTATTTTTATTTTATGTGTATGAGTGTTTTGCCTGCATGTGTATAAGTGCACCTAGGTCATGCAATGCCCGTGGAAGCCAGAGGTAGACCCCCATGTCGTGCAGGAGGCCCTGAAACTGGAGTTGCATATAGTTGTTAGCTGCTACTGGGAACCAAACCCAGGTCCTCTACAAGAGCAACAAGTACTCTTAACTGCTGAGCCATCTCTCCGCCCCCTCCATCCTATTTTTTGAAATAGGATCTCTCGCTGAACTTGGAACTAACTGATTCTGATAGTCTGTTTGGCCAATGAAGTCTAGAGATCTCCCTGTTCCTGCCCCTACAGCACTGGGATTGTAACCCCTGTTATCACTCCATCCTTAGAAAGCATGTTTTAGCAAACTTGTCTAATTAAGTGGGTGATTTCCCTTTTAATTAATCCTCCCAAGCTAGTCACCTCCTGGCATGGGGTGAGGATGAGGAATTCCTTTAAGCTACCCCTCTTTCCTTGGATTTACAGATTTGGGCACTCAATGTTTTTGTTTGTTTTCTTTTTGAGGCAGGGTCTTCCTGTAGCTCCAGTGATCTGGAGACCAGGCTGGCCTCCATCTCCCAGAGATCTGCCTGCCTCTGCCTCCCAAGTACTGTGACTAAATACGTGTTCCACCATGCCTGATTTAATATTTTTATTTTTTGGAGTCCAAACTATAATTAGTGCGATGAAAGGACAAATTTTTATAAACCAGAAATGTGGGGTTTCGTGTCTGATCTCGATGAGGTAACAGGGCTAGATACCAAGGTTGGACTGTTCCCGAAGGAGACACCTGCTGAGGGCTGCAAGTTAACCCTGGTATTGCAATGACTCTACCAATTTGCTGGAGATCATTCAGTCTGGATCCAAGATAACCACTCTTGGTTCTGTCACTCAGTAGGAATCTGCTGTAGGTGATTTGCTTAAGAGGTAGGCAGCCTTGCTGTTGCTTGTCATTTTTATTTAGACTAGATGGGGTAGGTTTTGTAGAATTGATTTTATTTAGACCTGACTCTTGGGAGTCCCAACAAATTAAGTTGGAAAAAGATCTTCATCAATATGGCCATACTGAAAAGAGAGATCAAACATCTCAGCCCATCTTCCAGAGCAAGAGAAAGAATTAGGGGAAGAGAGAGGGATATGTTTAAGTAGTCTTGTTCAAATTGTGGTCTGATTGGTCTTCATCTCAGTTCTGAGTCTGTGAGGTACCACTAGAGAAGTTGCCAGTTCTGCCATCACTGTCATTGCTTGGGAGAAGCAGCCCAGTTTCCATGAGATGACTGTTCCTGCTTACAGAGGTTGAGAGTCTGGTCATGGTGTGATGTGTCTACAAGGCTTTCTGTTCCTGGAACTGCAGTTCCATGTGACTGACTGCAAGTTCAAGGCAATGACTAGAGACAGCTGCACACTGATCTACATCTGGAAGAGGATACTATAAAAGCAAAGTACATTTTTCAGTCTTATTTTGCTCCTTTCGGTCTTGAAGAGGAATGGCACAGAGTTCTAAGGGGCAGAGTCCGTGTCCTCAGCTACCTGCCCTGAATAGGCCAGTTATAAAGACAAATAATGGAAAGCAGACAAAGGAGATTTATTCAATGTGATCATAGTAGGAAGAGGAATAAAGAAGTTCAGTGATCCTCAAAGTTTATCAAACTCAGTTACTCATTGCTTGCATGACAAGTACGTTATGGACTTTGCTACCCACCTGGATTTTAATTATCCCCCCCCCCCGCCCCATCCATTTCCTCCCACCTTACCTTCCCTGTTTGTGTTGCTTTGGCACTAGTAAAGCAACTAGGGTAAATCAGGGAATGTTGTTCAGGGAATGTTGTGCTGTCTTTTTCCTCTAGAGGGCACCAGGCTGCTTTCCAGGTGTCTTGCCTGGAGTCTGAAGCTCTTGCCTTCCCTCCCGGAGCAGAGCAATATTCCCCAGCAGAGCCTCTGTGGGCATTGCACATGCATGGTACACTTACATATATTCCAGCAAAACACTTGTGCACATAAATTCCAAAACAAATTTTTGAAATTTTTATGAAGCATCAGAGCTAGATACGGTGGCACACACTTTTAGTTTCAGCACTCAGGAGGCAGAGGCAGAGGCAGATGGATCTCCGTAAAATCCAGACCAGCCTGGTCTACATAGTGAGTTTCAGGTCAGCTGGGCTACAGGGAGACCCTGTCTCAAAAAAGAAAAAAAATATATATATATATATATATATGAAACATTTATTAATCACTCTGACAAAGGTGCATTACTCCTAAGTTGGAATAAACAATTGATAAGAGAAGTTAGGATCTTAAATTAGATGTTATCTGACCCTTTTCAGAAGGCTCAATATTGCTAAACTATCAGTTCTTGTAAGTTGATCTATAAATTAGCGAAAACGTGAACACTTTTCTTGTAAAATTTGAGATCATTGAGTGTATTGCCTGCATGCATGCAAGTGCACCCATGTTGTGCAATGCTTGTGAAGGTCAGATGAAAGAGTTGGATCCTCTGGAATTGTAGTTACAGATGGTTATTAGCCAGCATGTGGGTGCTGGAAAGTGTACCCGGATCCTCTGCAAGAGCAATCAGTGCTCTTAACTGCTGAGCCATCTCCTCACCCAGTAAAATTTTAAAAAGATAATCACTGACTAAAATGAAGAGCAAAAACCATATAACTTTTAGGTTTAAAAATCTAAGTGATTAGGCTAGGCTGACTGGCCAGAGTTCCAGGGAGCTACCTGTCTTTATTTTCCGAGAATTGGGATTACAAGCACACAACACCGTGTCTGGCTTTTTAAACGCAGACTCTGAGAATATAACTTGGGACCTTATGTTTGCAGGACAAGCACTCTGGAGCTATCTCCCCAGATCCACCCCTCTTTTTAAAAATTAAAAAATTTATTAAAACTAATGTCTATGCTTGTATAAATTTTTTTGGTCTTTTTGAGACAGGGTATCCCTTACCCCTGGCTGGCCTGGAACTCAGTATGTAGAACAAGATGGCCTTGAACTCACAGAGATTCGACAACCTCTGCCTTCGGAGTGCTGGGATTAAAGGCATACACCACAATGCCTGGCTAAATTCCCTCTTTTATATACCATTTCAAAGCTTGTTATCAAGAACATCTGTATCCTACAGTACTTATTTTTCTATCAGACTTAGAAAATGGGCCATAGACACGGTTCTACTAAAAAGGGTAGAGGAAACAACTGTGGAAGCAAAATCAGTTACAGAGGAGAGGCACTGAATGCTAAGCAATACTTTGTCTTCTAAAGCAATATGTCAGTTTTACCTCTTGTCAATTTATCTTCCTTTATAGATAAATACAGTCATAGGCTTAGGAGAAAAACTGGACATGGATAGAAAAAAATTTGGATGAGGTTTTTTTAATATAATTCACTCACTGTGCAAGGCTTACTTGTTTCCTTACAAAATGTAACGTGTATAAAAATATGTTGGGGTATAGCTCACTGGTAAAAGTATGTTCTTAGCATGCATAACCACTGGGTTGGATCTTCAGCAACAGAAAAATATCACCCCTCAAACAACAAACAGCCAGCTCTGATGGCAATTAGGCAAAATGTGGCAAGAAGAGAATGAAATGTGAGAAATGTGTATCTCAGGTCAGTATGTGGAATGTTGAGTATTTCATTTTAGGAAATGAAGGAGCCAGTGGTCCGTACTGAATATCTATACTCCATATTTGGAAAGTAACTTTCTGCAATGTTCTCCAGGGTAAAGGTAATGGTTTATCAAAACTCTGTGTGTGTGTGTGTGTGTGTGTGTGTGTGTGTGTGTGTGTGTGTATGCAGGTGTATATGTGTCTGCATGTAGTGTCTGCATGTAGGTCAGAGGTCAACCTCCAGTGTCATTCCTCAGACACTGTACATCTTACATGCTGAGACAGGGTCTCCCACTGGCTTAGAACTTACCTGTGAGGCTAGGCTTGAATGGCCAGAGAGCCCCAAGGATCCATCTGTCTCCAGCAATCCAACACTAGGTTTATAAGCATTGGTTGTCATGTCCAGCTTTTTTATTTTTATTTTTTTGTGTATGAGTGTATTACCTGCATGTGAGTGCACCTATGTTGTATAATGCCCACAAAGGTCAGAAGAGGGCCCTGGATCCCCAAGAACTGGAGTTACAGACGGTTGTTAACCATCTGGGTGCTGGGAAGAAAATCTGGGCTCTCTGCAAGAGCAGCCAGTGCTCTTAACCACTGAGCCATCTCCAACCCCCATGTCTAGCTTTTTAAATATGGGTTCTGGGGTTTGTCCTCATACTTTCAAATAAAACACTTCATCAATTGAGCTATCTTCTCAACCCCCTAATTTTTTTTCAGTCTAAGTTTTAGCCAATATAATACTCATGTATTATTTCCAATATAGTGTATTTAAAATTTACCTATTAGAGTTTTTGAATTTTTAAAAGTATTTTCTTTATTATTTTTTTCTGTGTATGAATGTATTGCCTGCATGTATATTAGTACACCCTTGTTGAGCAGTGCTCGTGGAGGTTAGAAGAGAGTGTCAGATTCCCTGGAACTGGAGTTACAGATGGTTGTTAGCTGCCATGTGGGTGCTAGGATTTGAATCCTGGTCCTCTGCAATAGCAGCCAGTGCTCCTAACTGCTGAGCTATCTCTCCAGCCCCAACATCTTGGAATTTTTTTAAGAAGGAAACCTTATAGGATACAGCATTTTCATTATAGAGTACACAATATAAATTTTTAAAATCTGAGATACCATATATTACATTTAAATTTACTTTCTAATAGCTAGTTTATAACACTTGTACTTATTTTCTACTTTAAAACATTAACTGATAATGTGTTTGAATTATAAAGAGGCAAATGTAGTTATTAGGTACTTCAAATAATGAAGTAAAACATGAATTCTGTAATAACTAGAATTCTGCAGTAAATGAATCTTTAAAAGAACAATGTAATGGTTTATTCATAAGGTAAGCTCTTGACAAATTTATGACTGAAAATTCTTATTTGAAAACCTATTTTTTATAAGACTTACAGCTCAGTTGGTGGAGTGCTTGCCTACCAGTAAAAAGCGGAGTTCCACCCCTAGCATTTCATGAACCAACTGTGGTGGCATATGCCTGTAATCCCAACATTCTGGAGGTGGAGGCAGAATGATCAGAAGTTGAAGGCCATTCTCAACTACATAGTGGGTTTGAGGCCAGCCTGAGCTATGAGAGACCCTGCCTCAAACAACAACAAAACAAGAGACATAACTCCTAACCAGAGCCATATAGATGTTCTAGTTTGGTTTATCTGTTGCTGTGATAAACATGACTTAAGCAATCTGGGGGAAGAAAGGGTTTATTTCGGACAGGGTTTATTTCGTTTACATGTCCTGATCACAATCCATCATTAAGAAAAGCCAAGACAGAAATCAAGCCAAGAATGCTGTGCATCATCTTTTACGTCTCTTACAGGACATGTGTAGTTTGTGTAGTATCTGTGTGAAATGCTACTGAAATCTTTTCCCCATTTTCCAAATTGGGCTGTCTCTTTTTTGAGTTATAAGTTCTATATCCTCTGGATATATGCCTTTGTCAGAGTCAGGCTTTGCAAACATTTCTCCCAGACTTTATGGCTTCTACCTCTGAATTATGTGTCTTCTAAAGATAAAAAAAATATTTTTATTAAGTCCAGCTGATCAGCTTCTGTGGCTCCTGCTTTTGGTGTCATATGTAAGGAATCTTTGCCTGACCCAAGATCACAAAGATTGTCCCTGATGAATCCCTTTTCTATGTGATAATAAATGGAGGTCAACCTTCATTCTTTTGCACATGAAATATCCTATTGTGCCAGCAAAGCAGCCCTTTGCTCCACTGTATGTGCCTTTATCAAAACGCAGTTGACCTTAAATGAAAAATTGTTTCTGAACTCTGTGTTCTGTGGGTGCCTCTTTATATACATACCACTGTTGTACTGCTCTAACTAGCACAGTCGATAACAAGTTTGTTCTTTTTCAGAATTCATGTTGACTATTCTGGATCTTTTGTATTATCTTATAAATTTTAGGTTATTTTCAGCTGAGGTTTTGGTAGAGATTGTATTGAATGTATAACTCGATTTGGGAAGAATTACCATCTTCACAATGTTGAGTCTTCCACTCCATTTACTTTTATTTTCTTAAATTTCCATCAACAATGTTCTTGAATTCGCTTTCTTCTAAGCATTTGAATTTCATTTCTGAATCTACTATTACTTTGTAGACAGCTGATTTTTGTGTGTTAAACTTAGATCTTGTGAGCTTCCTAGGTACTGGACTAGGCCAGTGGAGGGCATGTCAGGAATGACTCAAAAAAGGGAGGTGTATACAAGGATGGAGTTGTAGTGGCTGTACATGGCCACCAAGAGATTGTGCAGATGTGCAGTGGGCCCCATCCACACGACGATCTAGTCCATTAGCCGAGTAATGTGGCAGTGAAGGAACTGTGCCCACAGCCTGATGCTGAAGTAAAGCAACATGCCCACACTGGTCACAGCTGGCAGCCCCTCCATACCACCTACAACTCAAGCCAGACACACACACACATTTATGCATGTGTGTCTGTGTGTGTGTGTGTGTGTGTGTGTATAGCATTTAGGTCATATGTTCACCTCTGTCACGTTACCCTTTGGCCTCCCAAACCTACTGTTGTAGGTTCATTCTGTTGCTACAATAAACACCTTGACCAAAAGCAGTTTGGGAAAGGAAAGAATTTATTTGACTTACACTTCTAGGTCACAGTCCGTCATTGAGGGAGTCAGGACAGGAACTCAAGCACGAACTGAAGTAGAAAGCATGAAGGAATGCTGCTTACTGACTCAGTTCTTGGCTTATACTCGGAAAGCTTTCTTTTTAAAAATATTTTATTATCTTATTTTACGTGTATGAGTGTATTGCCTGCATGTGTGTAAGTGCACCCATGATGTGCAGTGCCCACAGAGGCCAGAAGAAGAGGATGGATCCCCTGGAACTGGAGTTACTTGTGGGTGCTGGAAGTCAAACTGCGGTCCTCTGCAACAGCAGCCAGTGTGCTTAACTGCTGAGCCATCTTTTCAGCCCTCAGCCAGCTTTCTTATACAGACTAGGCTCACTTAGGGATGGTGTCACTCACGTTGGGGTGGCCCTTCCACATCAATCATCAATTAGCACAATCTCTCACAGGCAATCCAATGGAGGAAATTACTCAGTTGAGGTTCCTTCTTTCCAGGTAACTCTACGTTGTATCAAGTTGACAATAAAAGCTAACCAGGACACTCGCCCACTCCTGCAGACCTCCTTCCTCTTCCCAACTAGTCCACCTTCTACTTTCATGTCTTTTTTAGTGAGGGGGCAATGTCCTAGTTTGCTTTTTGTTGCTGTGATAAAACACTGACCAAAACTAACTTAAGGAAGAAAATATTTATTTCCTCTTTTCCTTTACAGTCCATCATCAAGGGAAGCCAGATGTTGTGGTTTGAATGAGAATGTCCCCCATAGGCTCTAAGTATTTGGACATTTTTGTCCCTAGTTGGTAGCACTGTTTTGGGGGGTCATAGAAGGTGTGGCCATGGAGGAAGCACATCACTGGGGGCAGGCTTAGGGAGTTCTTAAGCCTTGTCAGATCTCCAGTCATGCTCTGCTTCTTGTGCCTGCTTAAAGATGTGTTTAGCATCTGCCTCTATGCTTCTCCGCCATGATGGACTCTTGCCTCGTTGGAACCATAAGTTAAATAAACTCTTCCTTTTATAAGTTCCCTTGGTCAGTGTTTCTATGACAGCAACAGAAAAATAACTAATACAGCAGGTCTAGAGCTCAAGGCAGGAGGTTGAGGTAGAAACACTGCTTACTGGCTCACACCCAGGCTCATGTTCAGCTGCCTTCCTTTTTTCCCAGTTTCAGTGGACATCTTTACTGTTTAATAGATGATCATCAATTTCTCTGGACCTACAACCGGATTTCATCTTATTTTCATGCTGAGTCATGGGCAGTGACAAAGCTAATTAGAGGCTACATCAAAAAGAACTAAGAATACAGCTCACTTTCCTTTAACAAGCAAAATATAAATAGATGATTCTAGAATGCACAGTGGTTTAGTCACTAAGGAATTTAAATGGGATCGTGAAGAATGTAGACAATCCTAGTGCAGTAAAGATGAACTGAGATGCTGTCTAACTATGTAAGAGTTCTTGGTACTGCATCTCTTCACCACTAGCTGAATCTTGCACTAACACCAAATAGAGATGAAGAAAACACTAAGTCGACTTAGGGGCTGTGCACGGAACCAAAAGGCAGGAAAGTACTAAACACTGCTGAGAGCATCCACCACAGGAAGGACTTCACCTTCCAGGAGCACTAGGCTGGCATGACCCCCAGTGCTCACATGGATGACTTTGTCCTCTGTGTTCCATTTGGTACAGCTTGTGGCAGTGTCTCTACCAGCTTTGATAGTGATGCAGTCCCTGGAAGCTGCTTTCACCATCTCATCCATGAGGATCTTCATTCCCTTGGCTAAAGCTTCCATTCAGACACCCACACAGACCCATCCAAACAGTCTGCTTAGCTCAAGTCACAGCCTCAGCATATTTCTTGCTGTTCTTGGTACCACCGTCCAAGCCCAGCCAGCCAGCAGGTATGCCAGACACCACAGTAGCTTCGCCTGTCTAGGCATTTTCATTAAACTAGTCAGCAGTGGCAAAATCAACAGGCAAGATATCTTCATACCATTTTTCTCAGCTTTGGGCATGAGATCTTTGACAATCTTGGCTCCTTTATCATACAGAGAAGTGCCACTCTCCATGTTGTTTAACACCTTAAGAATGGTAAAAGCCATTCCACCACCAGTGATCATCTAATTGACTTTGTCCATTATATATATATATTTTTTAGCTAGATCTTGTCTGCAACTTTAGCCTGCGCAAGATGGCCAGAAAGGGTCTCTCTTGGCTCTCTAAGGCCTTGGCAAAGTAGGTCAGCTCCTTCATCAAAAAAACCACCAGCCTTCTATGGCAGATTGACACCCCCAATGGAGCTGTGAACTTGATGCACAGTACCTAAAGCATCATTGATATAGACATCCCCTAGTTTGGACAGTGAAGCTCAGAAAGCATCTGTTTTGTCTGGCTCAGTTTTAGCTTTGTTCCCAGAAGCATCTTTACCCTTACCTTCTTCCTCCACATGAAAGCAGAGGTTCTCTAGCTGATGACAGACCCAGATGCTGGGTTGGCACAGGCATTCTCCTACTTCTGGGCCCATACAGTCCTTCAAGAACAGAACATCCTTGCCCAGTAAAGATTTGAGCTCTGCAGCAACTGGCTCTAAGGAGTACTTGTCAGGCATAGGAACATCATCAGGCCAGCCCAGGTGGCTTATAAGGACAGCTAATTTTGTTCCATTATTAAGCAGAATTTGATACTTGAGGGAGCAGCTTTGATCCATTGGTTATTTGTTATCTGGTTGTTCTTCACAGGAACACTGACGTCCACTCTCATAATGACCTACCTTCTCTTCACTTCTAGCTTGTCCAGGGTCAGCTTGTTAGAAAATGACATTATGGCAATGTGGCAGGGGTGAGAGGCTAGGAGCTGAGGAAGAAGAGAGCGACCATTGTCCACCTGGGAAGCATGCAGAATGCCACAGCTACCTTTTTTACCCAGGCCCATTCCCACCTGCTTAGGGACAGCACAGCTCACAGTATGGTTGGGTCCTCCTATATCAGTTGGCAATCAAGAAAATGCCGTACAAGCACTGGGGAGGAAGAGGCAGGTAGAATTCTGTGAGATATAGGCTATCCTGGTCTACATAGTTCCAGACCAGCTACAGCTACAGGGAGATCCTACCAAGAGACAGATGATGGGGGAGTGTCCCATAGACAAGTCTAGTAGAGAAGTTCTTCAGTTGAGTTTCTGAACTCAGGTATATTAAATTGACAACTGAAGGTAACTGTGACTTAATGAGTTTAATTAGTGTTGTTTACAGGAGCTTAAGTGAAGGGTTGCAGAAGCATAGGCACCTTACCAGTGACTACACTTGTAGGATGATTCAGGCCAGGCAGGCTCCTGGCCTGATGGCCTAAACTGGCTAGAACCGATACTGAGCATTTATGCACAGTGAACACTTCCTGGGACCTAACCTGGGGCAGCTCTCAGGCCCTAGCAGCCATCCAGGACCAATGGGAGTGATGTACATCAGATCATCAGAGGCATTCAGGACCTACCAGAATGAAGCACAACAGATGACCAGATAAAGACCCCCTCCAAGCCTGGCAAAAGTATAAGAGTCTATTCCCTTCTTAAAATAAAGGAGATTGTTGGTTCCACTTTCTCCTGGGGTCTGTGTTGTTGGTCATTGACACCATGCCTCCTTGTCCCTAAGCCTTAGAGGGAGTGATGTAGATGTCCCATTTATGACTGAGCATTCAATCATTATTTATTCTCATCACTTTGACTAATTATGAGCTTGAACTTAAGAGTTTTAGTTCCTTTTCCTCATGTATCCTTGATATTGCTAAGAAGCAAGATTGTGCAGTGGCAGGAAAGTCTGATCAGCTCCAGATATGTGCTTTTTCAAAGACCACACTTAATATTTGCCCAGCTTTGCTTTTGAAACAATCCATTGACCTACTGAAGATCAAAGTACAAACCTCTGTGTTTACTGATTTAGCAATTTTGTAGAATAATAAACGCACTAGTTACTGATACTTTTTGATATTGCCCCATATTTATCACCACATGCCATTCTGTAAACATCCCAGTAGCATCATGTAAGGTGATATAAACATTTAAAATTTTATTTATGTGTGTAAGCATTCCTATACCATGATGCACATGTGACGATCAGAGGACACCTTCTGAAAGCTGGCTCTCTCCTTTCATCTTGTTGAGGGAGGGTCCCTCTTGTTGTTTCTGGCATGCTGCGTACTCCAGGATAACTTTTCCATGATCTTTGGGACAATTCTTCTGCCTCTGCCTCTGGTCTTGCTGTAGGAGTGTTACAGCTTTTTTACATGAGTTCCAGGGATCAAACTCAAATTATCAGACTTGTATAGCATGTGCTTGAGGTAATTCACCAGCCTATAAACATATTTGAATGGATCTTCTGTTTTGTTAAACAAATATACCACACTTTTGTTAATAAACAAAAATGCAGCAATTTGTCTTCACATAACAGCAAAAGTTTTTCTTAATACAATGCCTAACTTCTGTTCAGCCCATGGAAAAACACTCTTCACAAAGAGCCAAAAGTTTAAAACTCAGGAATATGCTCTTCGTACCCTTTCATCCCTTTCACAAGTGGGTAAACATCAAAGAAAGGAGGGTTTAACATTCCAGCCAGGAGTGTGTATTAATGATCACACTGATGTTTTTTCATCTTTTCTGATTGTTATCAACTACTTTAGTTTCATATAACTTGTGTTTTTATTCTTTGGAATGACCAGTTTGAGAAATCATTAAATATAATATTGATAATGAAAATGTTAGCATTCTAGAAATTAGCATATTCCTTTGTCATCGTGCAAGTCCAGCCCTTTCAGAATGTTCCTGGACACGTCCAGCTATATAAATAATACTACAGATTCTGTTCCCATCAGCTCTCATTTGGCCTTGCCCCTTTCCCACTGAGGCTGCTGGAGAGCACCTAACTATCCAGGATGGAGACTATTACAAAGTTTCAGAACTGGGGGTTGGAGAGATGGCTCAGCAGTTAAGAGCACTGGATGTTCTTGCAGAAGACTGGGTTCAATTCCCAGTACCCACATGGTGGCTAATACCCATCTATAACTCCAATTCCAGAGGATCCAATGCCCTCTTCTGATCACCGAGGGCATTGCACAACATGGGTGCACTTACATATATGCAAGCAATATGCTGATACACATTGAAAAATAAAGTTTCAGAACTGGCCAAATGCAGAGAATAAGTGTCTGTGAGATGCTACATCTAAGTGACACATCTTCAATGCAATCTTTACGCACATAAGATAAATGCATCTCTCTTCTTTCATCAGAGAAGTTTCCTTATACAACAAATGGTGATTAACACAGAAATCCACAATTAGACCATACGTAGATTACAAGAAGCTACAGAGTGTTTATCCCTGAATAGGTCATCTAGTTCAAACCTCTGTCTCCCAAGGCTCAGGGATCACTGTGGAAGAGGAGGTGGAAAGATTCTAAGAGCCATTGGGGTGGAACGCCACAAGGAAACAGTCTTCCAGACAGCTGGTCATTTACTCATATGAGCTCACAGCAATGGTGGCAGCATGCACAAGTCCTATGCAAGCTCAAAGATAAAATCTCAGTATAGATACGGAGAAATGGGTAAGAAATCCAAACCAAACTTAAGGAACTTTTGGCAGCTGATGGCTGCTGGAAGTAGGAAAGACAGTGTGTTACAAAGATGGAACTCTTTGTGGGTTTAGTGGGTGGACCAATACTGAAGGACATCTGCGGACACAAATCAGACTCTATAAGCCAAATCTGTATATCTATATATATAAGTACATTACATTTGACAGGGGCAATGGGAGGAGATATGGATAGGGGAGGGTATCTAAATACCATCAAACTATATTGTATGAATATCACAAAAATTCAGTTAAAAAATAAGAAATAATATTACAAACTAACATCTCCTGTGCCAAATCTGAGTTTTCCCAAGGATCTTATTTTCCAACAAGTCTAATGATATGGTGAACAAGTCATTCATGGGGTTCAGCAGACCATCTCCATGTGAACACTGGAAAGAGGAGGCAGCATGAGGCTTTTGTGGGCATGTGGTACATGAGCATGAAGAGGAGCATGCAGAAGTCAGGAAATTAGTCAGCTTCTTGGGGGAACTCACCACTGCAAGTGTGAGCTGGGATGCTCTCTCTTCATCTGTCATTGGAACTATGTGAAACTGCTTCAAGCACTTAACTTTTGACCTGCTTTGGTTCCATCAATCTCAAACTTAAAAGTTTGTAACAGTCAAAGGCTATAGAGCTTTACTCTTCTCTGCAATGTCATGCTTTTACTCAAGTGAGAAGATTTTCATTTCTATCAATTTTCTGGGACTTGGGGGGTCTGTTCCAGCATCTGCTACTGGCTTAGGAAGAATCACAGGTGGTGTGCATGACCTGAAAGATTTCCTCCAGGCTCACTCTTTCAGTTATTTCTCCAGTCAGTACTTGGGGGACTGCCTGTTTCGATCATGATTTCTTTTGAACACAAAGTTGACTTCTGTTTTTCAAATTACATTTTTATGTATTTTCATTTATGTATTGTGTGTGTGCACACGTGTGTGCACATGGCACACATGCCATGCTATGTGGAGGTCAGAGGACAACTTGCAGGAGTTGGTTCTCATCTTCAACTATGTGTGTCCTGGAAATTGAACTCAGATCATCAGACTTGGTACCAAGCACTTTTATGCAGTGAATCATTTCATTGGTCCCTACATTTTTTTTACATTGAAAACAACAAAATAAACAGAAAATACCATATCAAAGCTGAAGAAATCAAGCACAAGGGATAATTCTGAAACAGAAGGCTTTGAAATACCAAGGGAGCCTTGCTGGCAAGGCACTGACTTGTCCCAGTGAGGTGGAGCCAAGCCCGTAGGTGGAAGCCCATGTGCAAGAGCAGAACTGCGCTGGCCTGGCCGCCCATACTCACCAGTGGGGTGGAGACCAATCAGTCTACCCACCCACGCACCCCAGTGGCACCCATGGTCAACTGACCATCATCATCACCCAGTGACTGTGAAGACCTGACTGCAGTCCTCAACAACATTGGTATATGAGACATCTGCAGATTTCAGAAAATAAACAAGGACACTGATGTAAAGCTGTCGTGTGAAGCTATGAAACTTTCTAGTTGCCACTAAGAGGATCTTGGATTGGACACCTGTTGAGCTAAATTGCTGCCTGCTGCCAGGACCTAGCCTCTGCCTTAACCCACAGTAAAAATCCTGTGGGGAATCAAGCTATTGGGAGAGCTCCTTGCTCCACAGGGAGGTCACTGTGCTGAGTGAGGTCTGGGAACAGCTAAAGTGTAATCTTCATGCCAGGGCTGTGAACAACTAACTTTGATGAAGAAAACCAAGTGTTTCCAACTGCTGAGAAAGAAAAATATTTTATTGACATTCTCAAGCACTATGTGAGTGAAGCAGAAATTAAGAATGAAAATCCCATTCCAATAAACCTGGGTGTATTCTGACCCAAAACCATATACAAAAGAAGGGCAGTGGGTCCTTACTTTGGTCCCCCTGAGTGTAAGAATTATAGATCACTGGCACTCTAATGATTTCTCTGCTGCCCATCTCAGAGGTGTTATGTAAGATGGATGGGGTTTTTCATTTGCTAATCGAAGATATGAAGCAGCAGATGTGGATAGGGTGGAGGTAGGGGAGGAGATCTGGATATAATAAAAATTGTATGAAATTCTTGAATCAATAAACTTTCTCTTAAACTTAAAAAAAGGCAGGAAGAAGAAATACCTTATTATAGAGGAACAAATATAGAAACTATATCAATCTTCTTTTCAGAAATTGCAAGTAGGGAGAAAGTGGTGTGAAATATTTTAAAAAGTAGAAGAAAAGTCCATCAATGTATAATTTTGTATCCAACAAATTAACCCTCAAAAAGTGAAGGAGAGGGCCAGAGAGCCAGCTTAGTTGGTAAAGTGCTCGCCTTGCAAGTGTGAGGATCTGAGTTCAGCCCCACAACCAACATGTAAGCTTGACATTGTACATGCACTTATGATCCTAGCACTGCATAGACAGAGACAGAAGCATCCTTGGGTCTTACTGTTCAACCAGCCTAGCTCCAAGCCGGTGGTAGATACTGCCTCAAAAAGGAGCGGGAGCTGGAGAGGTGTCTCAGTGGTTAAGAACACTGGCTGTTCTTTCAGAGGAACCGAGTTCAGTTCCTAGTATCCACAAGGTGACAAACAACCATGCATAATTCCATGTCTAGGGGATCTGTTGCCCTTTACTGGCCTCCATAGGCACCAAGCATACCCATGATGCACTTACATACATGCAGGCAAAACATTCATATACATAAAACTAATTTTTAAAAAGGGACAGCACCTAATAAATGACAAGGTTAGTGTGGTGGTTTGAATAAGAAATGACCTTCATATGCTCAAATATTTGAATATTTGGTCCCCAATTGATGGTACTATTTGGAAGAAGTCATGGAACCTTTAGGAAGTGTGGCCTTGCTGGAGGAAACACCTCACTGGGTACAGGCTTTGAGAGTTCATACCCCGATTCACTTCCAGTTCACTCTTTGCTTCATGCTTACCTTTAAAGATGAAAGCTCTCAGCTTCCTGTCCTGCTTCCTTGCTGGAGCCCGCCGGCAGAAATCGAACTGCACCCAAAGTGGGGAGTGAGCATGAGAAAATGTAGAGAGAGAGAAAAAATAGGACAGACTCAGGAGGACTGTCAGTCATACTGAAGCAGCTTGCCTTTATTAAGCCCCCCCCCCATTTATACTGTGAAGTGAGCAAAACAATACTAACACGGGCAAACTAACTTAAGACATGATTGGCTTCCTTCAAAGATCTTCAGGTGACCTCAGTCTTGGGTGCAAAATAAACTTTTCCTTAGGTGCAAATCATTTGCATAATGAAGACCCCTGCTTCCAATCAGCACTTCTGTGCACGAGATTGACTTCTGCCTAACCCCAAACTAGGGCATAGTTCAAGGCAGGCAAATGGCTCCCGACATATCACCCTTTTTTATTTTTTAAAGAACCATAACCTTTCTGATTATGGCAAGAATGTGCCTGTCTTAGGTCATCCTCTCCGAAGCATAAACCTTACTCGTCATTGGTACGTGAATGCCCACCATCCACGCCCTTAGTTCAGCTTAGTTCGAGAGAAAGTTGCCCATCTTTGGCTGCCAGCCTCTGCTGCAAGGGGCAACTCTATTCACGATAGAGTTCGGAGCCGAACACTGTGCACGTCAGCTGTAACATCCCAGAATGTGCTGAGGATAAACGTCACCTATGGAAGGAGTATGCAAATGCTAAGGAGAATACGTAGACCCAAGATTATAATATTTCCTGATCTGAGGTCAAAGAAGATCCTGAAGGCAAAGAGACTTTTAGCTTATCTAACGAATCAGCAGCAGTTTCTGCTGCGTCAAAGTCAAATAACTATTTTTTAGAGTTAACATAAATCTAAGGATATATGTTCATTATGCCAAAACCTTGCAACATTTATAATCCTCAAATCACATACTAAGGTTTTGTAACATCTACAGAAATCATAATAAATGAAAATTACTAAGATACCATAACTTGCATTCACCCATGGGAACAACAGAAATATAATTAATCAAGTTACATTAAAACACAAGAAATACACTGAACACAGAAAACATCAAACCTAGTACCATTATGAGTGATATTTAAACTGTCCAATCAAAAGTATATATAGGATTGACTTAGGCAAGCTATCATACGTTCTTAAATTTGTCCATGGCTGCTGCCTGTTTCCCTATATAGGTCTGCAGGAAACTGTCATCTGATCACCAAAGTCCTATACTTAGTTCTTCTTCTCATTCATCAGCATTCCCTGCAGTAGAATCCTGATTTACTGTTGTTCTTCTCATATAATGATGTCTTGATAGGCGAGTATCATTCACTATTGCCGCAATCTCTCTTTCTTCCCATATGGCTGGATGCAGCACAGTTGGATTTATTACGTAAGTCCAATAAGTCCATCAGGAACTGATTCCACAGCAACAGCAACGTCACTCTTTCCTCGTTCAGTCCCTGCAAACCAGACCAGCCTTTCTGGCAGCCACCTGGCATTTTCAGCATCCTGCAGAAAGACACAAACATGCCCTCTTCCCCATATTAGTATCAGGTCTGGGCCATGAATCGGATCTTTCCATTTCACTTGTGCATAGGTATCTAAAGTCTTAGGATGCTACAGCCTATCTGCAGCAGAAAGACCAAAAGCATCCACATTTTGAAATTACCAATCTGTTGTTTTGTAAATGGAAGTCTTATATCAGTAGGTTCTTTTACTCAGCTCTAGCCATTTGAATTAAACATGGTATTGCCTCATAATAAGGAATTAACACTCTAGCAGGTGATACAAGTAAATGCAATTGTAGCAAAGGTCCTTCCTGCCATAAAGTTGCAGTTGGAGTATGAAAAGTAGCCAAAATATATGCTGCTATAATCTATATATTGTATTTGTTGATTCTCCTCAGTTACTGTCAACAGCACAATGTCCTTACTCTGAGGCTGTTTTGCACAGGGTCAGGTGGCCAGTTTCATCCTGTGTCCTTTAATTCAGAGTTTACAAGGGACAGAAGAGCTGCCGAGTTCAGTAACTACCAGTAGGAATTAAAACACCTGTCCTATTTCTGTTGCCATCACCTCTGCTGAGTAGCAAAATAATAGTACAATTAATACCAGGCACTGTTAGGACAGGAACCAGCTGTCTGATTGGGAAAAGATCAGTTGTGCTTGCGTTGTTCAAATAAGAGATGTGGGTGAGAATTGAGCTCACAGCATTATGTATGCTAGGCAAGTATCCTACCACTAAGCTATAGTCTCAACCCAGCAAACTGTAAACTGAAAAAAGAACTGCCTATTTAGTAGTTATTTCAGAAAACAAAGCACCCTAGGGCTGGTGGAATTTATGTGATTCACCTGGTAATTAAGTAGCAAAAAACCTGAGGTAATTAACAAAATCTGAGATCATGGTCCCTTGATGTTCTAGGCTCTAGCCTCCTTGACCACAAGCTGCTGTAGGAGAATACATTTGTAAAGACAGAGATTCAACTACACCCTATAAATGCCACATTTCTTCTAGATATTCTTTGCTTAGGCAACAACTGTTGAAAATTCCTCCGCTCTCTCTCCTCTTTTTCTTCGGGATCTGATGACTCTTGAATAGTTGCTCAATTTCAGGTTTCACAAAAGCTAGCTCCTCAAGCAAAACAGCTTGAGGCTCGATCCCATCTTCATTTGCTTTTTTTTTTTTTCTTTTTCTGAACCTTTTCTATCCCGTGTCCAAGATCCAAACCATTCCTAATCAAAGCCCTGTTAGGTCACCACATTAGTAAGAAAAAAAAGATCACAACTTATTCACTAATTATAAACGAATTGCCTATTGCCTATACTTATACATTGTTACAACTTAGAAACTAGTAAACCTATAAGACTTATGACTTATGAATATAAACTATCTAATACATAAACTTATCTTAAACCTATAAGACTTCCAACATATTTACAAAAAGCAAACGACTATCACCCTGACCCATTTTACTCCTGAGATTTCTCACCGCACTCTTTTCCTTTTCTTTTCTTTTCCTTTTCCTTTAAAATTTATAGGCCTTTACTTTTCCTTTACTTTTCTTTTAAGTGAGCTCACTCATACCGCGGTGTCCTTCACTTAACCCCCAATCTTCAGGTCCCTGGTCCAGGCGCCACTTGCAGGAGCCCGCTGGCAGAAATCGAACTGCACCCATAGCAGGGAGTGAGGATGAGAAAATGTAGAGAGAGAGAGAAAAATTAGGACAGACTCAGGAGGACTGTCAGTCATACTGAAGCAGCTTGCCTTTATTAAGCCCCCCCCCCCCATTTATACTGTGAAGTGAGCAAACCAATACTAACACAGGCAAACTAACTTAAGACATGATTGGCTTCCTTCAAAGATCTTCAGGTGACCTCAGTCTTGGGTGCAAAATAAACTTTTCCTTAGGTGTAAATCATTTGCATAACGAAGACCCCTGCTTCCAATCAGCACTTCTGTGCACGAGATTGACTTCTAACCCCAAACTAGGGCATAGTTCAAGGCAGGCAAATGGCTCCCGACACTTCCTGCTGCCATACCTTTCCCACCATTATGGACTCTCCCTCTAGAGTTGTAAGCCAAAATAAACTCCTCCAAAGTCACTTTTGGTCATGGTGTTTTATCACAGCAAAAGAAAAGTAACTAATAACAGCTTCTGGCCTACACACACACACACACACACACACACACACACACACACACACAACCAGAGAAGAATTGCTAAAGGGAATATCTCACAAGATTACATAACAATTGTGAATGTTTATGCACTGAACATTGTTGCTCCAAGTTCATAAAACAAACATTTATGGACATAAAGGGACATATAGATCCACATACAGTAATGGAATATTTCAATACTTCACTGTCATCAATAACTGGATCATCCAGACCTCTTCCCAAATCAATAAAGAAAGTTTAGAGTTAAACTACACCATAGATCAAATGGACTTGATAGACATCCATAGACAAAATCAACCAATAGCTGTAGCACACACATTCTTTTCAGCAATCCATGGATCTTTCTAAAATGGATGACATTTTAGACCAAAAAAATCAAAATAACATCTTATATCTTATCAATCTCAGTGAAATAAAACTAGCAAACAATAAAAAGTGAAACTGTAGAACCTATTCAGATATATGGAGACTGAACAATACACTCTTGAATAATTAGTAAGTCATTGTAGAAATCAAGGAAGGAATTTTTAATATTTTTTATTCTTTAATGTTTATGAGTGTTTTACTTACATGTATGTCAGTGCACCCTGTGTGTGCAATGCCTGTGGAAGTCAAAAATGGGTGTCACATTCCCTGGAACTGGAGTTACAGACATTTGTTAGCTGCCATGTAGATGTTAGGAATGAACTTAGGTCCTCTGCAAAAGCAGCTAATGCTTTTAACTACTCTAGTAGTTGAGCCATCTCTCTAGCCCCAAAGAGGAAAATTTTAAATTCCTAGAATTAAATGAAAACACAACTTATCAAAACTTTTGAGATACAGCAAAGGCCGGTCTAAGAGAAAAATTTATATATGAGTGTTTATATTTAAAAAATCAGAGAGATTGGGAGCTGGAAAGATGACTCAGCAGTTGAGAGAACTGGCTGCTCTTGAAGACGACTTAAGTTTGGTTCCCAGCACCACATGGTGGCTAGCAACTGTCCATAACTCCAGTTTCAGAAGACCTGATGGTCTCTTCTGGCCTCTGTGGTCATTGCATGATATGGGTGCACTTATATAAAAGCAAAACATACACGTAAAATTAAAATACATTTATTTTCTTTTTTGAAACAGGGTCTCCCTGTAGCCTCACCTGGCATGGAACACAATATGTAGACCAGGATTGCCTCCATCTTACAGAATTCCATCTGTTCCTGCCTCCTGAATGCTGGGATTAAAACTGTAGGCCATCACACCCAGCTAAAATAAATAAATTTAAAATTTTTTGAATCTGTAAATGACTTTTTGTAGGATGGTCATTTCCACAATATTGATTCTTCCAATCCATGAGCATTGACAATCCTTTCATCTTCTGGTGTCTTCCTCAGTCTCTTTCTTTAAGGGTTTAAATTTTTCATTGTACAGATTTTTAATGTCTTTGGTTAGGTTTACTCCATTTTATTGAGACTATTGTGAATGGGAGGGTTTCCGTGTACTCCTTCTCCAATTGCTTTTGTTGGTATATAGAAAGGCTACTGATTTTTTTGTAGATAAATTTTGTAATCTCCCACTTTTACTGAAAGTGTTAATCATTTCTAGGAGTTTTCTGGTGAAATATTTGACCTCTTTCAAGTATAATATCATATCATCTGCAAAAAGGGATAATTTGACCTCTTTTCCTATTAATACTCCTTTCTTTCTCTTGTCTTACTGCTCTAGCAAGAGTTTCCAGAACTGTATTAAATAGGAGTGGAGATAGTGAACGGCCTTGTCTGATTCCTGATTTCAATGGGAATGCTTCTAGTTTTTCTTCACTTAGAATGATGGTTGTGGGTTTGTTGTATATAGCTTTAATTATGTTGAAGTATGTTCCCTCCCGTTCATTTCTTTTAACAGAAATGCATGTTGAATTTTGTCAAAGGCCTTTTCTGCATCTGTTGAGATGACCATATGACTTTTGTCCTTGTGTGCATTTATATGATTTATGACATCTGTTGACTTATATATATTGAATTGCCCCTGTATCTGTGGAATAAAGTTGACTTGATAATGGTAGATGACTTTTTTGATGTTTGTCTGTATAGGATCTGTCTATCTTGTTTATCTGTTCAAAGAATCAGCTTTTGGATTCATTGATTCTTTCTATTATGTTCTTTGTTTCTATTTTATTAATTTCTTCTCTGATTTTTGTTATTTTTTCTTGTCTGCTGGGTTTGAGTTTCATTTGTGGTTGGCTTTCAAGATTCTTCAGTTGCAATGTTAAATCATTTATTTGTATTGATTTTTTTAATGGCAGTATTTAGAGCTATAAATTTCCCTCTTAGGACTGCTTTTAAAGTGTTCCAGAGGTTTTGTTTTGTTTAATTCCAAGAATACTTTTTATTTCTTTCTTAATTTTTCCTTAGACTTATTGATCATTCAGGAGTGTGTTGTTTAATATCCATGAACTTGTGTAGTTACTAAGACGTCTTCCAGTGTTGATTTTAAGCTTTATTGAATTGTGGTTTGATATAATGCAAGGAATTATTTCAATATTTTTTGTATTTTTTTGAAGTTTGTTTTGTGCCACAGTATGTGGTCGATTTTGGAGAAATTTTCATAGGGTGCTGAATAGAATGTGTATTCTTTTGTGCTTGGGTGGAATATTCAGTAGGTATCTGGTAGGTTCATTTGATGTATGATATTTCTTAAGTCAGATGTCTTTCTGTTTATTCTTTGTCCAGTTGACCTGTCTAATGGAGACAGTGGTGTATTAAAGTCTCCTACTATTAATGAGTTGGTATTAATCTGTGTCTTAAAGTCCTGTAGTACTGTTATTATGAAGTTGGGTGCAGCAAAATTTGGTACATATATGTTCGTGATTGTAATATGTTCTTAGTTAATTGTTTCTTTGATCAAAATGAAGTAACCCTCTATCTCTTCTTATTAGTTTTAGTCTGAAGTCTATTTTGTCCTGCTTGCTTCTTAGTGCCATTTGCTTGGAATATTTTTTTCCTATCTGTTCACCTTAAGGTAGTGGCTGTCCTTGAAGGTGAGATGAGTTTCTTGTAGACAACAACGAAAAGGTGGATTTTGTTTCTTCATTCAACTAATCTGTCTTTTGACTGGGGAGTTCCGTTCATTGATATTTAAAGTTATTATTGAAAGATGTATACTGGTTCCCACCATTTTAATTTCTGTTTGCATTCTTTATCTAACTTTATGGTTCCACAGTTATAACTTCATTTAATGTCTTTCTATTGTCCCTTGGGTGTAGTCGTTCCTTTCTTCAGCTCTGTGTGTTGTTTCAAGTATTCTTTGAAGGGCTGATTTTGTGGACATGAATTTTTTTAGTCTATTCATGTTGTAGATGATTTTTCTTTCCCCTTAAGCTATAATAGACTTGTTTTTCTTTAGCAGCTTTCAGTATTCTCTCTTTGTTCTGTATGTTTTGTGTTTTAACTATATATGCAATGGGGAATATCTTTTCTGGTTCTGTCTATCTGGTGTTCTATGTGCTTCTTGTATTTGTATGAACATGTCTTTCCTTAATTTGAGAAAATTTTCTTCTATAGACTTGTTGAAGACCTGGTACTATATCTTGAGATTCTTCTGCTTCCTTTATGCCTATGATGTATAAATTTGGTCTTTTCATGGTGTCCTACATTTCCTTCAAGTTCCATTCCTCTGTTTAAATTTTTTTTCATAATCTTTGCTTGAGCAGTTGAGTTCTTCAACTTTATTGTCCAGTCTTGATATTCTGTTTTCCATTTCATTCATTCTATTGGTGAGGCTTTCTCCTGTCATTTCAAATTGGCTTATTGAATGTTTCACCTCAGTCTGAGTTTTCCTCAATATTTCTCTTTTGTGAATTCAGTGAGTTTATCCCTATCTTCTTTTAGTTTTTCATTTGTTTGTGTGTTCTTTAAATTCATTGTATTCTTTGACCATGTTTATGATTGTTCTTTTAAACTCTGTGTCCTGGGTTATCTCTAGGGGGTTCTCATTGTACTCTTCTATAGGACTGGTGATGTTTGGTGGGGACATATTATTTGGGTTTTTCATATTATTTTTTCATTGTGATTTTGATATGTATATTTCTTTTGTTGTTTGTGATTCTGGTGTGATACTCAAGCCTTCCTTTGTTGAGCTAAAGTCTGATTCTGTTTGTATACCTGATTTGCCTTGGTTGTTTTCTTATTGAGTGTGAAAAGCTGACTGGTCAAGGGTTCAGGTTCTGTCTTTTGATTTTATATAGGAGGGACCAGATGGCTCCAGTTCAGCTACTTCTGGAATTCTGGCAGGGCGCAAGTCAGGCAAGAATCAGATCCTTTCAGGCTCTCTCCTAAGGTCTGGTCCCTTCTAGCCAGCAGGCGCATCACAATTTGGAAGGCTTTCTAGGCAGAGACTGGATTCAGGCATTCTCAAAGAGTCTACAAAGGTCTGGGCCCTTACTAAAGGGCACAGAAGCCTAGCCCTTCAGCAGTGGGAGGGGCTGCATGTGGTCCCAGTGTAGGGGCATGGACACAGTGCGATTTGGAGAGCTCACCACCATGTGGAGCTGAGAGAGTAGTCCATAGATCTGCTAAGAGAAAAAGCGGGCCTGTGCCCAAGGCTAGAAGAATGGAATGTAGGGCAGGGGAGATTAGAGTTGCTCAGGCAACTCTAATCTGAATTTTATTATTCAATAAAATAATGAAACTAGAGCGTGGGGCCCATGAGGACCAACCCTGCACTGAGAATCTATAAGCAGTTAGTATTATAGGGAGAGGACTACATATTTTCTTCAGGAGTGAAACCACTGGTAAGGGCCTATGCTCCTGTAAACAACCTTAATGAAACTCACTGGGTCACACACATACAGAAGGGAGACAAACTGGAACAGGAAGAGCAGGTTTCTTCAGCCTTCCAACATGGACTAAAGATCTGTGGCTCTCCAGGAATCCTCTAGCCCTTTGATGCCAGATTGGTACTGCTGAGGAATCCAGCCTCACATACAGCAGCTTCTGGGTTCTCAGCCTCTCCAGGATGCAGGCCATTGTTGGACTACTCAGCCCTATCATGCAAACCAATTTGATAAATCCTTTTTCATAATATTGACTCAATCTCTTGGCTCTGTTCCTCCAGACAACCATAACTAATACAATGTCCAGCAGGAGAGAGAGAATTCATCCTCCCCTCTCTTGGTTTGATGATACCCATCCACACAGCTGGCAGGTCTTTCCATTCAACCCACAAGCTCATGTGCCAATCTCCTTCAGAAAGAGCCTTACAAACCCACCCAGAAACATGCTTTACCAATCACTATGTTTTGAACATGTGCTGATGTGTCATATTTAAAAGGTAAAGCCTCGGGAATGTCCTTAAGTCACTGCAACCACTGTCTGTGGAAGACGACAAGATACCTCCCTCAGCCTCCTGAGCATCCTGAGCTCTCCCAAGAAAAGCGAGTCCAACCCCCAGCTTGCTCTCCGCCTTCCTGCTAGCACTGCGGCTTCACCACAGGTACTTGCACATTACCATTCTTGCTATCTTCCGTCAGGCTTTACCAGAGCCCAAACCAATAGTGCTGCTTCATCTTGGACTTTTAGTCCCTAAAATGATGAGCTAAACAAACCTCTTTTATTTATAAATTTGACCTGCTTCAGATATTTCATTATAGTAACAGAAAATAGACTAATACACCTGAGCTCTGAATGTTTATTTATCCAAATTGATACCTAAAATTAACCATCACAACCAGAGAAGAGACATGGCTTGCCCAGCTCACACAGAAAGTTTGACTGATTTCCTCAGCTTTTTTTTCTTATAACAGGTAAGATGATCTCAAATCTAATACCCTAACTTATTTCTCTGTCTCATCTATACCTATAAGAACAGAACAGAGCTGTTTTGAGGCCAGTGAGATGGCTCAATAGGTAAGGGTGCCTGCTGCTAAGCCTGGCAACCTTGAGTTTGGTGCCTGGAACCCACATGGTGAAGGAAGAGAATCAACTCTTACAAGCTGTCTTCTGATTTCCACATGTGTACCATGGCATACACACACATACACACATGTGCATGTACACACACAATAAATAAATAGATTTTTTGCTGATATTCATGATTATATAACACTTTCCCTCCCTTCTCTTCCTCCTTCTCTGCTTCTTCCTCCTCTTTCTCTTCCTTCTTCTTTATGATTTTATTTTTGAGATGGGGTTTCCCTATAACCCTAGCTGGCCTGGAACTTTCTGTGTATACCAGGCTGGTCCCCATCTATTGAATATATGCCTGCCTCTGCTTCCCAAATGCTAGAATTAAAGGGGTGTGCCACAAGACCCAGCTTCTTTTAGTTTTGTGTATGTGTCTGTGCATGTAGGTGTGGGTGCCTATGGAGGACAAAATAGGACATCAGATCCCCCTGGAACTGGAGTTACAGGCCATTGTTAGCCAACTGATCTGGGTGCTAGGTACCAAAAATCCAGTACTCTGCAAGAGCTGTGCGAATTCTTAACCACTAAATTGCTGCCATCATCATCGTCGTCATCTCCTCTTCCTCTCTTTCCCCTCCTTCTCTTCCTCCTCCACTTCCAGAGAAAGAGTTTGGCTGTGCCAAGGCTATTTCCACCTCTTATATTGCTGCAATTCTCCTGCCTCAGCCTCATGAGTAGCGCCATGTAGTAGCTACAGGTGTTGCCACCATCCCAAGCTTTTAACTTTGTTTTTAAATACCCTCTTCAACAAAAACTGTTGAGTTCATTCTGAGCACCTTCTAGGTATCTGGCTGATGATCCTGTGTACCTAGTGACAAAACAGCTGCCAAAGCTAGAGCAGTAGCACACTCTTTGTAATCTCAACACAGAGAAGGAGACAGGTGGATCCCTGGGACTGGCTGATCAGCCAGCCTGGCCTCCTTGATGAATTCCAGCCAGTGGGAGACCCTATGTCAAAAAAAAAAAAGTTTGGCAAGGGTGGTAGTATATGGCTCTAATTGCAGTACTCAGGAGGCAGAGGAGGTAGATCTCTGAATCCAAGACCAACCTGGTCTACACAGAGTTCTAGGCCTGCCAGGGCTACATAGTAAGACCCTGTCACAAGAAAAAAAAAACTTTAAAGAAAAACAAGGAGGAGGCTGGGGAGATGGCTCAGCAGTTAATACTGGCTGCTCTTGCAGAGGACCCAGGTTCAGTTCCCAGCACCACATGGCAGCTAATAACAGTCTGCAACTCCAGCTCCAGGGAATCTGTCCATTTTGTCCTCCATGAGCATTGTATGACACAGGGGCACTTACATACAAGCAGACAGTACATTCATACACATGAAATAAAGATGATAAATGAAATGTTTAAAAAAAAATAACGAGGATGGCGCCTGAGGTTGTCTTTTGGCTTCCACACAAAAGCACATGCATGTATACACATGAACAGGCACTCACACATACAATCACACACACAAAACAAAATAAAAACCACCTGCCCACAAGAACGGTAAGCTGTTTGGTAGTGAGTGGGTCCTTCGTTTGAACCCTGGCTCTTCCACATGGACCTTCTGAGCCTCATCTACCTGCACCATAGGCCACTGTCAAGTCAATTGGCTTCAGCTTTCTGATCTGTGGCTTGCAGGAGCTCTTTCCAAGGCTTTGAGAAAGGCAACCTCATAATTACATAAGACAACCCAAACTCCAAGCTCTATCAGCCTCAGATTCCACAAAACTTGGCCCTGCTCCCCATAGAACTGCCTTGTTTGTTAAGCAGGGTTCTGTTCAAAAGGTGCCTCGTGGAAGGTAGATGCTCAATAAATGCTACCTCTCTGCAAAACAGCCCATAAAAAGGATGGAAGGAAGGACAAAGCTCAGGCAGGTGTGTTTGTTGCATGCCCCTTTAATAACTCGGTAACCCAGTCCCACTCCGAGAATGGCCTCTGGGGTCCAGAGACAACAATGAGAGGTGCTAAAGCTCCTGGGTCTTGAGGGAGGCATCCTTGTCCCCGATGTAGCTCTGAATCCAGCCAAGGTAGTTGTTGACTTTAGTGTAGACACCATAGTTGTTAAGGTGTCCACAGCCCTCACCCCAGCTCACTAGGCCCACCAGGAACCAGGTGCCACGGAAGAAGGCCACCATGGGCCCCCCACTGTCACCATCGCAGGCGTCCCTCGAGTCGCCAATGATGCCTGCACACAGCATGTTCTCCGAGACCACATTGCTCATGACCTGCATGCACTCATTGCGTGGGGCCACGGGAATGCGGATGAAGGTGAGAATGAAGGTGCGGTTCCTTTTGCCCTCCTTGTTTCTATCACTGTGATAGCCCCAGCCTGTCACCACTGTCTCCTGGCCGACCTGGGTGAGCTCCCTCTCAGCCAGACCGTGGTCTGGCAGGCAGATAGGCACGATGGTTTTGGAGAGAGTGGCTGGCCTGGACAGACGGAGCAGTGCGATGTCGCTGTCACTGGTGCTCCGACTGTAGTTCGGGTGAACAAGGACTTCCTTGATGTCCAGATCCAACTCCCACTTGTCCCTGCGCCGCAGGTCATACTCACCTGCAGGACCGAGGGCTCTATCAGAGTGGGCTGGGGGCGCCCACAGCACGGCCCTGCTTCTGCTGCACGGCCTGTGTGAGGGCCGGACATTGGTCCCTGCCTCTCCCAGGCACCGATGCAGAGCCACTTGTTTGTGCCTCAGGTGCTTGTTAAGGGTGACTTTTCCTGCCAGAAGTGTGGGTGGAGGGGGCCAGGGGCATCAGTCCTAAAGGGGAAGAAGGCTGTTCTGCATTCAGAACTCACAGACTGAGCAGCAAGACAGCTGAGAAGCCAGAGGCACCTGCAAACCCAGGACCCAGAGCAGAGCCACAAAGGAAAGGAACCAGGAGTAGCACAGCTGGAGTGACTAACACAGGGGAGGACCGACAAAACCCAGGTGCTGCTAGCACGAAGATCTGCACAACAGGGGAGATGGGTCCTCCTGGCCAGGGGATAGCTCTGGGAAGCAGAGTCAGAGCGCCACACAAGCCCTAGATGACCACAGGCCATGCTGCTACTGAAGGTAGCTATACAGTGCATCCATTTTGTCATTCTTGATACACCTTTCCTTTCTGTGCATTTATGTATCCATGTTCATGGGGGATGCATATATTGTGTAGATACATGTGCATGTGAGGCCAGAGGTCAATGTTGGGTGTCTTCCCTGACCTCTGTCTACCTTATATTTTGAGGCAGAATATCTCGCTGAACTTGGAGCTCACAGATTCAGCTAGACTGGTTGGCTAGCAAGCCCCAGGGCTCCTGTCTGCCTTCCCAGCACTGGGATTGCAGTTGTACATTCCCATGCCTGGTTTTTACATGGGTGCTGGGGATTGAACTCAAGTCCTCACATTAACAACTAAGCCATTCCTTAGCTCCCCTTTCCTTCCTTCCTTCCTTCCTTCCTTCCTTCCTTCCTTCCTTCCTTCCTTCCTTCCTTCCTTCTTTCTTTCTTTCTTTTTCTTTTCTTTCTTTCTTTCTTTCTCTTTCTTTCTTTCTTTTTGCAGTCTACTGAAAGCCACTCTAGAAACTGTCAGAGTTGGGCCTAGGCTTAGGGACCCCTAGACTATTAAGGAGCAAGTAGCAGGGCTGGCCACTGCTGCACAACTCCACTCTATATAAGGCTCACACAGTCTCATGGGCCTTCCTGTGGCAGGGTGCTGAGGCCCACAACGCAACTTGCTCCACACGAGTGGGAGTTAGGAGGCCTGGATGTGCACATCCCTCACTTACACAACTGTGGGCCTGGATCTGAGGTGGCACTAGAGAATCCCCCAACTGCCCGAGATCACAGTGTGGGCAGGGTGCCGGCACGGAGATGTCTTCGCCCTAAATACTTCCTGTGGAGTGCAAGTGCCTAAGTCCCAGGATCCTTCAACCTTAGGCAGCCTGCCTGCTTGCCCTGTTCCACCCCAGGCCTCTGGCAGATGATTCTGTCCAGTTGTAACCCGCACCGAGCCTCACGGTGAGCTTCTTAGTGTTCTCCATGCAGTGGGCTGCCGTCAGCACCCAGGAGGGGTGGATGAGCACCCCTCCACAGGCCAGCTTCTTCTTGGAGTCCAGAAGGATCGCCTGGAATTGACATCACAGAGCTGCCTCTGACGAGTCCAAGTGTAGTGCCCCTACATCTTATGTGGCCCCCAAGAGTTTCAAGCGCTTTCCTGGGTTCCTAGTCCCACTGGCATACATAGACTTAAGGTTCTTTTTCAGTGTTTTCATTGTCCGTTGTTGGCCTGTGTCAGAGCATCTCTGTGACATGGCCCATGCTGTTCCTGCAGTCACCCTCAGCCACATCAATGTCAGAAAGCTCTCCTGATGGGGCCTGGGCCAGGCCTCAGATCCTCTGGGAAGCCTTTGTGTTACCCAGGCTGCTTGGGGCATCCCCTTAGGCCTCTCTCAGCCCCTGTCCTAATGGCCATCCTGACTCCCACTGAGTTGCCCACTGGATCTCAGAGTCCCCAAGCTCACCAAGTCCATCAATTACCTGTACTCCCCCCTACCCCAGAGCCTGGCAAAGAAGTGTTAGCTCCTTGGTTGAGGGTGGAGATGCTCAGGGGGAGTGCTTCCCTTTAGCCCTTTCCTATGCAAGAGTCTCTCCATGAGCAGGGTCTCTGCCCCAGTTCCCACCCACACAGCTGTCTCCCCTCTCTTCCTAAACCCTGGAACTCTGCCTCTTGCATGTTCCCTCCATCCACAAACCCTTCCATCAGTAACCTGCCGACTCCCGAGCCTGCCCACACATACCTTTACCCCCAAGCACTTTCCTCCCCATTTCTGCATCAGAGCAGGGCTGCTAAGAAGGGCACAGGAAGACCTGACCTGCCCCTCACCTGCCAGGGGCTGTCTCCCTGTTTGGTCAGCGTTCCATTGACGATCCTAGGATCTAGTTCTAGTTCATCTTCTGGGTCTGTGTCCCGTTTGACGTTCTTGCGCTTCTTTTCTACCCACCTCCCCAGCTTCCCACATGGAAAATTCACTGAAAGCAAGAGAAGGAGGTGGTAAGGTAACTGCCAGGCATGACTCCTGTGGCTGCCCTCTCACCTTGGCCTTTCTCTTGCTGGTAAGATAGGTTGCCTCATATCAAGAAGTGCAGCTTAGGGTACTCAATATTAGCTGGGATCCCTCTGGCAAGTCAGTCAACAAATAGTGCCACCTACTGGTAAGACTCAGACTAAGCAGTATCACTAAGTTTCCCTGAACAGGAGGCTAAAGGTCTCCAGTTTTTTATACCCCAGGACTAGCTATGGAAGATCATCCCCAAGATACAGAAGTAAAGCCTCCTGCTGAGATGCTGCCAAGATCCTAATGGATAGGAAATGGAGATAAGAAATGATTCGGACAGGGCTGGGGATATAGCTCTGTTGGTAGAGTGCTTGCCTAACAAGCATAAAGCATTGCATACACTACGCATGATGCCACACATCTGTAATCACAGCATTTGAGAGGTAGAGGCAGGAGGGTCTATTCAAGGTTATCCCAGGCTATATAGTGAGTTTGAAGCCAGTCTGAGCTACATGATACAGAGAAAGACAGAGAGGGAGGGAGGGAGAGAGAAAGAGGGAGAGGGAGAGAGAGAGAGGAGAGAGAGAGAGAGAGAGAGAGAGAGAGAGAGAGAGAGAGAGAGAGAGAGAGAGGTGGACGTTCTTGTGTGTGTGCGTGTGTCCTGGAAGCCAGAGAACGGTGTTGAGTGTCTTTCTTAATCATTTCTATACCTTATTTTTCTGAGACAGGGTCCCTCACTGAACTTGGAACTCACCAATTGGCTAAACTGACTGGCTAGTGAATCCTACTGTCTCCCTCTCCCCCTCAGCACACTGGGGTTACAGGCACACTTAACCACACCTGACTTTTTATGTGGGGGCTGGAGATTCAAACTCAAGTCCTAGTGCTTGCACAGTAAATTTTCTTACCACCTGAACCATCTTCCCAACCCCAAAGATGTGCATTCTTGGGGCCACTGCGAGGCACCTTTTCTCATAGCAGAGTATATGACATGGAGAACCAGAGTCTGCTCCAATAAGTTTTGGATGCTAAGTTGGGAGATCTAGACTAATAGAACAGGGGGACACCATCAGCATGAGAAACAAAGAATAACAGAGTGGATAGAAGACAGCACCAACAGAATTTCAGAAGCTGGCTAGCAGGTCGACTCAGCGACTGGCTTGACAAACTGAGAAGCGAGTCTCTACCAGTGCCAGAGTGTCCAGAAACTGGAATTCCACACAACTCCTCAGGAGGCCTCTGGACCCCCAAGGCTAGGGATAGTATTGAGATAAATACACGTGAGGCATGGCAAGAGACACTCAGAGAGTGGTCCTCATGGCTTGACTCACTTTCTCTCCGCTACAGAGGTCCATCCCTGAGGAAGGTTACCCAGAGACTGTGATGGAGATCTAGGCAGTAAGGAGTGGCATGGGGAGCTGGAGAGATGGCTCAGAGGTTAGGAGCATCTGCTGCTCTTAAAGGGAACCCGGATTAGGTTCCTAGCACCCACACAGTAGGTAACAACAGTCCATAACTCCAGTTCCAAGGTCCTACATCCTTGTCTGACCTACTTCTGGTACTGCATGATCCAGGCCACTTACAGACATGCAGAGAATACACTCAAACACATAAAATTAAATATTGAAATTACTTAAAAAGAAGAGTGGCATGGTTGGAAGTCCAGAGAGTCATGCAAGGTCTGTGGGCTGCAGAGATGCCAGATTTTCTGCCCACCCTGCTCCAAGGGGCTGGCAGGCAGTTGAAAGCATTTTTCTAGCCTTGCTGGTACCCTCCTTAAAGCCCACTAGATGGAAAGCCTGAAGGAGTTGCAGAACCAAAGGAAAGCCCACAGGCAGACAGGCCCACCAGAGACTTACTTGCAACTTCTTGTGAATCAATTATCAGTTCAAAATACAAAGCTAAAAGATGTGTTTCTGACACCAGGTGTGGTGGTGTCACTTTAATCGAAGCACTTGGGAAGCAGAGGCAGGCCAGTCTTGTGAGATTGGGGCCAGCCTTGTCTACATAGTGAGTTCCAGGCTAGGTTGGGCTATAGGGAAACTCTGTCTCAAAAGTTTTTTTTTAAAAAATGTGTCTCTGTATAAGAGCTAGAAGATCAAGTTGTAAATAGTTACCTGAAAGAATACAAGGTCAGGTCAGGGATGGGGAGGTGAGTTGATAAGAGTGCTTGCCTTGCATGTACGAAGCCCTGGCTCCATCCTAAGCGCTGAATAAAATCAGATGTCTGTGCGTGCTTGTAATCCCAGCACTTGGGAAGTCAAAGCAGGAGGATCAGAAATCAAAGTCATCCCAGTTACAAAATGAGTTCAAGGTTAGCCTGGATACATGAGAGCCTGTTTTGTTTTGGTTTGGTTTTTGTTTTGTTTGTTTGTTTAAAGTCAGAGATTGAAAATAGAAGAGACAGTAAGCCAGAGAAAAGTCATAAATGTTATAAGAGATCTGAAAGAGACAGGGGAGATTGTCAAAGAAATAGTCTTACACTGTTCCAAGAACCAGACCTGGTGGTCTAGACCTGCCTTGTAATCCCAGCTAGTGGGGTGGCTGAGGCAGAAGGATGGCAAGTTTAAGACTTGAGTCTTGAACTTGAGTGACTTAGTGACTTTCCAAAAAGGAAAGAGAGCTGACAGAGAGACAGCTGGAATTATAGTTCACTGGAGAACAGTGCCTAGCATGTTCTAAGACCTAGGTTCAATCCCTAGTACTTCAAAAAAAGAAAATATCCCTAGAAACAGAAGATGAGTTTCCTAATCAAAAGGGCCCATCAATGGGGCTGCAGAGTTAAGAACACTGGCTGCTCTCGCAGAGAACTCAGGTTCATTTCCCAGCACCCACAAGGCAGCTAACAACCGTCTGTTTCGCCAATTCCACTGGAATCCAATGCCATCTTCTGACCTCCACGGACATTGGACAACATGGGTGCACTTACATATATGCAGGCAAAACACTCATACACATAAAATTAAAACTAGTAATAAGTAAAATATTCTTTAAAAGGATCCATCAGGGGTGTTGTACAAGGAAAAAGAAAAGATCCATGCCTGGGAAAACATGCTGGACTCCATCATAGGAGGTGTAAACCCCTGGCTTCTTAAACGATATGCAAAAACTACTTTGCTAAAATAAAAACTCAAAGGACATCTAAAAGGAAGGTAGAACCAGGGTTCTGCTCTGAAGTAACACATCTAGAAGTGTAGAGAAAGGAAGATTGTGTGTGTGTGTGTGTGTGTGTGTGTGTGTGTGTGTGTGTGTGTATGAGAGAGAGAGAGGGTGTGATTCTGTGCTCCAGTATGTCTCCAAGGTGAGCAGGGTGCAGGGACACCTAGAGCGAGGCAAAGAAGCAAGAAAGCAAGAGACAGGTCCTGAGCTGACTGGCCAAAGGAGCACCGAGTGGGAAGGCACATCCGTTCGTCTTGGTCCCCAAGATGTTTTCCCTCCCCAGGCGTCCCCTGATTCCCACATCCCAGCCATTGTGGAATCCCTGACCCCAGGGATGCTCATGAAGGGCCAGCCTTGGCTCACCTGAGGACTTGCAGCGCATATGATCATCCGCCAGCTTATAGCCTGGGGCACAACTGCAGCTCCGCCCTCCATCAACCTCCAGGCAGTAGTGTGAGCAGCCACCATTGTCAACCCGGCAGTCGAGGAAGCGGTGTTCTGCACGTAACAGGGGAGCCGGGCAGCCCGCGGTGGCCCTGCGCGCCCAGCCCTCCACCCGCGTTTCGGCCCACTCTGCCTGGCTTCCCGCCCGGTGTCCTCTCACCATGCTGGCAGAACTTGCCCTCCCAGCCCTCGTCGCATTTGCAGCTGAAACCGCCCAGGCCATCGAAGCACTTGCCATGTCCGCAACACGGTCTGTCGCACTGGTGGTCTAAGGGCGCGCCTGCGCACTGGTCACCGTCTTTGAAACACAGTGAGATGGGACGATGGAAGATACCGGTACTTCCAGCTCCTTTTCCTACCTCCAGTGACCTAGAGATCTGAGTAAACACAGCTTCCCAGCCAGGAGTCTAGACAGAACTCACCGTAGTACTTGGTCCAAAAGGCCAGCTGTGAAGGGAGGGGGGACAGTCAGGGATCAGGCCGTTTGCCAAAGGAAGCCCACAGGACACCTTTTCCTTCTAGGTATGTTCCGTCCCAGAACCAGTGAGCAGTGGGTAGAAAGGGCTTCCAGATAAACAGGGGGTCAAGCCTGACTGTCAAGAAAGTGCTCTTTGTCCCCACCCTCCCCCCAACTCACACCGTCCCTCCCCATGACCCAAATCTTTGCCCCCTGGACCGTCTACTCCCACAGTACCATCCATCATGGAAAGGACCTAAGTTCCCCCCAAGGCTGCTCTGCCTTTATCCAACCCCATCCTCCTCCTCCTCCTGGTTTGGGGGCCCTCCTTACTATCAAGGCTTTCTTTATCTAAGCCAGTGTTCTCAGGATCCCTGAGACATGACTTACTGGCTCAGAGGCTGTGTGTCTTTAACTAGGTCCTAGCTGACTGAGGCCCAGAGTGCCGTATGGGGACAGGCATCATTCACCGTGACCATAACATACAGGGCAAGGTGGAGGGAAGGAAGACAGGAAGGAAGAGACAGAGAGGCTAGGCACTGGTAGCCAATGACCACTGAGAACACACTGAACTTCCCACAGAGGGGTTGGAGGCCCAGCCACAAGATGCCCAGACTCTCTTCCACAAGCTCATTTTCAGAACACTGTTTCAGTCAGCCCCCAGCCCACCCAGAGGCTCACCCTCTGGACCCAGTATGGTGGCCTTACTGTGACATCCACATTTTGGAAAATCTCCTGGGCCTCCTCAAAGTCACAGATCTCCTCGGTGCATTCCCGCTCCAGGTTGCCCGGCCGCAGCTCCTCCAGGAAGCTGTTGGCTCGTTTGATACGCAGTACCTCGTGGGCTTGCTTACTGCTGGAGAACACTGAGGCTGGTTTGGGAAGGGGGGAGGGGTCACCGTGGTGGAGGAGCCCAAAAGAGGCCAAGCCACGAGGAGTCTAAGGAAGCCCAGCTGGAACAGGTCTAGAAAGAGCTCAGCTCAATTCCTGGAGGCTTATTATGATTCTTGAGAAGTGCATGCTCCTCTGCTCTGCCTCTAGGGATCCCCTGGGAGGACAAGAGCCCTGACCTTTCAGAGCATGGGCTCTGAGACAGACAAACAGATCTCCTTTTGAACTCCAATCTAACTTCCTTTTTAATATTGCATTTATTTTTTGCTTGCATGTGTCTGCATGCATATGGACATGCAAGTGCCATAGAGATGTGGAGGTCATCAGAGAACTATTTGTGGGCATCGGTTCTCTCTTTCCACTTTGTGGGCACTGGAGATGATCCAGTGGTCAGGCTTGCTCTCAGGCATCTTACCTGCCCCTGAATCTGACCACTCCACTCAACCTCAGTCTAGTCATCCAAAAATGGACACAGGTGTATCCAATTTTTTTATATTGTGACATTGTCATTTATAGTGTTCACATTCAAGAACTCAAGTTACAAAAATAATTCCAAAGAAAAAAATCTTATAATGTTTTAAGTAAGTTTACAATTTTGTGTTGGGCCAGTTTATAAGCTATCCTGGGATACACACAGCCAGGACACATGTAGAACACTTGAGAACACTCAACAAAGAGGTAAGCACTCAATGGCATGCCAGATGTCCTTGTTGCTGTTCAGACTTCAAAGTTAGGGGCAGGAGAGATGGCTTAGCAGTTAAGTGTTTGGTTCCCAGCACCCATGTTGGATTGCTCACAACTGCTTATAACCCTGGCTCCCAGGAATCCAATGGCATTTTCTGATCTCCATAGCTACCCCCACATATGTGGCATACACACATATACACTATATAAATACAAGTAAATTTTAATTTTAAAAACACTGCAAAGTTATATATAACTTTGTATACTACTAAATAAATAATAATGAAAGAATAATACTGCTCAGTGATATCCATCTTACTCTTCTTCCAGCATAGCTATGCGAGCCCTTCTTGCTTGCCCCTTGATTCCCACCCTCCTCCATCAGACAGTTCCCATCTCTTCCCCTTAGGCAGGAACACCTGGAGGACTAAGACATGTCACCAAGTGTCTGCTGGGCTCTGAGAGATGCCTGTCTTGAGAAGGACAACTAGGAGGGAGGGACCCAGTCAGAGGCATTCAAGAAGGGCTAGAGGGCCAGGCATGCAGAGAAGGATGTAGCTGCTTGAGCTGAGGTGGAGGTATAACGCATGTGTGGATGGAGTGGGCTGGAAAAGGGCTTATCAGACAGATAAACCACTCAAGGCACAAGTTCAAGAAGCTGGGGTGACTCTGGATTGATCCATTTGTCCCTGTGCCTTCCAGAGGACAATGGCTGCTTCCTGTTTGCTGTGAGGACTGAGAGCAGGACAGGAAGATGCAGGTTTGCAAGAGGATGGGGAGTGGGGTGCTAGAGGCCTGGGTCTGTTGCCTCCACCGCCGAGAGGCAGTGGGTAGAACAGGAAGACTAGGACTCTGTGACCTTCTCAGACCCTGCGGCCACTTGCAACTGCCCTCTTAGCCTTTGAGTTGTTTACCAGCTGCTGGCCTGTCTGGGCTTGTCAATAAGTTCATGCTATTCCTATCTGGCCTGCAACTCACTGAGGCTCAGAGGAGAGGGGGAAGGTGTGAAGGCCAGGGAAGGTGCCATGGAAGTCCCAGGGCTCCAAGAGTCCTTCAGTGGCATGGGGATAGCCTTACCAGAAGGGGCTGGTGTGCCAGGAATTCCCCAGGTGGTCATGAACAGAAGGAAGCTTGTGAGATGCCACATCCTGGAACTGCTGACACCTGTCTGAGGAGAACTTTTAAGCTCCACTGCTCTTCTTCATCCCAAAAGCAGAATGAAGCAGTCATCTTAGACTGGGGATAGCTCAGTTGGTAAAGCACTTGCCATGCAAGCCGGAGAGATTTAAGTTTGATTCCCAGAACACATGTAAAGACAAATGGCCAGGGGTTAGAAGATGGCTCAGCAGTTAAGAGTAGAGAAGACATGGGTTCAATTCCTAGCATCCACATAGCGGCTGACAACCATCTATAACACCAGTTCCAGGGGATCTGATTCCCTATTCTGATCTTCATGGGCATTGCACAGCATGTACATACAGGCAATACACTCATACATATAAAAATAATAAATTTTTAAAAATTTTAAAGGAAGAAAAATAACCAGGTGTGGTGGTATGTATTTGTAAACCCAGTGCAGGGGAAGTGGAGACAGACTGATGCCTGGGGCTTGACTGTCAGACTACTTGATGAGTTTCAGGGCAATAGGAGACCTTTCCTCAAAAAACAATGTGGATTGACCTCTGGCCTCTACATGCATGCACAGACACTTGTACCTGCACACACAGAAAAAAAGGAAAGGGAGAGAGAGAGAGAGAGAGAGAGAGAGAGAGAGAGAGAGAGAAAGAGAGAGAGAGAGAGCGAGAAAGCGCGCGCGCCTTTCCTGTGGGGTCATTGCCAGTGAGAAAGCTCAGCTGGGGTCACCGTTCCCAAGACAGAGAGTCACTGGCCCGTAGTGCTAGACACACCCCACCCACCTAAGAGCAAAGATGTCACAGACTTTCCATAAGGGACAAAGGGGACTCAGCTCGGAAGAGCCCAGTGCAGAAATAAGAAGTGCTGGGGTGTTCGCGCCCTCCCCGCCTTCCTTTTCTGGTGACATTCGGGTGGTCCTGATGGCTGTTCCTTTGCTGGCTTCATGGCTGGGCTGAGAACACTAACAAGCCTAACAAGCTTCAACTGGACACTGGGGTGTCTTTAAAACAATGGGTATACCACTTAGGCTTGGCCACGAAGCCAGACAGCCTGGGGCAAATTTCCCTGTTTACCGGAGAGCAGTGTTAGGCAAGATGCTTAACTGTTCCATGCTTCAGCTCCCTCATTTGTAAAATGGATATAATAGCTATATTTTTGCCATAAATGGTTATTGAAAGAATGGTAGCAGAGATGAAATCTTATGTGTGGGCATGTGCAGGTGCATGTAACGTGCACATGCCTGTGAGCGCCTAAGGACAACCCTGGCTGTCCTTCCTCAGGTACTGTCCACCTTATTTTTTGAGACAAGGTCTCTCACTGGCCTAGAACTCACCAAGTAGGCAAAACTTGATGGGCAGCAAGCCCCAGGGATCAGCCTCTCCCCACTCTCTAGCGCTGGGATTACAAGGGCGTGCCACCACACCCAGCTTTTTTTAAACATGTATTCTGAGGATCAAACTCAGGTCCTCATGCTTTGCAAGGCAAGAACTCTCAACTGAGCCATCTTCCCAACCCCACACATAAAGCTGGTAAACAAGTGTTGGGTGACGGAAGGGTAGGTGCGGCTCAGTAGGAGAGAAATGCTTAGCATGCGTACAGCTCTGGGTTCAAGCCCAGCATCAGAGCAAACACACAGACACCCCAGAGTTGACACACAGCAAACACTCCACCTGTTACCATTTGCTGTCACTGTCTCAGTGAGGCTCACAACCACCTGAGAGACGGGCATTAATGTTATCACCTCTGTTTCAGGGGAGAGTTCAGAAGCCCAGAGGGGATAAAAAGCTTATTACAAACTTACAACCAAGAGGGGAACAAGCCTCAGACTCAAGACCAGGTCTATACGGCCCTAGCTCTGGAGTCTTAATCCCTGCCTTAAACCTCTGGGTGACCTTCAAGGTCTCTACTGCCCCCAAGACCAGGGAAGCCCTCGCCAACTGCACAGCCCCTCCTGGCCTCCTTGTCCTCCTTGGCTGACTTCCTCTGCCAGGTCTCTCACCTTAGAGGAGGAGTGCAGGTAGGGAGTGGGGATTGTGGGTTCCAAGCTACCTTTGGGGATGGCCCAGGGCCCTGGGGAACTCCTCAGCTGATGTCCACTGGCCCCACAATCTGATGAGAGGGGGACATGTGGCAAGAAGGCCCCTTGGACTATGGGGAACACCAGCCCAAGCCTTGGCCTGCGTGGGCAGAAGCAGGGCCCTCCTTTCCCTTGACCCAGGTTCCAGTCAGCCTGGAAGACCTTGGCTCAGGGATCCCACCTTCCCGGAAGCTCAGCTCTCCTCCCCATCCCTCCTTCCACACCCTTCCACAGTCCTGCCCTGAGGGGGACTTACAGGGGTGGGCTGTGGAGAAACTGCAAGTTCGCCCTCATGCCGCCATGTCAGCCTGGAAGTCAGGTTAATCCATAACCACAAATATTTGCTTAGCCCTCGCCGCTGAGCCTTCCTCTCCCTAGACAAACAAACTAGGGGGTGCTGGTATTCCTGATCCCAGCTCACATCTTTCTACCAAGAAATCTGTCCAACAGGGAGGGGTAAGAAGGGGTAGAGGGAGAGATGGAGGGAGGGGAGACTAAGCATGTTGGCATCTCATTTTAGCCTCAAATGATTGACAGAGAGAAGGGTTTTGGCTCTGTCTTGCAAAGGGGGACTTTCAAAAAATTTATTAGAGATATTACAGTTTACTCATGGCCAAGCCAATGGATAAAAAGTCCATATTTGTATTTATTTATGTGCTACTAAAAAATAGTAAAACACTGTCAATTATACCATGAAAAACTATTCTGACTTCTTTTAAAAATATTCTTTAAATTATGTGTATGCATGTGTAGGTCTATGTTAATATGTGTGCCTGTGTGGGGTGTATGTGCACATGAAAGCAGATACCCACAGAAGCCAGAAAAGGGGCATGGGTCCCCTGGAGCTGGAGTTACAGGCACTGTGACCTGCTGGACATGGGCGCTGGAACTGAACTCAGGTCCTCTGCAAGAGCAGTACATGCTGCTTAGTCATGTTTCCAGTCTCTTCGTGACTTCTGCCACCTTAGTTCCAGTCACTGGGCAGACCCTCAACTGCCCGGGTAATTCTATAACCATTGCAGCCTGGTTGGTATTCTAAAGAGAGGCTTGTACCCCCTCACTTTTATTGAAACAACAGACCCTCAAGACGTTGAAATTTCTCCAGGAATCTGTTTCTGAAAGAAGGAAAAAGCTTCGGCCTGGGCCAGCCATGGGGAGAGCCTGTCTCTCAAGAACAATTTCACATAATTCTGGAGGAAGAGTCTGGAACTTAGACAATGATGGGTCAGTGATGCGCAGCAGGACTACAGCTTGACTGCTTTATTTAAACCTAAACATGTCAGGATCTCAAAGATGAACTTGAGGGTCACGGGACTGCTTTTTCTTCCCAACATGGCCGCAGGGAATGAATCTTTCTCTGCTTTTCACTATTACTTGTTTAATTGGCTTATTGAAGATGGGTGGTCCAACCTGTCTTGTTAGGGCTGTCAGGGCTCAGGGTCTGACATAATTAACTCTCATAACAACCCCTCGCCCCACCTGCGGCGTTTTTATTATCCCCTCTGTTTTGCAGAAGGGGGCACTTGTCCAAATTGGCAGAGGAGGTGGGAGGCAGACTTGTATTCGAACCAAGTCCTGGCCCCTTTGTGAGCTAGTGAGAAAAGACCGGAGTCTGGAAAGCTGCCGGGAATTCCCAGCTGAGAGGTTGGCAAAGGAAAAAGGCACACATAGCCTTTGCTGGGTTCTGCAGGCTGTCAGCATTCTGAGTGCTTTTCTTTCTTGGGCCTGGCTGTACCAGAGACACTTCTCTGCCTTAACCCTCCTGGGAGACTTGATTATTCTTCAAAATCCTTGCTCTGAATGGGGACCGTAGCTCTACCTCAATGGGAGGCACAGGGAAGTCACCTGACCCAGGGAGCCAATCAGATTTTCTCTGCAGGCCCCGAGCATTAAGGCCTTGATGTCCCGCTCTGCACCAGACACTGGGTTCAAAAGTTTGAAACCAGAGCCAGGTGCCACCATATTTGTGCCTTCCCGAGGTGTGGCGGGGAAGGTACTGGGGTGGATGAAGCAAAAAAGCAGGTGTCGGGGAGGTGCTTAGAAACGAGCCGATGGGAAACAAGCCGGTGGCTATTTGCGAGGGGGCTGTGGCAGCTGCCTAGAGAATGGAGCGGCGTTCCTGACCACTTTGCCGAAACATAGGGCCAAAGTGCCGACACTTGAGGATCTGCTTGTGCACCCTTGGGAAACTGTGTTTTGTTTTCTGTAGTAAGGACTCTACTATTCAGCACCTCTCTAGGCTTTCCAGAAATTCAAAAACGAAAACAAAAAACGATTGCTGCAGGCTGTTTTGCTTCAAGTGTCGCCTTCCCATAAGCCTTCAGCTGCTCTCCTCCTGGCCTACCAAGCACAAGGTGTTGTGGGTGTCCAGTGGACTCCACTTCCCTCCCACAGTCCTCTCCTTCCCGCACCTGCGACCTAACACAGGAGGTCAACTCCACGTTAACTAGCAGGGTGCACTGTCCCTAACCAGCACGGTGGACTCTGCCTGAAGTAGCCACGTCCAAACAATCCAGAAGCCCACACTCTGGCAGTTGCAATACTGAAGTGACCATGGGGGGCGGGGGGAGGTAGGGGAGAGGGTTGGTATCCTGCTGGCTTAGCAGCCTGCCTTCCGGAAGTCTCCAGGCCGCCTCTGCAGAGCTCGTGGCTTCAGGCCTCCTCCAACTCTGCACGATGGGCACTGTCATCGGCTACCCCCAGAGGGTTAAGGAGCAGGGCACCAGCGGCTCCTGAGTGATTAGCTCTGCGGGAATCCAGGGCTCTTCATCTTCTTGTGGGCTTCCAGCAGAGGGTGCTGCTCGGCCGCTGAGCAGGGCTGGTCAAAGTCCGAACAGTCAATCTGCCTCCTCTGGGGTCTCCCTTGCGGAGGGGGGGAGGGAGGGCACGACCACACCGGGACGACGACACACGGGGACGGAGGGAGGACGGACGGACGGACCCTTCTCACGCGTGCCCCACAGTTCAGGCTGACCCCAAATACTGCAGAGGGACTCTGGGGGAGGAGCCCTCTGTGATTTCCAGAGTGGAGCCTATGTAAGGACTAGGTGCTAAAAGGTGTGTCTGGAGAAAGGAAAAGGAAAATGCTGGAAGGCAGCGGGAGATGCAGTGTTCTTTGAAACCGAAAACCTGGTTTGAATCAGGCTCTCATGACATAAAAGCTTACTATGGTTCCTTACTAACTACATTGTTTAACTCCCTCATTTCTGCATCTGAAACATGGGTCAATAAGAGTATACACCTCAGGTGGTGGTTGGAACAATCACATTAAATGTTTTCAGAGCTATACAGCTCAAAACAGAAACATTTAGAGAGAGAGAGAGTGTGTGTGGGGGGGGGGGGGGTCAGAGGACAACTCTGAGAGCTCTCCCTTTGCACCATGTGGTTTCCAGGGATCCAACTCAGGCCATCAGGTTTGGTAGCAAGTGCCCTTACTGGCTCCGTCATCTCACTAGCCCCTAAATTAAATTATCCATTTATTTATTTAATATGTATGAGTGTTTTGCCTGCATATTTGTAAGTGTACCTGTGTCATGTAATGACCATGGAGGTCAGAAGAGGGCATTGGATCCCCTGGAACTGGATCCTACTGGCAGTTGTTAGCTGCCATATAGATTCTGGGAACCAAACCAGGGTCCTCTGCAAGAGCAGCCAGGGCTCTTAATTGCTAAGCCCGCCCTCCAGCCCTCTTTTATTATTATTAAATTTTATTTTTATTAGATGGATGTGTTTTGCCTGCATGTATGAAGTGCACATATTCATGCAATGCTCATGAAGGACAGAAAAGAGGATCAGATCCCCTGAAACGGGAATTAAGGACAGTTAGTTTCCATGTGGGTGCTGGGAACAGAACCCAGGTCCTCTGCAAGAGCAGCCAGTACTCTTAAGCGTTGTGCCATCTCTCCAGCCCCTGCATTTTTTAATTGTTTTATGGAACATGGACAAGGCTGGGATTTAAACGATTAATCAACAATCCTCTCCTCCTGGCTTCCCAAGTATCTTAGCAAGAAGAAAGGTCTGTGGGGCTCCCACGTGAAAGATCCTCCTGGGTATAGGTCTAAAGGAAGCTAAGTCAACATGGACAGAAAAATCTGTATATCTGGGTTTTTTACAGCCTGGCTCTCAACAGTGAGGACTAGGACCAGCCAGGTGAGTATTAACAGATGTATGCATGAAGAAATGTGATTCATTCTCTCTCTCTCTCTCTCTCTCTCTCTCTCTCTCTCCACACACCCACATACCCACACACAAAGAGTGGAATTTTATTCAGCTATAAAGAGGAATGAAATGCTACTTGAAAATGGTTGTAAATGGAGCTCATCATGTTAAATGAAATATGCCAGATCAGAAGACAGATATTGCGTGCTTTCTCAAATATGCAGCACGTATACACACATATAGAACACACACATAGAATATGTGGGTGACATGCTAGTTACATATACATATTCATATATACACGTAAGTATGACATGAAAGTAGAAGGGGGACTAGAAGTGAAGAAGCCTTGGTGGGGAAGGAAGGGAGATGGGGGCAAATATGAACACAGCACAGAGAAGTGCAAGAAAATGTCTCAGTGGAGCCCATTACGCTGTATATTAACTCAAAACACTGGTAGTGACTTTTATAAAACAAAAATAAATACAGTCCAGGCTCAGTGGCACATGCCTGTATACCCAGAACTCAGGAGGCAGAGGCAGGCAGATCTCTGTGTGTTCAAGGCCAGCCTGTTCTACATAGCAAGTTCCAGGCCAGTCCAAGCTACACAGTGAGACTCTATTTCAAGCCCCCATCCCTAAAGAAAAGCAGGTGATAATGGCTGTGAATTGCCAACGGTCTTAAGTGTCTGTGAAGGTCAGAGACAGGTAAGTCCATGAAAGGGGCAGGGGCAAGGACAGCTGTCCCGTGTCCTACCTTAGTAGCTGCCATCTCCAAGCACTCAGTTACCCCTAACTTCACCCACGCCTAGAGCATGTGGAGGTTTTGTTGTTTTGATTTGGGTTTTTTTTTGAGACAGAGTTTCCCTGTAGCTCCATCTGGCCTGGAACTCACTATGTAGACCAGGCTGGTTTTAATTTCACAGACATCTGCCTCTGCCTCCTAGGTGCTGGGATTAAAAGCCTGCTCCCTCCCCTTTTTGAGACAGGCCCTCACTATATAGCCCAGGCTGACATCAGACATGACAATTCTCCTGTCTCAACCTCTCAATTGTTAGGATGGCAGACATGCACCATCATGCCAGGGTGAGGTGGGTTCTACCTAGTTCCAGTCCCAACTCTGCTGGTAAACACTAGAAGCTTACTTTTGCTGAGGCGTGTGGGCTGGATGTGGAGGGTCAACAGGACTGTCAGGTCTCTCTTACCCCAAGCCCTTGCTCAGCCTATGCCTGCTCTCCTGTATATATTATCCCTATTTTTGGCAGGGAGAGGGCAGGGCAGGAGACAGACTGCCCAGAATCCAGTTAAGAAGCAGAAGGACAGCTGACATCTTTAATCCCAGCTCACACCTTTAGTCCTAGCACTAAGAAAGTAGAGGCAGCCAGATCTCTGTGAGTTCTAGACCAACCTAACCTACACAACAAATTCCAGGCCTGCATAGTCTCAAAAAGCAAGCAAGCAAGCAAACAGGCAAGCAAACAAACAAAAAGTGAAGATGAGGTCTGAGAGTGTGACTCTGTTAATAGAGTGCTTTCCTAGCATGCAGAAAGCCTTGGGTTCTATCCCCCAAACTGCATTACCAGGTGTGATGGTACAAACCTGTAATCCCAGCACTCAGATGGGAAGCAGGAGGATCAGAAGTTAAAGGTTGGGGCTAGAGTGATGGCTCAGCAGCTAAAAGCACATGCTGTTCTTGCAGAGGATCCGGGTTCAGTTCCCAGTACCCACATGGCAGCTCACAACTATCTGTGACTCCAGTTCCAGAGGATCCCATGCCATCTTCTGGTCTCCTTGGATACCAGAGATGCATGAGGTATACATACATACATGCAGGCAAAAACTCATATATATAAGGCAAATAAAAATAAAGGAAATTATGATTATCCTTGGTTATCTAGTACATTCAGGGCAAGACTAGTCTACCTGAGACCCTAGACCCTGACCATAAAACAGAAAAGAAATGGAGATGGGTGAAATCTGACGCCAATGGCATAACGGCTTTTTAAAGAGTCATGTTTATAGAGGCGTAGTTTATATGCAATAAAATTCACATTCTTAAGATTTCATTTAAAAAATATATATATTCATGTCTATTTATGGAGGGAAAATGTGCACATGAGTGCAGATTGCCCAAAGAAGCCAGAAAAGGACATTGGATCCACTGGAGCTGGATGTACAGGTGGTTGTGAGCTGCCCAATATGGGTGCTCAGAACTCAACTCAAGTCCTCTATAAGAGCAGAATGTACTTTCTTTATGTGTATGAGTATATTGCCTGCATGAATGTAAGTGCACCTGTATTATGCAGTGCCCACAGAGGTCAGAAAAGGGTATCAGATCCACTGGAACTGGAGTTACAGTCATTAGCTGCCATGTGGGTGCTGGGAACTGAACCAGAGTCCTCTTCAAGAGCAGCCAGTGCTATTAAATACTAAGTCATCTTTCCAATCCAAGAGCAGTATGTATTCTTAACAGCTGAGCCATCTCTCCAGTCCTGAAATTTACCCTTTTAAATATACTGTTCAATTTGTTTTGATGAAAGTAACAGTTTAACAAACTTTACACTCAGGATATAGGATGTTCTGTCATTCTCAGGAGTTCTTTTTGTCCTACCCCTGCCCCTGGCTGCTGTTTCTATGATTTCTACTCCTGTAGCTGCCTCTTCAACAAGGGTATAAAAGAAGACTTCTCAAGAGATGCGGCTTTGGGACTGGCTTCCTTCACTCAGCATAAAGATTTTGATCATCTGTGTGGATATGCACATCAGTTCTTTCTTCTTATTACTAAGTTGGTCCCAGCACACAGCATGGTTTGTTTATCCATTCACCAGTTCTTACCCTGTTAAGTACGGATGCTAGAGCACTTGTGTACAGGTCTTTGTGTGGGCATGTACTTTCGTTTCTCTCAGGTAAATATCTAGGAACTGATTTAATGAGTCATGTGGTGATTTCATGTTTAGTTTCATGTCATTTTTTAAATGGTCAAATTGTTTTCTGGAATGACTGTGCAAAAATGTGCATGTCACCAGCATTGTTCTAGTTAGTCTTCTACCCTCACCAGCATTAGGTGTTGTCATTTGTTTAATTTTTCTTTTATTTTATGATTATTGTGTGTGTACAAGTGTGTGCATGCATACATGTGTGTGGTGGCCAGAGGTCCTCAGGCGCTATTCATGTATTTTTAAAAATAGTTTTATTTATTTATATTTTATATGTATGAGTGTTTTGCTGCCATGTGGGTGATGGAAACTGAATCCAATCCTTTACAAAAGTAGCCAGTGTTCTTAACCACTGAGTCATCTCTCCAGCTCTCACCTTTTTTTTTTTTTTTTTGAGTCAGGGTCCCTCACTGACTTAGAACTCACTAAGTTGTCTAGGCAGACTGGCTAGCAAGCCCCAGGAATCTGCCTGTCTCTACCTCTCCAGGTCTGGGATAATAGGTACATGCCATGACAGCTTTTTAAGGTGAGTTCTGGGAACTGAACTCAGATCCTCCCGATCCCTCTCTCCAGCCCTTATCTTTTATTTTTAACCATTCTAATAGATGTGTGTAGTAGCTCTCATTATAATTTTAATTTTATTTCCCTTGCCACCTACAATGTGGAGGCATTCAGCTATCTTTGTTAAGTGGCTGTTTAAACGGTTGGCCTGTTTTTATCTACTGAGTTGTTTGATTTTGCTTATCATTTCTTACATATTCTATTTAGAAGCAGTTTGTCAGATATTTTACAAAAATTTTTTCTTACTGTATGCCTTGTGTTTTATTATTTAATTGTGGCTATTGATGATCAAATGTTTAAATTTTGATTAAGTCCATTTATCTACATGTTCTTTTAGAATCCATGTTTTTGGGGAACTGGGCATGTAATTTGGTGGTAGAGAACTTGCCTAGCTTGCTTAGCATTGTCAAAAAACAAATGATGACCCGCACCTTTAATCCCAGCACTCAGAAGGCAGAGGCAAGCAGATCTCTGTGAATTTGAGGTCAGTTTGAATTTTATGCTAGCTAGAGTTACATAGTGAAACCCTGTCTTAAAAAAAACAAAAACAAAGGGCTGGAGAGCTGGGTCAACAGTTAAGAGCACTGACAGCTCTTGCAGAGGACTGGAGTTCAGTTCCCAGCATCCACATGGCAGCCAACAACCATTCATAATTCCAGTTCCAGGGAATCTGACACCCTCTTCTGGCCTCCATGGGTACTGCATGACACAGGTGCACTTACAAACATGCAGGCAGTACACTCATGCACATAAAATAAAAATTAATAAAATATTTTTAAATGACAACAAAAAACTCCAAATCAAACAATAACAAAATAGCATACAATTCATGTTTTTATGTCCTATCAAATAAGTCTCTCCCTAATCCAAGATCACAGAGATTTTCTTTTTATGTTTTTTCAAGATATTTTTACCTTTAGATCCATTTTTAATTTATTATTATTTTCATATAGTGTGAGGCAATAATTAAGATTAATTTTTGTGGGCCACCAAGATAGCTCAGGGGGTTTAAAGGACACTTGCTGTCAATACTGAGAACCTTAGTTTGATCCCCAGGACCCAGGTGGTAGAAGGCAAGAACCAGAAATCACTCTTGCAAGTTGTCCTCTGACCTCCACATGCACACTGTGACACTTTCATGCATGTACACATGTACACACATACACACAAATAAATAAAAATGTTTTAAAATTTCATTTTGTGTGCATATGTGGGTTTTGTGTGTACATGTGTGCATGCATGTATGTGCGTATATAGAGGCCATAGGTCCCCATCAGGTGTCTTCCTCAGTCACTTCACCACCTTATTTTTCAAGACAGGTGTTTTCACTGAAACTGGAGCTCATAGATTCTACTAGGCTGGACAGCTACTTGAGCCCCAGGAACGGTCCTGTCTCTGTTTCCCCAGACTGGGATTACAGGAGGCACCATGCCCAGCTTTTTAACATGGTTTCTGAGGATGGAACTCAGGGCTTATGCTTGTGTGGAAGTATACTCACTAAGCTACCTTCCCAGACCTCAGGGTGTCTGGTTGTTCCAGACCATTTTTTACAAACCATTTCCTCTCCCTCATTGAATGGCCTTGGTATTCTGTAAAAAATCAAATGGCCTTTTCTACATCAAGCAACCTTTGGAATCTGCTTTATTCTCCTAATCTAAGTGTTTGTCCTTGCACCAATACTGCTCTGGCTTAAGTGCTTAACTGCTGTCACAAGACTCAAGGAAGTCATGCAGTCAGGTAGTAAAAGTCTTCTAACATTATCTGCACTGTTATATCTGTTCTGGGTTCTTTCTATTTCTATATATACATTTTAGAACCAGTTTATTAACTTATTTTTATTTTGTATGTGTGTATTGATATGTTTGTTTAGTATATGTTTGTCTTGTGTGTTTGTGTGTGTGTGTGTGTGTGTGTGTGTGTGTGTGTGTGTGTGTGTGTGTGTAGAGGCCAGAGGTTAATATCTGGGGTATCTCTTCTACTGCTCTCCACCTTAACTTTTGAGGCAAGGCTCTCACTGAAGCCACAATTCACCAACCAGCTAGATTGTCTGGCCAGAAACTCCAGAGATCCACTTGTCTGCACACCACTAGTGCTAGCATTACGGAAGTGTGCCACCACACCCAGCTTTTTACATTGCTACCAGGGAGTTCAAACTCATGCTTCTATGGCAGGCATGTTACCAAGCGAGCCATCTTCCCAGCCTGACTTAATAATTTCTACAAAATTTCTATTTGGGTGTTCTAGTTTACCTTCAATTGCTGTTACAAAACACTCTGACCAATACCAACTTGGGGAGGAAAGGGTTTAGCATACATCTGCCTGTCACAGTTCATCACTGAGGGAGCCCAAGGTAGGAACTCAGGGCAGGAACCTAGAGGCTGGAGCTGAAGCACAAGCCATGGAGGAACACTGCTTACTGGCTTGCTTCCCTTGCTGGTGCTCAGCCCGCTTTCTTGTACAATACAGAACAACCTGCCCAGGAGTGGCACTGCCAGAGTGGGCTGGGCCCTCCCACATCACTCAGCAATCAAGAAAATGCCTCACAGACATGGCCCCAGGCCAGTCCAATGGAGGCAAGTCCCACTTGAGGCTCTCTTTACCCAGGTGTGTCAAGCTTACAACTAAAGCACACTGGGATTCTGATTTGGGATTGAGTTGAATCTATTGAACAATTTGGGGAAAAGATAGGTCTCAGTATTGAATCTTTTGATCCATGAGCCTGATAGATCTCCATTTATTTGTTTGTTTGTGCCTCTTAATAGTTGGTTAGTTTTTTCTCACTTATTCAATTTTTAACAAGTAGCAACTTAAAACATTTGAATGTACAATTGTGTGTTGCTTAGTATATAGAAATATAATTTTTGATTCAGAATTATAGAGCAGAGTGTGTTGTGGTGCACACTTATAATCACAGCATTTAGGAAACTGAGGAGAATTGTGAGTTAGTTCAAAGCCAAATTGAGCTATGTATTTTGTGTCAAGAAAGCATTAAACAAAAACAAAGAAACAAAAACTTGTGTGCTAAAGAGACTAACCATCCATCCCTGTATTCCTAGTTTATCTTAAACTGTCTTCATTTAGCACTAACATTGTGTAAACTTTTGGGATGAGAAATTCCTAGTTTTCAGTGATGGATGCTGATGGTTGGTGAAGGTATAAACCCTAAAAGGAAAGGTTGAAAGCAACACTGGGGTTGGTACCAGACACCAGCACCTTCCTTGGTCTCTATTGCCAGTAACAAGCAACTACAGTTTGCAGTTCATAGTGGTGGGTCCTCCATCACTGTACCACTGATAGTGATGGAGCTTGTATGATTTGTAATTTTGACCATGAACTTTCATGTGGATTAACCGTCTGCTGTGTATTAATATGTTCACATGTGTCTATGTGCATTTGTGCCCATGTATGTGCCTGTACAGGCACAATGAGTGTTCTTTTCACTCACTCTCCACCTTATTTTTGAGACACAGTCTCTCACTAAATCTGGAGCTCACCTATTCCACTAGATTAGCTGGCCAGCAAGCTCCAGGTATCCTTCTGTCTTTGCCTCTCCAGTGCTGAGATTATAGGAGTTGACGGCCATGCCCAGCTTTTTATGTGGGAGCTGGGTATCAGAGATCCACAACTGGCCAACATGCAGAGAAACTGCAGAATGCCTTCCCTGAGTAGGACATCTATATCAAACCTCTGTCACCCAAGGCTCAAAGACTATTGCAGAAAAGCAGGCGGAAAGATTGTCAGAGTGGATGACCGCAAGGGAACAGTTTTTTAGACAGCTGGACAGTCATATGAACTCACAGCAATGGTGACAGCATGCACAAGTCCCATGCAAGCTCAAACCAGACAGACTGTCAGAGTGGAAGTGGGTAGATGGGTAGGAGGCGGCAAGGCTAGCTGAGGAACTACTGGCAACTGGGAGGGGAGAGTCAGTTTCCTTTAAAGGTGTGATCTTGGATAGGTTGACCAAGCTCTAGTGGATGGACCCACACTGAAGGACATTGGGAGACACAGGTTTGACTTGATAGGCCTCTCTCTCTGATATATCAGAATATATATAATCAGGTGAGGGCACTGGGGGTGTTAGTAGGAGAGGCGGTCTAAATATGATTTTAAATATTGTATGAAATTTGCAAAAAATCAAGAAAAATGAATAAAAAACCGAATCATCACAGCTATATTGTTAAGGAAAGATTTTCCAAAGGCCACAGATGACAATATCCTACTGTCTTAGGACAGAATGACACTGTTCTTTTTATTGGTATTGGTAGCATCAGTTTTAGTTATTCTTCTCATTGCTGTGACAAAATGCCTGACAAAAGCAACTTCTGGGAGGGCTTATTCTGATTTACAGTTCAAGGGTGCAGTCCATCCAGGGATGTTATGGCAGCAGGAGCACGAAGCAGCTGGTCACATTGTACCCACAGTCAGAAAGCAGAGAGAAATGAATGCTGGTGTTCAGCTCGATTTCTCCTTTTTATTTGGTCCAGGACTTAACCCAGGGAGTGGTACCACCCCACATTGAAGGTGGGTCTTCCCACCTCAGTGAAGGCGATCTAGAAGACTCCCCTACAGACAGGCCTAGAGGGCTTGTCTCCTAGGTGACTGTAGGTTCTGTCAAGTAGACAATCAGTATTAACCATCATAAGTATCAAATTAGTCTTAGTTTCTTTTTTCTAATTTAAAATTCTTTATTATTTTTATTTTATGTGTATGAATGTATTGTATGCATGTGCGTAGGTGCACCTGTGTCATGAAGTCCCTGAGGACAAAAGATGTCAGATCCCCTGGAACTCGAATTGTTAGCTTCCATATGGGGTATGGGTTCTGGGAATGGAAGCTGAGTCCTTTGCAAGAGAAGTCAGTGCTCTTAACCGATGAGCCATCTCTTCAGCCCCTCGTGTGCATATCTTAATGCAATGTTTAAGTGTCCAAGAACGAGTTAAAAATAAATTGCTCTCTCAAAGGAAACATAAAACTAAGGTCTCGTTATGTAGTTCACATTGACATCAAACTCGGGATCCTCCTGCTTCAGCTTTCCCAGCGCTGGCATTACAGGCATGGCCACCGTGATCAGCTTGTGTATGTTAATGTAGTATGTAACCAAGCAACCAAACAACCAAGCAACCAGCAACCAAGCAACCAGGGGGTGTGTGTGTGTGCGTGCGCGCGTTGGGTTTGGACATGAAATCCCTAATGCTGACTACCCAAATACTCTTTTTTGCTTCAGCCCTGGCCAGCCTGAAAGGTTGCGGAGCAAGCTAAGCCCCTGCTGTTGGCCTCACGCAGGCTCCGCCTAAGAGGCAGCGTCCAAGGTGCTCTGACAGTCTCCAAGGGACCTGGGTGGCCGCTCAGCCTCGAGGAGCGCCAGGAGGGCTTCCTGGCGGACCCAGTCTGGGCTGCTTAGTGGGATGACTGGGATCCTGGGACCAGGACTGAGGAGGCACTTCAGCCTTTTCCAGCATGTGACCTTTGCACGCAGAAGCGCTCAGTCGCTTAGGTTCCTGGTGCAGTCTGAGCGCCGGGTTTAGGTTCATGGGACTGGAGATCTCGGCTGCGGCTGCAATGCAGACCGAGTGCTGCTGCTGTCCCTGCCTCGCATCCTCCCGGCCGGGTATGGCTGGGTATGGCCGGCGCCCCGCGCTGAGTCAGAGGTGAGTCAGCGCCCCCTGACCTTGCCTTGCTCCCGGAGGACTGCGCTCCGAAGGAGCGAACGGAGGAGGAGGGTTACCCATTAACTAGTTACTGTCCCCAGCCATTTTCTCAGCAGTCAAGCCTGCACATTTATTGCAGGAACGTGCGGTGTCGCCTCATCCACAGCTCCGGCTGTTGACCACTGTGACTAACAAATGTGACGTTTAGAGTCACCAATGTGGCTTCCAACAGTGTTCTACAAACTTTTCTTTTAAACCACAGTGGGTATGTAAAATAAGTTTTACATCGCAAGTAAATTCCTCAGGACCCACTTTATTTCAATTTCTTTTCTTTCTTTTTAAAAATCATCACGAAACTCTAAATTACGGCTCTATGACCTCCTCTCCTCACCGTTTCCTTTCTCTTTCGCCTTACCTCTCCCTTCTCTTCCCCTTCCTTTCCTCTCCCCTTCCTTTCTTCTCTCCTTCCCTCCTTCTTAGCCTCCTTCCTCCTTCCCTCAGATTGAGTCCCAGGTAGCGCAGGCTGGTCAGGAACTTCCTATATGGCCAGGAATGACCTTGAACTTAAGATCCTCTTTTTTCCATCTTCTCAGTCCTGGTGTTATGTGCATTTGCCAGCTACCTGATTTTATGCAGTGTTGTCCTGGAACCCAGGGTTTCATGCAGGTTAGAGTAATCATTCTATTAACTCAGGCTTCCTCACTGCTGACTGTTGCTGGAGACTTATCTTGACTCCCTTGTCCATGAGATAGAACCCAGACCTGCAGGAGCAATAAGCACTCATTATTTCGTATGTAAGTTTGATGCACACATATTTCTGGTGAGCCTGTGGCTGGAAACAGGAATAAGTTTCCTATGCTCTTTATTTGAATTTTAGTTACACATACATTGCCTAACCACTTAAAATTTTAAACTATTTCAAATCTACAAAAAGGTCTCAGAAACAAATCCTCCATCTTCAGTCAGCTACTGCACGTCCTCCTGGCCCTCAGTAAAGCCTGGGGATTCTTAGCACAACCTTCCAGACACTGGTACATCTATCAGTTTTTAGAAAGTTCACTGTTTTAGTGTTCATGATGTGTATATGTATGCTGAGCATATCCCCCCCACACTCCCTAGTTTCGCTTCTCCCTGCCCAGATAGTTTTTCTTCTACTTTCATGCCATATACATATATGTGATTGTATGTATTTATGTAAAATCTAGAAGCCACAAATGAGAGAAAACATATTATTTGTCTTCCCGAGACTGGCTTAATTCACTTAGTATGACTACCATCAGTTGCACCCATTGTCCTACGAACGACATAACTTCGTTCTTTATGAGTGAAAGAAATTCCATTGTGTGTTCACAGACCACATTTTCCTTACCAATTACTCTGCTGTTGGACACCTAGGTTGGCTCTACAATTTAGCTATAGTGCTGCAATAAACATTGATATGGAGTCTCTGTGACATGTTGACTTGGAGCTCTCTGGATAGATACAGGAGTCATCTAATCTTTGGGGCTGAATTACTTGAGATCCTGCATACGGTTCCCTGGAAGACTGTTAAGCAGCTTCAGGAGGATGTCCTCCAAGTAGATGTGGCCTGGGCTATCTGGTCATCAGACAGATCTGCTGAGGGAACTGGGACATACACAGACACATCTAGTCTCTCTTTTGGTGTGTGCGTTCATTCGCGTGCGTGTGTGTGTGTGTGTGTACATATGCAAAAGTGTGCACTTTCAAAGGTGTGCATTTCCACCTCTGGGTGGGAGGCAGAAGTAGGCATCAAGTGTCTTTCTCTATCACTTTCCACCTTATTTTTAGAGACAAGGTCTCTCACTGAACCTGGAACTGGTCATTTTAATTAGACTGCCTGGCCATCAAGCACCTGGGTTCTGCCTATCTCCTTTTAAAGCCCAGCATGGAGATTACAGATCCAGATTGCCAGACCTGGCTTTTATGTGGATGCTGAAAGGCAAGCGGTTTGCCCCCTAAGCCAATTCCCCAGTACTTACTCGCATCCCTCTCTGTACCGTGTTTAAGGTTCTCTGAGGGAAATAGCATGCCAGAACCTCAAAGAAACTAGATGGTGGCGAACTCTCTCCTGAAGAACATCCAAGGAAGTAGAACAATTCAAATCAGTAGAAATGGGAGTGGTGATTTGTGGGGTGTAGATATTTCACTGAGGTCACCTTTGAGCACTATTTCCAACCCCAGAATCTTGTTGATCTCTGGGCTCTGACCTGGCTTGTTCTAAGTCAACTCTGAGACTCTGCTGCCTAAGTGAGAGTCTTCAGTTCACTGACGGTGGGAAATACAACCAATGTAAACATAAAGCTATGCATCTGCCAGGCACATGTGCTGCTCTGTAGGAAACTCCTAATTACATTAGTTATTTTTCTCATTGTGCTGACAAAATGCCTTACAAAAGCACTGTAAGGAAGGAAGGGTTTATTTGGCTCACAGCTTGAGTACACAGTCCATCATGGCAAGGAAGGAAAGGTGGCAGGAGCTTGAGGCCACTGGGCATGCCACAGCTGGTGGTGCTCAATTAATTTTCTCCTTTTTATTCAGTTCTAGACCCAAATCCACAGGATGGTGCTACCCACATTTAAAGGGGTCTTTTGGGACTGGAGAGATGGCTCAGCACTCAAGAGCACTGGCTGCTTTTGCAGAGGACCTGGGTTCACTTCCCAGCACCCTTATGTCCTTAAAGCCAGTTCCAGAGGAATCCAATACCCTCTTCTGACCTCCATGGGCATTGTATGGCACAGTGCACTTACATGCAGGCAATATACAAAAATTAAAAATAATAAATAAGCTGGGCATGGTGGCACATGCCTTTAATCCCAGCACTCAGGAGGCAAAGGCAGGTGGTTCTCTGTGAGTTCAAGGTCAGCTTGGTCTTCATAGTGAGTTCCAGGCTAGCTGGGGCTACAGAGAGACCTTGTCTCAAAAAAACAAAATAAATAAACAAATAAATAAATAAAAATTGAAGTGGGTCTTCCCACTTCTAGAAATTCCCTCTCATATGTTCTAATATATGTTTGTCTCCAAGGTGGTTCTAGATCCTGTCAAGCTAACAATCAATGTTAACCAGCACACCCAGAGACAAGAAAGAATACTGTGGGGAGTTATGGACAAAGTTTCTTGTCTGTCCATCATTGATCTTCCCTTCCTTCTTCCTTACAGCACCCTGATTTTGTTCAGGTAACCCCACACACATAAGTGAGGGATGGGTTTCTCATTGACCTAGAACACACTGATTCACTAGACTTGTAAGCCATTGAGCCCCAAGAACCCGCCTGTCTCCATGTCCCCAGTGCTGGACTTACACGGGCGTGCTAGCCTGGCTGGCGTGTTCGTACAGGTTCTAGGGAAACAAACTCCAGTTCCCGCGCTTCCTCAGCTTCTCTGGACCTTTTATTTATAGCACTTTTTCTACATTTAGCATTTGGGGTTATCTTGTAAAAACCAAACCAAATCACACCAAACTAAAACCAAACACACACACACACACACACACACACACACTCACACACACACACACAAAACAAACGACACAAAAAAAAATACAACCTGAGCTGAGAGATGGGTCAGCAGTTAAGAATACTTACTGCTCCTTCAGAAGACTCAGGTTCAGTTCCCAGCACCTACATGGTGGCTCACAACTGTCTATAACACCGGTTCTGAGTATCTGATGCCCTTCTGGCCTCCATTGGCACCAGGTATGCACGTGGTACACTTACATACACTTACATACATATGAGGCAAAACACTCATATGCATAAGGTAAAAATAAATAAAAAATTTTTTTAAAAAGAACCATCTCAGGACTGGAGAGATGGCACAGTGGTTAAGAGCACTGGAGCCCACGCCATGCCATTCAGGAACATAGATTTAGCACAGCCACAACTTTGGTTCAAGGACTTCACATGGCTGACCTTTAGAGTCCTCCAGGGGTTGGAATTAAGACTTTTTTTTAAATCATGGGGACCTGTTATTTTAAAAATAGTAGGGCCAGAAAGATGGGTCAGTGGAAAAAGGTACTTGTTGCCAAGCCTGATGTCCCATTTCAATTCCTAGGGCCCACAAGGTAGAAGAAGAGAGTCAACTCCTCCAAGTTGCCCTCTGACCTCCACATGTTCTTCCTGGTACGTGCACCCACAGAAAATAAATACATAAATGTAAAAAAAAATGGCAGTATAAGAATAAATATATCTTTTCTGTTTTTTCTTTGATAGTGTCTGTATATGTTTCCTTTTCTCACACCAAAGAACAATCAAAAGATGTGGCGAGACAGCCCACACAGTGGAGTCTAACCTCATGGAGGTCTTGTACAGTGGAATCCACTTTCCACAGGACCTTTGTAGAGGAGTCCAACTGTGCTTTAATTCCCAGTCATGAAATCCTCGTAGCTCAGAGGGAGAGCAGCTGAGAGGTCCAGCGCATGGCATGCAAACTCTCTTGTTCCTACTATAGTAGAAAAAAAAAAAAAACCCACAACTGAATAAACCCAGGGCTGGGGAGATGGCTTAGTTAGTAAAGTGTTTGCAGTGCAAGCACAAAGACCCAAGTTTGATCCCAAGCACCCACGTAAAAAGCCAGGCCTATGGCACAAGCTTACAATCCCAGGGTTGGAAAGTGAAGATGGGAGGAAATCCCTGGAGCTCACTGCCCAGCTAGCCTTGCCGTAAGTTCTAGAACACTGAGAGACTTTTGTTCAAGATACCAGATGGACAGCTCCTGAGGAATGGCACATCTGAGGTTGACCTCTGGCCTTTATGTGTGTACATGTACACCTGCACCCACATTCACACATACATTTACACTTGCATAAAATGAACACATCTGGACATACATATACACACAAAATAAAATAAGATGCTCATTTTTAATATGCAACACCCTATACCACAGCAGCACAGCACCATCTTGTGTGTGGCATTCTATTCTCTCTGCTCCACCGCTTACTTCCTACTAGTTTCATTTCACAATCTACAGTGAAAGAATCAGTGTCTTCAGTTTGAAAAAACTGGGGCAACCTCAAATTGTGTAAATGAGAAACTAAGGCCTGAACAAAAGAAAAGAATGTTCAAATGTGGCTGAGTTTTCAAGATACATGTGCTAAAGACCTTTAAAGCAATACTATATTTTTACTATAAATTGAGGGTGAATTAGGCTTAAATAACAAAGACTGATTTATTTGTGTGTGCATGTGTGTGTGTGTGTGTGTGTGCGCACGCGCGCGCTAGAGACAGAATCCAGGGCCTCATGCATGCTAGGCAGGTGCCTGTCACTGAGATATGCCCCCAGCTTGGTGTTGTTTTGAGACAGGGTCTTACTGCATAGATCTGAGCTACCCCCAAACTTGGCATCCTCCTTTCTTAGCCTCCCAAATGCTGGAATTACAGGAGTGCACTACCCCTTCTGGGTTGAATTGGTTTTTAATCTATCTATGTATCTATCTATCATCTACTTATTTATTTATTTATGTGTATGAGTGTTCTGCCTGCATGTATGTAAGTGCACTCATGTCATACAGTGCCCAGGAGGACAGAAGAGGGCGGCAGATTCTCTGGAACTGGAGTTACAGATGGCTGTTAGCTGCTATGTGGATGCTGGGATTCAAACCTGGGTCTTCTGCAAGAGCAACCAGTGTTCTTAACTGCTGAGCCGTCTCTCCAGCCCCTGAGTTGATTTTTTAAATTATTACATTTATTTATTTATGTATGTGGGCACATGTGTGCCATGTTATGCATATGGAGGTCAGAGGACAACTTGTGGGAGCTAGTTCTTTGCTTTAACCACGTAGGTTTTAGGGGACTGAACACAGGTTGTAAGGCTTTGTAGCAGCCCTACACTTAACCCACTGTGCTATCCTGCTGTTCCTCCCCTGCTTTTTTTTAAGACAGAGCCTCAGGTATCCCAGGCTAGCCTCAAACTTGCTATGTAGGCAAAGATGGCCTTGAACTTTTGATCCTCCTGCTTCTCTTTTCCCTGTGCTGGAATACAGGTGTGTGCTCCCATACCTAGTTTAGATGATGCTGGACACAGAACTTAGGGCCTCATGCATGGTAGGCAAGCATTCTACCAACTGAGCCAAATCCCCAGCCCCTCCTATGTTGATTTTTTATTATTTATTTTTATTTTTTAAATTATGTATATGTGGGGTTAGAGAGATGACTCAGTAGTTAAGAGCACTGATCTTGCAGAGGATCCAGCTTCGATTCTCAGGGCCCACATGGTGGCTAACAACCATGCCTAACTCTAGTTCCAGGGACTCCAATGCTTTCTTCTGACCTCCTCAGGCATTGCATAACACAGGTGCACTTACATACACGTAGGCAACATATTTATACACATAAAATAAAAAATAATATAAATAAAGTATTAATTATGTGTATGTGTAAATCTGTGTGAGGTACCCACCGAAGCTAGAGAGATCAGATCTCCTGGAGTGGAAGTTATAGGCATTTGTGGGCTGTCCAACGTGGGTGCTAAGAAACAAACTCAAGTCCTCTGGAATAGCAGTACATGCTCTTTACTATTGACAATCTCTGGCTCCTACCCCAGATGATTTTTTTTAAAGTGCTAAAAGCTGGGTAAAATTAAGGTAGGGGTCTTAAACTAGAGTATTCCTGCCTTTCTGTGTTCACTAGTCCCAAATTTTTCACACCCAAGGTCTAGACCCTTTAAAATAGAACTAATGCTCTGTCCCTCATCTCCTACTTCATGCATTTACTCAGCAAACTCTTACATAGTAGATGGTAGAGGCAGCCAAGGAAGACAAAGATGCCCTCAAGGGACAGCCAGTCTAGACGGGACATTTAAATACCCACAACTTGGTGAGAAACTTGCGTGGAAGATGTTCATGGCATGGGTGCTCAAGGTACTGAGGAAAGCTGCGGTGTGACTCCCATGGTTTGGCTACAGCTAGAGTTCAATCCCCACGTGAAGCATTATGGGGAGCAGTTGTACTGACTCCCACTATGCTATTCAGAGGTGGAGTTTGGGGAATGAATAGAGTTAGGTGGTGTGCTGGATAGCTTCAGTTGTCAACTTGACACTGGGAAGAGGGAATCTCAATCAAGCCTTTCCTCCATTGGACTGGCCTGTGGGCCTGTCTGTGAGGCATTTTCTTAACTGCTAGTTGTTGTGGAAGGGCCAAGCCCATTGGATGGGGTACTGCCTTCATGAGCAGGTAGTCCTAAGTTATATAAGAAGGCAGATGACCACAGGCCAGAGGAGTTAACTGATAAGCAGTGATCTGTGGTCTCTGCTTCAGTTCCTGCCTCCAGGTTTTTGCCTTGAGTTCCTGCCTGACTCCCCTCAAAGGTGGACTACGCACTGCACATGGAAGATGAAGTGAACCCTTTCTACCCCAGGTTGATTTTTTTAGTGTTTTATCACAGCAACAGAGAAACAAACTAGGACAGACAGCACCATCAAGAAGGACCCTCATAATTGAATCTGGGTGTTTTTTAAGAAGGGGATGCACTGGGATGGGTGAGACGGCTCAGTGGTTAAGAGCACTGACTGCTCTTGTAGAGGACCCGGGTTCAATTTCCAGCACCCACATGGCAGCTAACAATCACCTGTAACTCCAGTTCCAGGGTAATAAAACACCCTCTTCTGACCTCCATGGGCACTGTATGACTCCGGTGCACTGACATACATGCAGGCAATATACACTTATACACATAAAAACGAAAAATAATAATTTTTTTTAAAATTTAAAGAAAAGGAAGGGGGCACACACACATGCACATAGAGCATGTGCCTTTTTTCATCCCATGTGAGGCCCTGCACTACTATCAAGGTCATTGGCAGATGTGGCTCTTAGACTTTCACTCAGGACCATATGCCAAAATAATCTTTTGTATATATATATATACACATATATATACACATTTGTTATACATTTGTTTTCATTTCTGTTTTTGTTTTTGAGACAAGATCTCACTATATAGCCTTGGCTGGCCTGGAACTTGCTATGTAGACTAGGTTGTCTTTGAACTCACAGAGATCCATCTGCCTGTGTCTCCTGGGTGCTGGGATTAAGGCATGTACCACCACGCCCTGCTAATCTCATTTTTATAGTTATTATGATAGGCTGAGAAGAGAGTTTAGTTGGTAAAGTGTTTGTCTTCTAAGTATAAGGACCTGAGTTCAATCCTCAAAACCCACATTTACAAAAGTGGGTATAGTGGTGTGCTGGAGAAGTGGAGACATGCAGATCTCTGGGACTCTCTGACTAGCCAGCCTAGCCTACTTGGTGAGCTCCAGGCTGATGAGAGTCCCTGTCTTTAAAACAAAACAAAACAAAACAAAACAAAATGGACAGCTGCTGAAGAACAACAACCACATTGTCCTTTGGCCTCCACACATCTGCACACAACACTTCTGCTTGCATACAGTTATCTGACTTAAGCATTTTGTTTGTTTGAGTTTCGTTTTGTTTCTAATTTTTAAATTTTTCCTTATTAATTTTTATTTTATGTGTATGAATGTTTTGCCTGCACATATATAAGTGCATGCAGTGCTCAAGCAGGTCAGAAGAGAGTGTTGGATTCCTTGGAATTGGAGTTACAGATGGTTATTAGCCGCCATGTAGGTACTAGGAACTGAACACAGGTCCTCTGCAAGAGCAGCCAGTGCTCTTAACCAATGAGACATCTCTCCAGCCCCTTATTTTGTTTTGACATTTGGTCTCTCTGTAGTCTCAACTGAAGACTCGATATATAGACCAGGACGACCTCAATTTTGCAGAGATCTGCCTGACCCTGCTTCCTGAGTGCTGGGATTTTAGGCATGCACCAGCACACCTGGCTTATTTAGGCATTTCGTTATTGTAATGCAAAATAGATTAATATGGTGGCCTCAGGGCTGGGAGAGTTGACTTAGCAGTTAAGATCACTGGCTGCTCTTGAACAGGATCCAGGTTTAGTTCCTAGCACCTGCTCACAACAATCTATAGCTCCAGTTCCAGGGGAGCCAACACTCTCTTCTGACCCCTGCAGGCTATGCACAACAAGGGTGCATTTAACATACATGCAGACAATACACTCATACACATAAAATTAAAAACAATGAATAAAATATTTTAAAAATAACAAAATATATGGTAGCTTCAGTAAAGACATCTTCCTAAGCCTGTTTTCTTCCTGATGATGAAACAGATTAAGACCTGCCTCCTTGAGTTGTAGAGTGTCTCAAGAAGCCTCCATCCCATAGCTCACTATTGATATATCCCTAGGTCTTTGGAAACTTGTCCCTGAAGCCTACAGGATGAGCTGTACCTGAACCTTCTGCAGTGGACCAGTAGGCCCTGGGGTCTGTAACACTTGGTTCTGGAGAAAATAACCAGGAAGGCTGGTCATTGCCTCCCAGCTCAAGTGGAGTTTAAACTGAGCACATAGTGTGAAGGTATGGCTTAGTGGCCCTCAGTTCCATCTCTCCTAAGGGAGCCTGGTATCCTTTTGAGCCATTGGGTACAAGGAAAATGCTTCCCAGGGCATGGGAGGATTTCAACCATCTATAGAGACTCAAATATGATTCCTGAAGCCAGCAGGAACCTGGAAGTTAAAAGTGGACACCTTGCTTGTTCTTGTTTAAGACACCTATTGGGTGACTCAGGCATCGAACAGGGAGGCTGGGTTTCCAGCCAGTGTCCATGGTAGGAGCAGGTAGCCAGGCACAGGAGGGCTGCACTCGCTTGTGCTGGGATCTTCCCCCTTGTCGGGGGATCTTTCTAGCCTTTATAACGGGAAGGCTTGGTCCCGACAGTAGAGAGAATTCCACAGGATTTCATCCACAGGATTCCACTGAGAGACTGTCCTGAAGAACTCAGGATAGGCTAGGCATTGTCAGTGGACCAGGTTGGCTGCCATGGTCAGAAAGTATACAGGGATCTGAATCTTGGAGTCTGAGGTTCAAGTCTTGCTTCTTTGTATAACTTTGCATAACCTTGGTAAACCTTACCTAGGATTAAAATTTCTTGTTTGTCAAAGGGAGGGAATGGCATCTGTGTAAACCAGCTAGTACACAAACTATATTGTAAGATTTTGTGTAACATCATCTTACATTCTCCTTTTAGAAAGTCAGAGACATTAAGTGACCTGCCCAAATTCGCCAAAGGGCAGAGCCAAGAGCCTGGCTTGCTTGCTCCCCTTGGCTCTCCAGGTGAGAAGCTGGGAGCTGGAGTGGTTCCAGCTGGGAATTCCACAGTCAGGAGGGCCAGGCCACCACACCCACCTGGAACCAATGAATGTGTGAGTGAGGCCCAGAGGCCCTTCTGCGCAGAGATGAGTCACCCTGGCCCTCTGAAGCACCAGACCCCTCCTCCTTGCCTGTGCTTGGGCCAAGGTCTGGTTGCTGAGCAACGAGACATAACATATATAAATAAAATGCAGCTTCTTGCTGCAGGAAGGAGGCCTGATGGCTTCTTAGTCTTCCTGTCCATCTCTCAACCTGCCCCCTACTAGCCTGTTCAAGTTCACTTGGTTTGATGCATGAGGCCCTCACTGAGACAACCAGTGGTGGGCTCCTACTGATGGGTGCAGGGTTCTGTAAGCACCTAGCTAGATAAGATCCCTGCAGGGTGGTGCAGAAGGGGCTGGGCTTGGCACGCATGCTGGACTTTACCACTTGGGTGGCTGGGCAAGGGCAGTTTGGTCTGGCAAGACTGCCTGACCCTGAATCAGGCAGGAGGTGCCCCAGGCTCGTGCAGGGAAGTGGTGCCCATTTCCCAGGCACGGGCGGGGTTTCTGCTACCCAGCAGGTACCTGACAGTAGAGACAGCCTCTACTGGAACCTGTGCTTTTCACTGTATGCCTTATGTCACGGGTGACTCATTTTATTTAGATTCAGAACTGGGAGTGTGTCTCCCCTGGGTGGGCCCTACTGCACGCTAGTGTAGACAGAAATGCACGTGGGCAGGAACATTAGTTTGGGAACTTCTCTGGGAAGGTGCTGAACTTTAAGCTGTATAGATACATATGACTCCATCTTCACAATGGTTCTGCAACATAGGCTTTGTATATGTGTGTGAAGGGAGTGCTCAACTTTACTGTGGCTATATTTACTGAATGAAGACTGGTTTAGGTATGCAAGTTGATGAATTTTGACACCACAGCCTTCATGGCAGAGAACACTGCCATTCCCATAGAAAGATTTCCTCATTGCCCTTCCTAGACAGCCCATGGGACCCCTGGGCATAGGTTTTGCTTTTATAAGAATTTAACGTACATGAAATTAAAAATGAGGTAAGCTTTTGTCCCATTTCTTTCACTTCACAGAATATGCTTAATTTGTTGGCTTTAAAATATTTTGATTGCATTTTATTTGTTGATGGTGTGTGTGTGTGTGTGTGTGTGTGTGTGTGTGTGTGTGTGTAGAGAGAGGGAGAGAGAGAGAGAGAGAGAGAGAGAGAGAAATCAGAGTTCAGCTTTCAAGAATCAGTCCCTTTCTATCATGTGGGTCCAAAGGCTTGAACTCACATTATCAGGCTTGGTGGCAAGTGCTATTATCTACTGAGCCATCTCACCTGCCACAACATCTTTCAAAGCCATTCATGTTCTCATTGATTTGTTCCTTTCTAGGCTAACACATGGCTGAATAATCAAATTACTTGGAGCTATATGACTAAGAGGTAGAAACACACAGGTTTGAACACATCTTCATTTCTCCTGAGGAAATAGTGGAGGAAATACTGTTTCCCTAGTCTATAGACAAAAAGTTGACTGTAAGAGACACTAAGCAGCTTGACAAAAATTCAAAGCTAATGCCCCACCTTGAGTTCAGGAGTACCGGAGTACCAGGAGTTCTCCCATATAAAATAGGACTCTCTCTCTCTCTCTCTCTCTCTCTCTCTCTCTCTCTCTCTCTCTCTCTCTCTCTCGTGAAAGGCTCTTCTTTAGTAAATAATTACATATGGGCTGAATTCAAATTTGTAGTTTGCATACACAGACTGCCACTGAGTGGAAGTTGCCAAACACAGCATGCACATGGGAGGCTCTCTGAGGGCAATTTTGTAGGCAACTGAGGGAAACCTGAGCTGTAGTTCTGCAGGGGCCAGGTGTTTTTGGTTTGCTTTGTAAAAATGACATTTGCTCGTTGCAGTCTTCCATTAAGGAGAGTTTTGTACTGCTATAACATACTACCTGAGACTGGATAATTTATAAAGCATAGAAATTCATTTGGCTCCTGTTCTGGAAGTTGGGAAGTCCCAGAGCTGCTGCCAGTGTTTGCTTGGCATCTGGTGAAGGTCTTCACATTGCATTATAACAGAGCAGAGTGTATTACAGGATGAGACAGAGCACCACGTTAACTCCAGTCTCTCCTGGGGCACACAAATGTGTGTGTGTGTGTGTATATACAGGCTGATGTGAGGGTGTGTACACATGTACATGTGCATGTGGAGGCCAGTGTTCAACCTCAGGTGTTCTGGTGCCTTCTTTACTTGTTTCTCCACTTAAAAAAAATTTTTTTAAGACAAGGTCTCATGTAGTCCAAGCTGGTCTCAAACTTGGAGCTAAGGATGACCTTGAATTTCTGATCCTCCTGCCTTCACCTACAAGGAGTTCTGGGATTATACCCATGAGCCACTACACTGGGTTTATGTGGATCTGGGAATAAGAACCGGGCTGTATGCATGCTAATCAAGCACTCTGTCAACTGAACTATACTTACTGCCAGCCCACTGTCATTGTTTTAATGTTCAAGAAGGCCCATATTTGACCAAAAGCAGTCTTAGGAAGCTGACTTCACATCTTTGAGCAAGCCCTTTCTGAGTATTTCCTTTCTCTTGGGTATAAAGGATTCCAAAGTCATATACTTTTGTTCCAGCCCTGGTTATTTTCAGGGGAGAATGGCATTCAGAAACCAAGACAGGGTGCTAGATGAACTTGGTGCTGGGATGTCAGCTTCCAGGCCACCTTAGGCTACAAGGTTTTAAGACAGCAGGTGCAGGAAAGGGCCAGTCATGAGACTGACCTTGTGAGTTATGAGCTCAGGTAAAGCAAGCGCCATCAGTAGGGAATCAAGAGTAAGTGCTCCGAGCGTATACATCTATGGACATGATTCAGCTTTTGCTGTGGCCTGAGTTATTTTCATAGCAAAGGACTGGGTGCCAAGTTTACAGTGGGGATGGAGTAGGGGAGTGTGGAGAGGAAGATCGGTCCAGTTTACAGTGGGGATGGAGTAGGGGAGTGTGGAGAGGAAGATCGGTCCAGTTTACAGTGGGGGATGGAGTAGGGGAGTGTGGAGAGGGAGATCGGTCCAGTTTACAGTGGGGGATGGAGTAGGGGAGTGTGGAGAGGGAGATCGGTCCACAGACCGGAGTCCACGGAGATGGAAATCTGATGACTTCTCCTGGCATGGAGCCTCTGCTGTCCTTGAAGCTACTTGGTTGGCTGGGTGATTGGGAGAGGAGTGACTCACCCTGCAGGCCTATAGGCAAAGTCTGTCCTCCCTGAGAACTGTGCTTTCTGGTCTGGCCTGATGTTTTCTACTCTGCTGGGGTGGGGCAGCACTTAGCCTCCTCTGGCAGTGGGTGGGGACAAGTGCTACCTGTCATCAGAGTCGTTTCTTCTCTTACCTTACCCAGCTAGTCTCTACCACTGTCTGGAGGACAGGGTGCCCATTCCTTCCTCCTGACACCCAGGGAATACTCCAGTACTCTTCCCTAGAGCCACGTGGCCTGGAGGCAGCAAGCAGATGGTGTGTGAAGGAGGCACAGGGAGCCACACATGCTCTTGTCCAGAGGGACTGAGTACTTGGTGTCTGGTTGCTTCTTAGGACACTCTCTGTTCTGCTCAGCTTCAACCAGGCTGGTCTGTGATAGAGAACCAGTTCTAACATTTGTGACCTGACTTTCAGCCATGACTCTAGAAGGATCTACATCATGCTGGGTTGTATATGATGCACACACCTGAACACATACACACACACATATGCACACGCAAAGATACAAAAAAAAAAAAACCTGAAGGAGAGGAGTGTCCTAATGATCTGTACCTTTTAAACACCTACCACCTCTCAGTACTGTTAATTAAATTTGGTGGGGACAGTTGATATCCCACTTACAGTGTTTCAGGAGCTTTGTACAGAGATGTGACATGGGGGCTTTTCTTTAAGAAGTCAGTTTTATTTGTGCTGGCACCCTTTCAGTGGATTTGTATATATAACAATTGAGCCCCCAGCAAAGTAAGGCTTTGCCTTGTTTATCACTCTAGCCCCTTTGTCTCCCTTACATGGTAACATACATTCTGATTGAGTACTTCAAGTCTTCAGAACTGTGATATTGAGAACCACAGGAATGTACAAGTCTGTGCATGCATACATTGCACTGATTAGACCTTTTTTTCCTCCCTTTTCCTGATCCCCAAGGAACTCCTATCACAATAGCACCCACTTTTGGCCCCCTAAACTCATGTCCTTCTTACAATGCAAAATACAATCATTCTATCCCTCTAGTTCCAAAGTCTTAAACTTGTTCTAGCACCAACTCAAGTCCAGAGTCCAAGGTTTCATGTGTAACTGTATTACTCCAAATCATCTGTTTCCAATATGCAGTGGTGGGACAGCATCAGTGCCCATTACTATTCCATAAGGTGGAAGAAAGGAGTTATGGACTTAAAGCAAGTCTTTAATCCAATAGGGTAGACATGAATCTTGAAACTAGAAGATAGTTTTCCCCTCCCTATGATATCTCCTGGGCACTGGGGCTGGTGTGGGACCTCTAAGGCAACTCCAGCCCCAGGGCTTTGCTGGACTCAGCCCTCTTGGTTGCTGTCTTGGGTTGGAACTGTACATAGATGCCTGTAGTTTTCCCAGGTGGGTGTTGCACTCCACTAGTAGCCCCGCCATTCTGAGGCATCAGTGTTTCAGTGATGGTTCTACTTTTGGAGATCCCTAGGCATTGCTCTTTTCAGGATTCTACATGGTAGCACTCCCCCTGGACTCCCAAGCTGTTCCTTACATCCTTTGAAATCTAGCTGGAGGCCACCATGCGGCCTTAGCTCTTATATCTGGCACACCATGCAGAATCAGTGTCATGCAAATGTGGATACAACAGCACCCAACTGCTTGCTCCTTCACCTGGGCTGCGTGAGCCACAGTTTGAGAAGCTCAGTGATACACTGGAATTGGGGGAGATGAGTCTTAAGGTAGCTTAGGAGCAGTGAGCTCCTTTATGCTTAAGGCCCTGTCATTCTGAACCTGAGATGGGAAGAGAAGGCTTATAGATGCCTGAGGTGCTCTGAGGGTCTCATCCTACTGTCCTGATGAAGAGCACCTGGCTTTTGCATTTATATTTATCTCTTTAACCTTTGGCCACCCACACTCTGTGCATTCTCTGGAGAACATACTTTCTCACCTCTTACATGCCAGGCTGCAAAGTTTTGAAAATGCTAATGTTTCCCTTTAATTATAAATTCTATTTTTAGGTCATTTCTTTGTTCTCATATCTCAGCATAAGGGGTTAAAAGCAACCACAAAGGGCCAGGGAGATAGCTCAGTCAACAAAGTGATTGCTTTGTAAGTATGATAACTTAAATTCAATCCCCAGAACCTAGGAAAAAATTTAAAAAACGGAAAAAGAAAAAGTTGTGTGTGGTGGTACACAACGGTAGCCCCAGCACTGGGGAGATGGAGATAGGTAGAACCTGGGCTCACTGGCTGCCATGTAGCCTACTGTGGGGAGCTCTAGACCTTGTCTCCAAAAAGTATGGGCAGTGGCTAAGAAATGACACTTGAAGTTATCTTCTGCCCTCTATATGTGGCCACACACACAAGAAGACACACACACCCCACCTCTCAACATAACCATAGAATCCTTCCATATTTTGCTTAGAAATTTCTTCTGCCAGCAATCTTAGTTCTATCTTCTATAAACCCCACAGCACATGATGCAGCCATATTCTTATTCCTACTTAATAACAAAGGCTTAATAACCTGTTTCCACTCAGGTATTCGTTTTGGACCTCAGCAGATTGGTCTACTGTTCATAGTTCTTTTGACAACCACTGAAGTAAGTCCCCCAGTTCCCTCTTGTGAGCCACACCAGAATTGTTCTCAGTACTCCACTTATAGCATCTGGGGCCTTTCCTAACCTGCTCATTTCTAAAGTTACCTCTGCATTTCCAGGTATGTTCACAAGTATAGCAACATTCCCAGTCTTTGGTATTAATTTTCAGTGTTAGTCAATTTTCTGTTGCTGTGACAGAATATAGAATAAAATAAAGGTTTATGTTGACTCACGATAGTAGGGGCTGGGAAGTCCAAGAATGTTGTGCCTGCGTTTGCTTAGTTTCTAGAAAGGTCATGTGGAAGGGCATGTGAGGAAGAGGCTAAGGGACAAAGATTGGCCAGATCCTTTTAACAATCTGCTCTCATGATTACTAACCCACTCTGGATGGGCAGGTTAATCATTCATTCATTCATTCATGAAGGTAGAGCCCATATTACCAAAACACCTGTAAAGGGATCCATGACCTCTCAATACTTGGTAATTAAATGTCCATAGGTTGTGGCAGGAGCAAAATAAATCCATACTCTAGCACATGCCCAGAAACTTCCTATACATTCCAAAAATGTCCTTTCTTGAACTAGGAAGCACTACATTTTTGTTGTTGTTGTTGTTGTTTTGTTTTGAAAAAAGGATGTTTTATGACACTAAAAGCAGGTCTCTACTTCACCTCCTCTGGGAAAAATCATAATAGATGTGCTGTTGATCATTTAGCCATCATAGCATATGGGAGTCCCAGTCAATCTCCCAAAGCCCTGCCTCTATGCCTTTTTCAGAACAACACTGAAGGTTTTGCCTGCTGGTATACCTAACCCATTAGTATTATGAACACAATGCATCTTAATCGTCTCATTAAGTTCTGTGACTAAGTTGACTTTAATAGAATATTATCCAGATAAGCCTGATCTAATCATATAACGTTATGTGATTTATTTTTAACTTAATTATTATTATTTTGCAGCACGTGGGAACAAGCGCAGGGCTTTGCAAATGCTAGAGAAAGGGCTGTACCAGATGTCCATACCCCCAGTCATATGGACTCTTTACAAGCAGAGTTTTCTTTACCTAGTAGTAAAAGAGGAAGTCAGAGAGAGATTCAGCATTCAAAACATTCTTTGTTGCTGGCTATGCTGATAGAGAGGGTCCAGGAGCTAGGAATTCTAGTCCTCAGGGAGCCAAAAGCAATCCCAGGAAATAGGGGCCTTAATTCTAGAACCAGAATGAACTGAATTCTGCCAACAAGGTTGAGCATGAGAACTCGGTTCACCTGAAACCTTGATTTTAGCTTTGTGACACCTCAAGGAGAGAGATCTGGCCATTTTTTATGGAAAATTGTCAACTCAGTACTGTGAACTATTCAACAGTTGTTGATTAAAATCACTAAGTCTAGGGCTGGAGAGATAGCTCAGTGGCTAAGTGTACTGGCTGCTTATGCCAAGGACTCAGGTTTCGTTTCCAACACCCACATGGTGGTTAAAGACCTTCTGTAACTCCAGTTCCAGGGGATCTGATACCCTCTTCTGATCTCCATGGGCACTGCATGTATATGGTGCACATATAATGCATACAAAACTCATACACATAAAATGAAAATAAATAAAATTTAAAAGTCTAGTAGGGTTTCGTTTTGTTTTGTTTGTTTGTTTGTTTTGAGATGGAATCTCTTTATGTAACCCTGGCTGGTCTTGAACTCTCAATTCTGCCACCTCATCCTCCTGAGTAGCTGGGATTGCAGAAGTAATCTGAGTAGTTGGGATTACAGATACTACCCCTGGCAGTCTGTGGTAGCTGATCATGTAGTAACCCAAGACTCAGGGATGATGGTACCTGTCTGAGGCTTTCCCCTACTTCAGGCACACCTGTGACATATTTCTTTCCACTGTTGTGTCACCTGGTGCCCATGCTACTGTACAAGTCACCCTGTATTATAATATTTTCTTATCTCTGATTCCTCACAAGGTGGGAACTAGGTTGCTTTATTATGACAATGTGAGACATAATAGGAAGACCAAATGTAATCACTGAATTAAAGTCTCATCAAGAAAGAAACCCAAGGGGCTGGAGAGAAGACTCAGTGCTTCAGAGCAAGTACTGCTCTTGCTAGGACCTGAGTTTAGTTCCTAGCACCCAAGTTCTGGGGCTTACAACCATCTGTAACTCTTAACGCCAGGAATCTGATGCTCTTGTCTGGCTTCTTTGGTTTGCACTGCATGCACACACAACTAAAATATTTTTTAAAATAAAGAAGAAAATGCAAGATCATAACTTTTTTATTTTTTGAAACAGGATCTTACTGTTCAGCTCAGATCAGCCTATAAAGAGCATAGGTTGTCCTTTAATTCCAGGGATCCACCCACCTTCAGCTTCTCAGGGGCTGGGATTACAGGCGTGTACCATCACACCTGACCCTAATTTGTAATTATGTATATTAAAATAACTATAGAGGCTAAGATTTAATATCTAAGGGGAAAAGACACCTTATGAAAATGAAGAGAAAGAATAGTTACTGTCAATGTAAATGAAGCCCTTTGGTGAGCAGGTGAGGGATGGGAAGAAATGAGGAAAGGTATAAAGGTCTATCACCAGATTATGTAGTTAAAAAGACATTTATTCAATGTCTGCTGTGTGGTCAGGTCATAAACTGTGGAGAACAAGAGACAATTTAAGGATTTAAATGTTACCTTAGCTGGAGCTCCAGCTCAATGATAGCACGCCTGTATAGAATGTGTGAAACCTGAGGTTCAAGTCTCTTTTTAAATTAAAACAGATTTATTTTTAAAATATTTATTTTTATTTTATGTGTATGAATGTATTGCCTGCATGTAGGTAAGTGTACCGTACTGTGCAATGCCCATAGAAGTCAAAAGAGGACATCAGATCCCCTGAACCTAACAAATGCTTGTTAGCTGCTATAAGGGTGCTGGGAATCAAACCCTGGTCCTCTGCAAGAACAGCCAGTGCTATTAATGGCTGAGCCATCTCTCCAGTCCCTCACTCTTTTTAAAAAGCTTATATTTATATTTTACATTTTGCCTGCATGTATAAAAGCGCTCATGTGTGTAATGCCCATGGAGCTCAGAAGAGGGCACTGAATCCCCAAACTGGAGTGACTTATGGTTATGAGCTGCCGTGTGGGTGCTAGGAACTGAACCTGGGTCCTCTGAAGACAGTTCTCTTAACTTCTGAGCCATCTCTCCAGTCTTTTTGAGAGAGCATTTCCTTGTAACCACAGCTGGCCTGGGATTTACTATGTAGACCAGGCTGGTCTCGAACTCACGAAGATTCACCTGCCACACCACCAGAAAGCTGGAATTATAAGCGCAGGCACCACTCCTGGCACTTTAAGAATTATTAAATATTTTATTTATTTATTATTGTTGTGTTTGTGTGTGTGTGTGTTGTGTATGTCAGTGCGCACACAATGTACACTTGTGTGCCTTTGGGAGTAGGTTTTCTTCTCCAGCATGGGTTTGGGGATCAAACTCCAGTCGTCAGAATTGTGGGGTGCCGGAGCCCGCCGGCAGAAATCAGACTGTACCCGAAGTGGGGAGTGAGGATGAGAAAATGTAGAGATAGAGAGAGAGAGATAGAAAATAAAGGGACAGACTCAGGAGGGCTGTCAGTCACACTGAAGCAGCTTGCCTTTATTAAGTCCACCCCCCTATTTATACTGTGAAGTGAGCAAAACAATACTAACACAGGCAAACTAACTTAAGACATGATCGGCTTCCTTCAAAGATCTTCATGTGACCTCAGTCTTGGGTGCAAAATAAACTTCTTCTCAGGTGTAAATCATTTGCATAATGAAAACTCCTGCTTCCAATCAGCACTTCTGTGCATGAGATTGACTTCTGCCTAACCCAAAACTAGGGCATAGTTCAAGGCAGGCAAATGGCTCCCGACAGTGGGGCAAGGGCCTTTACCTCTTGAGCTATCTCGCTGGCCCTTAAAAGAATCTTAGGAAAATTAAATAAGATTTCAGTGCAAAACTGGTAATCTAGAAGATGGATCTCCAGATTTGAAGCAGAGTTTGTCAGGAGAAGTGGGACCATGGGCATGCATGCTATTCACCATGTACCACACAGTTTCCATCCCTACTCCAGAGAACTATGAGCAAGTTCAGGAGACACTATCATGACTGTTTAGACCTTCTGAATGTGATAGTCAGTATTCCACACACCTTGAAAAACCATGGGAACTCCTGGTGCCTGCACTGGCTGTTTTGTTGGAGCCTCTGATGCTATACTATCAAGAGTCAAAGAACTGGAGAAAAAAAATTGGAAGAGTTCAGAAAAAAATGAAGGTGATTCTCAGCAGAGTGAGCACTCTTCACATTTGCTCATGCTACATGTGAAAGATAATGATTTCTATAATGAGAAATTAATTTTGAAATACTTCATTTAGAAAAGTGAATTTACATATGCAATTTGTTTATAGGGTTTCCATTAAGGTGTTGCTGACAAGTCAAAAAAGAAAAGAAAAGAAAAAAATCTTAAAGGTAGTTTTGATTTTCTGCATATGTAATTTGGAAAGTCCTACTTTCACTCTTATGAAAGTAAACTGATTTCTCACTTAGCTCCTTTGCACCCTGTCTCGCTCCTCTTCAATTGATAACTCTATCAGTGGGTCTGTAGTAATTCTTGGACAGGGACTCGGATGTTTGGATATTACACAACACTCTCCCTCAGTCCTTCCACATGGTTGCCAGGGAACCTCCCTTGACAGCTTGGATCTCTTCTTACTTCTAGGCATCATCCTGCAGCTCCCATCTCTTTCAAATCAAACGCTGGGGGTGGAATTGTAGTCTGCCACAAGTAGGAAGGGGGATCAGATTGTACTGAGAACCAAGGAGGAATGGCATAGGAAACTGTAAAGGGTATTGGAGGAGAGGTGGGGCGGCGGATCAGAGTCGGGTAAAATCTGAGAACAGGTCACAGGACGGAGAACGAGTCCAGGACTAACCCGATTAATTTGTATTTTACCTTGGGGGCAATGGAGGCCAAGGTGGAAGAGATTCCAATTAGCTTTTGGGTTATGGAGGTGTCATGTTAACTCGTCTCTGGATGGAGGTTTCTACATCTTGTAAACTGGTAAAGTAATATGTACTAGACCAAACAGGAATGGGAGAGACCCAAACAGACAACGCAGAGGACTTAAGTTGCATTTAAGGAGGTAGTTTAAGGTTAGGTGGTAAATGACAGTAATTTCTAAAGTCCAGTATAGAATCCTGAGGTTGATGGAGGCGGACAGATGACCCTTCGTCTTCTAACGCCTAGAGCAGTAGCGGGTCACAACCTCCTGCGGCTATTGGGTCCAAGAGGAAACCCGGTCGCCCACTCCCCTGACGCCTTGCATCTCCACGCACGCGCAAAACTCAGTGGTCTCGGGTGCGTGCGCACGATGCCCGTAGACCGCGCAGGCGCCCGAGCTAAGACGAGGAACGTAGCGCCGCGAGTGGGTGGGCCCTGGGTGGGAGGGGCTGCCGCGTGCGTGGGCGCAGCGCACACTGCGCAGGCGCCCACACGCTTGCTTCAACCGGGCGGGCGGCTGCGGCGGTTCCGCTCCGCTCAGGAGGAGGGGTTGCGCGCACCCGAGCGAGCCGTCGTGACGTGCGCCGCCGCGCTACGCCAGACATCACGGGTCGGTGTGTAGTGGCGGCCCGGCTGCCGGCGCCAGACGAAGGTGGCGCGGCGTTCGGGGGTCGTGCGGCCAGCAGCAAGGACGACGGACAGCGGAGATCCCGGGTCGCCGTTCCCTCTCGGCTTCTTCCTCGGCCTCTGGGGGCGCGGCTTGCGGCTTCCTCCGCGCCTGCCCAGCTTCCCCAGCGAGCCTCGGAGCTGCAGCGAGCGAAAAGCTTCGGAGAGGCCCTCGGCTGCGCGCCCGCCGCCCCGCGGGGTCTGGCTCCATGTGAAGGAGGCTGGGCCCGGCCCCTGGCCTGCGCCCGCCTCCTGCTGCGGCCCTCCGGCCCCTGGGACCTCGCAAGGCTCCGCTACCGGGGGCCGTGGTGACAGGCCGCGCAGGGGCGGAGGAGCGAGCTCGGCGGCCTCCGTTCGGCCCTCGGCTCGGCGAGTCCCCGCCGATCGGCGGGTAAGTGCTCCTGGCTCGATGAGCCTGTGTGTGTGGCAGGGGCCCGGGGGCGGGGATTCCGCTGGCGGGGAATCGCCCTGCTCGGGGGAGGGCGGGCCTCAACCCCCCCCCCCCACGCACCAGGGTTCGCATAGTGGGCTGGGAAACTGTCAGACCCTGCTCCTCAGGGATTTTGTTTTCATCGGAAGATTGTCGCAGATCATAGGGAAGAAGCTGGAACGTACGTGCTCTGAGCCATAAAAGCGCTGTCTTTCATTGTCAGAGTGGCAGGCAGTCGACAGGTGAAGGTGGTTTTCAGCTTCTCCCATCGTAGAGCGTCTAGCCAGCGCTCACTGAGCCCTGCTTTGCGTTCTGTACTTGTGCATCAACTCTTCTTCCCAGCCCTGCAAGAGTGCAGCTTAACAGATGCTAAACTCAATTAAGCGAGATGAAGGTGTATGCCCAAGGTCAGGCTGGTGGTCATTGAGGAAGTCTTGGTTCAGATATGCAGATAGAGGCTTTCTCTGTCCTGTAAAAATAATACGGGGGAGAAACGAGGCTGGCTGGAGAGTTTGTCCCTGGGTGTAAATTCCTAACACCTAGGTAGAGTTTACACTTACCAGACGAAGTTGTTGCACAAGGTTGCTGCACGTATTTTGCGACAGCTTTGACCAGTCATTTTCTTTTTCAGAAAAATATTCTTGTGAGAACATGGCTCCAGCCATCCTTTGACGTGCTAGAACTGTACAGAACATTTTCTCATTTTAATTGAAATGAAGAAATATATTTGATAAAGCTGCATATTCTTTAGGTTGCAGTTTTATTTTGTAGTTTGTTTTTGATGCATACGGGGAACTCACAGTTGGGTTATTTGCTTGAGATTTCCGTATTGCAAAATTTGTTGCTAGATTATGTGGCAATGTCAACACACTTAGTAATTTTGCATTGTCTTATGCAATGTTTCCGAGTTTAATGTCAAAATTTAATGTGTAGAATATTACAGAAGGTAATCTGTTTTTTTTTCTTCTTTCATTTGTGCATGGTACTACTGGTCAGGATTAATAAGCTAACTGAAAATTCTTATTTAACATTTTATTCTATTAACTCTGGGTTAGTGAATTAGCAGAGCTGGAACTCTACAGAAGAAAAGGCTGATGAATTCTTTTGCAGTAATTGAAGGTTACTGTAGCTACAAATGTTTAGGAAACTTATTGATACCCAATTATAATACTCTGTAATTTCACTAGTATATTACACCTGAAGAAAATTTGTAGTTGAATGTCTTTGTGATACCTGTAAGAAAAGCTCACATTACAGAGTTAACAGGTGGTGGTTGGTTGAATGTGGTTGAGTTAGTTTGAATTTGGTACCATTATAGAATTGTTATCTAGTCATGCTTTCCATGGCCTGTATTGAGAGAACTATCTGTTAAAGGCTTATCTTAGATAAATTATATTACATTTTAAATATTTTATTTTTATTTTATGTGTGTGAGTGTATTGGCTGCATGTAGGTAGGTGTACACCTGTGTAATGCAGTGCCCGTATAGGTCAGAGTCCCTTGAACTGGAGTTAGGGACGATTGTTAGCTACCATGTGGGTTCTGAGAATTGAACGCAGGTCCTGTGCAAGAGCAGCCAGTACTCTCAACCACTGAGCAGTCCCAGCACTTGGGAAGCAGAGGCAGGTGTAAGAAATATTACATATTAAGATTGAATTATTTAAGTGGTGTTTTAGGTGGAGCATTCTACCTAGTTTGTTGCTGCCAAAGGGGCAAACCTATGCCTAGTAGATGCTGTATTAAAATGTAGTCATATTTAGTGTGCTATTTCCCATAGTTGGGCTTTAAGGTTGTTCTCCCCCTCCACCATCCCCTTGGAGAATTGGAACGCTCTAGGTTCCTTCTCTTCAACTTTTTATTATGAAAGCGATTTTAAGCATAAAGACAAATCTGTCGGTGGCAAACAGCAATATGTGGAGTAAGAAACTGAAGTTGTCTTGCCTTCCTAGTCCCTGTTTACAGTTGTATTACTATATAGATATTTAAAGAAATTATTCAAGAATACATAATAATATTTTTTTCAAGTGGTGATAGCGTGATTTGAACCAGGGCCTTGTGCATACTCTGCCACCCATGATATTCTTAATCTTGTAGTTTTGTACCTTTTAAAAATGTTGTGTTTGCTTTATGTTCTGGTTCCTTTGGAACGTGTACAATTTTTAGATTAGATCTTCATTGTCTACATTTGTCATCATCTCAATATTTTCATCTCTTTGTTTTTTGTTTGTTTTGAGATAGGGTCTCACTGTCTACCTCCAACTGGCTTGGAATTCATAGAGAGTAGTCTGCCTCTGCTTCCCAAGTGCTGGGATTAAGTTATTCAAGGATTAAAGACATGTTTCACCTTGCCCAGCAATTTTCATCTCTTATTTTGCATTCTAGTAGAGCTTCTTAGGTATAACTTTCATGCAACATTGACAGGTCTTTTCTTTATAACCTTTCAAGACTAATTATGTATTTTTCATGTCAGGAATATTTGTTTTTTTTATTTATTTGACTTAATTTTAAAAGCATACAAAGTAGCAGGTTTCAGTGTAGCATTTAAAACAAAGGGTTCATTGTAGCATTTTTCACACATATGTGTCATATCTTGTTCTAATTCATTTCACTCCTTCACCTCCCTTCCTCTCCCTGCTGGTTCCCTTTCTTCCCTTCTGCTTTTGTGTCACATACATTTATCCTCTTCCCTAAGATTTCTTCCTCCAATCTCAGGACCCCCCTCCCCCCTTTATAGTTTCATAACTTACATGAGGCATGACTACTCAGACACATATATTTTTAATTTGCCTTTCTGAGCCTGGCCTGTTTGACTGAACATAATGATTTCTAGTTCCATCCATTTTCCTGCAATGTGTCATGATTTCATTTTTCTTTATGGTTAAATAAAATTCCATTGTGTATGTGTACTGAATTTCTTTACCTGTTCTTCTGGACATTTAAACTGGTTTGAATTTCCTGACTATTCTGAATTGTATAGCAGTAAACACGGATGTACAAATGCCTGTGTAGTGTGTTGACTTGAGTCCTTCAGGTATGAATCCAAGAGTGCTATTGCTAGGTCATATGGTAGCTCTAGTTTTAGTTTATTGAGAAATCTCTATATTAGCTTTATAATGGCTGTATAAATTTACATCCCCACTAGCAGTGTGTAAGGGGTCCTCTTAAGCCCCACTTCCTTGCCAGCATTGTCATTCTGTGTGTGTGTGTGTGTGTGTGTGTGTGTGCGTTAGCCATTCTGACTAGTTAAAATGGAATCTCAAAGTAGTTGTAATTTACATTTTACTGATGGCTAAGGATATGAAACAATTTCAAATATTTATTGACCTTTTGTGGCTCTTCTTTAGGAAACTGACATTTATTGATTGAATGATTTGGGGTTTTGATATTTGATGCCATTCTTTATACATTCTAGATAATAGATCTCTGTCTGATGTGTAGTTGACAAACCCCTACCCACAATACTGTAGACTGTGTTTTCACTCTGGTGATTGTTTCTTTTGCTGTGCAGAAGCCCTTTAATTTCGTGTAACCCCACTGGACAATTCTTTGTATTATTTCCTATGCTGTTGGAGTCCTTTTCAAAAGTTCTTACATTTAGCTATCCCTTGAAGTGTTTTCCCTATGTTTTTCTCTAGCAGTTCCAAAGTTTCAGGTCTTACATCAAGGGCTTTGATCCATTTTGAGTTGATTTTTTGGGCAGAGTGAGAGATCTCATTTCATTGTTGTACATTCATGAGTATTTTAGTTTTGCATTTAAATCTCTCTTGTCTTAGTTTCTAGTTCCTTTCTGGTTGCTGTGATAAACACCATGATCAAAAGCAACTTGGGGAGGAAAAGGTCTAGTTAGTTGGCTTACAGGTTACAGTTGATCATCTATAAAAGCCAAGATAGGAACTTGAGGTAGGAACTGAAGTAGAGACCATGGAGAAAACATGCTTACTGACTTGCTTCCTCTGGTTTGTACAGCTACATTTTTTTTTCATTTTATATGTATGAATGTATTACCTGCATGTATGTAAGTGCATCTGTGTAGTATAGTGCCTGCAGAGGCAAGAAGAGGGTGTCATATCCCTGGGATTGGAGTCATAGATGATTGTTGGTCAACATGTGAGTGCTGGGAACCAAGTCCAGGTCCTCTGGGAGAACAACCAGTGCGCCTAATCACTGAGCCATCTCTCCAAGCCCATCAGTTATCTTTCTCATACAGTCCTGGCCCTCATGCCTAGGAATGGCTGCCCACAGCAGGCTAGTTCCTCCTGTATCATTTAGTAGTTGAGAAAATGCCTCAGAGACATGGCTGCTTGCTAATTTGATGGGCATAATTTCTCAATGGAGATTCCCTCTTCCCTCGTATGACTAGGTTTGTTAAATTGACAAAACCACAATCCATTCCTTGTCAGCTTTGACACACAGCCTTTCTTTGTCCACAAGATCATATGTTAATATCACAATATAAAATACAACTTTAAAAGTTTAACAGTCTTGAGCCAGGCATGGTGGTGCACGACTTTAATCCTAGCACTTGGGAGTCAGAGGCAGGCAGTTCTCTGTAAGACTGAGGCCAGCCTGGTCTACATAGCAAGTTCTAGGAGCTGGGGGTACAGGAAGACCCTGTCTCAAAAAAAAAAAAAAAAAAAAAAAAAAGAAAAGAAAAAAAAGATTAAACAGTCTTTAAAAGTTTAGCACTAAAATATCCAAAATCTCCTTAAAAATCAAAGTCACTTAACTATGGGCTTCTGCAAAATCCAGTAAGTTGTTGCATACTTTTCTAGTTGAGAGGGAAGCACTTAGACACAGTTACAATCAAATCAAAGCAAAACCAATTTCCAACAGTGTATAACACTTAGTGTCTGTGGTCTGGGACTTACTCATGATGTTCTGGGCTCTAGAGGGCTTGGACAGCTCCACCTCTGTAACTGACACCCTATAGCACACACAGCTTGTCTTATAGGCTCAGGGCAGCTCCACTCCACATCTGTTGCATCCTTGGTAGTTATCCCATGCTCCTGGCACTGCCAGTATCCTGGGGTTACCACTTCAGCTGAGGCTGCACCTTCCCCATTGTCCCCTTCTGAGCCAAACCTTGTTCTCTGTATGTCCCCTCTTCAACTCTGGGGTCTCCACTGCAACTGAAACTGCACCTTCACCAATGGCCTCTCTTAGTTCTCTTTCAGCCCTGCCACACAGTGCCAAGTGCATGTCCTCTTAAGTTCTGCAGCTTTCATGCTGCCAAAACCAATACCATGTGGGGGACTTTTACACATTACCAAGTTTGGCTTCTAGGTTGAGATGCAGTCATGGCCCACTTGAGACTGCAACTTCTTTCTGCTGACCCTGAGGAAAGATTCACTTTAATGATACTGGTCTCTCATTAACCAGAGCTAATTTTCAGCACCAGCTAACCAGCATCTGTTGCCCCAGTAAAACAAAGGTTTCACTTAAGTGGTGTTAGTCTCTTGTTAGTCACAGCATTCCTCAGCACCAGCTGACCGAAAACCACATATTCTTAATAAAAAGTATCACACAAATAGCCTGGATAGTCTTTGAGGGACTCTAAGACTTTCTTCTGAAATTTGATAAGCCAGGCTTCCATCCATTTCATTTCTCTCAGAATTTTCTGCCACAACAGCTCATTAAGCTTGGAGCACTCGATTGCTTTTCCAGTCCAAAGTTCCAAAAGTCTTCCACAACCTGATCAGGTCCATCACTTTCTGGTACTAATTTCTGTTTTAGTTTGTTTGATATTTTTGTGATAAACACCATGATCAAAAGCAGCTTGGAGTTCGTCTTTCAGGGAAGCCCAAGGTAGGAA